>BSBN01001031.1:0-1200000 GCA_027924645.1 Cunninghamia lanceolata | reverse complement strand
GTGGTCTGGTGAACAAGAATAGAGCATGTGGCAAGGTCCGACAGATTGGTCTGGATCTCTCAGAGGAAGTGTCTTGGTGCAGTGCGGATTTGGGGAAGTCAAGAGGACTACCTTGAGTAGTATATTCCAAGGATTTAGCCTCCAGTGATGGACAAGGAAAAAGATATGAATAGTTGAGTACCGGATTCCTGAGAGACAGTGAGAACAAAGGAAGAACTGACTGACAGAGTATCAGACTATTTTCCGGATGTGTTACTGTTGATGGTAAAGGTTGTGAAGGCATGAATCATGTTTGGCCTACATGATTAATGACATCTACAAGTATATGCTTGATCCGCATTACTTGATATGCAAGGATTCAGCCGATAGAATAGAGTTTGTGAGAAGATAGACTATTCCGGGTGCCGACTAGAAAGATAATGAAATCACTAGTGCGGATATAAATAGAGGATGGATTTTGTTGTGAATAGTGTAGTTGTGGTATGCTGTATGCGAATAAGTGTAGAGTAGTGCAAAAGCAGTAAGAAAGATCCAGTATGTGAAAAGAAAGCAGAATAAAGAATAGAGGAAAGATGAAGTGCAGCAGATCAGTATACTGAGCCTAACCGGAACTGAACTCCAGCATATGTAGATGCTTCCAATCAGTTCAAGTATTGTATAACATTCTTTTGTAGACAGTGTGTCTCCTTGTAGGCAGTGTGCCTCTTTGTGAGCAGTGTGCTCAAGCAGTGAGCCCTAATTGGCAAGTGTCATTTTGTAATTCCTTATTCTTCTAACAGAGAATAATCTTTGGGTTAATCACCCCGTGGTTTTTTTTCTTAACCGGGTTTCCACATCAAAAATACTGTGTCATGTGTTTCTCATTTCATGGTAATGTTTATTTGTTTGATTTAATGCTACTTTTATTAATAAGAAAGCTCAAAAGAAGAATAACTGATTCACCCCCCCTCTCAGTTATCAACAATTGGTATTAGAGCTAAGTTCCTCCTAATAGAGCCTAACAGCTTGAGGAAGATCTGGGAGTTCAAATGGATGCATATGGTTTAAGGGAGCAACTCAAGACTACCCTTGAGGATCTTGAACAGTCAAACTCTGAAGTCAATGAATTAAAGGAAAGACTCAAACAGGCTGATGATTTCATGAGAGAACTAAAGGACAAATTAAGTCTCTCTGTGAAAAAGAGAAAGGAGCTGCTCCAACAATTGGCAAGACAAAGTGAAGAAAGTAATACAAATGAAGAATTGACTGAGAAAACCAAGTTATGTGAAAAGTTATCAAAAGAAGTCATTATGGTAAGACATGAAATGGAATCAGGAGTTATAAAGTTTACTCAAGAGATTGAAGAGAAAAGAAAAGCTGAAGACAATCTAAGACAATCTCTTAAAGAGAAATAAGAAGATTGCCTCCAGATGGACAGGATTATCAGACATCTTGAATCTGATCTTGAAGATGCCAAAGATAATGAAGAAAAACTTGAGGATCAAATTGTCTCTCTCAAAAGAGATCTTCAAACAACAAATGAATATAAAGAGAAATTCAAGATAAGTTCTGCTCAACTTGAAGTTCTTCTTGGAAATCAAAAGAGGGCAGATGACAAGTATGGTTTGGGATATGAGAAAGGAGAAAGCTCCGGATCCGGTCAAAAGAATTTTGGATCAGAAAATCCAAGGAGTAGGCCTAGAAGACCTCCGGTAAGACAGCCCAATGCTCAAAGATATCCATCTTTCAATGGATACTGCCACAGCTGCAATCACTTTGGTCACAAAGCTAATCAGTGCAGAAAGAGAATGAATCAGACTAATTCATTCTTCTCCGGACAGTGCTTTAACTGCAAAAGGTATGGACACGAGTCTCATGAATGCAGAAATATGCAAATAAACAAATCATTCAATGGTAGATGCTTTGCATGCAATAGAGTAGGTCATATGGCTAATCAATGTAGATCAAGAGGTTATCAGTCAAATATGCAAGGAAATATTATTTGCCAAATCTGTAATAGGTCCGATCATAATGCAAAAGTCTGCAGAAGCAAGAATCAGGACAAAAGAGGTCTGGTGTATAATCAGAATCAAGACAAGGGTAAACAAAAGATGAATGCGGATGAAGTTAGGAATCAGATGAACAAGATTTGGGTAAAGAAAAGTTCAGAGAATGTAGAGGTTGGATCCGCACCAGACTCTGGTGCTGATATTTCTTCCAGAAATTAAAAAGTGAGCTCTGGCTCAGGGGGAGACTCAAAGAAAATCCTATTCCCCCAGCCAATCAAGTGGTGCCGGATGTGGCACAAGATGCGGAGTAAAGGGTTTGAATATATAAGTCTTGAGATGATCCAGATAAGATTTCAGAGGTCCGCATGAAAATGTGAAGAAGTTGTGATCGATCAAGTAAGACCTGTTCAGGGAGATGCTCCGGAATGACAGAAGATTACAAAAAGGTCCGGAGAGATCCGGAAGTGCATTGTCTTAGTCTGCGGATTGGACAGAATGTTTGGGATGTCCTTGTGATGTATCATCTTGATTTATTCATAGTTGGAAGATCCGCATGATGTTCATAGATCAGGACTGATCCGATACTCCAAATTATCTGAATAAGGCAAACCGGAATAATGTAGGTCAAGCATTTATTGCCATCAGATATTAGGGTTTACGGAGCAATATAAGGGATTTCTCATAAATCACTTGCTCATTCTGCACTCAAGAAGAAGCAAAAAGTGGAGCTCTGCAACAAGATTCATCAAACTCACCAAAGATCTCCTGCAGAAGTCATTACATACAGAAATCAATTCAACCACTCCGTGTAACCGAAGGCGCATAAGGTATTTTTCGTTTTCAATATCTCACTGCAAATCTTTAAAAAAAAAATGGCTACTCCGAATATAGTTAAGATCTCTGATAGACCTCGCCCCACATTCAAGAAACATCCATACAAATCTTTGGAGGTAGATCCACTAGGAGCCTTCTCTAGTGTTCCGCATGGTGTATTGCATACGGAGGACATTAGGGTTTACATTCATGCAAATTTTGAAGACTTTGGAGAATCAAAATTGATGGATATCTATCACAAACAGTTGATAGATGACTCCTTTGAGATTAAACCTCAGTACAAAGCCATCTGGGATAAACACTTTGCACAGTGCATCCATTTCCCCTGTTTTGAAGAAGATGAATGGGTCCAGTATGTACTAAGTAGAGTGCATGACAACTTCCTATGGTTGAACAATCCCTTCAAGATCACCAAAGATGCAATTAGGGCTGTAAACGGTCTGCACTCATCCGGTGGATTACCTGTTCTCAAGTCTGTCAAAAATCAGACAGTTAGTGATGCAACCGGATCTAAGTTTGATAAGAGAGCTATGACAGTTGAAGACATCACTAAACCGGATGTCAAATTTGCATCTATGATAATTGGTTACAAGATCTATCACTCCAGTAGGGAAAATTTGGTTCCGGGAACTATAATTTACACAGCTTATTAAATGCTAAAGGAGAATGCAGACTATGACTTGTGTGAGCTTCTTGTAAACCAACTTTTTGAAAATCTACAAAAGATCAAGAAGGACAAGAAAAACTCCTTCAAGTATGGCAATTTGATCCTTTGTCTCTTCTTTTATTACATGAATGAGCTTCCCGGATCTAGTGGATGGATATGGCTGAATGACAGACCAGTTGCCATCCAAATCAGAGATTATTTGCATGGACTTGGGGATGCCAAAGCAAGAAAAATAGCTCTATGGGGATATTTCAAGAACTTCCAGAGCATGATGCATGCAAGAGAAAGAATACCCCAATCTCTTGTTGAAAAGTACAAAGACACAGTATGTTTTATGGTAGAAACAGATCAATGTCTAATGGAGGCAATAGACCCAAGAACTATGTGGATCATGCCCATGGGGTATGAAGTGGATGAACAGATAGTGGAGCTGCATGTTCAACACATGCTTAGTCAGCCTAAAGATCCAAAGGTAGAAAGGTTTGAAACATTTGAGGAACTAAATATAAAAATCCATGTTGAACTCAGAGAACCGAAGATCAAGAGGAAGGTGAGAAAAGAAGTAGAGCATATTGCTCAAGGCCTAGGCATCCCAAAGGAGGCACTTGATGTCAACCAGGAAAAGAGGCGAAAGGCTGAGGAAGAGAATAAAGAGGCAGAAAAGAAAAGTAAGAAAAGTACTCTGGTGGAAACCTCAACCCGGACCAGATCATCAAAGGGATCTACACCTGTCACAACCAAAGGCTCAAAAATGTCAAAATCGGAAGGTCAGACATCCGGTAAAGGAGAGAAAAGATCTAAAATAAAAGCCACAAGGGCTTACACAAGTCAGAAAGATGAAGAGGAAACAGAATCAGATGAGGGGGTAAAAGAAATAAAGAAACAGAAGAAGAAAGGATCCGGTAAACCCTCCACAGGCCAAGACAAGGAAGAAATGGCAGAGGTATTTGTTGAAAAGCCCACCCTGTCTCTAGAGAGTGTAATCAAGTCAGTCACGGTGGATGGAAACCTTCAACCAATGACTGAATTCTATGATGACTACAATGAGGCTGACCAAAAGATTATGCAAGAAGCCACAATCAAGTATTTGAACATATACAATAAGGCTTTCATTGAGATCATATCTCTAATTCCTAAAAGCCTAGAAAAGGAATTAGAAATAAGAAAGAATAATGCTCAGGCAAAATATCTTGAGATCCGGGAGCAGATAGCTATTCAGTTATATCCTCAAATTGATCCCAAGACAATGAACATAATATTCAAAGACTGCAAAGATGAATTCAGGAGTAAAGCAAGAATGAATCAACTCATGCTTGGTGAGACTGACAAGGTGGCCATAGAGATAGAAGAGATCCTCCGGAAGGCCTTCAAAAGGTTTAATCTTCCTATTGTAGAGGACTTAGGTGCAGAAACAGCTGTGGACTTGGAATCATCTGCTCCGGAAGAAGTGGCCCTTGAACAGACTAACATCTCTCCTCTGACTTCCCCTATAGTCTCTGGATCCCAAGAAGAAGAGAAATTACAAGGGAAAGAAGCAGCAATACAAGAAAAAGAGGTTGACAGCACCAAGGATGCAGAGAAAGAGAAGATTCCAATAGAGAAAACCACAACTGAAAGTGGTAAGAATGTGGAAGGAGAAAAGATTCCAAAGGACAAAACTGCAGAAGAAAAGAAACATCTGTCTCTGGCAAGAGACACTGCACAAACTGTTCAAAAATTTCTGAGCCAAGAAACAATAGAGATTGATGAACGGAGCTTCTAAAAGGTCCATTCAACTTTGACTCTCTCTCTCTCTGGTACAGACGATGAAGATAGCTTCATTTGCAAATGCTAAGGCAAATGAAAAACTCCTAAAGTCTCATATGGAAGACTGTGAGTTGATAGAGGCTGCTTCCGGAGTGCTTGAAAAGATTATGCCATCAGTCCAGATAGATCCGACAGCCTCCTTTTCCAGTAATCTCAAAACCTTAGTTAGCAGTGTTGATACACATTTTGATTCTCTAGAAAAATCAGCTAAAGAAAAGGTCCGGAAGGAATTTTTGGATAAAAGATTTTCAAAAGTACTAGGATTAATCTCTAGTGATAGGAGAAATATGAGTATTGGAATAAAGAGCTTAGAAAATGCTCTTAAGGATGGTGGGGACATTTACAAATTTTGTATCTCCTAGTCAAAGGCAACAGTAGAAATTGATAAGATAATAAAAGAGGAACAGGACAAACTACAAAGTTTGTCTCAAAGTTTTGATCCTCTCTCTTCCTCCATAGTAAATCAAGAATGTCAAACTATTGCAATCACAAATGCAATAAAGAACTTTGAGAAGGAAAGGAAGAATATAACTAACCGGATGGGAGAACTTAGAAGGATTATAATCCCTAAGTTAGAAACTATGCATGAGGCCATCAGTGATACTCAGACTACCGCCCAAACAAATGATCTGACAGATCTCAAGAGGGCCGAAGCTTTTACATTTTTGTTGAGTGGTCACATTTCAATTTTGGATAGAATGAAGCAAAGTTGGGCTACTGAACTGGTCCAATTAAAGACATCCTTTGTAGACATTCTTCAGTTTATGTGAGTATGTAATATGCGGCTAAGTATAGTAAATTTTTGAAAATTTTGGTGTGCGGACCCTACCCTTTGCCATTGATGTCAAAGGGGGAGTGAGGAACAGTGAAAAATGAGGAATCCAACTAAGGAGGAGTTCCAAAAATTGTATATAAAGATAGAGCATCAGCCAAGGGGGAGCACAGTGTAAACACTTAGTCATTTTTCACTAAGTGTTGCCATCAATGCCAAAGGGGGAGATTGTTGGCAAGAGACACTATATGTAATCATGGTTGTTGTCATTGATGGCAACAAAGGTCATCCCACATATCCGCAAGTCATGGTGTGTCTCTACCGGAAGTCAGAATGAAGATTGTTGTGGTCCGGTGAACAAGAACAGAGCATGTGGCAAGGTCTGACAGATTGGTCCGGATCTCTCAGAGGAAGTGTCTTGGTGCAGTGCGGATTTGGGGAAGTCAAGAGGACTACCTTGAGTAGTATATTCCAAGGTTTTAGCCTCCGGTGATGGACAAGGAAAAAGATATGAATAGTTGAGTACCGGATTCCTGAGAGACAGTAAGAACAGAGGAAGAACTGACTGACAGAGTATCAAACTATTTTCTGGATGTGTTACTGTTGATGGTAAACGTTGTGAAGGCATGAATCATGTTTGGCCGACATGATTAATGACATCTACAAGTATATGCTTGATCCGCATTACTTGATATGCAAGGATTCAGCCAATAGAACAGAGTTTGTGAGAAGATAGACTATTCCGGGTGCCGACTAGAAAGATAATGAAATCACTAGTGTGGATATAAATAGAGGATGGATTTTGTTGTGATTAGTGTAGTTGTGGTATGGTGTATGCGAATAAGTGTAGAGCAGTGCAGAAGCAGTAAGAAAGATCCGGTATGTGAAAAGAAAGCAGAATAAAGAATAGAGGAAAGATGAAGTGCAGCAGATCAGTATACTGAGCCTAACCAGAACTGAACTCCAGCATATGTAGATGCTTCCAATCAGTTCAAGTATTGTATAACATTCTTTTGTAGACAGTGTGTCTCCTTGTAGGCAGTGTGCCTCTTTGTGAGCAGTGTGCTCGAGCAGTGAGCCCTAATTGGCAAGTGCCATTTTGTAATTCCTTATTCTTCTAATAGAGAATAATCTTTGGGTTAATCACCCCGTGGTTTTCTCCCTTAACCGGGTTTCCACGTCAAAAATACTGTGTCATGTGTTTCTCATTTCATGGTAATGTTTGTTTGTTTGCTTCAATGCTGCTTTGATTAATAAGAAAGTTCAAAAGAAGAATAACTGATTCACCCCCCCTCTCAGTTATCAACACAGGCTTGGTCACTCCATGGGCCTAGAATATGATGGCTCACTGCCATAAAGTACAGCTAGGTCTAGCAGGCTCATTACCTCAACCCTAAACCTAGAAAGATTACAATGAGGGTTGTTAAATCCTGAGGGTTGTTAAACCCTACTGGCGGCTCACTGCCAAGCTCATTACCAAGATCAACATCTTCTTCATGTTTGAAATTAATACATTGAATTACAATATAGTTCCTCTACTATGCTCTGCCTTTTCACCTCTTTCCCTATCTTCCCATCTTCGCACAAGGAGATCTCTTCCATGACTCAATTACAAGTATTCATACACTTCATCAACCTTGGAATGATCATCAAGGTCGGCATTACAATCATCAACCATTGGAACAATCTTTAAGGTCGGCATTACAAACATTTACAAAATAGGTCTTGACCTAATTTAAAATTACTCAAGGGAAATGTAGTATAGATGTATGTGGATCATGCCACACCTTAGCTAGGACTCAAACATAGTCTTCCATGCGACAATACGCTTCTATAATCTTCAAGAGATCTCTACAATCACTGGAGTTAACCAAGTCGGCTAAGACTGGTTACATGCTACATTATCTGGGAATAATCTTCAAACATGATCTCAATTCCTTAACATGGACCAATGTAAAGGTAGGAACATGATTAGGAGGTATCCACAAGCACATTGAAATCACTAGGAGCAACTACACAAACTCAAACCACTTTATCCATGAGATTCTTCACACTGAAGCACATGAACTTCATTGTCTTCAATTGTCATAAAAGAAAGATAGCTTATAGACCACAAAAACATGAACCTTTGTAATTGTAGGCACTTATCATCATCCCAGACTTCCCTCTAGATCCGCAAAGCAAAACACTTTAATGTGGAGGAATGCGGAGCAAAATACTTTCTCTCAGGAATTAGTGAATAATAAGAAAAAGTAGGTTTTACTCTGGTGAATGTAACTCAAATCTTCATACCGAAGGCTCAAACTCAGGATTTAGCATCTTCAGACATGCCTCTAAATAACTTCCAATCCGCAGACCAAGATCTTTAGTCAGCAGAAATGTGAAGCAATCTTCTGCACTGCTCTTCAGTATGCAACTCACTATCTTCACTGTGATTCACTGTTTACTTTCTGATTCTTCTGGAGGAGCTAACTTTCTCAATATCCTCAACATATAAAGATTCTAAACAAATAACAAAGTAGGATACAGTTGACACCAATGACAACAAAGATATGTTGACATCAATGACAACACTGATAAGGCACATACTTGTAACAATCTCCCCCTTTGTCATTGTAATGTCAAAAAATGTCCCCATGGGGGCTTTTCCCTCATGAGGTTTAGCTCTTGCATCTTTAGTGTGCATTTAGGACATATTACATCATATTTCAACATCCTGATGAAAAAATGCCTAAGTGTCTTGGTAAATAGGACCTAGGTGGGCCACTGGAGATAACCCCTACCCAAAATAGGGGGAGGACTTGGGCGTCCGTGCCCTAGTCCTACCCTATTTTAGGTTAGTCCAAATTTTTGGGTGTCAACTTATGACCATTATTTGGGTCCTATTGCAAAATAGTAAGTTTGAATTACGAAATTCTTGGCGGGAGTGTGTGTAGTTGCATATAAAAGCATATTTAGTCATTCATTTGTAAACTAGATGATTACAAGATTTCAATTAGCATCCTAAAGGTGATTCAAGGTTTTCATTGTGTTGCAAGAGCAAATTTGTGGTGTCTATGTGTTTGTGTTTGCAGATTTAAGTAATCATCTCATCATGGCATGAAGAGCTTCTTCTTCCATGAGATCTTCACTACAAGGTGGCATTTATTTGTGTTTGTAAGAATTTATCATTTAGTTTTTGCCTTTGCCTCCCTAGGCATGCACTCTCTATCTAACAATAGTGTTCAGAAGACTTGAATGTCTCTCTGGGGCTTGACTGAGGCAAGCCTCTAAACACCACAACCCCCCTCCCAAATTTTTCATGATCGCAGGTTATAGGTTCAAGTTGCAGATAAAGTGAAGTTGCAGAAGGTTACAACAGAGTGTCAGAATTGCAGATCAGAGAAGAAAACATCTCCCTGGACTAGGGCACCCACTCATTAGTCCTCAAAGTTCCGCAACGGGAAAATATTTGGTACAATAGATACAGGTTATGGACTGAACTTCCAGATCTTGACAAAAAGTAGGGCATTGGACTTGGGTGCCTGCTCTTTAGTCCCTAACTTTTCTGTCTTCGAACACCGAAAACAAGTGCATAGTTATTTGTCATTTTACATCTCTCTGTAGCAGCATTTTCTGATATTCATTTGTTTACTGTCATATTTGTATAATTAGGGTTTTAAGGTATAATTAAGTATAAGAGAAGATAACTGGCAATCAAATCATACAAATCCAAGTTTCCCTACATCTCACAGTGACCTAGGGCAGGATAGTACATTGCAACTTAACCCTAAGACCTTGAATGAAAGGAGGATATATATATGAAACTACCAAAAACTCAACTATCCAAATTTTACCCTTTACATTTTGGTGAACTCATGTTGTTGGACTTGTTTACACCTTGCTGATTTTTTTGCTTTAGATTTACATTGATTTTCATTCATTCATATAGTCATTCATCTTATTGCATTGGAAAACTTACAAAAAAAATGAAAAATTGAAAAAAATTGCATGCTAGGGTTTTGCATGTTGCATTAATTAATTTGAATTTCATCAAATTTCTGATTTTTGAATTAGATCTAATTTTAATTATAGAAAATTACAAAATTTCAATATCTCGCATTGCATTTTTATCATAAAATTGCTAGGGTTTTGTTGAAAATTGTAAATTTTGCATATAACCTAGTAATTCCAAAATCTAGGGTTTGTAGGTAAAATCTTGTTTTAGATTTTTCTACAAATTTTAGAGAATCATTCAAATTTTCATTTGTCTATAGTCTTGCATTTTAGAATAAATTTGCATTTAGATTTCAAAAATTTGCATTTTTGCATAGAAAAATTCAACAAAAACTAGCATTTTCATTGATTTTTCATTAGATTTGCACTTGCATTTTGCATGCTAGAGCATGGAAATCATTTTCAGATTTGAGAGCATGTAAGTTTTATCATACATCATCTTGCAAAACATTCATATAGCATTTTACATCAAGATCTCAAACCTAGGGCTAGAAAAACCTTGATTTTCACTAAATTTGGCCTTATTGACTCTCCAAATTTGCACCATAGGCGTGTTGTAAAGAATATTTTTGCACTAATTGACTGATATCAGGGGTATTATCTACTTCCCCTCCTAAAATTCTTTACAACACCTTGTTATTGGCCTCTTGTATTAAAAATTTGGTGAAAATTTGTCTATTTTTGCTATTTTTGCCCTAGGATTTGGCCTAGTTTGCACTCTAAGCATGTTGTAACAGATTTTATGCTTGTAGGTGACTAATATCACTGATATTATTTTATTTACCTCCTAAGATTCATTACAACACCCCTTTGGCTAGGTCTTGGAATTGAAAAATCGTGAAAAATTGCAAATTTTGCTATATTTTCACTAGGATTTGACCTTGAGCAGCACTATAAGTGTGTTGTGATGGATATTTTGGAATTAGGTGGCTGTTATTACTGATATAATTTTCTTTTTATCATCATTTTCCTCACAACACCCTTTGTCATGCTCTTTTGCATTGAGATTTGGCGAAAAACTACTTATTTTAGTGTATTTTCACTAGGTTTTGGTCTATCATCATCTTAGATTTACATCAAGAGTTTGTTGTGAAGGATCTTATTGTTGTATTGGACTGATATTAGACATATATTTTTCTTCCCCTGATCAAAATCCTTACAACACCTTTGCTTTCATTCATTGACATTAAAAAAGTACAAAAAAAACAAGCATTTAGGTCATTGTTGCATGTAACTTTGCACTTGTCTTTTGCATCAATTTTGACAATATTTCAAAATCTGATTTTGCATTGATTTGAGCATATACACATGGCCTCTAATCACAATATCAACAATAGGTTCTCTCCTAGAGATTACATGAAGAGAAAGGTCCCTGAATCTGAAATTGTGTTTACACCTCGTGATAGAACAACTGGAGACACTGACGGACCTCTTTACATCACTGTGAAAATAATGGGAAACCCCATGGATGGAACACTTATTGATCCTAATTGCATGACTAATGTTTCCACAGAAGATTTCCTCTATTTACATAATTTGATGCAAGGATCTTATGACCCTTCGGACATGATGATTAAAACACATAAGGGAACCATTATAAAACCTTTGGGTAAGATATCATTGTTGGTAACTATATTTGAGAAACATGTAGAATAATGGTTTGATGTTGTCCCCATTTCTGACCACTTTTGCATAAAATTGGGACACCCTTGGTTAAAGGAAATGAAAGCTGCCCCTTCAACAATTCATAATTGTCTAAAATTTCCTTTTGAGGGACATGTGATTACCATCCCCTGAAACAAATATAAACCTTTGGTTGAAAGAAAACATTGCACAATGGATTACTTTTGAGACAAAACTGAAGAGAAACCTGAACCATGAACAGACTTCAACTTCTTGAGCTATAGAAATTACCAAGCAAAACTATTACATCCAATGACCGGTCCTTCTAGACATGAAACAACAAAAGACAAGCAACCCACATTTGAAGAGAACCATAGACCAAAAGGACAAGGTCCCTATGCTAAGGTTCCTCCCCTGCCATCCTTATAAGGATCGAGAGGTAATTGTCGACAACAGAACATTCCACCTAGACAAATGAGATTTGAACCTGGTGCTTCTTCTTCGAGAATGAAAAAACCTATGAAAGAACAAAGCCCTATCTTACAAGAGATAGGTGGTAAGACAAAATGAAATAGAAAAGAAAGAGAAAGAAGAATATGAAGACAAGCTTACACCATAAACCTTGCATCTCAACAAGAAAACATTGAACAAAACAAAGACGACCCTAACAATGACGAGAATTGGCCTATGGTACCTTATGTCCCACTTTCCTCTAAAATTTGGGAGTGGGAGGATGACGATGATTTACTTGATGAGACTTAGCCCAGGAGATCCTAAAGGTAAGTATCTCTAACCCTTTATCTCTCTTGTGATGTGCTTCCCATGTGATGTGTTATGTGTTATTTAGGCCTCCTGGGATGATTCCTGATTCTCTTGTAAGGTCCGGGATACCAGGGGACTGCCTTTGTTGTGACCTTCTTCTATTTGTATCATCATTCTTCTATATTGCCTCTCTCTGATTTCATCATTGTGTGTTGTGTCTTACAAACATAGCATTGCGGTTGGTGACTTGGGGGCACCCTCCTACATGACTGTCCCTAAGACACTTGTTTCTCCTCTCTTATTTAATGTTTCCCTTCCTCTAGTGTTTCTATCTAGTGGGAGGATGATGAAAAACATTTTTACTGATGCAGACATAGTGTCCCTTTCATGAGAAATAAAAAATTGGACTTATTTCCTAATATGACGATGGGGTTGTTTATCTTATCTGACGTTTGGCTAGTGGAAGCACTCATGCTTTCCGTGTAGTGATTTTGATGATGTTTTTATCTCATTTACAAACCTTAACAATATTGATGCTCTACGCACTTTGTTTGTTTTTGAATCTAGCCTTGGTGGTACTCAATTCAAAAATCTTTGTGATATAGCCCCACAGTTATCCTCGAACTCTGAATTTGTAGTATAACCTTGCCTCTTTATGTGGTTAATCATATGCATTAATGTTGTTGTTTATCATGATTTCATAGACACTAACATGTTCTTGTAGGGATGTGTTTGTAGGAACATTTGGTCATTGTAAAGTACATGTCACCTTCGGGGGGCATGGGCTTTGCAAAAGTCTGTGTTCCCTTATGTGTTTTCTTCCTACCTTAATGTGCTTGATATCGATACTTGATATCAACCACCTTAAGGTGGGGGCATATATAAGGTAAGCTATCTATTATAGATGTTAACAATGTGCTTGTCCTCAGGTGCAGTTTAAAGACTTGTGCGATGAGTACATCCTGCACTCTAAGTTTGTTTGTAATCAATCAATCAATCATTTAAGCCCTCTATAGAGGTGGGATATCGCATATATCCTTTTTATTTTAAGCCCTCTATGAAGGCGAGGGTGGTGTATTTCTCGGAGCATATTGCACCATCTTGTCATTTACAAAAGTCCTCTACGGAGGCGGGGAGCGGTTCTGTGACTAACTCAACCCTTAAGCGTGTCTTTGGTGATTGTTGTGGTGAAGCCCAATCATCGATGTGTGCCTATAATGTGTTTGAGATGATGTTGAACCTAGAAATAGGAACACGCCATCGCTTGTTTGTCGTGTTTTCTCCATTTCTTCAAAGTGTGTGTTTTGGCATGCTTGCTTTGTTTAGCGTGTTTGTTGCCCCATATGTAGTTTAAATACCTGCGCGATGAGTGCATCCTACATTTTGGGAGGTTTTGCATGTCTTGTGTGTGTGTTGCCCCATATATGCAATTTAAGGACCTGTGCAATGAGTACATCCTGCATTATGGGAGGTTTGTTTACTTTCCTGTACTTGCATCTACATTTCATATTTATGAGAAAAAGGAAAAGAAAAGAAATCATTCATGTCTTCTATGCATTAATGTGTCTTCTATGCATTCAATGTATTCTCCATGTTTTGTGTGCCTGTCATTGTCTTCAATGTGTCTGGCATGTCTTCTCCATGCTTAGCATGTTTGCTATGTTTGTTAACTGTACTTTAATGCATGTATTGGCCTCATGTTTATACATACATTAAAGTGGGGGCTAAATGTAACGTCAGAAAATGTCCCCTTGGGGGCTTTTCCTTCATAAGGTTTAGCTCCTGAGTCTTTAGTGTGCATTTAGGACATATTTCGACATCCTGATGAGAAAACCCCTAAGTGTCTTGGCAAATAGGACCTAGGGGGACCACTGGAGATAACCCCTACCCAAAATAGGGGGAGGACTTGGATGCCCACTCCCTAGTCCTACCCTATTTTGGGTCAGTCCCAATTTTTGGGTGTCAGCTTGTGACCGTTATTTGGGTCCTACGCCAACACGATAAGTTTGAATTATGAAATTCTTGGCGAGAGTGTTTGTAGTTGCATATAAAAGCATGTTTAGTCATTCACTTGTAAACTAGATGATTACAAGATTTCAATTAACATCCTAAAGGTGATTCAAGGCTTTCATTGTGTTGCAAGAGCAGATTTATGTTGTCTATGTGTTTGTGTTTGCAAATTTGAGCAATCATCTCCTCATGGCATGAAGAGCTTCTTCCTCCATGAGATCTTCACTACAAGGTGACATTCATTCGTATTTGTAAGAATTTATCATTTGGTTTTTGCCTCTACCTCCCTAGGCACGCACTCTCTATCTAACAACGGTGTTCGAAAGACCTGAATGTCTGTCTGGGGCTTGACTGAGGCAAGCCTCTAAACACCACAACCCCCCTCCCAAAGTTTTCATGATTGCAGGTTATAGGTTGGAGTTGCAAACAAAGTGAAGTTGCAAGAGGGTACAACAGAGTGTCAGAATTGCAAATCAGAGAAGAAAACAACTCCTTGGACTAGGACACCCGCTCATTAGTCATCAAAGTTCCATAATGAGAAAATCTTTGGTACAATAGATACATGTTACAGACTGATCTTCTAGATCTTGACAAAAAGTAGGGCATTGGACTTGGACGCCCACTCTTTAGTCCCCTACTTTTCTATCTCTGAACCCTGAAAATAGGTGCACAGTTATTTGTCATTTTACATCTCTCTGTAGCAGCATTTTCTGATATTCATCTGTTTACTGTCGTATTTTCATAATTAGGGTTTTAAGGTATAATTGAGCATAAGAGAAGATAATTGGCAATCAAATCATACAAATCCAAGTTTCCCTACATCTCACAGTGACCTAGGGTAGGATAGTACATTGCAACTCGACCCTAGGTCCTTGAATGAAAGGGTGAAAGGAGGATATATATACAAAACTACCAAAAACTTAACTATCTAAATTTTACCCTTTACAGTCATTGATGGCAACATATGATGTGAATAACTGTAACAACCATCAAGACAAGATTCTCCCCCTATCTCTTTACACATCCGTACTCTTTCTCTCTGAGTTTTTCACATGATTTCTCTCACCCTTTGACATCAATGGCAAAGTGCACATACTTGCATTATGTTGTTCTAATCCATTCTCTCTTTTGAACTCTATGACTACTCCCCCAAAGAAGTAGCCCTAAAAGCATTAATCTAGATCTGAAGAAGGAACTCTAAGCACCACCAGACTAATGCACTCTTGTGCATATTAGTTTAGAGCAGGAGGGGTAATAACCCCTAACTTTTCTCTGAGATACTCAAAAGTATCCTTAGGCAGAGGTTTGGTGAAAATGTTTGCAATCTGGTCTTTTGTAGATACATATTCCAACTTGACTTCATTCTCTATCACTTTTTCCCTCAGAAAGTGATATCTTATGGATATTTACTTTGTCCTTGAATGCATTACTAGATTCTTTGATATGTTTATGGCACTTGTATTGTCATAAAATATTGCAATTGGATCTTCATACACAACTCTAATGTCCTTCAATGTCTACTTCATCCATAACACTTGAGTGCAACTGCATGCTATTGCAATATATTCTGCTTTTGCAGTGGATAGAAATATTGAATCTTGTTTCTTGCTTAACCAAGATACCAACCTTTTTCCCAAGAAGAATGCACCCCCACTTGTACTTTTTCTGTCATCTGCATCTCTGGCCCAACCTGCATCAGTGTATGCATTGAGAGTGAAATCATTATCCTTTGGATACCACAAACCATAATCCATTGTGCATTTCAAATATCTTAGAATTCTCTTGATTGCCATCACATGTGACTCCTTAGGTTCTGCTTAAAATCTTTCCACAAGAAAAACTGCATGCATTATATCAGGTCTGGATTGAGTCAGATAAAGTAATCCTCCAATCATAGATCTGTACCTTTTCTGATCTGTCATAGGTGAATCATCACTTTTTCTCAACTTACAACCAGTT
The DNA here is from genome assembly GCA_027924645.1 of Cunninghamia lanceolata. Taxonomy (NCBI): domain Eukaryota; kingdom Viridiplantae; phylum Streptophyta; class Pinopsida; order Cupressales; family Cupressaceae; genus Cunninghamia; species Cunninghamia lanceolata. The sequence goes on along the minus strand of BSBN01001031.1, from coordinate 1,183,583 downwards.
ACCATAGGAGTATTTACCGGTTTAGAGTCTTCCATCCCAAACTTCTTTAACAACTCTTTCACATACTTAGACTGAGAAATGAAGATACCTTTATCTGATTGATTTATTTGTATACCTAAAAAGAAATTCATCTCACCAAACATGGACATTTCAAATTCTCTTTGTATTTCTCCAGCAAAAACTGTGCACATACCTTCATTGCCTCCAAAGATAATGTCATCAACAAAGACTGCAACAATTAGGATTTGTTTATTATTAATCTTGAAATAGAGATTGCTATCGATAGTACCCTTGCTAAACCCTAACTATATCAGATACTTATCCAACCTAGCATACCAGGCCCTGGGGGCTTATTTCAATCCATATAATGCCTTCTTTAATCTATATACCATATCACCCTGATCTGATGACTGGAATCCTTTTGGTTGTTCAATATATACTTCTTCCAATTCTCCATTCAAGAATACAGACTTCACATCCATCTGATATACCTTAAAATCTTTGTAGGCTGTAAATGTCAAAAATATTCTTATAGCTTCAATATTTGCCACTGATTCAAATGTTTCTTCAAAATCTATTCCTTCAACTTGAGAGTATCCTTTGCATACCAACCTTACTTTGTTTCTTACCACTTCACCATTCTCATTCACTTTATTTCTAAAGACCCATTTGGTGCCAATTACATTTTTATCTACTGGTCTGGGAACAATATCCCAAGTTTGATTCTTCTCTATCTGCATCAATTCTTCTTTCATAGCCTTTACCCAATTCTCATCATTACAAGCTTCATTCACAGTCTTATGTTCAATCTTGGAAATTAGACAGAAATTTACTTGTTCTTCTGTAGCTCTTCTTCTGGTCAAGATTCCTTTGCTCTTATCTCCTATGATTTGATCTTCAGAATGATTAAGTTTTACATACCTTGGTGTCTTGGTAGCACTTTCTAGAGCTTGTTCCTCTTCATCTGATTTGTCTTCATGCTGCACCACTTCTTTGCTTGCTAAAACATCAGGTTTATCTGATTCATATCCACTTGATTCTGGACACTTCTCCTTGCTTTCATTGACTTTGATATTTACACTCTTAATGATCTTATTCATCCTTTTATTAGAGCACTGGTAGGCCTTGCTCTTGGTGGAGTAACCAAGGAAGATTCCTCCATCGCATCTAGCATCAAACTTGCCTAGATCTTCTTCTCCTTTGATATAACATTTGCTACCAAAAACTTTGAGATATTTCACAGTAGGAACTTTACCATACCATAATTCATAAGGAGTCTTAGAATTGTTACCTTTGACTTGGACTTTGTTTAGGATGTATACAGTAGTGTGAATTGCCTCTCTCCAATATACTTTCGTAAGATCAGCTTCCTTCATCATGGTTCTAGCAACTTCTTGAACAGTTCTATTTTTCCTTTCAACAACTCCATTTTGTTGTGGAGTTCTAGGTGCAGATAATTGTCTCTTTATCCCATGTTCTTCGTAAAATAAATTGAATTCATTTGATGTAAACTCTCCTCCTCTATCAGACCTCAAACATTTGATATTCAAATCCATCTCATTTTCAACCATTGCCTTAAATGCCTTGAACTTATCTAGAGTTTCTTCTTTTTCCTTCAAAAAGGTAACCCAAGTCATTCTAGAATAATCATCAATAAGCAACATGAAATACCTATCTCCTTGCAAACTTCTTACTCTGGTAGGCCCACACAAATCTGTATGCACTAGTTCCAATAGTCCATCAACTGGTTAGTCCTTACTTTTGAAACTTGTTCTTGTTTGTTTCCCAAATTGACACTCTTGCAAATAGGATTAGCAGGCTTCACAAGCTTAGACAAATCTCTAATAGCCTGTCCATTACTTATCTTCATAATGTTATCAAAATTGATGTGACACAATCTTCTATGCCATAGCCAACTTTCATCAGTTTGAGCCAAAAAACAATAGTTATCAGTTCCTTTCAAGTGATTGATACTATTGTTGCAAGTATGAGGTTAACCAGTGTTGTCATTGATGTCAACATACTCATATTGCATTGATAAGAAGGATTGGATGAACTGTGTGCTGAGGTTATTGAGGAAATCAATCTTAATCAGGAACAGTGAAGAACAGTGATGAGAAGAAGGCAAAAGTATTCAATAGGTTGAGGATCGTAGGATGCAGATTAAAGGGTTTGTAGATATGAGTCTTGAGATGATCGAGTTAAGATTTTAGAGGTCTGCATGAAGATATAAAGAAGTTGTGATCGATCAAGTAGAACCGATTCCGGGAGATGCTCCGGAGTGACAGAGTGTTACAAAAAGGTCCGGTGAGTTCCGGAAGTGCATTGTCCTATTCTGCAGATTGGATAGAGTGTTTGGGATGTCCTTGTGATGTGTCATCTCGATTTGTACATAGTTTGGAGGTCCAGAAGCACCTTTTTCAGTATGACAGTTGCGTTAGACTGTGTTCTTGAAGTTTTGAATGAAGAAGAGAAGAGATTCTAGTAAGTAGAGGAAGTGCAGATGTACCTGGTCATTCAGGCAAGCCTGTGAAGTTTCTTGGATCATGTTGAGGTTGTTTTGTCGGTCCGCATTAGTGTTAGAGCCCAGAATTGGAGATATACTTCTGGATGAAGATGTTCTTGTTCAGACTGGCCGACCGGATGAGTTGTTCATCTTGCGAATGTTTTTGTGGTGGCCGACCAGATGAGTTATTCATCTTGTGAATGTTCTTGTGGATGATTTCCAACTTAGATGATTATTCCTAAGTCGATGCCTTATATAAATAAAGGTTTGTGAATTCATTTTGTAGTTGTAGTGGCGCGGATGAGTGTGGTATAGCGAAAGAGTGAAAGGCAGAGTAGGTGTGTCTCGGGCTTAAATAGAACTGATCTAGACATGGTAAAGATGTCATTCTCCAGTTTAATTTTGTGATACTTATGATCTTGTAGACAGTGTGTCTCTTGTAGGCAGTGTGCCTCCTTGTGAGTAGTGTGCTCAGGCAGTGAGCCCTAATTGGCATGTGCCATTCATTTTTCTTATTCTTCTAATAGAGAATAATCCTTGGGTTAATCACCCCATGGTTTTTCCCTTAACTGAGTTTTTCACGTCAAAAATCTTGGTGTCTAATGTGTTGATGTTTATCTGCTCTGGTGTTTATGCTTTATGCTTTCATGAATGGTTAATTGATATGTTGTTAACTAACAAAGAAGAATCAAGTGTTTGAAGTAGAAGCAAGTTTTTGTACAACTGATTCACCCCCCCACTCTCAGTTGTGTACCCTAGATCTAACAATTAGTATCAGAGCTAAGTTCCTCTAAAAGGAGCTTAACCGCTTGAGGAGATCTAGGATGTTGTCATACAAGAAGGATAGTCCGAAGTTCGATGGAACCAACTTCTCTCTCTAGAAAGGTCGCATGAAATGTCACTTGGAGTGTATGGGAAAAGCATACTTGTCCATGATCACAAAAGCATATGTACCTCCACAGGGTGGTCTGACAACTCTGAATGAAATCACAGATGCTGAAAACAATCTGCGGACAAAAGAAGCTCTTCTAAGCACATTGACTGACTCAGAACTCTCAAATGTTATTGACCTACCAACTGCATATGAGATCTGGGTTAAATTGGAACTTCTGCATGAAGGAGATGAGTTTGTTAAGAGTGCAAGGTGGCAAAGTCTCAAAGGGAAATTTGAAAGATTGAAGATGAGAGATGATGAAAATATCACTATCTTTATGCCAAGAGTAAATGAGCTGGTGTGTGGAATCAGGAATGCTGGTGGAGTTCTAGATGAAAATGAGATTGTTTGCAAAATTCTCAGATCCCTTCCTACTGCCTACAAAATCAAGGTTGTTGCCATTGATGAATTCAGAGCCCATACAACTGTCACAAGAGAGCAATTGGCTGGCAAACTGGTTGCATTTGAAATGAGCGAGTTTGGAGATGATCACCCCAAAACTGAATCTGCATTCAAAGCCAGTGCCTATGTGAAAGACAAACAAAGATTTGATCCAAGAGAAAACTCTTCAAGGAAGCTATCATGGTATGATCAAGCAAGGAAAGACATGGAAGAGGAAGAAGCAGAAACAGCTCAACTTGAAGCCCTCATTGCAAAGAGACTGCCAAAAGGATCCGGTAAGTATGAAGGAAAATTACCCTTCAAGTGCTTCAACTGCAATAAAATTGGTCATTTTGCTTCAAGATGTCCGGAAAGATCTGCAAGGTCAAATTCCAACAGACAAAGGTTCCAAAAGAACTGTTATTATGTTCATGAAGAAGATGATAATGAAGGTGTAATAGATGATGAATCAGAAATAGGAAACAGATCCAGAAATGAATGGGTGTTTATTGCCATCAAGGAAGAAGATCCAATATCCTCTGAATCTTTCAATCATAAGGTTGTAGAAAGATCTTTGGCTACCCAAGTTGAAGAAAAGGATGATTGGGTTATTGACAGTGGATGCTCTCACCATATGACAGGTGACAAGAACAAGTTCTTAGATTTGGAAAGGTATGAAGGAGGAATGGTAAAGTTTGGTGATAATTCTGCTAGTAGAATCAGAGGTAGGGGAACTATTTCTTTTGATGGAAAGAGCAAAACCGGTAATGTACTATATGTTGAAGGATTGAAGCACAATCTTCTCAATGTTGGTCAGTTGGTAGACAAAGGCTATGATCTCCGGTTCAAGAATGGAAGATGCAGGATCTTTGAAAGCTCTAGAACTGAGATTGCATCCAGTACTCAAACAAAAGGTAATATCTTCCTTCTAGTTGGTTCTGATAAAAGTTGTTTGTTTGTTCAAGTTGATCAGAGTTGGTTATGGCATGGAAGGATGTGTCATGTGAATTTTGACAACATCATCAAGATAAGCAATACTCAGGCTGTAAGAGATCTTCCAAAATTGGTGAAACCTACAAATAGTTTGTGCAAAGAATGTCAACTAGGTAAACAGAGCAGAGTCTCTTTCAAAAGCAAGGATTAGCCCTCTACCGGATTATTGGAATTAGTTCATACTGATCTCTGTGGTCCGACAAGAATCAAGAGTATACAAGGTGATAGATATTTTATGTTACTGATTGATGACCATTCCCGGATGATGTGGGTTACCTTTCTAAAAGAGAAATTAGAAGCCTTTGAGAAGTTCAAAATCTTCAAGGCTATGGTAGAGAATCAAACCAAATTGAAACTAAAATGTCTAAGGTCTGATAGAGGTGGTGAATTCACATCCGGTGAATTCATAGATTTTTGTGAGAAGCATGGTATAAAGAGACAGTTGTCTGCTCCTAGGAATCCACAACAGAATGGAGTAGTTGAGTGAAAGAACCGGACCATCCAGGAAGCATCCAGGACAATGATGATCGAAGCAAATGTTCCTCAGATGTTTTGGAGAGAAGCTGTGAGCACTGCAGTCTATACTCTCAATCGAGTTCAAATCAGAAGCAATACCGGTAAGACTCCGTATGAACTTTGGTTTGGTATAACTCCCACTGTGAGATATTTCAGAGTATTTGGTAGCAAGTGTTATATCAAAAGAGATGAAGATCTAGGAAAGTTTGATGCTAGAAGTGATGAAGGAATTTTCTTGGGTTACTCCACTCAAAGCAAAGCATACCGGTGTTACAATAAGAGATTGAGAAAGATGATAGAAAGTACAAATGTGAAGGTTGATGAAGGAATTGAGAAGCCCTCAAGGTTTTATGAATATGATGAAGATGATCAAAATGATTCTCTGGTGCAAGAAGCTCAATCCTCCTCTGAAATTTAGATTTAGACTGATCCGGTAAATCAAGAAGAAGAGGTTTGTCTGAATGAGCCTGATTAAGAAACAGTAGCACAAGAAACTCCCAAAGTTCCAAGGTATGTAACTCTAAACCATTCTGAAGATCAGATCATAGGTGACAAAAGCAAAGGGGTATAAACAAGGAGGAGAATTGCTCAAAATTCAAATGAATACTATCTAATTTCAAAGATTGAACCTAAGACAATTAATGAATCTTGCAATGATGAAAACTGGACCAAAGCAATGGAGGAAGAGTTGATGCAAATTGAGAAAAATCATACTTGGGATCTTGTTCCCAGACCTAGAAACAAGAATGTGATTGGAACCAAATGGGTCTTCCAGAAAAAACTAAATGAAGTTGGTGAAGTAATCAGAAACAAAGCCAGATTGGTCTGCAAAGGCTACTCTCAAATAGAAGGAATTGATTTTGAAGAAACCTTTGCTCCGGTGGCAAGAATTGAAGTAGTCAGATTATTTCTTTCATTTGCTGCCTTCAAAGACTTTAAGGTATATTAGATGGATGTTAAGTCTGCCTTCCTAAATGGTGATTTGGAAGAAGAAGTATACATTAAACAACCGGATGGATTTCAATTGTCTGATCATGATGATATGGTCTGCAAGTTGAAGAAAGCACTGTATGGATTGAAGCAAGCCCCAAGAGCATGGTATGAAAGGTTGGATAAGCATCTTGTGCAAATTAGTTTCAACAAAGGTACTGCTGATAGTAATTTATATTTCCAAATAGATAATGAAAACATCTTGATTGTTGAAGTATTCGTTGATGATATCATCTTTGGAGGAAGAGACAGTATGTGTAAAACCTTTGCAAATCAAATGAAAATTGAGTTTGAAATGTCAATGCTTGGTGAAATAAATTTCTTCTTGGGTCTGCAAATTACTTAGACAAAGAAAGGCATCTTTATCTCTCAGACCAAATATGTGAAAGAATTGTTAAGGAAATTCGGAATGGAAGATTCAAAGCCAATGAACACTCCTATGGAAACCGGATGTAAGTTGAGCAAAGATGATGACTCTCCTAAGACAGATCAAACCAAGTACAGATCAATGATTGGAGGACAATTGTATCTCACTTAGACTAGGCTATATATAATGCAAGTTGTTGGTCCTGTGGCAAGATTTCAGGCTAATCCTAGAGAATCTCATGTTATGGCAATCAAGAGGAATTTTAGATATCTAAAGGGGACAGTTGAGTATGGTCTATGGTATCCTAGAGATCATGATTTCTCTCTTCATGCATATACAGATGTAGATTGGGCAGGAGATGTGGATGACCGGAAGAGTACAAGTGGAGGAACATTCTTTTGGGAAAAAGGTTGGTTTCTTGGCTAAGCAAGAAACAAGAGGCAATATCTCTATCTACAACTGAAGCAGAATATATTGCAGCAGTAGGTAGTTGCACTCAAATCTTATGGATGAAGCAGATGTTAAGAGACATTAAAGTAGAATATGAGGAGCCTATCACAATTTTCTGTGATAATTCAAGTGCAATAAATATTTCTAAGAATCTGGTGTTGCATTCTAAGACCAAGCACATATCTATCAAGTTTCACTTTCTGAGAGAGCAAGTGAACAAGGATGAAGTCAGATTGGAGTATGTACCATCCAAGGATCAGATTACAGATATTTTTACTAAACCTCTTCCCAAGGACTCTTTTGAGTATCTCCGGGAGAAGTTAGGGGTCATGGCCCCTCTGGTGATAAACTAGGATGCACTGATGTGCATCAATCTGGTGAATATCACAATCATATCTTGTGATCCGGATTGATGATGGGGAGCTGCTACTAAGGGGGAGCAGCTAGTATGATTCTAATGTGTTAGAATTGCAAGTATGAGCCCTTTGCCATTGATGTCAAAGGGGGAGAGAAGACATGTTAAAAACAAGTGGTTGATGACCAAAGGGGGAGCAGTAAAGGAAGAGAAGACATGTGAAGAGTTGTTGCTGATAGGGGGAGCTGTGACAGAAAGGAGAAGTTCTTGTCTTGATGGTTTTTCACATCATATGTTGCCATCAATGACAAAGGGGAAGATTGTTGCAAGTATGAGGTTAACCAGTGTTGTCATTGATGTCAACATACTCATATTGTATTGATAAGAAGGATTGGATGAGCTATGTGCTGAGGTTATTGAGGAAATCAGTCTCAATCAGGAACAATGAAGAACATTGATGAGAAGAAGGCAAAAGCACTCAACAGGTTGAGGATCAGAGGATGCGGATTAAAGGGTTTGTAGATATGAGTCTTGAGATGATCTAGTTAAGATTTTAGAGGTCCGCATGAAGATATAAAGAAGTTGTGATCGATCAAGTAGAACCAGTTCTGGGAGATGCTCTGGAGTGACAGAGTGTTACAAAAAGGTCCGGTGAGTTCCAGAAGTGCATTGTCCTATTCTGCGGATTGGATAGAGTGTTTGGGATGTCCTTGTGATGCGTCATCTCAATTTGTACATAGTTTGGAGGTCCAGAAGCACCTTTTTCAGTATGACAGTGGCAATAGACTATGTTCTTGAAGTTCCAGATGAAGAAGAGAAGAGATTCTAGTAAGTAGAGGAAGTACGGATGTACTTGGTCATTCAGGCAAGCCTGTGAAGGTTCTTGGATCATGTTGAGGTTGTGTTGTCGGTTCGCATTAGTGTTAGACCCCAGAATTAGAGATATACTTCTGGATGAAGATGTTCTTGTTCAGACTGGCCGACCGGATGAGTTGTTCATCTTGTGAATGTTCTTGTGGTGGCCAATCGGATGAGTTATTCATCTTGTGAATGTTCTTGTGGATGATTGCCAACTTAGATGATTGTTCCTAAGTCGATGCCTTGTATAAATAAAGGTTTGTGAATTCATTTTGTAGTTGTAGTGGAGCGGATGAGTGTGGTATAGCGAAAGAGCGAAAGGCAGAGCAGGTGTGTCTCAGGCTTAAATGGAACTGATCTAGACATGGTAAAGATGTCATTCTCCAGTTTAAGTTTGTGATACTTATGATCTTGTAGACAGTGTGTCTCTTGTAGGCAGTGTGCCTCCTTGTGAGCAGTGTGCTCGGGCAGTGAGCCCTAATTGGCATGTGCCATCCATTTTTCTTATTCTTCTAACAGAGAATAATCCTTGGGTTAATCACCCCATGGTTTTTCTCTTAACCGGGTTTTCCATGTCAAAAATCTTGGTGTTTAATGTGTTGATGTTTATCTGCTCCAATGTTTATGCTTTATGCTTTCATGAATAGTTAATTGATATGCTGTTAACTAACTAAGAAGAATCAAGTGTTTGAAGTAGAAGCAAATTTTTGTACAACTGATTCACCCCCCCTCTCATTTGTGTGCCCTAGATCTAACAATTACCTCTGGTGTTCTTACTAGTAGAAATGACTGTTCTAGAGCTTTCCTTGATCTTGCATCCATTGTCCTTGAATCTTAAATCATAATCTTTGTCACACATCTGACCCACACTCAAAATATTGTGCTTTAATCCTTTCACATACAAGACATCTTCAGTATTATGCTTGCCATCAAAAGAAATAGATCATTTTCCACAAATCTTACCAGCTATATCATCTCCAAGCCTAACTAATCCACCATCATATCTTTCCAAACTCACAAACTTACTTTTATCACCAATCATGTGGTGAGAGAAGTCACTATCAATAACCCATTCATCTTTATCTTCAACAACCTGAGCAACCAAAGCACTTTCCACTGGTTTTTCTTCCTTCACACAACTAGCAAGATTAGTAGACACAGGTTCTTCCTTAATAGCAATAAACAAGCATTCATTACCAGAAGTACTAGCATTATCTAGTTCACCATTATCTAATACTCCTTCATCATCAAAATCTTCAACATAATAACATTTCTTTTGGATCCTAGGCCTGTTCTCATATCTTTTTCTATTTCTTTCAATTCTTTCAAGGCATCTAGAAGCAAAGTGGCCTACTTTACCACAAGAGAAACATTTAAAAGGTAATTTACATTTAAACTTTCTAGATCCTCTTTGCAGTCTATCCACAAAGTTGGCTTCAATTTCATCAAACTCATCATTAGATTCTACCTTGTACTTTTCTATTCTGGAGTGATGCAGAGGCATCCACACTAAAACCTTGACATACAGTATGTATGTCTACAACCCATCATCATCATCATATTTTCTGTTAACATTGTCAGCATCATCATATTTTCTCTTGCCGACCGATATCCTCCTGCAGACAAACCTTCGACCTTTCGCCTGTCAGCAGCATCATCATATTCGGCTATCGGCAGCATCATCATATTCGGCAAGCGCAAACATCCTCCTGATGTTCACTGTTCATCTTACCACCAACCTCTATCTGCAGCATCATGATGTTCAACATCATGTTCATCAGCAGGATATAAAATATCTGGCTCCCTCCATATATCCTGATGACGACACTTCACGCACCTTTCCTTCGATGCTTACGTCACCTCGATATCCTGATGACAATTATCCTGATGACGATGACGTCACATGCAGCTCCTCCAATATCCTGATGTCGGCCAAACATAACATTATCGGCCCGCGATGGTTTTATCAACCCGATCTTCTACCTTATGCTGATACGCTCCTCCTCGGCAACACCTTGCGATGATCACCCCAATGCACATTCACCTTATGCAAACTACTGCATCATGTTCACCTCCATCTACTCGGATGATGCTCGAAGTAACCGCAGGATATACACAGAAATATCCTGATGATGCCGTTGCGATGGATTTTCCAACCTTAGCAAATTTTCAATCCGCCGAACCTGCTGAGGTGACCCGATCCGCTTCCTGGACAACTTTCCAGACTCTAACAACCAGCACGACCTAGCACATACCCATGCTAGGGTTCTCAACACCTCTCGACTGCGATCCTGCAAACATGCACATGAACAAACAGAAAATGCAAACTAAATCCTAAACTACTGTACATAGCCATTCCACCGATTCGACGAATCAACCGATGGAATGGATCAGCGAATCCATGAAACCACCAGAACAGCCACACGATTAAACAATGGAATTCAACAGAGAATGAACACAAATAGGATCTCTTTATTGATTTCAAAAGATGCAATTACAATACTCTGTCTCTCCTCTCTCTGTCTCACTCCCTGCAAAGTCTGATCGATGATCTAAAACCAACCGATCCTCATGCATAAATAGGAACTGCTTGCGAGTACTACCACTCGATTCCAAGCGGCTGGGAGCTTCCAAGCGGCTGGGAGGAGATCCAACCGAACTAACAAACTATACAGCTGTCATCAGCTGTCATAACAAACTACCTAAAAATAGAAAAGCACGGTCAACTTGGACCTTATTACATGCATTGGTCTTATAAGACCTTCTTGGAAACATTAACAAGACCTATACTAACTAACTGCCTCATAGAGGCCAGCTGTCAGGTAGGTGCTCCTGCACCATGGAGGTTCTCCCAGAAGTGCTGGCTTTGAAGGCAGTCTCAACTTTTGGCAGAGCATCACCAAACTCTCTCATTTCAAAGGCAGTAAGCTTACCAAGTAACTGATCTCTGTCTATAGTTTTTACTTGCATAAATTCTTCACTTGTAGCTACCTTGTGATTGTAGGATTTTGGTACTGATCTGAGAATTTTCATCACAACTTCCTTATCACTGAGAGTTCCCCCCATACCTTTTATTCTAGTGACAAGTTCATCAACTCTTTGCATAAAGGTTGTTATGTTTTCATCTTCATTCATCTTCAGACCTTCACTTTCAGACTTTGTAGCTTGGCCTCCTTCATAGAATCATCTCCTTCATACAGATTATTCAGCTTCTCCCATACCTCATTTGCAGTTTCAAGATCCACAACTTTTGTCAGTACTAATTCATTTAATGAACCGAACAGAGCATTTTTTGCTTTGACATCCACCTCATATTCTTTGATTTCATCTTCAGTCGTCAAACCATTTTGAGGCAAGCTGTATTTTGCTTCTGCAGCTTTCCATACTTTGTAACCAAGACAAAGAAGATGGCTTTTCATTCATGCCTTCTAAAGAGCATAATTCATCCCATAAAAATGTGGTGCTTCCTTCTTATATGACATTTTGGATCTTCCTCAAACTGTTAGACTTTCTTCAGAGGAACATTAGCTCTGATACCAATTGTTGGAATGTGCTGAACAACTGAGAGGGGGGTGAATCAGTTGTCTCAAAAACTCAAACACTTCTACACTTAAACATTAATCACTTGTCCACAGTTATTATGATTAAACAATGAATGCATGAAATCATAAACTTAAACACAAATGCAACATTAAACACAAGAGACACCAGATTTTTACGTGGAAAACCCCAAGGTGGGGAAAAACCATGGAGAGGATTTGATTTCAAAATATATTGCAATCTTTGAAAAATGATGTTCAGGATTGGTCACTCCATGGGCCTAGAACATGTTGGCTCACTGCCATGAAGTATAGCTAGGTCTAGCAGGCTCACTGCCTCAACCCTAAACCTAGAAAGATTACAATGAGGGCTATTAAACCCTACTGGTAGCTCACTACCAGGCTCACTACCAAGATCAACGTCTTCTTCATGTCTAAGATTAATACATTAAAGTACAATAGTTCCTCTGCTCTACTATGCCTTTTCACCTCTTTCCCTATCTTCCCATCTTTGCACAAGGACATCTCTTCCATAACTCAATTACAAGTATCTATACACTTCATCAACCTTGGAATGATCATCAAAGTCAGCATTACAATCATCAGCCATTAGAACAATCTCCAAGGTCAGCATTACAAACATTTACAAAATAGATCTTGACCTAATTCAAAATTACGCAAGGGAAATGTAGTATAGATGTATGCGGATCATGCCAGGCCTTAGTTGGGACTCAAACATGATCTTCCATGCCACAATACGCTTCTATAATCTTCAAGAGATCTCTGCAATCACTGGAATTAACCAAGTCGGCTAAGACTAGTTACACGCTACGTTATATGGGAATAATCTTCAAACACGATCTCAATTCCTTAACGCGGACCAATGTAAAGGTAGGAACATGATTAGGAGGTATCCACAAGCACGTTGAAATCACCAGGAACAACTGCACAAACTCAAACCACTTTATCCATGAGATTCTTCACACCGGAGCACATGAACTTCACTGTCTTCAACTATCATAAAAGAAAGCTAGCTTGTGGACCACAAAAACATGAACCTTTGTAATTGTAGGGAATTATCATCATCCCAGACTTCCCTCTAGAACTGTAGAGAAAAGCACTTTAATGCAGAGGAATGTGGAGCAAAATACTTTCTCTCAGGCATCAGTGAATAATTAGAAAAAGCAGGATTTACTCTGGTGAATGTAACTCACTCAAATCTTCATACCAAAGTCTCAAACTCAGGATTTAGCATCTTCATACATGTCTCTAAATAACTTCCAATCCACAGACCAAGATCTTTAGTCAGCAAGAAATATGGAGCAATCTTCTACATTGTTCTTCAGTATGCAACTCACTGTCTTCACTATGATTCACTATTTACTTTCTGATTCTTCTAGAGGAGCTAATTTTCTCAATATCCTCAACATATAAAGCTTCTAAACAAATAACAAAGTAGGATACAGTTGACACTGATGACAACAAAGATATGTTGACATCAATGACAACACCGATTAGGCACATACTTGCAACAATTTGCTCTGTGCACTTTGATTGTTTTGAGTGTCTCGCCTTGTTGTTACACTCAATTCTGGGATGCCTACAGTATAATCCCCATGGCTATACTCAGACTTAAACCCGTTTGTGTAGCCTGGGCTTCTTTGTTTTCATGCATAGCTTTCATGTTTTGCTTAGATTAAGATATGCTTTTGGGAACATTCGGCGATCGTAAGCACATGTCACCTTTGGGGGCATCAGCTTTGCAAAAGCTCTTGTTCCCTTGTGTGTTTTCTCTCTACCTTAACGTACTTGATATCGATACACAATATCGACCACATTAAGGTGGGGGCATATAAGGTAAGATGTCTGATGATTCTGGTACTTTGTAAGCCCTCTACGGAGGTGGGATATCATGCATATCCTTTTATTCAAAAGCCCTCTGCAGAGGCGAGGATGGCGTATCTCTTGAGCTGGTGCACATTCTTTTTATTTCAAAAGTCCTCCAAGTAGACATGGTTGGATTTGAGACTATCCTCCCTTAAGTGTGTCTTTGGCGATTGTTGTGGCATAAGCCCAACCGTCAGGTGTGCCTGTAGTGTGCTTGAGATGGTGGGGGCTTAGCAATAAGTTCCTTCCACTACCTTGTTTGCCATGTTTTAGATGTATAGTATTGCTTTGACATGCTATACGGCACTCATGTTTTCTATGTGTCTTCCATGTGTTTTCCCCCGTGCGTAGTTTCAAGGGTGTGGTGAAATGCCCCTCCTACATTTTGGGGTCATGTGTTGCATTTTTACTTTCCATGTATCTACATTCATATATATATATATGAAAATGAAAATGAAATATCACTGTATTCATCATGTTTTGTGTGTCTTCAGTACTATCTTCTCCATGTCTTACATGCCTATTACTGTCTTCTCCATGTTTTGCATGCCTGTTACTGTCATTATTGTGTTTGGCATGTTTGCGATGTGTTTTCTCTAATGTCTACTTGAGACTGGGGCTAGAAATAGTTCCTCAATCTTTGTGTATGCATTAGCTTCAAGTGCCTGGTGTGTTTGTTGTGTTTTGACTGTACTTTAATGCATGTATGGCTCATAAGATCATACATATATTAAAGTGGGGGCTAAATGTTCTGTCATAAAATGTCCCCCTAGGACTTCTACCTCCTAAGTTTAGCTCTCAAGTCCCTTGTTTTTCATCATGCATGTTAGAATTAACTCCCAAGACAAAATGGCTTGAAACCCATCTCAAATGGGGCTTGAGAGACATTGTTGAACCTTAACCCTGACTCAAAATTGGTCATGGGGCTTGGGCGCTTGCGCACTTGCCCTACCCTATTTTGGTGGGGTCCCAAATCTGAATGTCAGTTTAATGACCGTTAAAGGCCTTCCTTGCTAATATCTTAAGTTTGAATTATGAAATTTGTAGCAGGAATGCATATATAAGCATGTTTTGGGTTTCATTTGTAAACTAGAGGAAGATGACTACAAGATGGAGCATTCAAAGCATTCATTGTGTTGCAGAGCAAAATATTGTTGTTGTGTTTGTTATTACAGATTTGGCTTCATCTTCTAATGTTGTGAAAGATCTTCATCTATGTGAGAGCTACACCTCCAAGGTGATATCTATTTGTGTTTGAATCAATCATTTATCAATTTGTTTTTGCCTCTATCTTGCAAGGATACACACTCTTTATCAAAAAACTGCGTTGGAAGGCTTGAATGCCATTCTAGGGCTTGACTGGGGCAAGCTCCTAAACACCACAACCCTTAGCCCCTCTTCTTGTGATTGCATGTGACAGGTATCAGATCACAAAGAGTGGAGTTGTAGAGAAGTGTGGCAGAGGATAAGGATTCTGGATCTGACATAAAGAATAAAAAAGAGCACTATCAAGGCTTGGGCACTAGTCCCTTTGCCCTCTAGGTTTGTAGAGGCTAAAATTTCTGGAATAGGGATAATCAGTAGCACAAGGAGTCTGGAAACCCCCGAAGAAAATATTGCACTGGTCTTGGGCACAAGTCCCTTTGCCCCCAACATTTCGAGATCTTGAACTTCAAAATCTGGTGTGTATCTGATCTTCATTTACTATCCTTGTGTGCAAGGATTTGTTAAAATTTATCTGTTTGTTTACGATTTTACGTAATTAGGGTTTTTAGCATAATTGGGCTTAAATTAACACATTAATCATCAATTTTGAAATTTCCCTATCATTACAAGTGACAACCAACCTATAGGTGAATCCTCTTGCAGAAGTTGTGATTCAACTCAGTTAACTGTCCTTGAATGTTTGTAGTGAAAGGAGGATCAATCCTCTTAAACTCTCATCCCCTTTTTTCATACATAACATTTTGGTGAACCCATGTTTTATTAAATTTTGCACCTTTCTGAGCGTTGTACTTCAAATTTGCATTCATTCATTTCATTCTCATCTTATTGCATTTGAAAATCTACAAAAAAAAATTGAAAATTTTGAAAAAAATTGGCATCCTAGGCTTGCATTTTGACATAGTTTTCATTAAATATCTGATATTTGCATTAGATCTAATGTAAATTACAGTGGTACATCATTCTATAATCATTTACCTTACATTTTCATACTTCATTTGTTAGAATTTTCTTAAAATTGTGCATTTTTCATATAACCTAGTCTTTGCAATAGCTAGGGTTTGTAGCTAAAATCTTGTTTCAGATTTTAATACTCCTTTAAATACTCTTTTAGGTTTGATTTCTGATTGTATTGTTTTATTATTGTGTTTCTTTGCATTTACACATAGGCAATTTCAATAAAAACTAGCATATTCACTCATTTCTCTTTA
The DNA here is from genome assembly GCA_027924645.1 of Cunninghamia lanceolata. NCBI lineage: Eukaryota > Viridiplantae > Streptophyta > Pinopsida > Cupressales > Cupressaceae > Cunninghamia > Cunninghamia lanceolata. Next base: position 1,167,372 of record BSBN01001031.1, on the reverse strand, counting down.
AAATTGCACTTGCATCAAGCATTGTAGGACTTGTGACATCATTTTCAGATCTAAGCTGAGATATTTCACATCATAAATTTGATTAGAGTTCATTATTATATCACTTTGCATAGTTTCATACCTTAATTTCATAATTGGGGTTTAAAATCCTTGCATTTTTACTAGATTTTGACTCATCCTTCATCTAGATTTGCATGATAGGTGTGTTGTGAAATACATTGCTGCATTATTGGACTAATAATAAGGATTTAATTCACTTCCCCTTTACAATTTTATCACAACACTTCATCTTTTAGGCATTTGCATTGAAAAAAGCAAAAAGATCAAGCATTTTAGGGCATAAACATACATAGTTTTGCATATTTTTAATTACATATATATCAAAATCTTTTAAAATTAGATCTTGCATCCATTTGATATAATACATACATGGCTTCTCATCATAACAATAATTCTAGGTTCCCTCCTAGACCTTATTTGAAAAGAAAGACCCCTGAATTTGAAATAACATTCACACCTCATGATCAGACAATGAGCGATATTGAAAGACCTCTCTATATTATAGTGAATATAATGGAGGTTCCTGTGCATGGAACACTTATAGATCCTAATTGCATGACAAATGTAGCAACGAAAGGGTTCCTTTTCTCACATGATTTGATACAAGAATCTTATGAACCTACGGATATAATGATTAAGACACATACTAGAGCATTTATTCCTACCTTTGGGAAGATATCCTTATTGATTATGGTATATGATAAAGTCGTGGAACAATTACTTGATGTCATCCCTTCATCTAACCTCTTCCGCATAAAATTAGGACACCCATGGCTCAAGGCTATGAAGGTTGTCCCCTCAACAATTCACAAATGTATAAAATTTCCTCTACGTGGACAAGTGCATACTATTCATTGTAATACATAGCAACCCATGGTTATGGAAAAGAACTTTACTCTTGATTACTTTTGGCCATGACCCGATAGAGAAACTGAGCCACGAAGAAATAAAATTTTCTTAGCATATAGATGATATAAAGAAAAATGTCTATCTAGGGTCGTCGAACCTTCTATTCAACAAGCAATAAATGAAGAACAACCCACATTAGAAGAACTTCCTAGAGAGAAAGGTAAAGGACTCTATGCTGAGGTTCCTCCTTCGTCATCCTTACAAGGATTGGGAGTGACTCATGGAAAACCTTGTATGTCCAATAACTTGCCCACATCATTAGAACCATAATAACATAAATAATAATCATAAGTTCCTTGCAAATGTATAAATACCCTCTTAACACAAATCCAATGCTCTCTACCAAGGTTAGACATAAACTTGTTAAGACTCTAATTACCTAAGAAATATTCATTCTAGTGCCAATAGGTAAATGAATACTCATGAATTTATGATCATGCATAGTAAATTATTGCAAAATAGTGTCATGATACTTACTTTGACTAATCCAAAGATTTCTGTGAACTCGATCCCTATTGATTTCCATTCCTAAAATATTTTTTTCTTTCTTTAAATCCTTCATGTCAAATGAACCAAAAAGGTATGTTTCAATCTCCCTAATCATCACCTTGCTAGTGCCAATAAATAACATGTCATCAACATACTTGAGCCAATGATTATAATCTAATCATCAATACATTTGATATAAACATGGTGATTTTCTTCACTTCTAACAAAACTTAACTTTAATATAAAAACATCAAACTTCTAATACCACATCCAAGGCATTTTCTTTCAACCATATAATGATTGTTTTAACTTGTAAACCTAATTTTCTTTCCTATTACCTCAAACCCATATGTACGTTGCATGTAAATTTCTTCTTCAAGATACCCATACAAAAAAATAGTGTTAATGTCTATTTGCTCTACTTCAAAATCACAAGCATTATCAATATAAAGTAGGAATCTAATGGAAGATAGTTTAGTAACAAGGGATTAAATCTTATCAAAATCAACTCCCTCTCTATGGGAATAGCCCTTAGGCACTAGTTTGAATTTGTACCTATCTAACTTACTATTTGCTCCATATTTATTTTTAAACACCCACATGCAACCAATAGTCTTTCATCTTGGGCAAACTCATAAGATCCTAGGTCTCTCATCTATCTAAGGCCATCATCTCTTCTTGCATGGCCTCATCAAAGAATCACAGTCATCTAGAGAGAGTTGCCCTAAAATATCTAGGTTCATCATTAATACATGATAAAGCAATTGCACAACAAAAATCTAGCACATGTTGTACTTATTAACTAAGTTTCATTATCTCATGGATATTCTCAAAGGTGGAGTAAGGGACTCTACATATTTTATTGCATGCTCAATCTACTCATAACTCTCACCTAAATCATATTCTCTATCCTATTTTTCAACATGTGCATCTTCTTGCTTTTCAACCTTAGTTTCAAAATGCACTATTTTTTCTTCTTTTTCCTTTGATTGTCTTGGATTAGAAAATACTCTAAATTTCTTGAAAACCACATCGTTAGAATAAATCATTTTCAAGGTTAGAGGATTCTAAATCTTATAACCCTTTACATTCTCACCATATCCAACAAATATGTATTTTTGAGCTTTGGGATACAAATTAGAATGCTTTTCTATAAGCACATGAACAAAAGTCTCATACCCAAATACCCTTAAATTTGAAATAGAGAGTTTCTTACATGTTCACACCTCATAAGAAATTTTATCAACAAGATCTAAAAATGAAGATATCTTAATCAAGTAACAAGTGGTACTCATAGCCTCTATCCAAAACTACTGATCTAACCATGTAATGCTCAGCATACTTTTGGCTATTTCCATTAAGGTTTGATTCATCCTCTTTGCAACCCTATTCTATTATGAGGTTCAGGGGGTATTCTTCTACAACACAATGCTTGCATGTCTACAAAAATCATCAAATCTCAACACCTGTATCTTCTTATATCACTATTTCTCAACAAAAAGCCTTAAAATCCTTAAATTTAATCTAGAAAACTTCAAATTTAGATCTAAGAGAACAAACCTAGGTGTATTTTGAGTAATTGCTGATAAATGAAACATAATAACATGATTTACTAATAGAACCCACATTCATTGGACCAAACACATCTAAGTGAATAACTTCTAAAACACATTTTTCTCTAGTACTTCCAACATGAAAAGAAACTTTATTCTTCTTTCCAACTACACAATGCTCATAGAAATCAAACTCATCAAAATAACTACAAAATTGTCAACCATCAATTTCTTAATAATAGTTTGAAGACATTTTTCACCAATGTGGCCCAAACATTGGTGCCACAACATACATGTATTTTCTAAGTGTCAATTACATTGGTAGAATTACAAATTGTGGAGGAATTAAGTTTAAGAAAAATTCCACACCGTGAGCCTCTCACTATCACCAATTTTTCTTTAGCCAACCTATAGCTAAATTTATCAAACATCGCATGCACTCTAGAATCATTCAACTTGGATATTAAAAGAAGATTTCTCACAAGTCTTGCAACATGCAAAACACCATTAAGAGTTTTCACTCTTCCATCACTAAAACACAACTGTACATTTCCCTTACCAATGATATGATGTGAACTATTATCACCAAGGAATACCTCTCCTCCATCGTAAGCATGGTAAGATGAGAACCACTCCTTATGAGAATTCATACGGTAGAAACAAGTTGAATCAATGATCCCAGAATCATCACTAACAACATTATCTGAAATGAATAAGGCATCATTATCACCATGATTGAAGGATTTCTTAATGGAGGAATCATCATAAGTTTTCTTCTTATTTTTGCATTCCTTATTTATGTGTCCCCACTTCCCACAATTCTAACACTTCACTTTACTCTTCCCAAGGGTTTTGGACTATCCTTTATATTTGAATCTATCTTTCAATTTCTTTTAATTACTTTTAGACCCACCTTTATTTTTGGGCCATCCCAAAACATGTAATACATATTTTGAGCCTTTATCCATGGATTTTATCATCTCTTCACTTATCAAAGTAGAAACAAGAGTATCCATCTTAGGATCTAATATAGAACCTTTTAGAGCAAAGATCACATTTCCCTAAAATTCATGGAAAGAATAAAGTAGTAAAATATACTTATCCTCTTCATCTAGCTTAAATCAATGAAGCCTAACTTACTCAAAATTAAATTAAGAGAATTCAAATACTTAGCAACAAAAGTCCCTCTTTCATTTTCAAAGAGTAAACCTTTCTTTATTTGATAAATATAACCTATTCTCTTCCACAAACTATGTGTAGTAGCCTCCTCTAAGACATTCAAGAGAATGGATTCTACAAGACACAACCAAAAGGTTCCCCGTGCCTTCTTGTCTAACTTTGTAAAGTCGTCATCTCACATACCTATAAGATTTCTCTCATTTGCAATAACTTTCCATTAATCAAATTTTCAAGAGATTCTCAATTTTTAATTTCCATGGCTCATACCCAGAACCATTGAACTTCTTGATTTCTAATTGAGATGTGCTAGCTATGGCTTTAAACCACATATAGATCTAGAAACCCCACTAAATTAATTATTCCCATTGAAACTAAAAACCTCACAATACTTCCAAAAAGGAATCTTTTTTTATCACAAACGTAGTTCTGATATAGAAAAAGAATGAAAATATAACATAAAGTGTACAAATATGATCATCATAAACAAATAAACATGTGATTAATGATCAAATCTGAAATGCAACATGGATAAACACTTATAATAAAAAATTAAAATTAGCAAATACATATGACACTAGATATTCATGGAGAAACCCTTTTGAAAAAAAAACTCATCACCAAAGAGACGTTGATCTTGTATTAATCACAATGAAAGTGTTACATTTGTACAATCTACTCCAACTCTCTTTGACAACATTCTAACAACATCACAATGCTCACACTTACAAAAGAAGATTTAATTATGTATATTTTTTATTAATATTTTAAATTTTTTGAGATTTAATTGTGTATAATCTTTTGTGCAACAATATTTTAGATCACTCTCATTATTCTATCATAAGGAAAAGAAAAGGATTTTTTACATTAACATTTTTTATCACACCCAATGATTCATCATCAAGATGGGGACATTAATGCAAAAAAACATACGTAGTTGAATCCAAAAACGCTTGTAATAATCTTCATTGACTATAAAGAAAAGCTCACTCCTAGTATAATTATAAAAAAATGTAAATATTTTTTTATTAAACAAAATTTCTAGAGCAAAATTGACCCAACTACTAAGACCACAAATGAAATTCCACTCCAAAAAGATTAGATCCTTTCCTCAACCTAATATTGAATCCCTTCATGTGATCTAAATCATTGATGCACAAGGTTGTATTGAATCCAAAAACACTTATAATAATTTTCATTCACTATAAAAAGAACTCATACTACTATAATTAAAAAACATACATTTTTTTTATTAAACAAAACTCTAGAACAAAATTGACCCAGCCACTAAGACCACAAATGAGATTCCACTCCAAAAAGACTAGATCCTTTCCTCAACCTAATAATGAATCTCTTTATGTGATCCAAATCATTATGCAGGAGGTTGTATTGAACCCAAAAACAGTTACCTATAATAATTTTCATTCACTATAAAAAAACTCATACCTACTATAATTAAAAATCGTAAATATTTTTTTATTAAACAAAATTTCTAGAGAAAAATCGACCCAACTACTGAGACCACAAATGAAATTCCACTCCAAAAAGACTAGATCCTTTCCTCAACCTAATAATGAATCTCTTCATGTGATCCAAATTATTGATGCAGAAGGTTGTATTGAACCCAAAAACACTTACCTATAATAATTTTCATTCACTGTGAAAAAAAACTCATACCTATTATAATCATAAATATTTTTCTTATTAAACAAAATTTCTAGAAGATAATCGACCCACCTACTAAAACCACAAACAAAACTCCACTAAAAAAAACTGAAATAGAAAAACCTCATTCCAACCCTTAAAACCCTAAAAAACACAACCACCAAAACTACCCAAACTACAGCACAACTTGCCTTAACCTCCCTAGAGGCAGTCGATTAGGGGGAAAAAAAGAAGTTGTCGCTTGTCACCTCATAAAATCTTAGAAGAGGATTAAAGCCTGAAATTAACTTAAGGTTATCCTGATGACATCAGGTATGGAAGGATTTGGGAAAGCGAGGGAGCAAGTTAGCTAATTGTGGCACTGACTTTTATGATGTAATACGTCATCGTTCTGCCACCCCCATTAATGCTCTGTCTCCCTCTTCTAAGCATTCCATCCAAACACTCGCGACTAAATTGTACAGGTCCAACAATGAATGCATCCCACGCATAACATTTTAGTCAGGTCAAAATCAAGTAAAAATAAAAATCTTTTTTCACGCTTCACTTTTACGTCAGGTCAGAGGTTACTCTAGTCTCTAGTCACTAGTTACTACCAATCCAAGTTTCCAGCCATCATTGTGTCCGTGGAGTCAATAAGAAGCGCCAGGTCTAGGACAGGATTTACCATGCCGCCCATTATTATTGCATTGAAGCGTGTGGGGCTCGAACCCGTGACCTTGTGGCCGTGTCTGCACAACATTTAACTACCAATGACCATCCGTCTCTAATTGTATGTTAACTGCCAGTTTTGCATGGATAATGACGTTCACCTAATCACACCCCAAATCTTATGGTAGGTGACAATGCCTATTGCTAATACACAATACCCTTCATAATCTATTCAATGCGGTACCGACTGTCTACCAAGTCAACAGAATTGATAAATGAAAGCAATTTCCTTTCAAAAATTTTACAAACAGATTTCTGTCAATTTTCTTGATTAAGAGAGGCTGTACTGATTAATTCATCTCCATATATTTATGAATAGTTGCATAGCAAATAGCTTTATGAGTTGGTAGTTTATTAAGATTAAATCGACTGAATTGAAAAAAACTTTTGTAGCCATGATAAATATGAATTTACAAATACTATATACAGAAGAACGACATCCTGATGACTTTAAGAATGAAGAAGATATGAATTTGTTTTTGTTTCAAAATAGCTAAGCAACGTAATTTTCTGATAACTTGTTAGAGCAGTGGATTGGCCTGTATTCCCATAATGGCTACCTCTTCCATTCCCTAAAAACTTTCTTATTTCAGTACTCTTTCTTTTTCCATGCCATCATTGTACCTTTCTGAAAATCTTTCACCGATTTACCCATAAATTTGTATAGAAATTTAGCGAAAAGCAATCACCAAAACCCTAATATAAGTTATATAGGAAAATTGATCCGATCAATGATGAAGGTGAAATAGAAAGAGTAAAAGCAACCCTTACTAATGATGGTCAGACCAGCCATCGAACCAAATATATCCAGCATGTAAAATACAGTTCTGTCACTGCTTACTTTAAACTAGTTCTGAAGTAGGAAGCATAATATCCTACAAGAATAGGTATGAATGATAAACCTCTAGGATATATGCTTTATTGTTGCAGACACTTGTTTGTCATTGAATTGAAAGTCCTGACTTTACATGTCAAGGGATTTTTTTTACATCGAAACCAAGCTGTGGATCAACTAACTTTAATTTTACATAAAAACCAAACTGTGGATCAAGTAACTTTAATTAACAATCGCCAAGACTGTCATTTTGTAATTTGGGAAGTGTTTAAACATCGTTTACATTTTGCAAAGCTCTATAATTTAAAAAACTATATCTACCACAGCTCACCGCTTCCTGTAAATAAAGGCATAAGCTTGAGTGAATTACATTATTGCTTTTAGTGCACTCCATAGGTTTTATGTCAGAACAGCTCTCAGTAATAAACAAAAAACATCATCAGTTGCAGCACAAGCTAAGTTTGGGTCTATTGATAGAGATTGAGAGGCTCTGGAATGCAACCCAGAATGAGATAAAACTAAAATAAATTAAGCTAATGTTTGTATCCAATTAGTTTTTATGATTTTAAAGGAATCCAGAAATGCATCTACAATAAATAAATCCATAGTAAACAGGCTAGAAAAAAGGATCTAAGCCGTTGTGAGGCATACAGAGAGAGACATTTATCAGCTATCCTTGTTGAAAATTAGTCATTTGGGTTTGGGTTTTAAGTTTTTAGCTGGTGCAGAATTGTGGAGGACATGTCCAACTTCAATATCACGTAAGTTTGCTTGCAGGTTAAATGTGGGTTGCTTGGGTAGTAGTTCCAAATGATAATAACACACTACAGATTAAATGTGGGTTGATTGGGTAGTAGTACCAAATCATAATAACACATTGTTATTCATATTCTTTTCTCCACCAAAATTTTTAGGAAGATAGGTGGATTGGACGAAAACCTAATCACATCTTGGAGGTGCACTCATACAGAATTTATAATCATACTTCGTTAGAAATTTGCAAGGAAAGAAGGAAGAATGGTAGGAAAGAAGGAAGAGTTACCATTTAACTAGAAACCTGGATAATGGTTAAAGCCCATAAATTCTATGTTTTCCACATATTTTTTGAAATCGTATAAACTTATTTTAAATAGATAACATTGTTACCATTTAACTAGAAATCTGGCTAATGGTTAAAGCCCAACCGACGTGACATATATTTTTTGTTTGAATTGGAGAGCAATATGGAATGGGCCCATCTACTGTCCTCTCAATGCCTGCTGCTTTTACTAAGCAGACATGATCATCATTTTCTTCTGTTTTGTTTCTTCTGCCCTATTGCATGCATGCTCAATCACAAGGTAGCAAACATGCATAGCAGTAAAAACATATAAACGCCATATATTAGAAGCTCCAACTCTTTTTTTAGAAAACATGCATAGCAGTAAAAACATATAAGCGCCATATATTAGAAGCTCCAACTCTTTCTTTAGCAAACATGCATATCAGTTAAAACATATAAGCGCCATGTATTAGAAGCTCCAACTCTTTTTTCCTCTGTGGGATTAACTATAGCGCTGTGCACAGCAATTGCACAATACACCAATTCATGTTACTATTGATTGTTTGATCATTAAAGTGGATGATGTTTAAATAGAGTGCTATATCTTGTAGGTGTGTTTTTTCATCAAAAATACTGTAATTTCTTACTGCAAAAATATCTTTCAATTGTCCTTTTCTCTTAGTTTAAATCCTTGATAAACAAAGTAACTTGACTAGGCAAGAAAGACATGAGAGATTGAATGAAGAGATTCAGTTGTGTCGTAAAGTAAAAACACAGCGGAGTTCATAATCCTCAATTGGGACGAGCCTACTGACTACAATAAGCATTTCTAAACTGAAATTGATTTGTCAACATATCAATGATCAACCATAATAGACACCAACCAAGGTATCAACTAACATACGGCACTACAATAATTGTTACAATTGGAAGAAATTAATAATGTGGGTGCATGCATTTTCTTTCTTGCAAAAACGGCAGTTCAATTACACCTAACGAGCCCAACATTCGCACGGACAATACCAGCGTTGAAGAGGAGGAACAGTCAGCATTGATTAAAAAACATCGTGACACAGAGGTCATCAATGAAAATTGTAATTTTAAAATATGATTAATACAGACCTGCACATACAAGCCGTAACTTATCTGCCAAGTAGAGTCTATATTGCTCAGAGTTAGAGGTCTAACTACCTACCAGCATTTTCGAAATTTAGAAAAAAAGAAAGAAAATTTCTGGAGTGTATTACTTATATTCTGGTTACATGGGCTACACCAACCAACCAAAAAAAAAAAACAACCCGGCCTGCCTCAGACTTAGCTTGATGAAAACAGTAGCAATGTCTGTCTAATCAGAAAAAAACCGGGTCTTGAATGAGATAAACCAAGAAAAGGAGAACCTTGATCTAAGCTGTAAGCTGCCATCCATCCATCCAGCCTAAGGCTTTTTGGCTAAGGTGTGCTTGTTGTTATGCATCCAGACCTTGAGAACATGACGTTTGACGCCCACCTCGATACAGAACTGCTGAACAGCAAGGTCATCATGCTTCTGGATCCTCCACCCAACCTTTTCCGCAAAGGCGCACATTTTGTCCTTCTGCTCCTGAGTAAACTTGGTCCTGAACCGCTTCCTCATAGCATTAGGCAGATACATAGCCTGCCCACCTAAGCTCCCTCCCATATGATCGTGCTCCTCGCCGCCAAAGGCCACAATCATCTGAGGATGAGAAGACCGCGCAATGGCGCCGCCATGGGGGCTGGCGGGCAAAGCCAGGGGCATATGGGGGCCAACACCAGGGAGCTGAAGCGCAGGTCTCTTGGACAAAGCGCCGCCATTAGTGCCATAGCAGTAATAGCAAGAAGAGGAGTTAGAAGCTGGATCAGTGTCTCTTCTGTGGAAATTCCTGTGGCAACCACAGGCGGCGCATTTGAGAGCCTCCAAAGTGCCATCTTCACCGCTAGGCATGAATTCCCCACAGCCATCGTTGGCGTGACCCCCAATGCTGGCTGCATGATTCTTCAGGCATTCTCTATACTTTATGCTCATGTTCCGCCTCTCATGTGACCCTGACCTTATCACCGCCTCCTCTCCACCATTCTCCACTACGCCTCCCCCTACCTGCAAACCACTGTTGTTCAGCTTTGAATTCACCTCTGCGGCCGCCGCCATGTGACCGTAGCTAACTGCTGACATGGGTATCCCGATCTCCCCTTCGTTATGTTCCATCAGGAAAAAACGAAAACAAAACGCAATTACAAACCCAAATCTTTTTTTTCCCCCAACACTAAACACTCTTCATTCGCTCCATGTCCTTATTAAACCCCAAGATTATTAACTGACCAACATAACATCACATCTGTTAGTATAACCACTGACATGTTTCTTTCACTCGCTCTTTCATTCTCTGTCTCTCCATTAACGTTGCTCAAATCCAACAGTGGCAATATATCTTATATAACCCAAATCCTTCCTTAAGGCGGTTACACAGCGTACGTTTCACAAACCTTCCTTCCCCGATCTACTGATTGGCAGTTGATATATTCAATATCAATATCAATATCAGCTCCTAAATCGAGACGAGGAAGACGAAGACGAAGACGAAGACGAAGAAGAAGAAGAAGAAGTAACAGATGAGCGGAGAGAGGAGGGCGAAGGGCGTAATAATAAAAATTAGTGTTTGAAGGCAATTGTCACCTGAAGGAAGAAGGCAAAAAAAGGAAGATTGTTAATGTGTGGTAATGGGGCCCTCCACGTCTCTAGAGGCAAACAAAGTTGCCTCAACATGGAGGATTACGCAAGCAAACACCTTCTACAGACACAAACCTCAGAAACCCCATAACTTTACTGCTTAACGCAGCAAAATCAATTTCCCTTCACTTTAACTCCCCTCAGGGCTTAAATTTGACAGTAGCTCTATTTAGATATTTTTGCTGTAAAATACAATGGAAATTTAAAAAAGATTGTATCATATGAAAGGAGAGATTTTGGACAAACTGTCAAAATTTATATTTGATTTTTATAGTAAGGCATATCACAGTATTTGAAGGGCACCATTGTATAGGGAAGAGGGGCCAATTGTCGCCCACGCCCCAATAACAATTATGTTTTTGTGTACTTGACCCCTCAATTAAAGTTTTAAAAAGAACCAATACATGTAAAATACGAACCTAATAAATTAACATAAATGTACCAATACATGTTCACAAATGCACCAATACATGTTCACAACTCCAATAAATTAACCAATCAAATTAACACAAATGTACCAATGTGATCGCGAGCGGTTATTGGCACATCGTTGCGCATGTATGGGGCGACATGTTGAAATGACACTTTTTCGACCCATTTGCACATAACGCGTCCTACAAGGAAATGTGTAAGTGCCCAAAAGTTGAAAGAATAGCTTTAAGTTCTTTGGTCGCGTACGGAGATACCAAAAAAAAACCGTCAAAATCCGATATGTCTAACTATGAACTTGATGTGTGCGAAGTTAAGGTGGGCGGCTACTGGCCCCTCTCCCCTAAATAAGAAAAAAAAATTGCTTGACAAGCAAGGTCGACTGTCAAATTTAAGCCATGGAGTCTCCCCTAGCTCGTTTGGCGTGCCGTCGCTTGACGCTCTCCCATGATCTGATCTCCGTCAAGTGACGGACACCTGTACTCTGAGCGATAAAAAGGGTGGGTTAAGTTGCTGTTAGATTTGTTTTTTTAGGTCGGGAAAACAAGTCACGGGAGCTCCGACTGCTACTCCACCAACTTACGCCGTCTTAATCCGCGTGTAAGTCACTCATTGGATCGACTTAAATGCAGAGCTCTGCAGAGGTCGTTAGCTTTGAAATTAAAAATCCACGTGGCGTCCTCAGGTAATTGGCGAGAACGTAAAAGTGCGTGCCTCGGCAATACCACGTCAGAAACGGGAAGCGCCTTTCTAATTTGAATGTGCTGCGACCGCTACGTGTCGTGCTTCTCCACCGGACTGGGCGGTCATTATCGAGGCTCTCTCGTGAAAGGGGTTATCATTTAGTAGCGGAGGCCCCACGCAAGGGTCCCACGTACTTTGCACTGGAAATATGAGGAGATCTTGACCATCGGATCGTTAGAACGGACGGTGGAGAGTGTCCGAGACTTGGCTGCACAGAGGTACAAAAACCGAGCAGTATGGGTGTAGCATGCGCCAATGGGAAGTGGAAAGTTGGGCCGCTCTCTCCTCCTGACACGTGGCTGTTGACTGTCAAGGCGCCTTTAATACTCTTTTCTAAGATTCCGCGCACAACACGTTATTATTATTATTTCTTCCTGCCCCTCCTTGCAATTTTAAGTGGTGTAAGTGTGAATCCTAAAACTAAAACAGAAACAGAAACAAATATTGCTTAACAAACAAAACTATGGTGCAAAGCAGTACAAATCATTGCCCGGACTTAACGTGAGCTCTAAGGTAGGAGTTATTGCACCACCGCAGTTTGACTCTAACACTCTTCTCAATTCATTTCATGTTTACAAAATAATAAATGTCAAAAATAATAGCCCAAAATAATAAATGTCAAAAATAATAGTCCAATAGGGGAGAGGACCCATAGTGGTGCACCCTAACTTCACACCTCTCAAAATTACATGTGGTAATTTCGAATCACTCCAAAAATTTTACAGTAGCTTACTTGGCAACGCCCATGCTTATAACTAAGGTTTCAGGGCCACATCATCAAATATGATGCCACATCAGCATGCTTTTTGTTGAGGTGTCAAATAGTTCCCCCCAAAAAAGGTTGGACCAATAGGTGTGCATTAAGTCATGTTTTGTTGGTGGGCTAATGTGGCATCACATGATTGGTTGCTTTTTAAATTTAAAGGGCACATTTTATTCAATTATTAGTACTTATAGTAACACTGACAACCTTAAAATCACAACTTCTAGTACTAAACTTTAAAAATAATGGGCCTTAAATGTACATATACTAGTACTAAAAAAATATTAGGCCTTAAATGCACATATATTGTCTCAGCCCTTGGAACTATCTCACCTATTGGGTCTTTTCCCCTAACACCTATCACGTGTGACAAAAATTAAATAATAGTCCAATAACACTTATTAAATGAGACAAAAATTTAAGTTAATCAAATCAATATAATTATTCAAGTATAAATTAACATACTTATTTTTAGAAAAATCTATCTAAAATATGTGGGTAGAGAATTTTAGATAGATTTTTCTAAAGATAGGTATGCTAGTCTAAATATTTTCCATCATACTCTAGATTTTTTTACTTTTGAATAGATAAAATTGAAATAAATGTCAAAAATAATAGCCCAATAACTTCTATTTGCAAATTATGGCCTTGTATTCTCAGCGGAAGAGACAAACCCCTAGTTGGATCCGATCAAAGCTCAACTTAGCAATCTCAAAGTGCAAAGGAAGAAACTCCATTTTCACATCAACAATTGATTCGAAAGCAGAGGCGCTGGGTTGTTGTGGTGTATCTGCACTGTTTTTCCTCTTTGACATCTACAAAGGTTGCTGGAACAATGTATTTATTTGTTGTATTTAGTTGCATATTAGCAAATGTCTTTGTTTTAGGTTTTGAGCTATATACTAGCTTATGTATTTTGATGTAAAGGAAGTAGATGGACTGCTTCCTTATTTGTAATTTGCTTTTTCTCAATACAAAAAAAAAGTGTGACAAAAATTAAATAATAGCCCAATAACACCTATCAAGGATTCAAGTGACTAAAAATTTGAATTAATTAAATCAATATAATTATTCAAGTATAAATTAGCATACTTCTTTTTAGAAAGATCTACTTAAAATATGTGCGCTGAGAATTTTAGATAGATTTTTCTAAAGATGGGTATGCTAGTTTAAATATTTTCCACGATATTCTAGATTTTTAGATTTTCAACTCTTTAATAAATAAAATTGAAATCCTAAAAATAATCTAATTTAGTAAAATAAAATGACCCTGCATATTTTTATTTATGTGTAGAACCCTAACCCTAGTTGAGTATGGAGAGATTTGAAATATCTGCTTCAGATATTAAAATGTAGATTTTTCTAAAGATAGGTATGTTAGTCTAAACATTTTCCATGATACTCTAAATTTTTAACTCTTCAATAGATAAAATTGAAATCCTAAAAATAATCTAATTTAGTAAAATAAAATAAACCTGCATATTTTTATTTATGTGTAGAACCCTAACCCTATATGAGTGTGGAGAGATTTGAAATGTCTACCTAAAATCTAAAGATAGTTATGCTAGTCTAAATATTTTGCATGATACTCTAAATTTTTAACTCTTGAATAAATAAAACTGAAATGGGAAAAATAATATAATTTTGTAAAATAAAATAACCTTGCATATTTTTATTTATGTGTAGAACCCTAACCCTAGTTGGGTGTGGAGAGATTTGAAATGTCTGCCTAAGATATTATGTAATAATATTGAATATTATTACAATTTAATAATAAAATAAAAATGCAGCAACATGGTGTCAATCCATCTAAATATTTGAATTGTAATAATATTGAATACTATTACAAATTAAAATGCATTAAAATATTTTAAGTTTGAAGAATAAAATAAAAATTCAACAACATCAGGTAACTCCATGGAAATATTTTCCATGATACTCTAGATTTTTAACTCTTGAGTAAATAAATTTGAAATGCAAAAAATAATCTAATTTCCTAAAATATAATAACACTAAAATATTTCTTACAAAGCATGCATATATTTATTTATGTGAAGAACCCTAAAAAAACCAATAAATTAAATTTCATTATGCAAAAAGCAAAAGAAAAATTAACTCACTTAGCTTCAAATAACTTTTGCCATTGTTAGATAATTAATTGGCACTATATGATGATTGTTTTAGGTTTTGTGTCATCTCAAAAAACTTTGTAGCTCATTGTCCAATGCTGCAAGTTTGATCTTGAGTGTCGCAGACTTGATATGTCACATAGATCTGATTTATGCTACATGAGATCGATTTGGCATAATGTGTCATTGAAAACTTGTTCACCTTTGTCTTCTAGATAGCTAAACTTGTTAGAGTAGTGTTTAAGGAAATCATTTAAGAGTTTACCAACTCAATAGGTGAAAGGATTCTCTTAGGTAAAACCCATTGTGGGCTAGATTAATGCAATGAGTAATATCAATGATAGTAAATATAGACATGCAAATGACCTATATAATGATGATGTGGATTTGATTATTTATTGCCTTTTAGAAATCAAAATGTGCTCTAATAATTTTCTCTTTTCCTTACATATTTTTCCTTATCTAATTGAGTACACATTGAATGTCTTTAAATACAATGAGATAGCAACATGTCACACAAACATGTGTTAAGTCGACTTATAATGACTAGTAGAAGAAGGTGGAAAAATTAGAATTTGAATTTGATCAAATTGGATTTTGGTTTCATTCCTATGTGCCTCGAGATTGAATTAGGTCAATCTTAAGCCATGTGAAAATAAACCTTACAGATAAAATGATAAATTCAAGGTAGGGAGAAAATGTATGGGAGTAAGTGTAAATGAGGGTGCATTAATGATGAGTAAATGGTGAATGTATGAAAATTGGTGTAAATGGGGATGAAATGGATGTGGATAGGAATTGAGTCATGAGCCAAGCTTAACATAAGAATATGCCACTTGTCGATATATTATTGCATTAAGATGTTCCCACCAAGAATGAGCACAAAACTAAATGGGAAATGGCATGGGTATGCTAATTTCACCATTACATTTTGTCTCCACTTTGATGTGTATGTGAATATAAGATGAGCATACATTTCAAAGTATATGGACATTCTCATCTAACATGAAAAGTAAATATTCAAACACACATAAAAGGGTATTGATTCATATAAAATATCAAATCATTCTTCAATTCTTCTTATACTCTCCTTGGTATAAGTGATCCATTAAAACCTTAAAAAAAGTATACAATGAGTGGAATCTACCATGTGATCAAAATAAGCACAAACTACAAGTTGGTTTAACTCTATGAAAATCAAAAGTAGAGAGAGGATAGAAAATTCTCCTTGTATAGAAAGTGATACAAAAATACTCCATGTGATGTATAATAATGCAATATGGATCCACATGATGCAACCATGTGATAAAGCTCCATGCAATTGTGGTAATGTAATCAAAATTCCACACAATGTGGAATGCAATAAAGATCCTTAAATGTGATCATGTAATGCTATATGAATCCACATGATGTGGTCATGTGATAGATCTCTATGTGATGTGGGTGTGTAATGTGATCAATCTCCATTTGGATACAAGACAATATCTAGAATCTCAACCATAAAAATCATGGTGTTAATATATGTATATGCCTCAACAAATTAAAGGAGAGAGAAAAGTGATATATGATATTGTTGATAATAAAAATAAAGTAATAAAATAAATTATAAGCATGTATAGTATGTAAACATGTTTCATCACATAAGATCATAAATTGGAAATAAGCATCAAGGTATAATGTTGCCCCCAATATAAGCAAATCAAAAATCAAGGATGGCCCTTGTAATATCCATACTTCACAAAACTTAAAATTCTAATAATTACCATGAAGTAAAAAGATTCATGAGGTAAAGTAGTAATAAAATTTTCTTTTCATAATTAACTTGAAAACAAAATGTATTAATTGCACCAATCTTCTTTTATGAAAGGTAAATTACCTTAGCAAGATATAAACTTGTCTTTCCAATTCCAAGTAATTGAAATATATTAAGTTATACAAAACTTTAGAACTTATAAATCATCTTACCAAAAGTTTGTTGCATCTGGATTGCTAACATCCTTATCACGAGCCTCAACATGCCTCGTGTAGGAGAGAGAGAGAGAGAGAGAGAGAGAAAGTATCTTCAGAGTGCTTTGCCTCCAACCATAGACCGACGGTCTCTCGCACATCTTCCATTCCGGAAGTGGCCCTACCCTTCACGAAGAGCATAGACTTAGGGTGACCTACGGTATTTGTCATCTGAGTACCGGTGTTGTATCCCATGTAACACTATTGATCATACAACCCTAGATACCCTCTAGCCAAGTATGATCCTACCAATAGGTTACGTAATCCCGGATACGGTGAATTGACAATGCACTTAGAGGCATGTGCATTACTTTGGCCAAAGTTTCAATATGAAAAGCATTTGTAATAAACGCATGACCGATTTGTTCACCCACCCCAACTCAACTTGGATAATATCGCAATCCTACAGTTGACTTGGTCAAATGAGTTTATCCACTCATTAATTGGTTTAGTCTCCTCAACTAGACAGGTTATCCGAATAATCACTGGGCTTCATTCCTTAGACTTCTAGGGTTTTTCGTCTTATACAAGGATACTTATTACTTCTATGGCATAATGACACTCATAATCTTATTTTGATGTATAACAATTATCCTATCCCAACATGATAGAATAATAGAGTGATAACTTGAAAAGAAAAATAGGTTAATCCCCCTAGGACTATTTCGATGACAAGGTCATTTCAAGTTTTGATAACTCTTGTCTAGAAGATTGTTTATTAATAAACTACTCTCTAAGGTATTGTTCAAGTTTCTTATCAATTAGGTTAATCTTTCTCAAGAAAACTTAACTATATCATTCATAAGGTTTGACACAATACAAATTGTTTAAGTAATTATCCACCTAGGTTGGTTGACTTAGTTTGAATAAACTCCAATATCGTAAGAGGACTTAAACCAGTTGTTAATAAGATCAATTTAAAATAACTATAAATAGCTAGGGTCTTATTCGCCCTTTACCTTGATATTGGATTAATAAATAACCTAAGGTTAGAAAGAGTTCATTTTTAAATGAATATCGAACTTCTACTCATCTTTCATCTATGGTGTTGTAGTAATAATTTTCTTTAAGAAAGACTAAATATTACTACGAGACAACCTCAGATTATTCTAATCATTGGTCACTGACCCAATATATTTTCATCCTTATATTGCAGGTCATAAACAAGAAGAATGTAATTCGAGTATGTAGAAGCTTAGCTTTAATACTCATAATGGGTTACTTTTTAACAACGTGAAATCATTATCTCACAGTGTATAAAAGTCTCACGGTTCTAATAGTACAAAAGATAATGGTATCCTTAAATCTGTGATTTACTAATCCTATGGAGCCATATAGGTCCTTTCTTGACCTTATGACATGCAGGAGTTCTAAAAGAAAGCACAAGTAAAGATGAGATCAGTGATAGCTTAATTTAAGAGAAAATAACTCTTCAAAAACTACCTCTTTATTATTGTTCTCAATGTTTATCTCACAGCGAGCATGCACAGTTACCTTACAATGATCACATAGTAAGTGCCGCAGTTTTCTCAATACTATCACTTAATAATGAAACAAGTATTAGAGATAATCTTTTTCTACGGTACTGGCAACAAACACCACAACATAGTGTCGTATGAATGAAAGAAGAGTAAGCTTTCAAGAAACAATAAACACCTGGTAAAGATTCTACGTCTGGTATGAAGGTTTCTCTTTCCCACTCGAAGCTCACGTCGCCACTCCAACCTCTCTTCCTCGTGTCTCGCTTCGATACCTTCCAACTAAAAGTATGTATTCTATGTTCAGAACCAACCAATCCAAACGACAGGTTTTTGGATCTTTATCTCTTTGCCATGCAAAAATAGTTAGCGGTACCTCAATGAGGAGTTGTAACAATCTCCCATATTCGAGGGTGACTCAGCTCAAGGAGGACGTGAAGATGGTAGTATTATCATGGGTAAACATGTATGCAACCCGATAGCTCATCAAGAATTTGATCAACTTAAGAGATAATTCCAACTTCTAAGTTTTAAAATGATAGATACTAAATAATCAAAGTATAATATAGGTCATGGCTTCACTAAAGACTTAGGTTTTATACCACACAAAACAAGATTTAGGAACTATTATTACACCCACCACCTCGGTTCTTAAAGGGTGTCGATAAAATAGATTGATATTAGCATTATAGGTACGTTAGCTAATCTCATAAACCTCTAGTTATCCTTTAGAAAAAAAAAATAATCATGGTATTATTAATAGTCTTAAACTATATATATACCACTTCGTTTATGATAAATAAAATAAATAAGTTGAAGGACTTACGTAGAATGTGACAAGGTTGAGTTTATCTCCCCTTCACAAAAACACTTTATTTCGCATCAATTTGACTTGCCATAAATGTGCATGCGACGCTAGGTGATAACAATTTATCCATCTATGTTTTGACGACACATACACAACCATTTACGACATAAACGTCAAAAAGTTGCGTTAGTCGTAAATGACTGACACTCTAACCTGACAACATCATTTTTCACAACGACAAAGTTAATACACAACTAACTCAAAAGATATAATCTAAAAGATGTCGACAATCCTGCTGAGTCAATCCCGAGTTTGACCAAAAATGAGACTTACCTCGATTAACTTGAGTCCACTATGAGTTTCTCACTGTACTCATTTGGCAAATACCAGTTGGTAACCCAAGGTCTATGCTCTTCTCCCTTGAAAATACTTTCTCTCTGTTTCTTAGAGAGTCCCAGATACTTGTTTTCCTGCTTAAAACTTTCACATACAGCTCATGACTAGTGTACCAATGTCCCAATCATAAAACATAAAAATAACAATTCATTACATAAAATGCTATTAACTTTAATCATTCGAAATAAACATAATTACATAAACTATTTTTCCATGAAATTAATGTCTCCAGAAAATTGCATTAAGTCTCATTAACAAAGCATCTTAACTCATGTACAAAAGTACTCGTTCAAAGATTTAATTCTATCCATGTAAAAGTGAAAAGTAAAAGCATGCCAAAATGGGGATGTAACAACCCTAAAGAGAAGATAAATAATTTGAGTGTAGATTCATGTGCCAACTTCATCAGCACATTCAACATTGCTTAACACACAAAACACATTGCTCACACATCTCCATATAACACTATTCACATAACTTTATGCATAGTACTTGTAGACACCCAAAATTGACTCATTATCATTAGCATTCAAATATTGCTTTATCCATCATCTGCATTTGTCTAACACACTTGAGCAATATCCCTAACACATGTATTTCTTCTATTAATTAAATGAATTTATATTTATTTAATTAATTCATTAGTTATTTCTTCTATTCCTTCTAAGCTATAATTAAACAATCTTTAATTATTTAATTATCTTCATTCTTCTATTTTTAATTAAATAAATTTTATTTATTTAATTAAAAATTCCTTTCATAAGCCCACTTTCCAATTAAATAAATAAAGTTTATGTATTTATTTAATTTCTCTTATCATTTATCCCATGAGCTGACATGTGTGCCTCTTTCATTTAAAAAAAGATAAATGGTACTACATCTTTTATTTAATATCTTTCACATGTAGTACTTTTTATGTACACAAGCACACATAAGTCTCATCTTCCCTCCACTTGTCATTTACACATTCACCTATGACTATCAATTCAATCTTAGCCATTCACATAGCCACCGAATCTCTACCATTGATTATTTTGGTTGAGTTCTATATAAACACCCTCTCATTCCATACTACATCTATCCAACATTCATATAGCGTCTACATTATCATCTTGAGCATATTGAGCACTTGAGTATTCATAGCATCCATTGAGCTTATCATCATTATCATCCATCCATCATGACAACTTTTATCTTCATAATTGTTCATTGTTGAAGAAGCAATCCACATCATAAACAAGGAATCACACAATCTAGGTGATATTGTGCTTAAATTGCATGCTTTTGATTTCATTTGGATTAGATTCTTTGATGATGGTAGGGTTAGGTTTTCATGGCTATGCTTGATCTTATTAACCTGATTTTTTACCTATCACATTTTGGCACGCCCAATGGGACTCACGTCCTTGATTAACTTTGCTATTTGAAGTTGTTTTTATGAAGATTAGATTTTTTAAGCACTTACGGCAAGTTCTAGTCGCTTTTGAGGAAAAACCCGTCGCTGCCTAAATATACGCATCGCTTCTGAGCTGAAATCTACTGCCTTTAGCATTTCCCGGATCGCTTATGAGCGAATAGTAGTCGCTTTCTATCTATTTTGCATTGCTTTTACGCTAACAATGGTCGCTTATGCCTTTATCTGAATCACTTTTAATCTGATAGTGATCGCCTTTAGCTGATTGAATCGCTTATTGCAAAACTAGGGTTTTTGTTGCATTTTATTTCTCTTGCAGATCTGAGTCACTTATGATCCGTAACCAGTCACTTCATGCTTTTTCGCATCGCTTGTGAGCTTTATCAATCCGCATCTGGCGCTCTCGGCATTGCTTATGATCTGCAACATTTCGCTTGTGGCAGAATATAGTTCACTTTTGATCGACAGTGGATCGCCTCTGGTAAACTATGTCGCTTTCAGTCTATATCATTTACAGTTTGTTTTTCTTGGCTACTAATTAGGTATTTGTGCAACATCTTATCGATTGTCCAAGAAAAGGAGGTTATTAAACTACTAACATATCTGTTGCAGCTTCGATCGGTCCAAGACTTGTGGTTTTTCACTAAATTAGGAACATTTGGGCTTGGTGCTTAAAACGAATCATTACTTGCTTCGTGCTTAATTTATCTTTTTTGATTGCTTGCATGTGATTGATTGTAACCCAAATTTAATAACAAAAGTATCCTCTCCCCTTGCTTATCAAATGGATCTTGGGTGTATGAAAACTTGTTAGTATCTTTAGAGGGCCTGCCTTCCCGGTGTGAGAAGGGATACAACCCAAGCGGTAACAGGCTAAAACCAAGTCCTTCCGAACCGCTATATAAAAAAAATGTATGTGTCGAAAGCCACAAACAACGGGTGTTGTTGTGTTATACCGACAGCCAACCTCCCCCAAAACCTTCCAAGGCGTAACTCTTGAAGGCTGGGAGACTCCATAACGGAGAGTAGTGTTGCCACACGTATAGCCACCTGAACGGATGCCCTTATTAGCAACTTTGTGTAGTAGCCAAAAACCTTCTATTTGTTGATGCAAAATGTGGGACCTTTGAAGCCGCCCTGATTCATGTGGTTCTTAGAAGAGATAACAGGGACAATCCTAAGGTTTGGTGAGGGACAGGCTTTTTGGGAAACCTGGATCTTGGTATGTGTGAGAAGTGTGTGCCGTGGAGAGGAGCCGGTGCTACCAAGATCCTAAAGCTATTCGCTTTGAATAAGCACGGCCAGGGGATTCAACAAATACAGTCCTTTCCTAGCCTAGGTTGTACAAGTTTGTGATTGTTGTGAGTGAGTGACTACAATTACTGTTTTCTTGTCAAAAATCACAAATCAGATATATTTCCTGATAGACACAATCGCTTTTGAGCTTAAACTGCTAGTATACAGACAACTGAGTCACATTTAAACAACAGTTAGTCACTTTTTACCTAAACTGAGTCACTTTTAAACAACAGTCAGCTACTTTTTGCCTAAATCAAATCGCTTTTAAACAACAGTTTGTCGCCTCTGGCCTAAACTGCCTCGCTTCTGATCTGCAGTAAATCATTTTTGAGTCAATATTAATCACCTGTGGAAAATTGGCTCAACTCTGGTTAACACTATAACCTACTGTCAGAACCAAAACCAACTCGCATTTAAGCTATTACCAGTCGCCTTTAGCCTTTTCTGAGTCGCATATGAGCTATTACTTGCCACCTGTGGTCTAATACCAGCAAATCTTAGTGACTCAGTCGACTTAGCCACAAATCCAGCTTGCTCAGCCTCAGCATTAGCTTTCAGACCTGTCTCTGATCATTAGCAAATACCTAAACTTTGTCTCCTACTTTTGAGCTTACCAACCAATCGAATTTAATGAGCTTTTCATCTTCTTGAGATCCCAAATCAGAAAACCAAACATCAAACCAATCAATTCAATCAATCAGCAAAACATCATCTCCTAGCTTTAGCTTCAACAACATAGCAACCCTTAGCAAACAACTTTTCCCTTGAGTGTGTGAGCTATTCTCTAGGGATTTCAACCAAGTAACCTAACAACAAAGCAAACAACCAAGTAAGAAAACCACCAATAAAGCAACCAACAATCAACCAACCAACAAACTATCATCTTTCTTTTTGGGTCTCAAAACCTTGACAAGCTAAACTTTAGTTTTCAACATCATACCTCAAACTAGGAGTCAATATAGAGCTGAAATGGAAGCCAAACTGCAAGCTGAAATGGAAGCCAAATTGCAAGCTGAGATGGGAGCTAAGATGCAACAATCTAGATCAACACCTCTTAGAGACGCGACTCAATTTACGATTGGTATGCCTCCTCATATGTTTATGCCTCATGGGTATACCATTGGAGAGTCATCTTCACAACAAGTGCAACCTCAAACATTTTTGGAGACATTTGAAGAACAATCCCAAGAAGACTTATCAGAATTTCAGGATACACATGTGTGGGATCAAGTTGAGAGACTTGTTTTATCCGAGCCTAATCAATACTTCTTGCAACTTTCTCGCATGGGCACTAAATTACCAAGAGATTTTGACATATCTGCTATTAGAGAGCACGTTCCAAACACCCACTATTGTTGCAAAGGGACCATCCACTATAGTCACACCATCCCCCATCATATCACAAACTTCATCTTCCAACACATCTCTTTCATTGCCTATTGTTACTTCATTTGATCCACCATGCTCGAAGTACACTCTAGAACCTTTGATAACGCCAACCAATGTGCTCCCTTTCATTTCACAAAATTTGAACATTCCACCTTTCCATGTTCCTCAACATACTCCTCCTCCTACCATGACTGTTACTGTTTCCATGCCTCAAGTAACACAAGTTGTCCATGTGGCCCAAGTGCAAACGCCTCAAACATCACAAGCTATCCCCATATCCCATAGTGTGCAAGCTTCCCAAACTATCCCAACAACACCAATAGTCCAAGCTTCATGACCATCACAACTTGCTATATCCCGTATGGATACCACATCTCATATACCAACTGCTAATACGCTTTCCACTATCTCTACTAATCCCTCCATTACACCATATAATCCCAATGTTAGTCTTATTGACATGAGTGACCCTCCTATCATTTCTCAAGCCAATCCTAGCACTATGGTCACTTATGTTGAGCAACTTGCATTCATTCCGTCATATTCTTACAATCCTTCACAAACCATCAATCCATCTTATGCTACCCAAGGATTGCCTATTGTCACCCAGCACATGACACATATCAATCCCCATGTTGTCCAAAATACAAACCCAAGTGTCCATCCTTCTTTTGCATCCACCACTCCTTCCATCACTACCATGTCACAAACCCAACTCCAAATTCACAACCATTAACTAGTGTCAATCCATCGGCCACTTCTCATTTGATGCGAAATCTTGGTGCAAATTCGTCACAGTATACCCAACCACCGCTTGTGTCTCAAGGATAGCACTCCTCAACCACATATGTGTCACATACCAATCCTTTGACATACATTGTGAGTACACAACCTCAACAAATGGTCATGGCTCCATCTATCCCACAACATCAACCTCAATATACATCATACCATGTTTAACCCCCTTTGCAACAATAGCAATTATCTCCAGCGGATGTTCAACAAATGATCAACCAAGCGGTAGGACAATGCAAGAAGACATTTTCTTTAGAAAACATATGCGCTTATCCATTTGACAAGTCACTTCATATGACACCTTTTCCAGCACACTTTGAAATTCCACAATTTGACAAGTACAAAGGAAAAGGAAATCTGAAAGACCATCTTAGAGTATTCTTTGTGGCATGTCTCGATGTTGCTCATGACGATACATATCTTTTGAGACTATTTCCTCGAAGCTTAGCAAGACAAGCTCTCGAATGGTTCTCTCATTTACCTCTGGGAATTAAGTCTTTTGCAAAATTAACAAATAAGTTTTGATCACACTTTGCTTTTAACATTGAACATGAAGTGAACATGAAAGACCTTGTCAACAATAAACAGTGCAATGGTGAAGCCTTTTCTTCATTTACTCAACGATGGCATAATATGGCTAGCAAACTATCATGAGAAATACCTGAGAAGCAACAGCTTGATATTTTTGTTCAAAATCTTCATCCCAAGCTGTCATTCCAACTATAATTGCAAAGTGCTAGCACCTTTGATGAACTTGTTTCCAAAGGAACCATCATTGAACAAGCTTTAATTGCTAAAGGAGCTATCAAGATCTTTCGCGATAACAAGGACTATCCTCAAAACTCCAATGATAAAACTCGCTTTTGGAACAAAAATAAGAATGTTGTCAATGATGGTGTTGTGGACGCAAAGAACATACAAACTATGAAAGCTCTCATCAACATTCAAGCTGCTTCTACAACAACACAACCCTTTCCACGAACGCGACAACGACAAACTTCCAATTCTCGCCGACAATTTACACCATTAGTGGAACCTATGAAGGTTGTCTTTCGAAAGCTTCTCCAAGTGGGCAATATTATGTTACCGGATGCACCACCCAATGGTGAACCACTCTTCAAAGCTCCTTGGTACAAAGAAAATGAGTATTGCGATTACCATAGAGTTAAAGGACACAAAACAAATGGTTGTATGCATTTAAAACATGTTATCCAAGATTGCATCGATCAAGGTTTAATCAAAATTACACCCTCAACATCTCAACCTACACAACAATCAACATCGAACTATGATCTAGAGGCTTTCAAGAATCCACTTCCATCTCATGACAAACCAAGTAACCCTCATGTCAGGAATGCCATTCAGTACAACTATGAATCATCTACCATTGGCTGCATTGACCATGCTCGCATTTCTACCATTACTATCCAAGGCAAAGCACCTAACTGCGCTGTAACCACTCGAAGAGGTCAAGTCACCATTCAAGGAGCACCTGTTCATCCTCCTCGACCATTCTCTAACTATAATATCTTGGATCACCTTGGCAAAACATCTGCACACATATCCGTTCTTGAGTTGCTTCGCATATCCCTTGCTCACAAAGCTATCCTTGACAAAGCCTTACAAGAATCTTCGGTGCTCAATGATATTGATATCACACAATTCTAATCTATGGTCGCTAGCATTGCAGCCCCTTGTCATTTAACCTTTTCTGACAAAGATCTTCAGCCCTCCATTCACCCTTCACACGACGAAGCCCTCCACATTAAAGTGTTTATTAAACAATGTCGTATCAAACGAATTTTGGTAGATGGTGGAGCTAGTCTTAATATATGTTCTTTGAAATTAATAAAACAATTGGGATATTTTGAGAAATATGTTGACACCTCCAAGTTTATTACTATCAGAGCATATGATGATGTCGAGCGAGATATTGAAGGGATTATTTTCTTGCCTATCCAAGTTGGGCCGGTCACTACTGAAACTCGTTGTCAGGCTCTTGATATTGACCTTCCTTATAACATCATCCTTGGTCGTCCATGGATACATGCCCTCAAGGCAGTTCCTTCCACATACCATCAATGTCTTAAATTTCCACACAACGGTGTTGAGATTACTATTCATGCTGATCCTAATCCATTTGAATTTTGTCGTACCTTTCAAGCTAAATATCAGAGTCCAAACCACATTCCTATCAACACCAAGGCATATCCGTCTTCATCCTATATAGACCCATCCAACCTACTCAAGCCATCATCTAGCAAAGCTACTTCCAACCTCTGTATCAAGTACACTGAACATGGCCCTAGTGAATACGCACTGCAAGAATCTTGTTGTGTTGGCACCCTTCCCCTATCTCCCAAATCTTATGGTAAACCTTCTACATCCAAGCCAACTTCATCTCTAGCTATCATCAAAGCCCCACCCACAGTATTCATTAAAGGCAAATTCCTAGATGATGAAGACATTGATGATATCGACTCTTGGATATTCTTTGATGCAAATGACCAAGTTCAACTAGAAGTGGAGAGATACAACAATGGGTTCCGCATCATAAAGAACATGGGCTACAAAGGACATGGTGGATTGGGATCACAGGAACAAGGGCCTATCGAACCCATTATTGTGTCTAAGAAGTTTAATAAGTAAGGCCTTGGTTATCAGCCGGAGGTACCGCAACTCAAAGACATTAAGTGTATTTCCGATATTGACGCTGGACCTTCCTCGGCAGGAGAGACTTCTAGTTTGGATAATATTGATGACTCCTCCCTTCATATTATTGACCTTTTCCAAGAAAACTCCATCTTCATGATTTCCAAAACTTCTTCTAGCCACAACCATTCCTCCGTTACCCTTTCACTTGTATATCTTGACCTCGTCGATTGGGACCGACAGGGGGCACCGATATTAGATACATTTGAAAATGATGAAGCTATTACAGAATTCATGGGCTTACAACAAGGCATTCCATTGGGTGATCACAAAGCATGTTTTATGATGGATCTACCTAAACTAGCATATTTTGGTGGAAGTATCAAATCCTTCAGTCACAAAAGTGAAATAAACAAAATCAAACAAAATAGGTCACTAGGTGAAAACTGAAAGGCACCTTTTGACCATGAAAAAGTAAAAATAAAGGACATATCCGAAGGTAAAAACCTCTCTGAGGCACCCGAGGATGGGGGATTTGATTTTCCTATTGCCACTGATTATCATGAGAAATCAACCGTGCTAGTTGAACAATCACAAGACATGAACTTGGGTACAGAGCAGAATCCAAAGATCACTTTTTTGGCAGCATCACTATCAGAGCAAGAAAGAAGAGACTTCACAACATTTTTTATGAAAAGAGCTATAAATTTTGCATGGACTTATGCTAACATGTCGGGTCTAGATCCCTCACTTGTAGTACATCATCTAGCAGTATCTCCTAATGCAAAACCTGTTAAACAAAAATTGTGCAAAATGCATCCGCAGGTAGCTTTATTGGTCAAGGCAGAGATTCATAAACTGTTAGAAGCAAAGTTCATAAAGCCTATTGATTATCTAGAATGGGTATCAAACTTGGTACCTGTAGCAAAACCTGATGGACGAGTTTGTTGTTGCACATATTTTAGAGATCTTAATAAAGCATGTCCTAAGGATGACTTTCAACTACCAAGCATAGACAACATTGTAGATCTTACAGCTGGACATGAAATGCTATCTTTGATGGATGGATTTTTAGGGTATAATCAAATCAGAATAGCAGAGGAAGATCAAGATAAAATATATTTTATTTGTCCGTGGGGCACATACTACTAGGTTGTAATGCCTTTTGGTCTCAAGAACGCTGGAGCTACTTATCAACGAGCCATGACAATTATTTTTTATGACCTTTTTCATACTATCATGGAAGACTATGTTGATGACATCCTAGGAAAATCTAAGACAAGAGAAGGACATCTACAGGTATTAGCACAAATCTTTGATCGATTAGAAAAGTATCAAGTCAGACTGAACCCAAAGAAATGTGTATTTGGCGTAACATCTGGAAAACTGTTGGGATACATTGTGTCTCGACGAGGGATAGAAGTGGACCCAGCTAAGGTAAAAGCTATCATGGAAATGCCTCCGCCAGCAAATCTCAAGCAGCTCCACAAGGAAGGTTACAGTCCATCTACAGATTTATCTCAGAACTAGCAGATAAATGTCATCCTTTTCAGCGTCTTCTTTGTAAGGGTGAACCTTTTAAGTGGGATGAAAAGTGTCAACAAGCCTTTGATAAAATAAAGGAATATCTAGCAACACCTCATGTGTTAGTACCTCCTATGCTTAACCTCCCATTATTGCTCTACATATCATCAACAACAGCAACATTGTGTGCCCTTCTAGCTCAACATGATGATTCAGGAAAAGAACAAGCCATCTACTACATCAGCAGAACTCTTGTGGGATATGAACTTAATTATTCATCTATGGAAAAAGCATGTTTAGCATTAATGTTTGCTTCCCAAAAGTTGTGACACTATATGTTGAACCAAACAACAAAGCTCATATCTAATGTGGATCCACTCAAATATCTTCTTTCTAAAGCAATCCTCATGGGAAGATTAGCAAAATGGGTCATGATCTTAAGTGAATTTGACATACAATATGTGGATCAAAAAGCCATCAAAGGACAAGTCATCATTGATCAATTAGCTGCAACACCCATCACAGATATTCACGCAATGTATCCAGAATTCCCTGATGAAGGATTGTTCAATTTAACTTCCCTAGCATGGTGGCAGTTATATTTTGATGGATCATACACACAACATGGATCAGGAGTAGGCATATTGTTTATTACTCCTCAAGGAGATTGTAAACCCAAATCATACAAAATTCCATTTCCACGTACCAATAATATAGCAGAGTATGAAGCTTTAATCACAGGATTACGCATGTCAGTACAATGGGCTATCAAACAATTACAAGTCTTTGGCGATTCTTAACTAGTTATCAAATAGGTCTTAGAGGAATATCAAACAAAAGATGAGAAGCTTCTTCCATACAAGCTAATGGTTGATGATTTTAAAAAGTATTTTGACAATATCACTTTTGAACAAATACCAAGACTACAGAATAGAGTAGCAGATGCCATGGCTATGATTGGGTCTCTTCTAGACATGCCATCTAATACACATAAATGTGAGTTTTTGGTCAAACAACTTTTGATTCCAGCATTTGAAGTTCCATAGTCTGAGCTTATATGTGACATTGTTGGTCCCAATTTGCCGTCGTATGAGAATTTATACGAGTATTTCCATAATCAAACCTTTCCACTTCAATTATCTAACACCCAACGCAAAACCTTTATCTGTTGAGCCTCTTGTTACACTATTCTGGGAGGCACCCTTTATCGCCCGAGTCTTGATGATATCCTTCTTAGGTGTCTTGATTCTGAGGAAGCAAAAGTGGCCTTACGTGATGTACATGAAGGTGTTTGTGGCTCGCATTCGATTGGCCCCGGCTTTGTTAAGAAACTTCTATGAGTAGGATACTATTGGCCAACCATGGAAAAAGATGCACAACAATTTGCAAAGAGATGTCTACAATGTCAGAAACATGGAGATTTAATACATGCACTAGCACATGAGCTTCAGCCTATCATTACTCCATGGCCTTTTTTGCAGTGGGGACTTGATCTCATAGGTAAAATCCATCCTACATCAAATGGTAATACGTTCACTATCACCGCCACTGAATATTTCACAAAGTGGATGGAAGCCATACCAATGACTTATATCACAAGCAAGTAGATATCTAAGTTTATTCTACACTATATCATTTGCCATTATGGAGTTCCTCAAGCTATTGTCATAGATAATGGTCGTCCCTTCAAGAATCAAGAGGTCAGAGATCTTTGCAACAAGTTCCATATCCAACATCGATTCTCTACCGCTTACTATCCTCAGAGCAATGGCCAAGCTGAGGCTTCTAATAAAACAATCATCAAAATTCTCAAAAAGACAGTCAATAAAGCTATTCGGGATTGGCATCTACAACTCCATCCTGCATTATGGGCATATAGAACAAGTATCAGAACTCCCACTGGAGCTACACCTTATGCTCTTATGTACGACACTAAAGCTATTTTACCTATTGAGGTTGAGATGCCCTCACTACAAATATCCCTACAACATACCATCTCAGAGGAAGAATGTTGAGTATCCAGACTCCATGATCTTGACCTTCTAGATGAACGGCGTCTTACAGCACTCAACCATCTCCAAGTCTATCAAAATTGTCTACGCCACAGCTACAACAAAAAAATTAGAGAACACAGATTTCAAGTTGGAGATCTTGTCCTTAAAGAGAATCAAAGGAATCAACAACATCGTGAGAAACAGGGCAAGTTTGAACCAAATTGGCTTGGTCCTTTCATCATCACATCAGTTTATGGATCTGGTGCATATACTCTTTCAACACCTGAAGGCATTCCATTGGATGAACCAGTCAACAACATTCATCTCAAGACGTTTTATCCTTGAATCTTAGCTATCCTAAAAAAAAATCCATCCAATAGTGAAAACCACTTTGTGGCGCTTTGTATAACAAAAAAATATAATATAAGATAAATAATTTGTCCTCTGGTGAAAACCTAGTAAACAGGCACCTTGGATAAGTACCATAGTGAAAACCTGGCAAACAGGCGCTATGTGTAGTGGCCAGTCTCCATTATCTGCTTGGTTTGTTTGATCACCAATCTTCCTAGCATATTTCCCCATAATCCATATCATAATCCACATGTCATCACAATAAACAGCTTTTCCATCTTCGCCTCTGTGAATCCTAGCTATCATACTTGAGACATTGTTGCAATAACTATTTCCTTTGGCACCTTAGCATCTTGACTGCACGCATTCTCCATCATCGCTCCTTCATAATAAACCTCATCCTGCACTAGGGGAATTTGTTGAGTCTTATTTGGAAGTGGATACTGCTATCTCTAGCACATAACACAACGAACACTTTAGCTCACAACACAACAAACTCTCAACTTCAGCCATAGCGCTCATCCAACGACAAACATGGTAAAACAACTTGCAACTAGGATTCATATCTTTTCAATCAATCCGTACTCATCCGACATCCAAAAATAGCAAAAAAATAAAAAACATCACAAACGCAAACATTCAAGCAATCAGTTGATTCTTTCAACATCATTTACCAGCGTAATAAGCAAGAACTACATCCCAGCTCTATCGTTAAAGCCTTGATCTCGTGGATACAGGGTATGTAGGCAATCTAAGATGTGAAGGAAGCACTCTGATTCAGGCTAAGATGATAGCCCCTTCTCTTCATCATCCATCTTTCATCTTTCTTCTAATCATCCTTTAATCTTTCATCTCACATTCTTCTATTTTTCATCACACACATCATCAATAAAACCCAGAACAACATATTCATCATGTCTCATCTTCATCGTAAATGTGCTTTGATCCTGTAGATATAGGGTATGTAGGCAGTTTGGAATACGAAGGAAGTTTCTAGTACTCAAGCATAGATAATCCACCCCATCTTCTCCATCTTCTCTTCATCTTCCATCTTCTTCTCTTTGATCAGCCCAAGCAAGAAACAGACTATGTGTATATTGAAAGCTCAAGCACTTTAACCAATCAAGAGTAAGCCAGAAGCTATTTGTCCCCATGCCTTAAGCCAACATTTGCTATAGCAATTTATCAACATCTTTAGCCTTCAACAGGATGCAGCTTTCCTCTTAACAAGGCCCCAACTTAAATCCATCTAAAGAACCTAAATTTGGCAAGAGAACATGATGACAATATCTTTTGTTTTATCTTTTGATTTATCTTTTGTCCCTTTTCTATGCCTAATCAAGACTGCCTTGATCTATCTATATCTTGGTATGTTGCGATGAAGTAAGGAATGGGGCATGGTCTCATTGCTTTCGTATGTTGTGTTTGAGGGATGATCTTATTCTCTTCCTAAGCATATTGGTATCTTGTACATGTTGGGATTAGCATCTTACATATCAATATCTCTAGCATCTGAGAAGCTAAACAATCTCTTATGCACTTGAGACTATTCTATGTCAAGACTAGCTCCATACATATAACCAACAAGTTGTCACTATGTGTAGTGGAGATAAGCTCAAACCATTGCTTGTAGTGTCAAAGTCCGTCTTGAAACACTAGATGCTATTAATATCTTGTGCATGTTGGCTCAACATCTTGACCTCATGTGTTCAGACAAGATTGTAGCATGCTAGTTTTGCATTGGATATCTCAACACCTTGGTCTTCTATACCCTGGTGCATAACATCCACATGCTATATCAAACATAAGGATTGCATTTCTTTTCATTTTGAGCAATTACTTAAAAGATGTCCATTGTACCGTCTATTCATCCTATTATTCGTCTATATTGTCCTCAACCAAGATCAATCATTTTCATCATCCTTCTTCCACATCTCTTATCTTGCAAAACAAGTGTGTTAGACATACATAAGTCCATCACATATCATCTCATTACCATCTATCTATATGCATAAGTCCATATCATATCATTACCATTTGCATATTTGCATTATCATACATTTCCATTCATATCATTTGCATAAACATCCATACATAATCCATGAAAATACAAATACAACATGCATAACCATTATAATACCAAAGTACATCCATTACATTATCATGTAGATCAGCAATACATCATCATCATATATATATACATGTGTCAATATACAAGTGTTTACATATACAAGCTGAGCCATAAAGAATGTATGTACAATCGGCTCTAGGCCTCATCATGATACAACATAATATACATAAACAAGGTAGCCCTAATGACTACTGGTAGCTCCCTCGCCCTGACCACCACCACTGGGTCCTGCACCTAACCCCCTATCTCTCGGTGGTCCCATCACTGAGGCTACAGATTGAGATCCACTTGTCCTTTGTGAACCTGAAGCTCCTGATCTGCTCCTAAGCTAGGCTACCTCTGCTCTACTGGCATAGCCCCATAGTATAAGCCTCTATAATACTCTGCCTCACCCTATACTCTCTACAGCTCTGCCTGTACCTATGTCAACTGTGTGGCCAAATACATTGTAGCCCCATTGGTACCTAATGCAGTCACTGCTCTATCTTGCTCACTAGTCATCCCCTGTAGCTGTTACACAGCCATATCTCTCTCTGCCCTCATCACCTGCATCTACTGTATAGCAGTATCTCACTCTAATCTCATCATCTGCTCGCTCTGTCTAGATGCATCTCTCTCTCTTGTCACTCTAGCAAGTGCACCATCATCCTGTCCATCCCCAACCTGCACTCTAACCTGTAACTGAGCCTAGTATGTCTAACCCTGAGCCCTAGCATGCTGCAAGACAATCACCACCTGGTGTCTATCCAACTCCATTGTCCTCAATCTCATCTGAACCTGCTGCCTCCATCTCCTCTCCTCTCTAATCCTCCTCCGCAACTGCTGAATTCCAACATCATCACCTACTAATATCTTCCCCTGAGGCTGTGCAAGTATCTAAGGCTACCCCTACACCTGTCCCTGTATCTATATCCCTGGCGCTACTGGTACAACAGCCTACGCTGGTGGAGCCTATCGTTGCCTCCTCCTGACTGGTCTCTCCATCCCTATCTCTCCTATCTCTCCAACCCGTGTCAGTTGCGTCGGTCTCGCTATCACCCAGTATGCATCATAATCTGGTAGCGTGCCTGGATCTGCAGGACCCTGTCCCCACTACCATATAACGGGTTGTAGTCCCTCTCTCTCCACTGAAACCGTGTCAACCACTACCTCCAGCCCCCAATCAAACACCTCATGTCTAGTCCTCTCAAAAATAGCATCACCAACTGGTATTGCCTGTGGTAACCCGAACTGTCTCAAAACTCTCTCTAGCAAATAGTGCTCTATAATGTATATCCCACGTCCAAAAATATATCTCACCTGCCTAGCATAAACAAGCTCAGTATCCTCCTCATCCCATCTCTCACATCCCAGCCATGGCCTCCATATAAATCTATCTACCTCATCTAACCTCCTCCGCTAGTATACTACTCCTCTGCGCTGCTAGTATGTGGAAGCTCCTCTATACATCCTAGCATAAGGCTCTCCTACTGCTCTAGCTACCCATCCCTCTGGCCTCATCACTGGAATATGCTCATAAGCCCACACATGCAAAACTATAACTCATGCCGACATACTCACCCCGAACATATATGCACAATGATGCAGGAAATGATAGAGCTGTCCAAGCACACACTCTGCCCATGCATATCTCATCCCATAGGAGAATATCCCCTCCATCACTGTCCCCCATCCTACCAAAAAACCTCTTGCTCGTCTATCTCCCACCAGCCATCTGATAATAGCTACTACCACTCACTGCAGTCTGTCGCATAACTCCTCCATCCTCGCCATAGGAATCTCTGAGCCCTCTACTCCAATATCTGGTGTCCCGAACAATCTCCTTAATGCAGCTAGACCCATATCAGGATCATAATCTACTCAGTCCCCATCTATAGGAATCCGTAGAATCTGAAATGCATCCTCTAGTGTGATTGTGGCCTCTCCTGTCAGCAACAAGAAAGAACTATGCTCACTCATCCATCACTCCACCATCGCCGTCATCAGTCCTCGATGTGCCTGCACCGGCTCTAATATAGACACATGCTCTAACCCGAGGATCTCTAACACTAGCCGCTCCTCTGCATCCAACAATCTCACCAACCGCAAATCTCTAGGATGTGGCTCTCGTGATAATAAAGGCGGTAGTATATCCTACATCATTTCATTCATCATGTCAGTCCCTTGCGCTACATACAAATGTTGTAAAATTGGATCATTTACTGCTATACTAGCTTTTATCTACTATAAGTGACTCATTTTTCCATATGCGCCTATCTATTGATCATAAGCAACCTATTTTACTACATGCACTTATTTCTCGCCTATATGTGACCTATTTTCCCTATGCGATCACTTATTGACCAAGTGCGAGCTGTATTTCTATATGCGTCTACCTTTATCCCATAAGCGATCTATATCCTATAAGCGAGCATCTTTTCTTTATACGTGAGATGAACCTATGCATGAGCCTATTTTTAGCCCACAAGCGACTTGATTTTATCTATATGCACATTTTGCCTCTATTTACCTAGCCGACTAAAAGCGACCTGTTATTTCCATATGCGACCAAGCTGCACTTAAAAGTGACCTTAACTACCTTAAGCGACTTTTTTTCTTCCTAAGCGATTTGCACTATCTATCCTAAGACCTTGTCGCTTATGGTGACGTGTGTGCATTTATGACGCTTCTAGCCTATCAAAATCATGCTTTTAGCAAAATTTTTGATACATACTGGTATGCCTGATCCCTCTGGTCGTCCATGTGTCCTCACTGGGCACGATGATCTCTACGTGGAATCACCATCCTGATAGCTCTCCAACTCTTGTCGCACACCAACTCTAAGGAGCTCTAGATCTCTATAAGAAAATGAACACAAATGAGCACAAATGAGCCTATTTGCCCTTGCAGAACCTACTTATAGCCCTATCCCAACCCTAATTCTTCTATGCCAAAGCCTTTTTTCTTCTTCTTCGTCCCCTTTTCACCCACCCAACCCCTTTTTTTCTTCGTGTCAACCTTGTGTCTTAACTTTTTCTTCTATCGTGAGCCAACCCAACCCTTCCTGGTTAGCCTGGCTTACCTCTCGAGGGGGCACCACCTGCCAGTTACACTGGGGCATAACTTTGTTTATCAAAAGAATATCATATCTTCTTTGACACAACGCTCTATCGAACATTGTATCAAAGAGGGGCAAAATGTAGACACCCAAAATTGACTCATTATCATTAGCATTCAAATATTGCATTATCCATCATCTACATTTGTCTAACACACTTGAGCAATATCCCTAACACATCTATTTCTTCTATTAATTAAATAAATTTATATTTATTTAATTAATTCATTAGCTATTTCTTCTATTCCTTCTAAGCTATAATTAAATAATTATCTTCATTCTTCTATTTTTAATTAAATAAATTTTATTTATTTAATTAAAAATTCCTTTCATAAGCCTACTTTCCAATTAATTAAATAAATTTTACTTATTTAATTAATTTCTCTTATCATTTATCTCATGCGCCGACATGTATGCCTCTTTCATTTAAAAAAGATAAATGGTACTACATCTTTTATTTAATATCTTTCACATGTAGTACTTTTTATGTACACAAGCACACATAATTCTTATCTTCCCTCCACTTGTCATTTACACATTCACCTATGACTATCAATTTAATCTTAACCATTCACATAGCCACCAAATCTCTACCGTTGATTGATTTTGGTTGAGTTCTATATAAACACCCTCTCATTTCATACTATATCTATCTAGCATTCATATAGCGTCTACATTATCATCCTGAGCATATTGAGCACTTGAGTATTCATAGCATCCATTGAGCTTATCATCATTATCATCAATCCATCATGGCAGCTTTTATCTTCATAATCGTTCATTGTTGAAGAAGTAATCCACATCATAAACAAGGAATCACACAATCTAGGTGATATTGTGCTTGAATTGCATGCTTTTGATTTCATTTGGATTAGATTCTTTGATGATGGTAGGGTTAGGTTTTCATGGCTATGCTTGATCTTATTAACCTGATTTTTTACCTATCACAGTACTCATGCACAATTGCACTCACATGCATAGTGTGGCCTTGTCAATGTCTACACGTGCTTGTGCCAAGTTAGACCATTTGTGTGCAATACATGGAGCATCAACATGCAATTGGTATTGTTGTGCCCTACACACATGCCCCATTTTGCTAAAATGTGGACCCCTTCTTTTACTTGTGTCATTTGATCAGAGTTTTCAGTTTTCAATCTTGGGCATTAGAGAGTGATTTCTTGTTTCATAAAAGCACTATTTTGCAAGGTTTTTGAGCACTTTACTTCTCCTTCTTGTGTGACAAAATATTCATGTTGAATCATAAGTCAATAGGTCTAGGAGGGGAGATTTTTTAATCCAAATCCTTATTTATTCATTAGAGGAATGAGTTGCAGAAGTAATATTGATTGGAATTGGACTCACATTCCAAATTATGGAACTTTCATCTTGATTTGCATGTGGAGCTTCCACTGATATAGGGATAGAGTGCACTTGGTTTCAAATTGTGGAAGTTTTTTGTCCATAAGGATATAGCAGAGATTCATCTACTATCGGATATATCCCTTTAAACCCAAAAGTCCTGCCTCCCATGTTCTCCCGCAAGGTATGCTTTTTAAGTCTAAAATGCAGGGTTTTCTTAGTCAAAGGGATAATGAGGAGAAATGATACCCATTAGGATAGATCTATTTACATATGTTTTTTAAGTCTAAAATGCAAGGTTTTCTTAGTCAAAGGGATAATGAGGAGAAATGATACCCATTAGGATAGATCCGTTTACAAACCTTTTTTCCTACAATATCCTAACGACCACCATTTTCTCGCAAAGCGAAGTTAAACTTTTAAAGGTAAAGTTGTGAGGATACGATAGGGATATGGATATATCCTGACGATCCTAAGTGTCACACAAATCCAAAACATCCACAATTTCCTAATTAACTCCAAACCCCGCTATATCCTAAACACTCTGATATCTCTGCCACAACGATGCAAACCTTTGTGGAGGTCCATTAGACATATGGATATATCCAACATGACCTAATTGTCCCTTGGGGATTAAAGTTATGCCTATCTTGATGATGTTGAAAAACACACTTTATCCAAAGGAAACCTAAAACCTCGCATATCCTATCAACCCTTAAATCCTTGCTAAGTCTGGTACACTCGCATTGACCCATAAAATCCTAAAAGAATGATTTTTTCACACCAAGGCATCATTCCACTATTTTGCAGAGATACGATAGGGATGTGAATATATCATGATGACCCCAAAGGCTCCGTAATCTTGTTAGTGCCTGAATTCTTGCAATACCCTAATAGATTCAAAACTCCTGCAAATTTCAAATAAAAGTTTTTTCTCACTTTGCGAGATTATGACGTGCATATCGATATATCTCAATAGCATTAAAATTTACGCAATTTTCATGATATTGTTAGCCCAGGGAACTTCGCATACATCTAAAAGATAAAAATGTTCTAAGGAGTGTTGATGGATTCAGGAATCTGTGTCATTTTGGTAGTACATCCACAAATCACAAATGAATTGAAAGACCTTGATAGAGTGAAGCAAATATCACATGGAGAATTTATAGGATTGCACCAAGAATTATGGCTTATGAAAAGTTTCAAATAATTGGAAAATACACATCATGCTTTTACTTAGATATTGTGGAGAAATATTATTATGAGGAGGTGGGTAAGTTGTTAAGAGGTGAAATTTCAATAAGGGGAAGTCAACAAATCTTCACATAAACTGCAAATTATTGATCCCATGAAGAAGTAAATTAAGCACAATTGAATGCATAATCTTTGCAAATGGTTAAAAATGATGCCAAAATTGCATTTTATAGATAAATTGTTACAATTTTAATGTGGTATCTTGGTTAAACATGAAATTTATGCACAAAAATTGAATTGATCACTCATTATGAATTTCTTTTCTTGCAGGTCAAACATTGAAGCATGGAAATGGAATTTCAACACTCAGATTTGGATCCAATTGTCATTTGAAGAGTGGTTTTCTTCTACATGCTACGAACATAACAAAGACATTGATACAATAATGTCCTTCTCATCCTACTGCACATCAATAGATTCACACTAGAAGGATGAACTAAATAAAGATAGATATGTTGGAACTAGTGCTAAGAAAACATGAAATATTAGATAGTTGTTGAAGACAAGGGAAGCGCTCAAATTCTAGAAGTTTGTTCACACATGTTCCCAAGTGAACTAGTTCATAAATGGAGTGTCTACATCCAAAAACGTGCCACATTTTTTTTACTTGTCAACTCATCAAAAGAATGAATAGTCTTATTTGACTTATCAAAAAGTGTTGTTTTGTCTTATCTGAATGAGCTCCAAAATTGTAATTTTGTCTTTTTCCTAAAGGACAAAAATAAAAAATGAGTTTGTAACAGCCTTGCCATAAGAATTAAATGCTGATGAATCTAAGCCCTTGGTGTTGGATTAATCCTCACCATTCATTATAAACCAAGTGTTCTTGCCTCTCCTATATAAAGGGAATCACTTTCTCTTGTAAGAAAAGGAAGGACTGAAAAGAAAAGAATTGTGAGACTCTGCCAGTTTTATGAATCAATAAAAATAGAAGTTCATTTATTGTTGCCATATGAATTTGTTTTATTGGTTGGATTTGGTTTTCATTGTTCCTTTTCACCTTCTGTTAGATAAAGTTTAGTTGCATTTATGATTGATCATTTATGATTTTTGATGGACCTCCTTTGTTCATACCATTAGTAAATTGTTGACTGTAAGTTGCTATGCATGGTTAGTCTAAACACAATGCAATTTAGTTTGACTATGGAATCCAATTAAACTGCACTAGAATTTGGGTGTTTATGAGTTTTTACAATTTGAAAATCCTTCATTTCCCTTAGAGATTGCACCGTCTGTATAGCATTGTGACCTATCTGATTAAGCAGAAATTGGTTTATTTGAGGTCTGTCTATTTGAAACAATCAATCATTCTTGTAGTTGTCCATAGGAATTCTCTAACCTTTCTCTTTCTTTCCCTTCTTTTGTACTTTTTTATCAGATCTGGTTAGAATAGGATAGTTAGACTTGCATACTACTATTGTAAAGTTATATTCTATAAATGCATGTTGACATATTGTTGGTTACAGGATAAAATGATATATTTTATGGCAATATATGTTCAAATCAGTTTCCTCCTACTTGCTAAATCTAAAAATTGATTAGTGTATGTGCAATTCAACCATGTATGTGAAGTTTCTCCAGATTCATGTAAGGCCCCTTGTTGTAACAACAACGAACATTGAACAACTGAGTTATCTTGTGAAGGCCAAGACCTGGCAGCATAGACCTTGGGGTAGTCATTTTCTATTTCTTTGGGATTTGATTCCTTTTAAGAGAGATAAGATACTTGGTATTTTATCTATGTTGCAAAAACACCCATCAACAAATTGGCGCTAGAAGGAGGTCAAAATGGAAATTCTAGTACAAGCTTTTCAATTTCATTGGTTTATTGCATATTTTGAGATGAATTAGATATTGAGGAGATTCAGCTCCAATGGATTCACATGAGGTTCCTAGTCATACGATTCCTCATTTTTTCAGGGGATTATCTCAACAATCATATCATGAGGAGAACTTTCAAGTAGAGATCCCACTTTTTCAAGAGGTATTGGACAAGAAAGTAAAAGAAAAATATCCTTCACTGACATTGTCTAATTTTGGTTCCTCTCAAGTCTGCAGTGCACATCCTGGACAACCACATGGTGAAATCAACTATTTGACCTTTCTTACAAGGTTGGATATGCATATGAAAGGACTACTTCCTATCTTGGAGGTATATAAGCATGAAGTGAGATATGTGTATGAGAGCAAAGATTGATTTCAAAATCAAGGAGATGTAACACAAGTGGATACATATTTCTATGATAATGCATCAGTTGGACCAGCTCAAGAAGGTAATCTTGCAAATCCACCATTATTCATCAATCAAGATCAACAAGGTGATTTTCACATGGGTAAGAAAGAAGTTCCTCAAGTTGGTTTCCAAAATTTATATCAAGATGAGAGTGATGATGATTGGGGATGCATGTATGATTCATTAGATGATTACCCGAATAAATCAGTTAAAGGATATGTTGTTCTTGATTGGTTAAGACATGATTTTCAGTCATTGAACAACCAAAAGAACATTCTAAATAATGGTAGTTTAACTTTTAAGGCTAATGATAAGATGGACAACAAGTTAGGCAAGCTAGATAGTCAAATAGAAAGCACAGATGATCAAGAAGATGATTTGCCAAATCTTGAGTTCTATGATTGATTTTGCTAATAAAGAAGTGGAAAATAATTTGTTTCAGTTTGCTAATGATTTCAAGTCTAAAATCAGGTGTGCACAATAGCTAAATCAGCCTAAATTCATGGAAAAACAAGAAGATATCGGTCTAGCAAGTGAAGAAAAATCATGGACAGTGACAAATGAAGTTATTATAGTTGATACACCTGAGTTACAATCTGATTTTCTGGAGATAAATGCTCAAATTCATGATTGTACCAGCCTGCTACATCATTATAATTTGTTATATTAGACTTGTAGGAACATATGGAATGAGTCACAAGGTGATTTGAACAAGTCCATTAAAGGTAAAACAATGATGATAGAGGGAATTAGTGATTTGGATAAAGCTACACAAGTGGAAGAAGGCCTTGTTGCTGATGTATATGATGATGCATCAGTCCAACATCAACCAACAACTAAAATAGGGAAGCTATTACATGATTTAGATGATGTTTCTTCAGAGCATGTGATTGATTTTGATAGAGAAGATTTGAGTATATCGTATTCCCATCATTCTAGCTTTGGTCATCTTTCAAATGATGAAGATTTTCACCTAGGTAATGCCGGTATGCAAGAAAAGAATGAGGACAATAGCTTGCACTTCAAAGATGAAGGTCAAATAATCATGAAGAGTGATGGTCTGGAGAGTTTGTCATGCCCTTCACTCGATAACATAATTGGTCTGGTGTCAAAGATAAGTGAAGACATGTTACTTCATAGGCATTCAATACACTTATCAGACTTTGTCTTGGTCTATTCATGTAGGGTTCATCTTGCTAATTCACATTCTGAAGAAAGTTCTGTAGATTTCTTGCTTGCTTGGGAGATTGCTTTTGCATTTGAGCGTAAAGAGCTACTTGATATACAAGGGATGATCCACCATGAGTTAAGGCCTCCTGAAGGTGAGAGAGTATTAGACATGATGCAACAATATCGTGAGCTTACACTTTCAGCTAGTGGTACTACAAACTAGGTTGTATCTTCCATTTTCTCATTAAGTTTTGACACTTATCATTTTGATTATGGGGATGAGGGTAAGAAAACCTACATTTGGATTGATCATGGACATTTTGAGTTGCCTCAATTACTGATCTTACATGATTCATCCCCTGAATATGAGCCTCATTTGTCTATTCCATACATTTCACAATATAAGGATGAGTTTCCCAGACTTAGGACATTGACATGTGCCTTATTACGTCTGCATATATTGAGAAATTGATCAAGAGAAAGTGTAGATACTTGCTATCCTAAGCCTTTGTACATAGTTTGAGTTTGTTTTGTTGTTTGTTTGGTGGTTTGTTAGCCTCATTTTTAACTTTGCCAAATTTTAAACTTTTGTGTCAAATCCTTATGATGAGTTACCCCTATTCACAAATTCTCCTAAAAGTGTCAAGTTGCTTTCCAGTCTGAAGAAGAATCTCCATCTTTGTAGTTGAAACCTTGGAAGCAGTTGCGTAGGGCGGCTGATTTGCAGAAACAATTAAATCATGGTTTTTGTAAAAGTTGGAACAAAATCATTTGATTGTGGATCTCGTGGCACTATTACGAACAATGTGGAAAAATTTTGCAAGAAAATAATACCCCGGTCAAAATTTATGTATTATTCGCCATCTTCATGCTTACAAATCAATGAGGTGATGTGCAGCATTAGTCAGTTTCAAAGGTTTTAAATTGGCACCCGTGAAGTCATCAAGTCTCCAACAATACCAACAATACTTGTTCCATGCAAAAATATGAATGATCTTGTTCTTCACACGCCTTCAAAATGGTCGATAAATGCTCTGCAAAAATCAAAGGTGATTAAGTGGTTGGGAAGAAAATCTCCTATCACTAGACTAAGCAGGTGGTATCAAATGTTTTAATGCATCTTCGACAAAGTTATAAAGTCACCCAAAATATCTCTGAGGTTTTGATGATAGCTGCTACTTCTTATGTTAAGAGATTCCAAGTTGGTTTTTTACAGACAAAAGAAGTTTTGATTTGTTGAAATGTTTTGGAAACATCTTCATTCATCAATGATGAAAGTTTGAAAATGGGAATGGTTAGAGTTTAAATCTAACTAAATTCCTAGTTATGAAAAGATTTTAGAAGGCCAATAGAGAAAGATTATTTTTTGACTTATCGGGAGATATTATTACTTTCAAAAATTGTATTTATTCCCAATGAACTCCTTGTTAATAGTTTCAGAAAGGCTCTCTAAAATCTGACGAAGGACAAAGAATCATTGCATGCTATTCTTAAAGTATATTGGGCATTTAATAAGTTTCTAAACTAATGCTAAGTGCCGAAAAATAAGATTGGTCTCTTCCATCAGAGAATACATGATGTTTCAAAATCATCTTAAAATGCTGACGAAGCCTTTCAAAATGCCATCTCTTTCTTTATCAGGTGTCCAATTCAGTTTTACAACTTTCAATTGCACTGCTCAATGCTAAACAAGGTTTTGTTGTCAATGGATACTTGTTATATCGAAGATGGTTTTATCAGCCAATATAGGAGGTTTTGAAACCAACTTCAATCACCGACAAAGGAGCATTGTATTGTAATAATATTGTTCTACATGAGTAAGACGTGGATTTTAAAACAAGAAAAAGGTAGTTATAACTACCCGAACAAATATTGGAAAGAAAGAAAACTAAAAAGTTTTATCAAATGCATTTGGCAGGTGCAGGGCCGAGCTCCATGACCTTCACCAGCATCCTCCAGGCCCGTGCCAAAATGGGAGCTCTGGAAAAGGGAAAGAAAGCTGATTCGAGGGATACAA
The DNA here is from genome assembly GCA_027924645.1 of Cunninghamia lanceolata. Classification (NCBI taxonomy): domain Eukaryota; kingdom Viridiplantae; phylum Streptophyta; class Pinopsida; order Cupressales; family Cupressaceae; genus Cunninghamia; species Cunninghamia lanceolata. The sequence goes on along the minus strand of BSBN01001031.1, from coordinate 1,122,753 downwards.
GATGTAGATGCTTTTGTGGCATTCAAAGAGTACATGCATTATTCAAATGGATTACAAATTCTTTCTGTCAAAGGAAATGGGTTTACGGAAGAATTTGTGTCATTATCAGAAGACCTTGTGTGGCTTCGATGGGAAGGTTTTCCCCTAAGAAATCTTCCTTCATGGCTTAGATTAGAAAATTTAAGTGTTTTAGAGCTTCCTCATGCTGATGAGTTGGAAGAATTGTGGTAGGACGATTCGGACCCTCCTTTGCAATTGAGAGAGTTTTTTTTATATGGGTTGAGCAATTGCAATGGCTTCCAAGTTCAATAGGACGTCTTCAGTATCTGAGAAATTTTCTTGTTCTCTTTGATGGTAGCAGTTTGCCAAATGACTTATGTTGCCTCTGATCACTTGAGTTTATGGTATTAAACTCTACACAGATGTCTTCACTACCTATTGGTTTGGCAACTCAATAAGCTTGCTGAATTTAAATATGAAGTCTTGCATCCGGTTGAGAACTTTACCAGCTTCTTTTAAGCAGTTGATACACCTTGAAGATCTAAATTTATCAGGTTGTGCAAAGCTTAAATTGAGATTAGATATCCTGGAAAACATCAGGAAGCTCAAGGTTTTAAACCTTAAAAATTGTGAGGAATTGAAATGTTTGCCTCGTCAAATCATGAATTAGCCATCCTTAACTGAGTTATATCTACAAGGTTGTATCAAGTTAAGAGGTGTACTGACTGGCATTGTCGAAGTGGGTAATTTAGAGTTGCTAACAATTGAGACTCCAATGTGGAAAAGCTTGCAAACTTCTTTTGCAAACTTAGCCTCTTTGAAGACCATTAAAATCTTAAGTTCCAAAAGTAAGATGGGTTTTAATGCCAGGGCTGCTACTTCACTTCAAATTTCCAATAATTGTCTTCCCAACCTTGAAACCTTCATTGTTAAGAAGAACCACCACTTAATGGAAATAGAGACACTGCCATTGTCACTTAAATGTCTAGAAATATGCTCTTGCAAGTTGCTAAAAAATATCAGGTGTATTAGTCGCCTCGTAAACCTTGTGAATCTGGAAATAAGTGGCTATCCGCAGATAGAACTCCCCAGCTTTGCTGATTTGGATTTATTGGATAAGTTTGTGATGAGGAATTGCCCCAAAGTTGATAAAATAGAAGGTTTGGAACAGACCAAGTCATTGGGGTGTTTGGTGGCATGCACCTACTGGAAGGTGCCAGGTATACAGAGTTTGGAGAAACTAAAATGATTGCAATATCTAGAGCTCAAATGAGACACCATATCAGCTTTGAAACCTTGTATTCAGTCTATAAAGGAATGCCCAAGGTGGATGTCGATACAAGGTAGCGTGATCCATTCGGTGAAGCCCATTGTAGACTCTCTAGAGTTTCCTGATCTTGCGGTCAGGGAGATGAAGCAGCCATCTGATTTAGGCAACATTCTAGATGAGTGTGATTTACATAGCTTTTTTTTGTTTTTTGTAGGTGGTCAAAGGCCCTACCATTCTAAAGCAAAAGTGCTCGACCACTAAAAACAACCCCAACAAGAATAGAATGCAGATAGTAGTTGTATGTTATAATTGTTAACATGTTAGTACACATCTATACAAAACATGGAAACCTAGATATTGCACATGAACTTTTGAATAGGGTTCTAATAGGTATTGCAAGGGTATCATATCATAAAATACGATGAAAGTAGAGCCATGAATTATGGAAAGCTTAAAGAGGAAGTTTCAAAGAAACTCTTGAAGATGAGAAAGTGAAAGAAATTGTTCATGGTTCTACAATCCATTGCGATGAATGAAAGAAGTTGCATGTCAAAAACAAGATAATAAAGGCCTAAAAGGCAATAAATATCATGAGGTTATATCATTTTGAAGATAAGTTGATATGGAAAGAAGATAGAAGACAGATCACATTCAGATACAGTGAAAATTTATACAAAGTTAGAGAAATTAGCTTAGGAGATGATGATGAAGATAGCATTTTATGACTGTAACAGAGCAGAAAAATGTGCAAAGCTATCTCTTCATCCAAATTTTGTATACACAAGTAGAAGAGAGGAGATCAAGATGATCTCAAGTATTTCTTGTCGGGATGTAGCAAGGAAGAATTGCTTTGATGGTAGCAAGGCTACTAATCTTTGAGTTAGAAATTTGTGTGGAATTGATGTGGGGATAACACCACTTAGAGAAGCAATTTACCCTTTTGTTGTGTGGTCATATGAGAATAAGCATATTAAGGCCTATAAAATCCTCCTAAACATGTTATAGGTTGTGTCCACCTTACAAAGCTAGAGTTTTTGATACATCTTGCAGAAAGAGAATGAGGTGGTAGATTATGGCAATGATATTTTATGGTTGTAGTCAAAGTGGGGAAATGTGCAGCATTATTCAATCTGTTTAAAGGAAATAATTTTTCCACAATCCATATTTTATATGCACAAATGCAGGAGTCCAAAATTTAGGTATTTGATCTTGGGATGGAAAGAAGTGGTCTTCTTAAGATAATTGTAGGAAAAAGAAATTCAAGTAATTACGAGGATAGTCGTCATGAAGATGGTCATCGGATGTATATCTTCACATCTTCAAATATTGGGAATAATGGTCTAGTTGAGGAAGATATGACTATTCTAGTGGATACAAAGCCACCAATTTTAAGAAATTCCCACCAACACATATATGATCCTTCATGGCAATTCTTAGCAGGACCAATTTCATCATGTGTTTACCACATTTCCAGCACTTGGAAAGATATCAAGAGATGACCATCGAAATGGAGCAAATGGAGGAAAAGGGTAACTTAGCAGCTCCAAGCTTGATGTTACCTTTTGAAAAAGTGGCTTATGTCACTTATTGTAATTAAAGTTAGCCTTTTGAATTTAACTTTGTAAAAGTTAGGTAAATCCTAACTTATCTTCAAAAAGGTAGTTATTCTAAGCATTGGCTTAAGTATTTATCCTAAGTGGATTAGCCAGGTAGTTATTCTAAGTAGTTACAAAAGTGGTTAAGGTAGTTACCTTAAGTAGTTACTAGCCTCACATATATATACTGCTTTGTAATTCAATCAAAAGGGGGGGGACTCTTTAGAGAGGACTTTTACAGAAGGGAAAACTTTGAGAACTACTCAGAGATTGTGTGAAGACGTTTTGGCTTGACACTATGTATAGAAGAGTTTTTGGAATTGTATAATTTCAAGGAGATAATGAAGAATGCTTTTGGTTCGTATGTTCTAAATGTATTCATGTGTTATCATTGCTGATTTCTCGTATGTTAAATCAGTAATTCCTCTATGTAATTGTGCAAACCATTGGTATTTTATGTGACTGATGTGATGAATAACGTTCATATCTTGGTATCTTGGTTTGAACATGTTGAGGTGGCATATCTTTTCGTATGTTGAGGTTTATCATCTCTCTTTCTTTATCATTGCACATCAAAACATATTTTCTGTTAAAACCCCCTTTGTAATTTGTCATATCCATTGTGAAGTCTCAGCTGATATTCGTATGTCTATTGTTGGGATTTCTATTAGTCATTTTCTTCTAGTTTTGTCATATCACATAAGAAAATTTGTCAGGGCTATAGACGCTTGACCTAGGCAGAAAGGCAATGTCTAGGTAGTTCATGAGGTGAGAATCGGTCATGTAGCTTAATGTAAGGGAGCTTAGATGATCTTAGTGTTTAGGATGAAAAGTGAAGAGGGTTTGGTTTTAGTGATTTGTATTGATCCTCCTTTCACCACTAAACATTCAAGGACATTCAACCGAGTAGAGAACTCTACTAGAGATCTCCTGTCACTTGGAACATAGGGGAAGATTGGAATTGTGTGAATTTGTTGTTCAATTAAGCCCAATTATGCTTAAAACCCTAATTTCGTAAATGCATAAACAAACGGATGAATTACAAAAAATGATCACACACAGAGATATCAAATGACAATCAAATGTGTACCAGCTGTAGAAGTTCAAGGTACAAAAAAGTCAGGGACTAATGAGCGGGCACCCTAGTCCAGTGCCATAATTTTCTTCAGGATCTAGGAATCTTGTCTGCAACCTGTTCCTGGTGTTCCAGAGATTTTGCAGTTGTGGGATCTAAAGGACTAATGAGTAGACGCCTGAGTCCAGGTCCCTATTTTCTTCTTTGATCTGCAATTCCAATAGTCTGCATTGCTCTCCTGCAACTCCACTTCTTTCACTTTCGCAACCTATAACCTGTAATCACAGAAAAAGTGGGTTGGGGGTTGTGGTGTTTAGAGGCTTGCTTTAGTCAAGCCCTGAAGAGACATTCAAGTTTTTCGAACACCGTTGTCAGATAAAGAGTGCATATCCCTATGGGATAGAGGCAAAATCCAAATGATAAATGATAGAAAACACAATTGATATCACCTTGTAGTGAAGATCTCATGGAAGGAAGATGCTCTTCATGCCATGATGAGATGGATGCCAAATCTACAAACACAAACATAAGAACAACACAAATTCTACTCTGCCACATAATGAATGCCTTGAATCACTTTTACATAAAGCCACAAGTTCGTAATATCCATCTAATTTCCATCTAGTTTACAAATGATAACCTAATCATGCTTATAGATGCAACTACAAACATTCCCGCTAAGAATTTCATAATTCAAACTTATCGTGTTGGCATAGGACCTAAATAATGGTCATAAACCGACACTTTGAAATTGGTCCTAACCTAAAATAGGGTAGGACTAGGGCATGGGCACCCAAGTCCTCCCCCCCCATTTTAGGTAGGATTTATGTTAAGTGCATCCCTTGAGTCCCATTTTCCATGAAACTTCAGGGTTTTCTCATCGGGAGTCATCAAAATCATGCAAGATGCTCTAAATGCATTCTAAAGGACCTGAGAGCTAAACCTTAAGAGGAAAAACCCCCCCAAGGTTACTTTTTCTAACATAACATTTAGCCGCCACTTTAATGTATGTGTAAACACAAGGTCAATACATGCATTAAAGTACGGTCAACAAGTACAACAAACATGCCAAGCACGGAAAAGACATGCAAATCATAGTGAAGATAGTAACAAGCACACAAAACATGGAGAAGACAATTACAATCACACAAAACATAGAGAATACAGTATTGAAGACATGCAAAACACATTGAATATAGTGAATGCAGTGATGATTTTCTTTTTCTTTTTCTTATATATGAAATGCAGATGCAAGTACAAGGAAAGTAAACACACCACCCATAATGCAGGAGGGACTCATCACCACTAGTCTTTAAACTGCATATGGGGAAACAAACACGCAAAAAAAATCTCAGAGTGCAGGAGGGACTCATCGCCACCAGTCTTTAAACTATGCTTGGGAACAAACACACAATACACACACACTTGGAAGACACGGAGAAAACATGGCAGACAAGCGATGGAGTGTTCCTATTTCTAGGTTCATCACCATCTTAGGCACATTACAGGCACACACTTATGATTGGGCTTCGCCACAACAATCACCGAAGACACGCTTAAGGGTTAAGTTAGTCACAGAACCGCTCCCCGCCTCCGTAAAGGACTTTTAAAAATGACTGGATGTGCACTCTCCACAAGAAATACACCATCCCCACCTCTGCAGATGGCTTAAGATAAAAAGGATGTGTGATATCCCACCTCTGCAGAGGGCTTAAATGATTGCAATAGATTTCAAACAAATCTCATAGTGCTAGAGGGACTCATCGCCACCAGTCTTTAAGACTGCACCTGAGAACAAACACACTTTACTAGCATCTAAAATAAACAACTTACATTTTATATGCCCCCACCTTAATATGGTTGATATCATGTCATAATATCAAGCACGTTAAGGTAGGAAGAAAACACACAAGGGAACACAAGCTCTCAAAAATCCCATGCCCCCCGGAGGTGACATGTACTTTACGATCGCCAGATGTTCCCACAAACACATTCCTGCAAGAAAAGTGTTAGTGTCCATATAATCATGATAGACAACAATGAATATGATCATTCACAGAAAGAGCCAAGGTTATACTACGGATTTAGAGACTGAGTATAACCATGGGGCTATACCACAGAAATCTCAAAATTGAGTGTAACCAAGGTGAGATTCAAAGATAAACAAAGTGCATGTAGCAACAGTATTGCTATGGTTTGTAAGTGAGATAAGACAACATCAAGATATCGCACAGAGTGATTGTACTAGCTAAGCATCAGCTAATATATATCAACCCCATCGTCATGTATGGACTTGGTCCATTTTTTGATTTCTTGCTGAAGGGACACTAGGTCCATATCAGTATAATATGTTTTTCGTCATCCGCCCGCTAGATAGAAACACTAGACGAAGGTAAATAATAAATCAAGAGAGAAGAAACAAGTGCTTTAAGGATAGTCATGTAGGCGGGTGCCCCCAAGTCACCAACTGCAACGCTATGTCCATAAGACACAACACACAACATTGAAAATAGAGGAGAAGCAATATAGAAGAATGATGATACAAATAGAAGAAGGTCACAATAGAGGCAGTCTCCCAGTATCCTTGACCTTACAACAGAATCAAGGGTCATCCTAGGAGGCCTAAACAACACATAACACATCATGGGGGAAACACAACACGGAGGGGAAGTCAAATACACGAGCCGATCATGTTACCGCGTAGGTGACCACCAAGGTTAGAAATACTTCCCTGATTTATCCCAATCTTAATAACATACATATCTAGGAAGAGACCACCCTTGAGAGCAATTATAATATTAGCCACAACGAGTGTGGCTTAAAGATCAGGAAATGTTTACCTGATTCAAAGGGATGGCTCCCAATGGACAATTCTTGTTTATTAGCCCAAGATATCTCACATGTCAGTTTGGTCTTGTTGAAATTGCATTAACATTGAGTTTAGGATGACAAGAAGCTTTCTTTTTTTTCAAAGGATTATATCCAATGCCGCTTGAGTAATGTCTTGAAGCAGATTCTATAGGTACTCGAATCCATTGATGATTTACACCACATCCCTTACCTACATATTCATAGTTGTTATAGAGGATTTTAAATCCTCAACCATAGAGGGATGCCATTTCTTTAGGGGATAGTGAAGCCTCATAGGTCTCGTAAATTGTAGTATAAGTGAGAGTATTGTCTTTATTTTCTATGAAGGGGACTTTAGGTTTCTCATGTGCTTCAAAGATTGCTTAGATGAGATTGATGCTATTTTTGATGTGTCAAGGCTATTGATTTTATATTCCCCTATACCACAAGGATTAAAATCTAATGAGCCACAATCATCACCAAAAAGTGCATTCGATGGTGTAGAGTAATGCACAAGGATATCCGTGGCAAGAGGTATTGATGAATCAACTCATAAATTTTTTAAGCTCATATGATCGTAAACTTGTTTTTACATTTCAATATGTAAACAGTTATCCGGTTCAGGATCAACATGAATAGTATGAAGTTTATCTTGGAATATAAATTTGATTGAACAATGTAGGGTGGAAGGAACCATCCCCAATGCATGAATCCAAGGTCTACCAAGAATCATGTTGTAAGCTAAAGAACTAGGCATGACATGAATCAGGGTAGATATAATCACATGACCTACCTTTACAGGTAAGGTTGTAGTACCTATTGATTAACTACTATGATTATCAAAGCCACGAATGTTGAGTTTATCTGATTTGATTTTTGATGTGTCGGCCTAGATTTTGTGGAGTAGGTCAATGCTACAAACATTAAGAGCCAATCCATTGTCAATCATAACTCATTTTATCAATGTTTTATTTATTGTGACAAAGATCATGAGTGGATCATATTCATCTTTTATCGATGGTATTTCATGCAGTTGAAAGAGAATATCTATTTTTGTCGCATGCATACAATCCAATAGAGCTGCTACATCATTTAGCTTAACAACAGGTGGTACAATCACCCTTTGTAAAGTTTATTGGAGCATTCCATGGTATGTAGGTGATGTTTGTATTAAATCCCAAAGAGAGATCTTAGCTGAAGTAGTGCGAAGCTACTTGACAAGATCATATATTCTTGACCTTTTTTAGGAGTAAGACGAGGTGGTGAAGTATAGGTTGAGAACATGGAAGAGAGATAGGCACTGAGGTGCTTATTTACTTTGCTTATTGTTACGGGTGTCGTATGTGTGAGAAATCATGGGGTGTTGAGACACATTTTAAACACCTTGATTTCTTTGAGAAATTTGCTTCACATAGTTGTAGATGTAATCGGGAGGTCTAGGTGGTTGTTGAGCACCTTGAACCGTAATCACCGACTTTAAGTAAGAGGGTGCACTAAGTGCCCCTCACACAATCATCTTAAGAATATTTCTACAAAGTCTATTAATGAAGATCAAATTAACAATTATTTTCCTCTTGATTATACCCAACATCTATCCCTAAAGGATTTAATGTGAGAGACCTTTTCTCATCCACTAATGCTACATCTTGGCCAGGGAGAGCATTGGAATGAAAAGAAGGTACGGTGTTGTTAAGAAGGTTTGTAACATCAATAGAGCTATCTGTAGTCTTCTCATCTAAGGTTTTTGGACATTCATCTATAGGAGAATAAGGATCACTTATGGAATCATCACCATCATCATTACCATATGTTTGAGCTATTGATTCCAAAGCATTAAGAGAAATGTCACACTCATCATTCTCAATGTGTTTTGTTAAATCTTCTATTACCCAAGGGTATGTATTCATGAGAGATTTGAAGTTCTCAAAATTAGATACATAGTCAAGGATTTCACATGAATAGAATTTAAATATATCCTTGTGATACATAGCTTGTATGTAAGTGAGAACATGAGGATTCATATTAAGAAATTTGTAGAAATTCTCGAAGTTTTTGATATATACATGTAAAGATACAAAAGAGAAATTAGATAAATATGCCATGGTGGAATGTCTTGTAAAATCAATGTGAAATCATATTTTAAAATCTTTTCAAAAGTTATGCCAGAAACAGGTGCAAAACTATGTGTGAAAATGACCTAAAATGCTTTGATTTTTTCAACTTTTTCCAATGCAAACAAGTGAAAGAAAAGGTGTTGTGAGGAAATTGATCAGGGGAAAAAAATAATATGTCTAATATCAGTCCAATAAATCAATAATATCCTTCACAACATTCTTTTGATGCAAACCTAGACTGATGACAAGTCAAAACCTAGTGAAAATACACTAAAAAAATGCATTTTTTCACAAATTTTCAATGCAAGGACCCAATAAAAAGGGTGTTGTAAGGACTTTTAGGATGGGAAGAAGATTATAACAGTAATATCAGTTGCATAAAGCAATAAAATCTGTCACAACATGCTTATAATGCCAATCTAAGTCAAACCCTAGTGAAAATATAGCCAAAATATGCAATTTTTCACAAATTTTCAATGCCAAGGCCTAATAAAAATGTGTTGTAAAGAATTTGAGGAGGGGAAACAGATTATAACCTAATAAAATCCAATTAATACAGAAAAATCCTTCACAACACGCCTATGATGCAACTCTAGAGAGTCGATAAGGCCAAAATCTAGTGAAAAAGCAAGGTTTTCAAAACCTAGATATGAAATTTTTGCAAGAAAACCACTATGATGCAACACTATAGTTATAAATCAGTCCTAATGAGTGTTTTAAAAGGGTAGTAAAATCTAAAACAATATTTTGACTACAAACCCTAGCTAATGCAAAACTAGGTTATATGAAAAAATGCACAATTTCAAGCAATTTTCAACAATTTAAGCATGAAAATGCAATCTAAATGAATGGTGAATGAATTTTTTTAAATTTTAAATAAGATCTGATGATAATGACAAAAAATTATTGAAATTAAATGCCAACTAATTCAAATTATTTAAAAATGCAAGCTAAAAATGCCAATTTTTTCAATTTTTTTGTAATTTTTCGAATGCAATAAGATGAAAAATGAAATGAATGTAAATCTAAAGTAAAACACTTAGAAAGGTGCAAAATTCAAAATAACACGGGTTCACCAAAATGTTTAGGATGAAAAGTGAAGAGGGTTTGGTTTTAGTGATTTGTATTGATCCTCCTTTCACCACTAAACATTCAAGGACATTCAACCGAGTAGAGAACTCTACTACAGATCTCCTGTCAATTGGAACATAGGGGAAGATTGGAATTGTGTGAATTTGTTGTTCAATTAAGCCCAATTATGCTCAAAACCCTAATTTCATAAATTCGTAAACAAATGGATGAATTATAGAAAATGATCGCACACAGAGATATCAAATGACAATCAAATGCGTACCAGCTTTCAAAGTTTGAGGTCCAAAAAAGTCAAGGACTAATGAGTGGGCACCCTAGTCCAATGCCATAATTTTCTTTAGGATCTAGGAATCTTGTCTACAACTTGTTCCTATTATTCCAGAGATTTTGTAGTTGCGAGATCCGAAGGACTAATGAGCGAGCACCCGAGTCTAGGTCCTTGTTTTCTTCTCTGATCTGCAATTCCAACAGTCTGCACTGCTCTCCTGCAACTCCACTTCTTTCATTTTCATAACCTATAACCTATAATCATGGGAAAAGTGGGTTGGGAGTTGTGGTGTTTAGATCCTTGCCTCAGTCAAGCCCCAGAGAGACATTCAAGTCTTCCGAACACCGTTGTCAGATAAATAGTATGTATCCCTGCTAGATAGAGGCAAAATCCAAATGATAAATGATAGAAAACATAATTGATATCACCTTGTAGTAAAGATCTCATGGAAGGAAGATGCTCTTCATTCCATGAGGAGATGGATGCCAAATCTGCAAATACAAACACAAGAACAACACAAATTCTGCTCTGCCACATAATGAATGCCTTGAATCACTTTCACATAAAGCCACAAGTTCACAATATTCATCTAATTTCCATCTAGTTTACAAATGATAACCTAATCATGCCTATATATGCAACTACAAACATTCCTGCTAATAATTTCATAATTTAGACTTACCGTGTCGGCATAGGACCTAAATAACAGTCATAAACTGACACTTTGAAATTGGTCTTGAACTAAAATAGGGCAGGACTAGGGTGCAGACGACCAAGTCCCCCCTCCCCATTTTAGGCATGAATTATGTTAAATGCATCCCCTGAGTCCCATTTGCCATGAAACTTCAGGGTTTTCTCATTGGGAGTCATCAAAATCATGCAAGATGCTCTAAATGCATTCTAAAGGACCTGGGAGCTAACCCTTAAGAGGAAAAAGCCCCCCAAGGTTACTTTTTCTAACATAACACTTAGTTTCCAAGGGATGGGAATGCATGCATTTGCACCACTTGGATCTTTGGAATATGGATGGTTATGCTAGCTTTTGAGTTTTATTCCTTGATCATGTATTTATGTTTATTTGGCCTAATGTGTGGGTGTATGTAGAGATTCTGGGTTCTTGAATTTCATTTATCTTTGGAATGCTCAAGAGAATTCTCCTAGAAGAGTTTCCATTTGTTGTGCCCTACACACACACACACCCCATTTTGCTAAAATGTGGACCCCCTCTTTTACTTGTGTCGTTTGGTTAGAGTTTTTGGTTTTCAGTCTTGGGCATTAGAGAGTGATTTCTTGTTTCATAAAAGCACTATTTTGTGAGGTTTTCGAGCACTTTACTTCTCCTACTTGTGTGACAAGATTTTCTTGTTGAATCATAATTCAATAGGTCTAGGAGGGAAGAGTTTTTATTCCAAATCCTTATTTCTTGATTAGAGGAATGAGTTTTAAAAGTAATCTTGATTGGAGTCAGACTCACATTCAAAATTGTGAAACTTACATCTTGATTTGCATGCGGAGCTTCCAATGATACAGGGATAGAGTGTACTTGGTTTAAAATTGTAGAAGTTTTTAGTCCATAAGGCTATTTTTGAGATTCATCTAGTATCAGAATATATCCCTTTAACCCCAAAAGTTCCACCTCTCATGTTCTCCCGCAAGGTATGTTTTTTAAGTCTAAAATGCGGGGTTTTCTTAGTCAAAGGGATAATGTGGAGAAACAATACCTATTAGGATAGATCTGTTTACAAACCTTTTTCCCAAAATATCCTAATGACCACCATTTTACCGCAAACCAAAGTTAAACTTTTAAATGTAAAGTTGCAGGGATACGATAGGGATATGGATATATCCTGATGATCCTAAATATCCTACAAATCTGAAATCTCCACAATTTCCTAATTACCTCCAAACCCCCATTATATCCTGTTAGAAATGAAGGTGCAAACCATACAACAAAAATCTGATTCAAACCTTATTAATGTCCTCTAAATAATGTAGAATAAATGGAGATTGCAACAGAAATAAAACCCACTATATAGAAATAACATGCATTAAGAATTGAACACATAACATAGTATGTAACGTGGAGAAAACCCTTTTAGGTAAAAAACTCCATAAAGAAAAGAGGCTCCAAGTTGTATTATCTTCAAATATGAGATTACAATACATGTGTTAGACACACAAGAATAATAAGAGGGGGTGAATTAGTATTCAAACAATTTCTAATTTCAACAACTTCAACTTATCTGGAGCAAATTAAACCTTAATCATCACAATATCAACATGAAAGAATAGCACAATGCACATCAACACATAACACCAGATTTAAATGGAAAACCCTAGAAGGGAAAAACCACGATGAGGATTAATTCACAATATATGAAGCTCAAATAATAGCTTTATTTTAGGGGCTTTAACCAAAGGAAGCTGCTACTCCCTAAGTAACTTTGATTTAGGGTCACTCCCAAGGAAGCTTCTACTCCCTGATGACTTTGTTTTAGGGTCACTCCCAAGGAAGCTTCTACTCCCTAAAATCAGAACACATTTACAAAGGATTATAGTAATGACAGTCTTTCTACTGACTAAAAACTGACATTGAAGCTTACACCTTTGATGATTGCAATTCTACCTCTTCACACTTTCTTCTGATGATTAGATCAGTCAAGCACACTCTATACTTAATCACTATCACAAATCTATCTTCAAAATGAATCAAGATAGCATCAACAACTTCTGCTCTTTCTCCTTCAGTCACTCATAAACAATGCATTCAATCTGCCTTTTATCTGCTTGCAAGCTTTTTCAATCCAATAGTAATCACACCTCACCTCACTCACTTTGATTCACTATTTATACATGATATTACATTGGTTACATTGCTAGTCAACCAGATACAACACGAAATAATACATTTACAAGTTAGCCAGATAATACACAATATGAAATGTGTAGAAGATATGTCCTAAGTGAAGCCACACATTACACCAGCAGAAGATCCAGGGCTTGCGGACCCCAACACTTGCTTATCTAGGTCCAAAACATCCTTCATAGCTTCAAACATCAAGGAATTACATCCGCATACTCCAATCATTTGGAAATAGGACAGCTTTAAGGAAAACACATGAAGATTTGAAGTATAACGACCACATCAACTTGGGAAACCTTGAGCAGTACTGGAAACAAGAAATATCTTTGTGAAACTTTTCTAGATGAGTCCACATGACTCATAGAACATCCAAAAACATGCCTTTGCCACCGCACATCAAAGTATTATGTCGCACAGCTTCAAACATTTACTCTGAAAACACTCTATCATCCGGAACACACTGCAACATGTTGTCAATTGAAAAACTGAGCTGCGGACTACCAAGAAGCTTGAAACTGAAAAGAGGCATGCAATGCACATCAAAGAACATGTCCACAAAATTGTAAGGGAAATCATTCACTTCTGGAGAAATGCAGAGCATTCCAATAGGTCTTCTTTACTACTTCATTCTGCTAGAGCACATACTGGTGTTCTATCATACATAACTTTCACAGCGGAGGGAAATATGATCTGAAACTTTGGAAACAACACCGTCACTACCCTCGATACAATTCTAAAACCACATAGCCAAATCTATAACTACGGAGGAATGTGGAGCATTCCATTACCATTTTGGGAACACCTTCACAGAACCAATGCTATCTTCAAGCTGTCAGTAGAAAAACATCCTTCCGATGATCAAAACATCATGAAACTTGGAACATACATAGAATGACACTATATGAAGCTATTTTCCAATCCAAAAAAGTACAACATCAATGTAATGATAATGCAGAGAAATTTCCCAGACAGTCTTCAAAGAAGAGTTATTTTGAAACAGAAACTGTCACCAACTTCCAGAGGCAAAAACTTCTTTGTACAAATGCATACAACTGAGGAACATTAGGATGGAATATTCAACATGCTTCAGGCCACCAACAACACATCTAATCCTTTTAGTGCTTCTTATTCTCATCTTAATTCTACACTGATCAAGGCACATCTCAATTCTATACTGATCAAGGCACATCTCAATTCTGCACTAATCAAGGCATGACATCCAATCATGAACACCATCACACTTCCATGATAGTGTTGACATCAATGACAACCTCAATGACAGCCTCACCAATCTCCTCAACCTTGTGATAGTGTTGACATCAATGACAACAACCTTAGGCATCATATGTGCAACAATCTCCCCCTTTGGCATTGATGGCAACACATACATGCTCATTCTCCCCCTTTGACATCAAGGACAAAGGGCATCCAAAGCCTTCTCATTAGCAACCATTGCTTGATCATTCTCCCCCTTTCAATCAACAACCACATATCTACACACTTCTTGTTGCAATAAGAAACTCCCGCTATCATCAACAACCACTACCTGCTCCCCCTAAGAGGTAGCCATCATCAGTCCAGGAAACAAAGATATAACATGAACTCCCCCTGGATAGATGCATCACTATGCATCTTTAGGAAGAAGGAGGAGCAATTACCCCTAACTTCATTCGGAGATCCTCAAAGGTGTCCTTTGCAAGATCCTTAGTAAAGATATCTGCAATTTGATCCTTTGTTGGAACATATTCCAACTTTACTTCCTTATTTGCAACCTTCTCTCTCAAGAAGTGATACCTGATTTCTATATGCTTGGTTCTAGAATGCATCACTTGATTCTTAGAAATATTGATAGCACTTGTATTATCACACAAAATAGGAATAGGCTCATCATACAATACCTTGATATCCTTTAGAGTTTACTTCATCCACAACACTTGTGTACAACAAGAGGTTGCTACAATATACTCTACCTCTACAGTTGATAAGGACACTAAATCTTGCTTCAAGCTCTGCCATGAAACTAATCCGCTTCCTAGAAAGAAAGTACCACCACTTGTACTTCTTCTATCATCAACACAACCAGCCCAGTCAACATTAGTGTATGCACTCAAATCAAATTCGTTACCTTTTGGATACCATAGACCATAGTCCAGAGTTCCTTTCAAGTATCTGAATATCCTTTTCACTGCCTTCTCATGTGTTTGTTTAGATTGGCTTGATATCTAGAAACCACACATACTGCATGCATAATGTTAGGTCTAGAAGCAGTCAGGTACAATAATGCTCCAATCATAGAGCTATAGACAGTTCGATCCACCTCCGGAGACTCATCATCTTTTCTCAAGTGACATCTAGTGACCATGGGAGTACTCATTGGTTTTGAATCCTCCATACCAAACTTCTTCAACAATTCTTTGACATACTTAGCTTGAGAAATAAAGATATCACCATCTAGCTGGGAAATTTGAAGTCCAAGGAAGAAAGATGTTTCACCAATCATGGACATCTCAAACTCTTTTTACATCTCCTCTACAAACCTTTTACACATATCATCATCTTCACCAAAGATAATGTCATCAACATATACTGCAACTATCAAAATCATGTCTCCTTCCTTTATATAAAGATTACTATTTATGGTACCTTTCTTGAAGCACTGCTGAAGTAAATACTTGTCCAATCTTGCATGATGAGTTTAAATATTGGCCTCTTTTGTGTTGTTTTTATATGCTTTTAGACCTTTTGCACATGATCTTCTAGATACTTTTCAAACATTACCATCATGATATACTGTCTAAATTTATATATTTTGCAAAACCTTGAACCTATTTTGTTTATATGAAATATGGTGATGATATTTATCAATTGAATGATTTGAACATGAGTATGCACGCAATATAGGTGAGATTCTATGGTTTAATTATGAAAGTTATTTGCGTGCATATGTTTTGTGGATTAACCCCTGTGCAACAACAAGCACGTGGCATCAAGGAGAGGAGAATTTGCAGCAAGTCACAAAACAAGAGAATTGAAGGAAGTTGAAATCAAGCCACCAAAAGTGTAGGCAGCTGAACAAGAATCATTATGGGAAGAAATAAATGTAGAAGTAGACTTGTTCCAAGATTCTAAATGCAGCTTATGCATTTCTCATATGAGCCATTGCATAGGAATTCTTATTCGAATGGGATTCTCCTTCCTCTATTCAGTTAGAATTAATAAATCAATCTTAACTCTGTATCCTAATATCTAGGAATGGATTAATGATTGTAGTTAGTTAGTAGTTGAATAAGACTCTCCCATTTTTGTATAAGTTAGGGGATGAGCGCAGAGTCAAGTTAGTTACCAGTTGCAAGAGAGTTACTCAGTTATTAATTGTTTTATTCACTATTAGAAGATACATCAGTTAGTTATTTCTCCAGACATGAATTGTTGAAATGCAATTATTGAATATAATCCACAAAGAAGATTCTGTTTGAAGTATTCTATGATATGGAATGAAAGGAACTATGTTTTATATGGATGCATGAGTATCTAAGTTAGATTTGATTTCCAGCTAAGTGATTCAATCCCCTGAGCCAACCACTCAAGGTATTGATCTTCACTTCATTTATTTTCTTATTCATTTATGCATTCTTGTTAAAGTTGTTTTCCATTATTTTATAAATGTATTGTGAGTTAAGTAGAATACTCTTGTTGTTAATTACAGTAGTTGTGGTTCATGAACAAATGTATGACTGATCCGTCTTAGTCCTCTGAAGGTTAGCATTAGCTTTCTTATCATTTTGAATGGTTTTGGATTAGTTCTGTATTTTCCTATTGTTAGCAGTTATCTACAGCTTATGCTGTAGGTACCCGTAGCCACTAGGTTTTGTAACTATTTTTACCATTCTTACATTTCTGTGAATTCTAGTAAAGTAGAATAATCTGAGTAGATTTGAATAGATTAGTTTAGGAGAATATGAGCCCCTGAAGGCACATATAGTGCAGTGCCATCACAAGCTTACGCTCCTTGGTTGATAATTTAATGTAGGTGTATAATGTCAAGTGGACTGTTCAGATAGGTTTACCCCTGAATTATGTCAAGTCTACAATGAATTAGTTTTCCTCTACATTTTTGGTACCATTACTGGGGATGGTTCTACCTTCATAGGCTCATTTTACATGTTTTCATAGCTTAAATTTTGATTCTAGCATTAGGGTTGATAGATTCACTTTTTAAGAAACACCAAAAATTATACTAACATTGTGCAGGACCATTGATATACAAAAGCTAAATCCACTATATGCGGAGGCAGAGAGACAACCAAGGTAGATTCCTCCCTTCAAATTATCAAGACAAAGAAGATACTCCTAACTTTATCAACTATACACTAGGAATTGCTGAAGGAGAAGGATCTGTTCTTCCATCTTTATCAACATCTTCTACATCTTCATCAACTTTTTCCACAACTACAAAAGGGACCTTTAGAACCATGGCAGATGCAGTGGTGGAGGATCCACTAGAGAAAGCAACGTTCAAGTTTCCTATCACTAATCAAGAGATGGCTACAGTGCTGAAGAACATTCCACCTTCAGTATTACTAGTCTTCTATGGCCTAGTGACAGAGGACCCAAATACATTTATGTTTGAGTTTGATATCCTGTGTAGGAGCTATGACTACACTTCAGATGCTCACAGGCTTAAACTCTTTCCTGCCACTCTTAAGGATGCATCCTGGAGATGGTTTATGGGGTTAGGAAAAGATGTCATTCCAGACTGGGATACAATGAAGGAGAGATTCTTGGAGAAATACCAAGATTACTATAGAGGACATGATAGGAGGGAGATGACATCTTCAAGATGTCACAAAAAGAGGAGGAGCCACAAGAAGATTATGTTGAAAGATTCTAGTTTGGCTTGAAGAAAAACCCCCAAAACAGATTGTTTGAAGAATCACTAAAGCTTGTCTTTTTGAGAGGGGTCAATGATGATTGCATGGATGCCCTGAATCTCATTGGACAAGATGATGTTTCTCAACTATATTTTGAATCAATCTACAAAGTTTGCAGAAATTTTTCAAGAACTTTCACTAGACAACCAAGGAGAGAAAGGACATCCATCACAAACAAAGCAACCAATGGGGTTTCAAGAGTGTAAATTAGTAACTTGCTGTCAAACATGAAGGGGGATATCATCAGCCATATGGCTACACAGCTGGACACTCTTCACATTAAGAATAAACAAGAAGAGGTGGATGTAATTCTTACTAAGTACTGCCCCAGCTGTAGACAAAGGAAGGCCAATTGTAAATGTAAGAGGATGGTAAGTATCTAGCAAGAGAAGGTTGAAAGGCGAGAATTTCAGCCATTTGAAGGAGAGGACAGTCAGCTGTTGTACATAGCTCAAAGGAGACCTTGGAAGCAAAGACAAGGTATGCCCTTCGATCCATTTAATTTCAATTCACCCTTTCCTACTGCAAACCAAAATTTCTCTGCTTGGAATACTCAACCATGGCCTAGCAATCAAATTCTATGGCAAAACCCACAATGGCCTACTACACAATCCAGTTGGAACCAACAACAACCAAACCCATGGCCCCAACAAAGTTCTCAAGGTTCCAACTATAACTCCCAATGGTCTACACAGCAGCATTAGTGGTAGCCCCAATGGAACAAGGGCCAGCAATGGCAGCAAAATACAAATTACCAGCAACCTATGCTTCCATCTCAGCCCCAGCAGCCAACAATCATGCCTCCATCCACTCATCAAACTCAACCTCCTAGACCTACCCAACTCCCTGCCCAACCTGCACCTAACCCTAACAAAAAGCCTGTTCAACATCCTTATACTAACGAGATGATGCAATACCCCACCTATGGGGTAGAGGTGAGTAATGTTCACCTTAGATTAGGGAAACAACTTGCGGGCCCTTCATCTCCCCAAATTACAGAACTTGAATATGAAGAACCCATAGAGGATGCCTCAGATAAGCCACCTTTGGAACCTAAATCAAGTCAGGACCCTCATACCACTTCATATTCGAAGCCTCCTTTCCCTGAACGCTTGGCTATCCATAAGCAACTAGTACAGGCTAAAACTGCCCTTCTAGGCCAGTTAAAAGACATAAGCATAAAGATTCCCTTAATCCAATCTATCAAAGATAATCCTATCTATACTAAGACTATTAGGGATCTCTACATAAAGAAACCAAGAAGGAAGAGAATGGACCCAAAGAATTTTCAAGTTTTGGGTAACCTTGCTGACATAATGTTGGGGAATATAACTATCCCCAAATATACAGATCCAGGTAGTCCAGTAGTGGACGTAAAAATCAATGGGAACCTAATCAAGAATACTTTGATAGACTTGGGTGCTGCAATTAATGTAATGACCAAGGAGACAATGCAAATGCTACAGTTAAACAACCTTAGGCCTACTCAGACAGTTTTGCAATTAGCTGATAGGTCTACAGTTAAGCTTGAAGGAGTCATTGAGGACTTGGTAATTGCATTAGATTCCTGGGAATACTCTGCTAATTTTATAGTACTCTAGCCCAAGGTTAATCTTGTTGGTTATCCTCTTATACTATGCAAACCATGGCTTGCCATAGCAGATGCATTTATAGGTTGTAGGTTAGGAAATATGATCATATCCAATGGGACTGTGACAAAGAAATTGGTCTTATATCCACCAGCCCAACCATACCATGAACTTGAGCAAACCATTTGACCTACCTTGGATGATGAGGACAACTATTCACTGCAAACCTTGATGACCATTGAACGTAGCCCCTTGCTGGATATTTGGGATGAAGATGAGCTGATAGCTCACATTATACAAAATGACTATGGGAGGCACTCGCAGTAGCATGACTGTCTACCCTACTTACAAGACCCCTTGAGAAGCATAATACCCATCGGTTCCTCAGAGGAGGTATCCCAAATATTTCATACTTTATTACCCCAACAATGCTTACCAGTAATACCTAGCCTTGATTTGTCCTCTCTACAAGAAATGTCTAAACAATTAGAAATCAAGCCAGAAAAGATGTTGACTGTTAATAATGCATTGATTGATGAACAACAACAATCCTTGCATGCAGTGTTGCAGGCACACTCAATAGCATTTGCATGGGATTACAGTGACATGAAAGGCACTGATCTTGCCTTATGCATGCACAAAATTTACATTGATGATGGCCATAGACCTATAAGGCAGCAACAGAGACGCATGAACCCTGCTCTAAGAGAGTGAAATTTGAACTTCAAAAGATTTTGGATGCAGGATTTATATACCCCATTTCAGACAGTGAATGGGTTTCACCATTGGTAATAGTTCCCAAGAAAGGTAGCAAATGGCGAGTTTGTGTTGACTACAGGGAACTAAATGCTGCCACAAGGAAGGATCACTTCCCATTGCCATTTATTGACCAAGTTCTTGACTCTTTGGCAGGGAAGAAATATTTCTCATTTCTTGATGGCTTCAGTGGCTATAACCAAATCAAGATTGCACAAGAGGATCAAGATAAGATAATGTTTACATGCCCTTGGGGGACCTATGCATATTTTGTCTTGCCTTTTGGTCTGTACAATGCTCCAGCCACATTTCAAAGAGTAGTACTTAGTATTTTACCTAATTTTGGCCATGATAGCACGGAGATTTACATGGATGACTTCACCACATATGGTGAAATATATGATGAAGCTTTACACAATTTGGAGAAATTTTTAAAGAGATGTACAGAGCACAATCTATCTTTGAGCAATGAAAAATGTTTTATGATGATGACATAGGGCATTGTCTTGGGACATTTTATCTCAAGTGCAGGAATACAAGTTGACCCAAAGAAGATTGAAATCAAATCTACCCTGTCTATTCTACAGAGACAAAAGGATGTAAGGAGCTTCCTTGGACATGCAGGTTATTACAGGCAGTTCATTCAAGATTTTAGCAAAATTGCTGCTCCTTTGTTTACTCTGTTGACAAAAGACATTGACTTTGAATGGACCACAGACTGTCAAAATTCATTTGAGAAGCTAAAAGCAACCTTGAAACAAGCTCCAGTTCTAAGATGTCCAAATTGGACATTGCCTTTTCATATCCACACTGATGCATCAGACTTTGCCATTGGAGCAGTCTTAGGCCAGCAAGAAGGAAATAAAGAGTATGCAATATACTATATTAGCAAAAACCTATAGGGAGCCGAGTTGAACTACATTGTGACAGAAAAGGAAATGTTTGTTGTTGTTTATGCCATTGATAAATTTAGACACTACATTACTAGCTATAAAGTGTTCATACATACAGATCATACAATAATCAAATATTTGATGAATAAGCCAATAGTGGGCGGAAGACTCATAAGATGGTTGTTGTTAGGGCAAGAATTTGACATAACAATAGTTGACAAACCAGGAAAGGCTAATGTAGTTGTTGATTTTCTGTCTAGACTGCCTACACAATCAACAAAAGGAGTGGTTAATGATTCATTTCCTGATGAGTATCTATTTTCTCTAAACATACACACTCCTTGGTATGTAGATATAGCTAATTATTTGGTGATAGGACAGATTCCAGGTTACTTTTCTCCAAGGGAGAAAAGATAGTTAGTTCACAAATGCTTCCCTTATTCTTGGATTTCTGGATTCCTATTCTACACTAGCCCAGATAACATTATGAGAAGATGTATCAGGGAGGATGAAGTGTTTGACATATTGAAGGCATGTCATGATGAACCCTGCGGTGGACATTTTGCAGCCAAAAGGACAACCTTCAAGATCTTGACAACAGGATATTACTGGCCGACACTACATAAAGACTCTGTCAAGTATACTTGAAGCTGTGATTAGTGTCAGAGAATGGGGAGACCTACAAGAAGTGATGAAATGCCTTACCTTTGCAGCCCCAAATAGCATTAGCTCCTTTTGATAAGTGGGGGTTGGATTTTGTTGGACCTATCTCTCCCACTTCAAACAACAAGGAATATATACTGGTATGCACTAATTACTTAACCAAATGGGTGGAAGTTAAAGCTTTGCAGTTTGCCAGAGATGGCAATGTGGCAAAATTCTTATATGAGGAAATCTTCACTAGGTATGGTGTACCTAGGGAGATAGTGACTGATCAAGGACCACAATTCACATTAGACTTAATCACCAAACTGGTGGAGGAGTATTAGATCAAACATAAGAAGTCCACCCCATACCATCCTCAGACTAATGGTCAAGTCAAGGTTACAAATAGGGAGATTGAGAATATATTGACAAAAATAGTATAGCTCCACAGAAGAGATTGGGTTTCCATATTACCAGAAGCTGTTTGGGTATACAGAACCACATGGAAGACAACTATAGGATTCACTCCTTATGAATCGGTTTATGGCAAGACAACAATACTTCATATAGAGTTTGAGTACAAAACTCTGAGGACAATAGTGGAATTGGGGATGGACTTGATAGAGGCTCAAAAGGAAAGGTTACAACATTTGAAGGCTCTTGATGAAATTAGATTAGAGGCCATACACCACACAAAGGTTATTCAGAAGCAAAGAATTAAATGGCATGATCAATATATAAAGACTAAAGAGTTCAATGTTGGTGATTGAGCCCTTCTCTATGATTCTAGATACAAAGATTTCAAAGGTAAGCTTCAATCTCGATGGCTGGGACCATATGAGATTCAACATGTATTCCCTAATGGTGCAGTCCAACTACAAACCATTAATGAGGTCAGATTTTCATTTCTGGTTTAAATGGACATAGGCTAAAAATTTATAAGAAACTACTTCAAAAAGATGATTTTATTGTCTCTCTAACAAACAAGTATGGCACTCACAATGATATTGATGAACGCTTTGAAACACACAATGATGTACCGACAGAAAGTGATCCAACCATCATGTCTAGTGATGTAGAGGTTGAGTTGCATGACTCAACCCCTGTCACTGAGACTTAATTTTTATTGCTTTGCACTTCACATGCACACACCACACAATACCCATGGTGAACACAGTTAGCTCCAGAGTGACTTGTTCTTAAGTCTCAGTCGGGACTTGTTACAGTTAGGACCTGAAATAATGAATATGTAAACATTCATTTGGGACCTGTACTGGAAGTACTTGTAGTAACACCTATCTACAGAAGTCTTCAACACTTTGCAAAAAGTAAACTATTTTCCAATGCATTCCATTTCTTCCACACATGCTTCATTCATTTTGAATAAATCAAACGCCCACCGCAAAAGTGTTCAACTTGTTAGACTTAGGGCACACAACTAAGAGGGGGGGTGAATCAGTTGTGCAAAACTTTCTCCAATAAAACACTTAAATCTTCTTAGTGATTAGCAATTTATTAATAATGAACCATAATGCTTTCAAATCAAGAGCAGAAACACATCAACACATAAGACACCAAGATTTTGACGTGGAAAACCCGGTTAAGGGAAAAACCATGGGGTGATTAACCCAAGATTGTATTCTCTGTTAGAAGAATAGAAAGAACAAAATGGCACATGCCAATTAGGGCTCACTGCCCAAGCACACTACTCACAAGAGGCTCACTGCCCACAAGAGACACACTATCTATAAAGAAATAAATATCACATACATGAACTGGAGAATAGCATCTTCACCATGCTTGAATCAGTTCCATTTAAGCCCAATACTTCTGCTCTGCTTTTCATTCTCCTCCTCACTACAACACTCTCATCACCACAAGGACAACTTTGAAATGACTTCACAACCCCTTATTTATACAAGACATCAACTTAGGAATAATCATCTAAGTCAGCAAACATCTACCAGAACATCCACAAGAAGTGTAACTTATCCGGTCGACCAGTCTCAAGAAGAACATCATCATCCAGAGGTTAATCTTCAATAGCGAGCTCCAACTCCAATGCGGACCACTAACACATGTTGGACACAATCCAAAATCCTTCACAAGGTTTCCTGAATCACCAAGAACATCCGCACTTCATCTGCATATTGAAATCCTTCTCTCTTTCATCTAGAGCTTCAAGAACACAGTCTGTCACCATTGTCACCAAAGAATGGATACTTCCAGACCTTCCATTCATGAACCAATTGAGTTGACACATCACAAGGACTTCCTTAATACTCCCTCAAATCCGCAGAGCAGGAAACTTCATTTTCGGATCTCACCGGACCTTTCTTGTTACACTCTGTCACCTCTGAACACCTACCGGAAATGGTTTTACTTGAGCGGCCACAACTTCTTCATATCTTCATGTGGACCTCTAAAATCTCTACTGAATCACCTACAGACACATATCTACAAACCCTTTAATCTGTATCCTATGATCCTCATCCTATCTTGGACTTTTGCCTTACTATCATCATTGTTCCTGATTGAGACTAATTTTCTCAATATCCTTAGCTCACGGCTCATCCAAACCTTATCATTAATGCAACAGGAGTATGTTGACATCAATGACAACACAATTTAGGCCCATACTTGCAACAATCTCCCCCTTTGTCATTGATGGCAACATAAGATGTGAAAAACTGTTTTAACCATCAAGTCAAGAACTTCTTCTTACTGTCACAGCTCCCCCTATCAGCAACAACCATTCACATGTCTTCTTTCCCTTTACTGCTCCCCCTTTGATCAACAACCACTTGTTTTTCACATGTCTTCTCTCCCCCTTTGACATCAATGGCAAAGGGCACACACTTACAATTCCAACACTTTAGAATCATACTTGCTACTCCCCCTGAGTAGCAGCTCCCATCAATCCAGATCACAAGATATGACTGTGATATCCACCTAACTGATGCACCTCAGTGCACCTTAGTTCATCACCGGAGGGGCAATAACCCCTAACTTCTCCCTGAGATACTCAAAAGAGTCCTTAGGTAGAGGTTTAGTAAAGATGTCTACAATCTGATCCTTGGAGGGCACAAACTCTAATCTGACTTCATTCTTGTTCACTTACTCTCTCAAAAAGTTAAACTTGATGGATAGGTGTTTAGTCTTTGAATGCAACATCGGATTCTTAGATATATTTATAGCACTTGAATTATCACAGAAGATTATGATAGGTTCCTCATACTCCACTTTGATATCTCTTAGCATTTGCTTCATCCACAAAACTTGAGTGCAACTACCTACTGCTACAATATATTCTGCTTCAGTTGTAGACAGAGATATTGCCTCTTGTTTCTTGCTTAGTTAAGAAACCAATCTCTTCCCCAAAAAGAATGCTCCACCACTGGTACTCTTCCGGTCATCCACATCTCCTACCCAATCAACATCTATATATGCATGAACAGAGAAATCATGATCTCTAGGATACCACAGACGATACTCAACTGTCCCTTTTAGATATCTAAAAATCCTCTTGATTGCCATGACATGGGATTCTCTAGGATCAGCTTGGAATCTAGCAACAAGACCAACAACTTGCATAATATCTGGTCTAGTTTGAGTGAGATACAACAATCCTCCAATCATTGATCTGTACTTTGTCTGGTCTGCCTTAGGAGAGTCATCATCTTTGCTCAACTTACATCCGGTTGCCATGGGAGTATTCATTGGCTTTGAATCTTCCATCCCAAATTTCCTCAACAATTCTTTCACATATTTGGTCTGAGAAATGAAGATTCCTTTCTTTGTTTGAGTAATTTACAGACCCAAGAAGAAATTCATTTCACCAAGCATAGACATCTCAAACTCACTTTTCATTTGATTTGCAAAAGTTTTACACATACCATCTCTTCATCCAAAGATGATATCATCAACAAATACTTCAACAATCAAGATGTTTTCATGATCAATTTTGAAATATAAGTTACTGTCAGCAGTACCTTTGTTGAAACCAATCTTCAAAAGATGCTTATCCAATCTTTCATACCAAGCTCTTGGGGCTTGCTTCAATCCATATAGTGCCTTCTTCAACTTGCAGACCATATCACCATGATCAGACAATTGAAATCCATCCAGTTGCTCTATATACACCTCTTCTTCCAAGTCACCATTTAGAAAGGTAGACTTGACATCCATCTAATATACCTTGAAATCCTTGAAGGCAGCAAATGCAAGAAATAATCTGACTACTTCAATTCTTGCCACCGGAGCAAAAGTTTCTTCAAAATCAATTCCTTCTATTTGAGAGTAGCCTTTGCAGACCAATCTGGCTTTATTTCTGATTACTTCACCAACTTCATTTAGTTTGTTCCAGAAGACCCATTTGGTTCCAATCACATTCTTGTTTCTAGGTCTGGGAACAAAATCCCAAGTGTGATTTTTCTCTATTTGCACCAGCTCTTCCTCCATTGCTTTAGTCTAGTTTTCATCATTGCAAGTTTCATTCACTGTCTTAGGTTCAATCTTTGAAATTAAACAATACTCTTCTGAATCTTGAGCAATTCTCCTTCTTGTTAGTACTCCTTTGCTTTTATCACCTATGATCTAATCTTCAAAGTGGTTCAGTCTTACATACCTAGGAACTTCAGGAATTTCTTGCACTTCTGATTCTTGATCAGGCTCATTGAAATTCATTTCTTCTTTCTGGTTTACCAGATTAGCTTGAATCTGACTAATAGATGAGGCTTGCACTTCTTGAGTCAGAACACCATTATGATCATCTTCATCATATTCATAAAACCTTGAGGGTTTCTCAATTCCCTCATCAACCTTCACATTTGTACTTTCTATCATCTTTCTCAGTCTTTTGTTATAACACTGGTATGCTTTGCTTTGAGTAGAGTAACCTAAGAATATTCCTTCATCACTTCTAGCATCAAAATTTCCTAGATCTTCATCTCTTTTAATGTAACATTTGCTACCAAAAACTCTAAAATACCTCATAGTAGGAGTGATGCCAAACCAAAGTTCATAAGGAGTCTTACCAGTATTGCTTCTGATTTGAACTCGATTGAGAATATAGACTGCAGTGCTGACAGCTTCTCTCCAATAGATGTGAGGAACATTTTCTTCCATCATCATGGTCCTAGATGCTTCCTGTATGGTCTGGTTCTTTCTTTCCACTACTCCATTCTATTGTGGAGTCCTAGGAGCAGACAACTATCTCTTTATTCCATGTTTCTCACAGAACTCTATGAACTCACCGGATGTGAATTCTCCACCTCTATCAGACCTCAGACATTTCAATTTCAATCCAGTTTCATTCTCTACCATAGCCTTGAATATTTTGAATTTCTCAAAAGCTTCTAATTTCTCTTTCAGAAAAGTTATCCACATCATCCGGGAATAGTCATCAATTAGTAACATGAAGTATCTATCACCTTGCATACTCTTGATTCTTGCTGGGCCACAAAGGTCAGTATGAACTAAGTCCAATAATCCAGTAGAAGATAGTTCCTTACTCTTGAATGTGATTCTGCTCAGCTTACCCAACTGACATTCTTTGCACAAGCTATTAGTAGGTTTCACCAATTTTGGAAGATCTCTTACAGCATGAGTATTGCTT
Organism: Cunninghamia lanceolata; assembly: GCA_027924645.1. Classification (NCBI taxonomy): domain Eukaryota; kingdom Viridiplantae; phylum Streptophyta; class Pinopsida; order Cupressales; family Cupressaceae; genus Cunninghamia; species Cunninghamia lanceolata. The sequence continues at coordinate 1,095,195 of BSBN01001031.1, read as the reverse complement.
ATCTTGATGATATTATCAAAATTCACATCACACATTCTCCTATGCCATAACCAACTCTGATCAACTTGAACAAATAAGCAACTTTTACCAGTGCCAACCAAGTGGAAGATATTACCTTTAGTTTGGGTACCGGATGCAATCTCTGTTCTGGAGCTTTCAAAGATCTTGCATTTTCCATTCTTGAACCGGAGATCATAGCCTTTGTCCACCAACTGTCCAACACTGAGAAGATTGTCCTTCAAGCCTTCAACATATAGAACATTACCGATTTTGTTCCTTCCATCAAAAGAAATAGTTCCTCTTCCTCTGATTTGTTGATAACTGAGAGGGGGGGTGAATCAGTTATCCTAATATTTCAACTTTTTGTACTTTCTTAACAGTTAATGCAACATCAGATCAAATAAGCAAGCATAATCATGAAATGGAAATAACACCAATACACATGACACAATGATTTTGACGTGGAAACCCTGTTAAGGGAAAAACCACGGGGTGATTAACCCAAGATATTATTCTCTATTAGAAGAATAGAAGATACAAAATGGCACTTGCCAATTAGGGCTCACTGCCCAAGCACACTGCTCACAAGAGGCTCACTACCTACAAAAGACTTACTATCTACAAGAAGAAAACTTGAACTGATGAGAAGCATCCACACATGCTGAAGTTCAGTTCCGGTTAAGCTCAATAGACTGATCTGCTACACTTCATTCTTACTCTCTTTAAGTGTTGTTGTCCTCTTACATTCTGAATCTATTTTTCTGCCCTTTATACTCTTCTTCTGCTTTTATTCACACTTCAATACATACACCACACACACCTTCACATCTAAATCCATCTTGTATATATATCCACACAAGTGATTTCAACACTTTTCTAGTCGGCATCCGGAATAGTCAATATTATCTTAAAGTCTGGTCTGTCGGCTGAATCCTTGCATACCAAGTAATGCGGATCAAGAATATGCTTGTAGAAGTCTTCAATCATGTCGGCCAATCATGAATGATACCTCAAGAAACTTAGTCATTAGCAATATCTCTTCCGGATTTGGGTCTGACACTCTGCCGGTACAGTTCTTCCTCTGTCTACTCTGTCAAACAGGAACCTTGACTTTACCAAATCCACACTTCACTGAAATACTTCCTCTGAGAGATCCAGACCTGACTGTCGGACCTTGCTGACTGCTCTGTTCTTGCTTACCGGATCATAACACTTCTTCAATCTGACTTCCGGTAGAGACTCATCATGTCTTGTGGATGTGTGGGGTAACCTTTATTGCCATCAATGACAACATTCATGAATCCATATAGTGTCTCTTGCCAACAATCTCCCCCTTTGGCATTGATGGCAACACTTAGTGAAAAATGACTAAGTGTCACACTATACTCCCCCTTGGTTGATGCTCTGTTTCTATGTACATTTTCTGGAGCTCCCCCTTAGCTGGATTCCTCATTTTTCACTGCTCATCACTCCCCCTTTGACATCAATGGCAAAGGGTGGGGTCCGCACACCAAAATTTTCAAAAATTAATCTATACTTAGTCGCATAAGTGTATCATCTGGTTGTACTCTACATATACGTTAGTATATCTGCGAAAGTGTTTTTCAATTGTACAACTTCGGTTGCCCAACTCAGCGTCATCCTGTCCAAAATTGATATGTGACCACTCAACAGGAATGCAAAAGCTTCTGCCTTCTTCAGATCTGTTGGATCATTTGTCTTGGCTGTGGTTTGAGCATCACTTAGGGCCTCATGCATGGCCTCCAACTTAGGAATGATTATTCTTCTAAGTTCATTTAACCTGCTGATTCTATTTTTCTTTTCTTTCTCTAGCTTCTTAATTTCATCCAAGACTGCAATAGTCTAACATTCTTGATTTACTATGGATGAGGTAAGTGGATCAAAATTTTGAGAAAGTTTTGTTAGTTTGATCTCTTGTTCTTTCATTTTCTTCTCAATCTCCATTGTTGCTTTGGACCATGATAGACAAAATTTATATATTTCCCTGCCATCTTTAAGAGCATTTTCTAAGCTCTTTATCCCTATATCCATATTTCTTCTATCATTTGATATTAGACTTAGTACTTTAGAGAATCTTTTATCCAAAAACTCTTTCCAGACCTTTTCCTCAGCTGATTTCTCTAATGACTCAAAATGAGTGTTGACTAAACTAACAAGAGACTTAAGATTACCTGATGAGGAAGCCGATGAATCCTTTAGAAAGGATGGCATGATCTTTTCAAGCACATTAGATGCAACTTCTATTAGCTCACAGTCTTCCATGTGAGACTTCAGGAGTTTTTCTTTTACCTTTGCATTAGCAAACGAAGCTATCTTCATTGTTTGTACCGGGGAAAGAGAATCAAAATCAAATGGTCCTAGTAGAAGTTCTGGTTCATCAATCTCCATTGTCTCTTTGTTTAAGAATTCTTTGACAATTTCTGCAGTGTCTCTTGCCAAAGATAGAATTTTCTTTTCTTCTACAGTCTTAGAGCTGTCATCTTCTTTTCCCTTCACTTCTTTTTCTTTCTCCTCTATTCTTTCTTCTCCTTTGGATCCGGAGTCAGCAGGGGAAACAGGAGGAGTAATGTTTGTTTGTTCATGGGCCACCTCTTCTGGAGCAGAGGATTCCAAGCCCTTATCTTCACCGGTGTCCATTACTTCTTCTGTCATTGCCTCAGTAGATCCTTCTTCAACACTTGTGGTCAAGGGATCAACACCTAAGTCCTCTATAATAGGAAGATTGAATCTTTTGAAGGCATTTAGGAGGATCTCTTTTGTTTCGTTTGCCACTTTATCAGTTTCTCCAAGCATGAGCTGATTCATTCTAGCTTTGCTCCGGAACTTATCCTTGCAATCTTTGAAGATCATATTCATTTGCTTTGAATCAATTGAAGGATATAGCTGAATGGCTATCTGTTCTCAGATCTCAAGATCTTTTGCCATAGCATTATTCTTTCTTATTTCTAACTCTTTCTCTAGGCTTTTGGGAATAAGAGATATAATTTCAATAAAATCCTTATTGTAGATGTTCAAATACTTGACTGCTGCATCTTGCAAGATCTTTTGGTCAGCCTCATTATAATAATCATAGAAGTCAGTCATTGGTTGAAGGTTTCCATCCACAGTAACTGATTTGACGACATCATCTAATGATAGAGTGGGCTTTTCAACAAAATCTTCTGCCATCTCTTCCTTGTCTTTACCAGAAACTTTCTTCTTCTTCTTCATCTTCTTGATTTCTTCATCAGATTTTGTCTCTTCTTCATCTTTCTGACTGAAATAAGACCTTGTGGCCTTTGTCTTAGTTCTTTTCTCTTCTTTACCGGATGATTTTGCTTCCGGTTTTGATGCCTTTGAGGTCTTAGTAGGTGCAGACCTCTTAGAGGATCTGGTCCGAGAGGAGGCTTTTACTGGATCACTTTCCTTTTCTACTTCTTCCTTCTATTTTTTTGCCCTTTCCATCTTTTCTCTATGTGCATCAAGTGCTTCTTTTGAGATTCCATGCCTCTTGGCAAATTCATCTACCTCTTTTCTCACTTTTCTCTTCATCTCCAGTTGTCTGAGTTCCACATGGATTTTTATACTTAATTCTTCAAAGGTTCCAAACCTTTCTGCCTTAGGATCCTTTGGTTGACTCAACATGTGCTGAACATGCAGCTCTACAATTTTCTCATCCACCTCATACCCCATTGGCATGATCCATACTGTTCTTGGTTCTACTTCCTCCATTAGGCACTGATCAGTCTCTACCATAAAGCATACTGTGTCTTTGTATTTCTCAACTAGAGACTAGGGAATTCTCTCTTTAGCTTGTATCATGTTCTGGAAGTTTTTGAAGAAACCCCAGAGAGCTGTGTTTTGTGCTTTGTCATCACCAAGTCCATGCAAATAGTCCCTGATTTGTATGGCAACCGATCTGTCATTCTGCCATACCCATCCACTAGATCCGGGTAGCTCATTCATAAAGTAGAAGAATAAGCACAATATTAACCCACCATACTTAAATGAATTATTTTTATCTTTCTTTATTTTCTGTAGATTCTCTAAGAGTTGATTTAGAAGGAGCTAACAAAGGTCATAATCTGAATTCTTTCTTAACATTTCATAAGCAGTGTAGATAGCAGTTCCAGGTACTAAATTCTCCCTGCTAGAATGATATATCTTGTATCTGATGATCATGGAGGCAAACTTGATATCTGAATCAGTGATATCTTCTATTATCATTGCTCTTTTGTTAAACCTAGATCCGGTAGCGTCACTTACAGTCTGATTCTTGACTGATTTGAGAATAGGTATCCCACCAAATGAGTGCAAACTGGTAACTGCCCTAATGGCATCTTTTTTGATCTTGAATGGTCCATTCAACCACATGAAGTTGTCATGTATCTTGCTCAAGACATACCAGACCCATTCATCCTTAGCAAAGCATGGGAAATGTATACACTGTGCAAAGTGCTTCTCCCAGAGGGCCTTGTATTGGGGTTTGAGCTCAAATGAATCATCTATTAGTTGTTTGTGGTAGATATCCCTCAATTTGAACTCTCTGAATTCTTCAATGTTTGCATGAATGTAAACCCTAATATCTTCTATATGCAAGACACCATGCGGAACACTAGAAAATGCTCCTAGGGGATCTACTTCCAAGGATTTGTATGGATGTTTCTTGAATTTGGGGCGAGGCCTATCAATGATCTTCACAATATTCAGAGTAAACATCTTTAAAAAGATTTACAGATAGATATTTAAGAACAGAAAATACCTTTTGCACCTTTAGGTTTCATGGAGTGAGCCAGATCAATTTCTGGATGAATCAACTTCTACAAATGAACTTTGACGGGCTTGAGGAAATTTGTTGCAGAGCTCCTCTTTTCTTCTTCTTAAATGTAGAATGAGCAAATGTTTAATAAGAAGAACCCTTATATTACGCCGCAAACCCTAATACCAAGTTGCAATAAATGCTCAACCTAAGTCATTCCGGTTTGCCTTATTCGAATGACTTGAAGAACCGGATCAATCTTGATCTAAACATCTTGCGGATCTTCTAAATCTTAACCATAGTTTATTTAGATGTTTCTCTTATGAACCCTTTAATCTGCAACTCTCCTTGTGCCAGTTCTGGCACCAATTGACTGGCTGGGGGAAAATAGTTTTCTTTGTGTCTCCCCCTAAGCCAAAGCTCACTTTTTAATTTCCAGAAGGAATATCAACACCAGAGTCTGGTACGGATCCATCCCCTACATTCTCTGTACTTTTCTTCACCCAAATCTTGTTCATCTCACTTTGAACTTCATCCGCATTCACTTTTTGTTTTCCCTTATCTTGATTCTGATTATGATGTACTGAACCTCTTTTGTCCTAATTCTTGCTTCTACAAAATTTTGCAATATGACCGGATCTAGTGCATATTTGATTGATATCCTCTTGATCTGCATTGATTAGCCATATGACCCATTCTATTGCATGCAAAGCATCTACCATTGAATGAATTGTTCATTTGCATATTTCTGCATTCATGAGATTTGTGACCATACCTTTTGCAGTTGAAACATTGTCCGGAGAAGGATGTATTAGCCTGATTCATTCTCTTTCTGCACTGATTAGCTTTATGACCAAAGTTATTGTAGTTGTGGCAGTATCCATTGAAGGATGGATATCTTTGAGCATTAGGCTGCCTTACTGGAGGTCTTCTAGGTTTGTTCCTTGGATTTTCTGATCCAAAATTCTTCTGACCGGATCCAGAGCTTTCACCTTTTTCATACCCCAGGCCACACTTGTCATCTACCCTCTTTTGGCTTTCAAGAACTTCAAGTTGAGCAGAGCTTATCTTGAATTTCTCTTTGTATTCATTTGTTGTTTGAAGATCCCTTTTAAGAGAGACAATTTGATCCTCAAGTCTTTCTTCATTATCTTTAGCATCTTCAAGATCAGATTCAAGATGTTTGATTATTCTATCCATCTTGTGGCAGTCTTCTAATTTTTCCTTGAGATATTGTCTTAGATCATCTTCAAATTTTCTTCTTTCTTCAATTTCTTGGGTGAACTTCATAACTCTTGATTCAATTTCATGTCTTACCATGATGATTTCTTTTGATAACTTTTCGCATAACTTGGTTTTCTCTTTCAGATCTCCATTTGTATCATTGGCTTCACCTTGACTTGCCAATTGCTAAAGTAGCTCCTTTCTCTTTTTCATAGAGAGACTCAGTTTCTATTTTAGTTCTTTTATGAAATCATCAGCCTATTTGAGTCTTTCCTTTAATTCATTGACTTTAGAATTTGACTACTCAAGATCATCAAGGGCAGACTTAAGTTGCTCCCTTATACCATACACATCCATTTGAATTCCCAGATCTTCCTCAAGCTTTTAGGCTCTATTGGGAGGAACTTGGCTTTGATACCAATTGTTGATAACTGAGAGGGGGGTGAATCAGTTATCCTAATATTTCAACTTTTTGTGCTTTCTTAACAATTAATGCAACATTAGATCAAATAAGCAAGCATAATCATGAAATGGAAATAACACCAATACACATGACACAATGATTTTGACGTGGCAACCCTGTTAAGGAAAAAACCATGGGGTGATTAACCCAAGATATTATTCTCTATTAGAAGAATAGAAGATACAAAATGGCACTTGCCAATTAGGGCTCATTGCCTGAGCACACTGCTCACAAGAGGCTCACTGCCTACAAAAGACTTACTGTCTACAAGAAGAAAACTTGAACTGATGAGAAGCATCCACACATGCTGAAGTTTAGTTCTGGTTAAGCTCAATAGACTGATCTGCTGCACTTCATTCTTACTCTCTTTAAGTGCTGTTGTCCTCTTACATTTTGAATCTATTTTTCTGCCTTTTATACTCTTCTTCTACTTTTATTCACACTTCAATACATACACCGCACACACCTTCACATCTAAATCCATCTTGTATATATATCCGCACAAGTGATTTCAACACTTTTCTAGTCGGCATCTGGAATAGTCAATATTATCTTAAACTCTGGTCTGTCGGCTGAATCCTTGCATACCAAGTAATGCGGATCAAGAATATTCTTGTAGAAGTCTTCAATCATGTCGGCCAATCATGAATGATACCTCAAGAAACTTAGTCATTAGCAATATCTCTTCTGAATTTGGGTCTGACACTCTGCTAGTACAGTTCTTCCTCTATCTACTCTATCAAATAGGAACCCAACACTCAAGTGCTCATATCTCTTCACCCTTCCATCACTAGAGGCTAAATCCTTGGAATCTATTAGTCAAGGTACTCCTCTTGACTTCACCAAATCTGCACTTCACTGAAATACTTCTTCTGAGAGATCCGAACCTAACTGTCGGACCTTGCTGACTGCTCTGTTCTTGCTTACCAGATCATAACACTTCTTCAATCTGACTTTCGGTAGAGACTCATCATGTCTTGCAGATGTGTGGGGTAACCTTTGTTGCCATCAATGACAACATTCATGAATCCATATAGTGTCTCTTGCCAACAAAAGAAATGGTTCCTCTTCCTCTAATTTGTTGATAACTGAGAGAGGGGGGGTGAATCAGTTATCCTAATATAGAACATTACCGATTTTGTTCCTTCCATCAAAAAAATAGTTCCTTTTCCTCTGATTCTACCAGCAAAATTATCACCAAACTTCACCACTCCTCCTTCATACCTTTCCAAATCTATGAACTTATTTTTGTCACCTGTCATATGGTGAGAGCAACCACTGTCAATGACCCAATCATCCTTTTCTTCAACTTGGGCAGCCAGAGCTCTTTCTACAACTTTATGATTGACAGATATAGAGGATATTGGTTCTTCTTCCTTGATGGCAATAAACACCCATTCACTTCCAGATTTATTTCCTGTCTCTGATTCATCATCTATTACTCCTTCATTATCATCTTCTTCATGAACATAGTAACAATTCTTTTGGAACCTTGATCTGTCAGGATTTGGCCTTGAAAATCTTTTCAGACATCTTGAGGCAAAATGACCAATCTTATTGCAGTTAAAACACTTAAAAGGCAATTTTCCTTCATACTTAGCGAATCCTCTTGGCAGTCTCTTTGCAATGAGGGCTTCAAGTTGAGCAGTTTCTACTTCTTCTTCTTCTAGGTCTTTTCTTGCTTTTTCATACCATGACAGTTTCCTTGATGAGTTCTCTCCCAGATCAAACCTTTGTTTACCTTTTACAGAGGCACTGGCTTTGAATGCAGATTCAGTCTTAGGGGGTCATCTCCAAACTCGGTCATTTCAAATGTAGCCAATTTGCTAGCCAATTGATCTCTTGTGACAGTTGTATGGGCTCTAAATTCATCAATGGAAGCAACCTTGATTTTGTAAGAAGCAGGAAGGGATCTAAGAATTTTGCCAACAATCTCATTTTCATCCAAGACTCCACTAGCATTTCTAATTCCACAAACAAGCTCATTTACTCTTGGCATAAAAGTTGATGCAGGAGCATCCAGTGGTGTAAGGGCAATCTTAAATCACCCAAAAAGAAGTTAATTCAAAATTATTGTAGTTATTTTCATTTCTTTCCATAATTAGTGTTTCTGGTTCCATAATATCCAGAATAATAATGTAGGACTTTTAGTTTTTCCAAAACTACTAAAATAGTGACCTGCCTATTTTGGAAAGTGTACCTGCTATTTTTAGAAAGTTTGCATTTGGACACGTAATGAAGTAAAAACTTCTAGAAAGTTACATAACGGAAATATAAGACCTTTGGCGGAGGAATCAGGTAAAGATCATTTGTGAGCTGAAAGATATTAAAGTTTTTGCTTTTTGAAAAGCCCCTGAAAATTTCCAGAACGAGATATGAGGCACTAAAACTTCCCATAACATCCTGAAAAGTTGACAGAAATCTATTTATGGATTTTCTACGTGATAGTTTAGATCGCGAGATTTCTGACGCTTAAAATGGTTCGTCAATCGGACACCTGGATCAAAAGTTATGCTTCCCAGAAGTTGACCTATTTTTAGAGGGAGTTGCAAATTTTAAAATTTAGCTGGAGGCCACCAAAAAGTGCTATTTATGACTATTTTAGGAACCCTGAGTGGTAGTAAAGTTAAGGGGGGCAGTGTAGAGTCAAGAAGAGGTGGGAAAACAGAAACCCTATCTGATTTGTGGGTTACAGAAGGCTGAAGATTCTAGAGTCTTGAGGTTGGGAAAGCTGTAATGTGTTGCAGCCAGTAGAGGATTCATCCTCTGATTGTAATGGAGTTTTTGTGATGTAATGAGTTGCCCAGTTCAATAAAAGAAAGTTCTATTTGTTGTGTTCAATATCTGTTATTGTGTGTTTTGTGACTTACCCCCTTCATCAAGTGGTATCAGAGCGAGGGTTCCTGAGTGTGTAGACAGATCGCCGTTCGTGAGGCAGTTTGCACCAGGACCTGAGGTTGTGGGTTTGCTGTGGAGACCAAGATGCCTCCACGAAGAAATCATGTTGGGAGGAATGCTTTGACAGAAGAGGGTTTTAGAGCCCTACAAAGGCAAATCGATGCATTGCAAGAGGAGCTACGAAGAGGGTTTGAGCCGAGGACAAGAGAAGAAAGTGAAGATGAAGTTGAAGAAGAGCTATCTGAGGAAGAACAAGAAGTTACTGAAGATGCTGCAGAAGTAAGGTTGTTGAGGGTCATTTCAAAGATCAGAAAGAGGCCTAGGATCAAAGTTTCTACATATTCTAAAGATTTGAATCCAGAACAGCTTATTGATTGGATCAATGACATGGAGGAGTATTTTGAGTATGAAGATGTGGAGGACCCAGATTGGGTTAAGTTTGCAAAAACAAAGTTGAAGGGCCACGCCAATATTTGGTGGAAGGAGGTCCAATTAGAGAGGAACAGAAGAGGAAAAGCAAAGATTACCAGATGGGATCAGATGGTGGAGAAACTGAAGAAGCAGTTCATTCCTGTGGACTATGAGATGGAGTTGCTAAAGAAGCTGCAAGGACTAAAGCAAGGTAACAAGTCTGTTAAGGAGTATACAGAAGAGTTTTATAAAATTACTATCAAGACAGGCCATGCAGAGCCCAACAAGGAGAAGGTAGCCCATTACATTAATGGGTTGAGGCTGAGTATTCAAGAGGAGTTGAGCCTGGTCAGAATGACCACCATAGAAGATGCGTACCAGTTTTCCCTAAAGGTGGAAGAGAAGCTGAACAAAAGATTTGATAGCAAGCAAAGGGGAAGAGGTCAAGGTGGAAGGACTGGTGGAAGACCCTATGGAGGCCGTAATGAAGATCAAAAGAAAAGTGAAGAAGTAGGCACTAGTTGAAATCAAAAAGGGGATAATACCTACCGCCCTCGTGACTAGAAAAATGGTGAGCAAAGAGGAAGAGGCAGACCTGGGCAAGGACCTGGAAGAGGAGGTTTTAGAGGAACCTGTTTCCAATGTGGAGAAGAAGGGCATCGAGCATATGAGTGTCCGCAACATCAAGGAAGGACAAACAGAAGACCTGAAGGTAATGCACGAATTGCACATGTAGATGAAGATGCACATTCTAAGCATTCTGAAGATGCTGAAAGGGGAGAAATCCTAGTTGTCAGAAGAACCTTGCTGAATGAGGAGAAAGAACCCAATCAGAGGAAGAGTTTATTCCACACAAGGTGCAAATGTGAGGGTAAGTGTTGTGATATTATTATTGACAGTGGAAGCACTGATAATCTTGTTTTAGAGGAGATGGTTTACAAGTTGAAGTTGACAAGAAGAAAGCATCCGCATCCATATCGGATTGCATGGTTGCAGAAGGACCATAGAGCTTTGGTCAATGAGCAGTGTTTATTGAAGTTCAAGATTGGTGACTACCATGATGAGGTGCTATGTGATATCATACCGATGGATGCATGTCATATGCTATTGGGGAGGCCGTGGCAGTATGATAGGAGCGCTGTCCATGATGGCCGTGCAAACACATATTCCCTAACAAAGGATGGAGTTCGTCATAAGTTGAAGCCCTTGAAGGAGGTGGAAGAAAAGGTATGTAGTATAGCCAGAATTTGTTTGGTAGATGGTAGGAAATTTTTGGAGGGTATGAAGCATGAGCGTCATTGCTTTGCATTGATTCCTAAGATTAGTCAAGAGAAATGTGAAGATGTACCAGCAGAAGTTTCAGATATGTTGGAAGAGTTCCAGGCATTATCTTTGATAATTTACCAGAAGGTTTACCACCAGTAAGGAAGATAATTCATCAAATGGATTTGATACCAGGAGCCAGTTTGCCAAACAAGGTAGCCCATAGAATGACCCCTGCAGAGAATGAAGAGTTGAACAGACAAGTTTAGGAGTTGTTGAGGAAGGGACTGATAAGGGAGAGCCTAAGTCCATGTGCGGTACTTGTAGTACTAGCACCAAAAAAAGATCAAGAATGGAGGATGTGTACAGACTCTTGAGCCATCAATAAGATAACAATCAAGTATAGATTTCCATTGCCAAGAATGGATGACATCATGGATTGTTTGAGTGGAGCCAAGTACTTCACGAAAATTGACCTGAAGAGTGGGTATCACCAAATCTGTATTAGAGAAGGGGATGAATGGAAGACAACCTTCAAGACAAAGGAAGGTTTGTATGAGTGGTTAGTCATGCCATTTGGGCTAACCAATGCACTAAGCACATTCATGCGGCTCATGAATGAGGTACTGAAAGAATTTTTGGGAAGTTTTGTTATTGTTTATTTGGATGATATTTTAATTTTTAGTAAGACTTGGGATGAGCATTTGACGCATATCAGAAGAGTTTTAGAGAAGCTGAGGGAGGAGAAGTTGCTGATTAATATGAAGAAATGCAGTTTTGCAAAGAAGGAGTTGGTATACCTGGGATTTGTTGTCTTGGAGGAAGGTCTTAAGATGGACCCAAAAAAAGTAAGGGCTATCATTGAGTGGCCTACGCCAAGGAGTGCAACGGAGGTAAGATCTTTTCATGGTTTGGCAAGTTTTTACAGAAAGTTTATCAGGAATTTCAGTAGCATTTGTGCACCCCTAACTGAGACAATGAGAGGGGATAGAAAAGAGTTTAGATGGACTAAAGGAGCAGACAAGAGCTTTGATACATTGAAGCAGAAAGTTGTAGAACAACCTGTTTTGGCACTTCCAGATTTCAATAAGGTATTTCAGGTAGATTGTGATGCTAGTGGTAGTGGTATAGGAGCTGTTTTGAGCCAAGAAGGTAAGCCCATTGCCTATTTTTGTGAGAAGCTTAATGATGCCAAGAAAAAGTATTCTGTTTATGATCAGGAATTTTATGCAATAGTTCAGGCTTTGAAGAAATGGAGACATTATTTGTTGCTAAAAGAGTTTGTTTTATATACTGATCATCAGGCTTTGTAGTATATTAATAGTCAAGGGAAGTTGAACCAAAGGCACTTAAAATGGGTTGAATTTTTTGCAGAGTTATACCTTTGTTTTGAAGCACAGGAGTGGGAAGTCCAACAGAGTTGCAGATGCCTTGAGCAGAAGGCAAAATTTGTTGACAGAAATGAAGATAGAGGTTGTTGGGTTCGATGAGCTCAAAAGTTTGTACCCTGAAGATCCAGATTTTGCAGAGGCTTGGAAAGCTTGTCTGGAGCCTGTTACTTTGGATAGGACAAAATGGTTGGATTTCATAATCCAAGACGGCATGTTGTTTAGAGGAAGCCAGTTGTGCATTCTGAGGAGTTCCATGAGAGAGAACCTGATTAAAGAGAAGCATAGTGGAGGACTGGTTGGACACTTTGGTCGAGATAAGACCATTTCTATTGTTGGTGAAAATTATTATTGGCCACAGTTACAGCAGGATGTGAGGAAGTTTGTGTAGAGTTGCAGAGTATGTTAGATGGCAAAAGGAACAAGTCAAAATACAGGGTTGTATCAACTATTACTTGTACCAGAGAAGCCATGGGATGATATTAGTATTGATTTTGTTCTTGGTTTACCAAGGACACAGAGAGGGCATGATTCTATTTTTGTGGTGGTGGACAGATTCTCAAAGATGACACATTTTATTCCTTGTAAGAAGACTAATGATGCTGTTCATATTGCAGAGTTATTTTTCAGGGAAGTGGTGAGACTACATGGTCTACCAAAGAGCATAGTTTCAGATCGAGATACCAAGTTTGTTGGTTATTTCTGTAGGACATTGTGGAAGAAGTTGAAGACAGATTTGAAGTTTAGTTATGTACACCATCCACAGACTGATGGACAAACTGAAGTGGTGAATAGGAGTTTGGGTAACTTGCTACGATGCTTAGTAGGAGATAAGCCCAAGGGATGGGATTTGATTTTACCACAGGCAAAATTTGCTTACAACAATTCTGTCAATAGGAGTACTGGTAAATCACCATTCCAGATTGTATATGGCAATAGCCCAAGAAATGCTTCTGAGTTAAGGAAGCTGGACAACGGAGAAAAGACAAGTGCTGAAGCTGAAGACTTTGCAGAAAACCTGAAGAATTTGCATGAAGAGGTGAGAAAGCACATTAATAAAATGAATATTTAGTACAAGGCTAAGGCATATCAGAAGAGGAGATATAAGGAATTCCAGGTAGGAGATGAAGTCATGGTTCACTTGAGAAAAGAAAGGTTCCCAATTGGAACATACAATAAGTTGAAATTGAAGAAATTTGGACCATGCAGAATCCTGAAGAAGCATGATTCAGGAAATGCATATGAGGTAGAGCTGCCGAGTGGGATCAATATTTCCCCTATTTTCAACATTGCTGATTTATCAGAATATCATGAAGGTAGAACAGAAGATGGACCAACAGAAGTACAGTGGAGTATTCTGGCATCTACTTCAATGGAGGAGATAGAAGAGATCTTGGATAGCCGTGTGGGAAGTACTCAGAACAAGCAATATGAAGAATATTTGGTAAAATGGAAAGGAAGGCCTGTTGAAGATTCTTCTTGGTTGTCTAAGGTAGAGGTTGACCGTTTGGGTTTTCCTCACACAAACATCTGAGACGTGACAGGGTCACTTCTCAAATTACCCTGGGTGTCTGATGCAGGAGCATCTAGTGGTGTAAGGGCAATCTTGCATCACCCAAAAAGAAGTTAATTCAAAATCATTGTAGTTGTTTTCATTTCTTTGCATAATTAGTGTTTCTAGTTCCATAATATCCAGAATAATAATGTAGGACTTTCAGTTTTTCCAAAACTGCTAAAATAGTGACCTGCCTATTTTGGAAAGTGCACCTGCTATTTTTAGAAAGTTTGCATTTGGGCACGTAATGAAGTAAAAAAATTCCAAAAAGTTACATAATGGAAATATAAGACCTTTGGCGAAGGAATCAGGTAAAGATCATTTGTGAGCTAAAAGATATTAAAGTTTTTATTTTCTGAAAGGCCCCTGAAAATTTCTGGAACGAGATATGAGGCACTAAAACTTCCCATAACATACCAAAAAGTTGATGGAAATCTATTTATGGATTTCTAGCATGATAGTTCACATCGCGAGCTTTCTGGTGCTTAAAACGGTTCGTCAATCGGACACCCGGATCAAAAGTTATGCTTCCCGGAAGTTGACCTACTTTTGGAGGGAGTTGCAAATTTCAAAATTTAGCTGGAGGCTACCAAAAAGCGCTATTTATGACTATTTTAGGAACACTGAGCGGTAGTAAAGTTAAGGGGGCCAGTGTAGAGTCAAGAAGAGGTGGGAAAATAGAAACCCTATCTGATTTGGGGGTTATAGAAGGCTAAAGATTCTAGAGTCTTGAGGTTGGGAAAGCTGTAATGTGTTGTAGCCAGTAGAGGATTCATCCTCTGATTGTAATAGAGCTTTTTTGATGTAATGAGTTGCCCAGTTCAATAAAAGAAAGTTCTATTTGTTGTGTTTAATATCTGTTATTGTGTGTTTTGTGACTTACCCCCTTCATCAAAAGTAGTAATATTTTCATCATCTCTCATCTTCAAGTTTTCAAATTTCCCTTTCAGACTCTGTAACCTTGCACATTTAACATACTGGTCTCCTTCATGCAAAAGTTCCATTTTTTTCCAAATCTCAAAAGCAATTGGTAGGTCAATAACATTTAAGAGCTCTGAATCAGATAATGTGCTTAGAAAAGATTCTATAGTCCACAGATTATTTTTCAGCATCTATGATTTCATTTGGAGCTTTTGGACCACCCTGTGGAGGTACATACTGTGTTGTAACCACGGTCCAGTATGCCATTCCCATGCATTGCAAGTGACACTTCATGCGACCTTTCCATAGATTAAAATTTGTTCCATCAAACTTCGAAATATCCTTCTTGTAGGACGACATCCTGGATCTCCTCAAGTGGTTAAGCTCTTTTAGAGGAACTTAGCTCTGATACCAATTGTTAGACTTAGGGCACACAACTGAGAGGGGGGGTGAATTAGTTGTGCAAAAACTTCTCCAATAAAATAGTTAAATCTTCTTAGTGATGAGCAGTATATTAATAATGAACCATAATGCATTCAAATCAAGAGCAGAAACACATCAACACATAAGACACCAAGATTTTGACGTGGAAAACCCGATTAAGGGAAAAACTACAGGGTGATTAACCCAAGATTATATTCTCTGTTAGAAGAATAGAAAGAACAAAATAGCACATGCCAATTAGGGCTCACTGCCCGAGCACACTGCTCACAAGAGGCTCACTACCTACAAGAGACACACTGTCTATAAAAAAAAAAATATCACATACATGAACTGGAGAATATCATCTTTACCATGCTTGAATCAGTTCCATTTAAGCCCAATACTTATGCTCTGCCTTTCACTCTCCTCCTTGCTACAACACTCTCATCACCACAAGGACAACTTTGAAATGACTTCGCAACCCCTTATTTATACAAGACATCAACTTAGGAATAATCATCTAAGTCAGCAAACATCTACCAAAACATCCACAAGAAGTGTAACTTATCCGGTCAGCCAGTCTCAAGAAGAACATCATCATCCAGAGGTTAATCTTCAATAGCGATCTCCAACTCCAATGTGGACCACTAACACATGCTGGACACAATCCAAAGTCCTTCACAAGGTTTCCTGAATCACCAAGAACATCCACACTTCATCTGCATATTGAAATCCTTCTCTTTCATCCAGAGCTTCAAGAACATAGTCTGTCACCACTATCACCAAAGAATGGATACTTCCGGACCTTCCATTCATGAACCAATCGAGTTGACACATCACAAGGACTTCCTTAATACTCTCTCAAATCTGCAGAGCAGGAAACTTCATTTCCAGATCTCACCAGACCTTTCTTGTTACACTCTGTCACCTCTGAACACCTACCAGAACTGGTTTTACTTGAGCAGCCACAACTTCTTCATATCTTCATGCGACCTCTAAAATCTCTACTAGATCACCTAAAGACACATATCTACAAACCCTTTAATCCGTATCCTCTGATCCTCATCCTATCTTGGACTTTTGCCTTACTGTCATCACTATTCTTCACTGTTCCCGATTGAGACTAATTTTCTCAATATCCTCAGCTCATGGCTCATCCAAACCTTATCATTAATGCAACAGGAGTATGTTGACATCAATGACAACACCAGTTAGGCCCATACTTGCAACACAACTCACACTCACGAGTTGTTCGATCAAGCATTGTGAGCTGTCACCTCACATCACTTCCGAAGTACCCACCACCTTACCATTCACTCTCATGCATTTCATTCTGCTCACATCAAATAAACACCAAGTATGTTTTCTCCAATTCTAAGGTGTGCTAATCATTTACTTCCATAATGTATGTACAAAAGGTAACCTTCAATGATTAACTTAGATTTTTTTTTTATATTCATTATTACTCTTCGTTTAATTCATGCATGCGAAAATATATATCACCATTCAATTTCATAATTACTCTTTCGGCCTTATCAATTTCCACGTGAAGTGAGGTCAGTTCACCCATTAGTTGGTGGGAGAGGTATAATGGTTAGTTAAATTTTTTGATTTTCGCCACCCAAGACCTTAGAGTTATCAGATAGAATTCTGTCATTTTTCCAAAGATAGTAGACCTACCCTGTTTCATCCAAATTGTGAACTTATTACCCTATGAGTGAGCTAAGATATAGAATTTTGCATACAAGAGAACTCCAAAAGTTACAATTGGGGGGAATAGAAGAAGGCACAAGAAAAGACAGTAAATTATAGGTTCTTCTGAAGGTGGTGGAATCAAAGTTGAGTAGAAATTAAAACCTTTTGAGGTTGCATAGTACAAAGACAATGGGAGGTGATGTTATAAGATGAGAACCATCTGCACACAAGGAAATATTAGAGGATATGATGGTTCTACCACTCTTCACTAGAGTGGGATGGTTAGATTACTTCTTGAAGCTAACATAGTATGACAATGAAATGGTGAAAGAATTTACAACTACATTGCAGTATGATGAGGCAATAGTCAGGGGATTGGTTGTAGATGCTTCTGAAATGGCCATTGCCCAAGTTACAGGATTGCCGCGTATAGGGTCTAAATATCCAGCTCATGTTGATGTAGCTGCAGTAAGAGAAGAATTCTATGAGTGTGGAGAAAACCTGGACTCATCATCACAAGGTACAAAGAGACTATCCCTTCCATTCTTTTGGGGAAAATGTGCTTCTTATATCATTAAATACTTTACCTGTGATGGTCGGCACAATTTGTTATATACTGTGCACTTTAAGTTGCTAAATCACTTATGCCATGATAAGCTAGTCAATGTTCCCAATTTCCTCTATAACATGTTGAAGAGAATGGCATCCGAATATCAAAGAAAGAAAATGGACACCACGTTGTCCCATCACTGCTTAATAGCCCTATTGGTTAAGAGAAGCCTGAGAATTCAACATCCACAGGTTGATTGGAATGCCTTTAAAAAATGTACAGATATCACAAAACTATTAGAAGTGCCTGAAGTAGAGGATGAACCTCAACATGAATTAGAACCTGAGATTGAACCGGAGCAAGAAGAGCCATGGGAGGAAAATACTCCGGAAAATAGGCCAATGGCAACAGAGAAACCCTCATCTTCTACAAACCCTAAAGTTATGAGAGGCGCTGATTCAACATCTTCTAAAAACAAGAATAAGAAAGGTGTTGGGAAACATAAGAGCACTATAAAAAAAGAGGATGAAGGGGAGAAGAAGAAGAAGGGAAGTAAAAAGAAGAGGAAAAGTGAAGTTAAATAGGAAACTTTTACTCCTAGGCACTTAGGAAGGTTGAAAAGGAAGAATGTTGAAGAAAGAGTTGTTGAGGAATAGGGGTAGGAAGAAAAGGTGAAGGATAGCAGCACCATGATTCAACACTACTGGACACAGACTCAGACAAAGAAGGGAACACCCCTGAGAATGTCCCTACTGATGTTCATAAAAATACCAATGTGCCTACTAAATGAGAAGGTATGTTTCTTCATCTTCTAACTCTAATTCGAAAGATATTTTTATTGCAAAGAAGATGGGGAAGTCAGTTCTCAGTAGCTCTGCTAGGGAAATTTTTGATATCACTGGGGATGATGATGAAGGTTTAAATTTTGAAGAGGAAAAAGAATTGTTAGAGGATAGGAATATAAGAAAAGAGCTTCAAGAAGCTCTTGTCAGGATAAAGCAATTGGAAGACCAAATAAAGCAATATGAGGAAAAGGACAAAGAGAATGAGATAAGAATACAAGAATTGGAGGAGAAAATCCAAAAGGATGAAGAGAAGAAGATAAGAATACAGGAATTGGAGGAGAAAATTGAAACCCACGACCATGGAACCAACTTGGATCTGTTAGCACAGATGGCTGAGAATAAAATTGAAGAGAATAAAGCACTAAATCCACAACCTCATGTACCAAGGTCTCCAACATATCACACCACTTTGTCTTTGGGATTTGAATTGATGAAACTTACTAACAAATTCAAATAGGAAAAAGAAATCTGGGAGGAAGAAAAACAAACTCTCAATGCATCACTGGAAGGTAAGAATTTGGAGTTGAAAAGGTTGGAAGGTAAATTGACAGAGGTAATAGACAGATCCATTCAAATTATTGAGTGTAGACCTCCACCTAGGGTGTATGCATTGTTTCTAAAGGAAAATTTTCTCAGTTTTTTAGTTCAATAGTTTCATTAATTATTAGCATGCTTTACACTCAAGGCATAATTTTTTTCAGCTATTTCAAAGAAGTCATCTTGGAGGAGCAAGATCAGCTGTGTGAGTATTGTTTACACAACTATCTGATAGCAAAGGATACATAATGGAACCCCTCAATTTATGTTGGGGATTTACAGGTTAGAGCACTGTCATCCTATTTCAAGAATGAGCAGCTCAGAGGTGAATTAATGGACAAATGTGAAGAACAAGAGAAAATAGTAACACTGCAGATCAGAAAAGAAGCACTGAATCATGATGTAATCCTTACTAAATGGTTGACACTCCTTTCTCACAAGGGTCCAGGAAAGATAATCATGGATTTGAGACTCTGAGATTACAGAAGGATACATTAGCTGGCAGTGCCTATCCTTCAAAACTGCCTAAGGTATGTACAAAGCAGATGGAATAATCTAACCCTAGAATTGCAAAGGAAAGAGCCTCACTCTTTCCATAATTTTATAAATATGTTTGAAAGATTGCGCAAGTACATCCAGGTTTCAGAACAACAAGGAGTGGGATGACTGCCACTTACTTATCATCCTCCTCTTCTCCTCTATCCAGTATCACACTAGATAGGAGAAAAGAATGATGAATGTAGGAGTGCAGAATCAATTAAGATGGATAGGCTTGCATGTTATAATGGTTTCTATCTTAAGTAGAGGGTGTGGGTTAGAGAAGTGTTGGACCTTAGGTAGATCACCTTGCATTACAATCTTTTCCCCTAGATGTTTAATTAAGTGTTTTGCTTGAGGACAAGCAAAAGGATAGTTGGGGGGAATGATGGGTTTAAATATTGGCCTCTTTTGTGTTGTTTGTATATGCTTTCAGACCTTTTGCACATCATCTTCCAGATACTTTTCAAACATTACCATCATGATATATTGTCTTTTTATATATTTTGCAAAACTTTGAACCTATTTAGTTAATATGAAATATGGTGATGATATTTATGAATTGAATGATTTGAACATGAGTATGCATGCAATATACATGAGATTCTATGGTTTAATTATGAAGGTTATATGTGTGCATATGTTTTTTGGATTAACCCCTATGCAGCAACAAGCATGTGGCATCAAGGAGAGGAGAATTTACAACAAGTCGCATAACAGGAGAATTGAAGGAAGTTGAAATCAAGCCGCTAAAAGTGTAGGTAGCTGGAAGCTGAATGTGAATCATTATGGGAAGAAATAAATGTAGAAGTAGACTTGTTCCAAGATTCTAAACATAGCTTATGCATTTCTCATATGAGCTATTGCATATGAATTCTTATTTGAATGGGATTCTCCTTCCTCTGTTCAGTTAGAATTAATAAATCAATCTTAACTCTGTATCCTAATATCTAGGAATGGATTAATGATTGTAGTTAGTTAGTAGTTGAATAAGACTCTCCCATTTTTGTATAAGTTAGGGGATGAGCTTAGAGTCAAGTTAGTTACTAGTTGCAAGAGAGTTACTTAGTTGTTAATTGTTTTATTCACTATTAGAAGATACAATAGTTGGTTATTTCTCCAGACATGAATTGTTGAAATGCAATTATTGAATATAATCCACAATGAAGATTATGTTTGAAGTATTCTATGATATGGAATGAAAGGAACTATGTGTTATGTGGATGCGTGAGTATCTAAGTTAGATTTGATTTCTAGATAAGTGAGTCAGTCCCTTGAGCCAACCACTCAAGGTACTGATCTTCACTTCATTTATTTTCTTATTCATTTATGCATTCTTGTTAAAGTTGTTTTCCATTATTTTATAAATGCATTGTGAGTTAAGTAGAATACTCTTGTTGTTAATTACAGTAGTTGTGGTTCATGAACAAATGTATAACTGATCCATTTTAGTCTTCCAGAGGTTAGCATTAGCTTTCTGATCATTTTGAATGGTTTTGGATTAGTTCTGTATTTTCCTGTTGTTAGCAGTTATCTATAGCTTATGCTGCAGGTACCCATAGGCACTAGGTTCTGTAACTATTTTTAATCTTCTTGCATTTCTGTGAATTCCAGAAAATTAGAATAATCTGAGTAGGTTTTAACATAATAGTTTAGGATAATATGAGCCCCTAAAGGCACATATAGTTCAGTGCCATCACAAGCTTACACTCCTTGGTTGATAATTTAATGTAGGTGTATAATGTCAAGTGGACTGTTCAGATAGGTTTACCCCTGAATTATGTCAAGTTTACAATGCATTAGTTTTCCTCTACATTGCATACCAAGCCTTAGGTGCTTTCTTGAGACCATACAAAGCGTTTTTGAGTCTGCATACCATGTCTAGATCTTCTGATATCTGGAAACCATCTGGTTGTTCAATGTATACTTCTTCTAGGTCACCATTTAGAAATGCTAACTTGACATCCATCTGATATACTTTGAAGTTCGTATGAGAAGCAAGAGCAAGGAACATTCTAATTGCCTCCATCCTTGCTATCAAAGCATAAGTTTCCTCAAAATCAATGCCTTCTACTTGAGTGTATCCTTTGCATACTAATCTTGCTTTGTTCCTTACAACTTCACCTTCTTCATTTAGTTTGTTTTGGAATACCCATTTTGTTCCTATAATAGTCTTGTTTGCTAGTCTGGGAACCAATTCCCATGTTTGATTCTTCTCAATCTAATCCAATTCATCTTCCATAGCTTTTATCCATCCATCATCCTTGCTGGCTTTAGCAAAGGTCTTAGGTTCTACTTTTGATAACAAACAAAAGTTTTCTTGCTCATGTGTCTTGGCAAATCTTCTCCTTGTCTACACTCCTTTATTCTTGTCTCCAATGATCTATTTTGCTGAGTGATTCTTCTGAACATACTTTGCTGAGGTCTTAGGCATCTGCTCTGGTTCTTGTTCCTTTTCTTCTTTCATTTCGTCTTCTTCATCCTCAATGCAAGGAATTATGCCAGATCCAGTGTCTTCTGAATCTTGTGAGAATTGATACAAGTCTTCATCTACTTTGACATTAGTGCTTTCAATCATCTTTCCCAACCTTTTGTTGTAGCATCTATAGGCCTTGCTTCTAGTTGAGTAACCAAGAAAGATTCCCTCATCACATCTTGAATCAAACTTTTCTAGGTCTTCTTCATCTCTTCTTATATAGCATTTTCTGCCAAAGATCCTGAAGTATCTGACAATGGGAGGTCTTCCATACCACAACTCATAAGGGGTCTTAGTGCTATTGACCCTTAACTGCACTTTGTTAGTTAGATAGACAATAGTGTGAATTTCTTCCTTCCAGTATATATCAGGTAGATCTGCATCTTTCAACATTGCCCTAGACATTTCTTGCACAGTCCTATTCTTTATTTCCACTACCCCATTTTGTTGAGAGGTTCTAGGAGAAGACAAATGCCTCCTAATACCATATTCTTCACAAAAAATTTCAAACTCATTTGAAGTAAACTCACCTCCTCTATCTAACCTTAAACTTTTGATCTTAATATCCATTTCATTTTCAACTACAGCTTTGAAAACTTTAAACATATCAAGGGAGTCAGATTTTTCTCTTAAGAAAGTAACTGAAGTCATTCTAGAATAATCATCAATGAGAAACATAAAATAACTTTCACCTTGTTGACTCTTCACTCTTGTAGGTCCACATAGGTCTGTTTGAATCAACTCTAATGGATTTGAAGAAGAGTACTCCTTGCTTCTAAAACTTGTCTTTGTTTTCTTTCCCATTTGACATTCCTTGCATACAGTGTTTGCAAGCTTGATTATCTTAGGCATATCTCTCACTGCATGAGTAGAGATGACTCTTACCATATTGTCAAAATTGTTGTGTCCCATTCTTTTTTGCCACATCCAACACTCACTAGATTGAGCCAACAGACATGTTCTTCCATTTACCTCTTTCAAGTGATAAATATCACCACCTGTCTTGATACCTTCTGCAACAAGCTTTCCGCATCTTGCCTTCCTGATTTCACAACCATTGGCATGAAAAGTAAGATTGTAACCTTTCCTACAGATCTGATTGACACTGAGAAGATTGTGATGTAATCCTCTAACATAGAGAACATCCTTAGTCCTATTATTTCCATCAATAGTTATGACACCTTTTCCACAGATTTTAGCTGACTCATCACTTCCAAAATTGACAGCTCCACCATCCCACTTCTCAAGGCTGTTAAACTTCTATTAGTCATGAGTCATATGGGTTGAACAACCACTATTAATAACCCAAGCTTTGATTTCTTCTTTTGCATGGAAGGTAGTCCATACAACCATTGATCTTTCATTATTTTGAACTATTTGCAAGGTATCAATTTTTCCACATTTTCCAACATCATCCTTTTTGACACCAACACTCACGACCAAGAAAAGTGTTTCATCATTTGAATCATCATGACCCTCATCTTCCGAAGAACAACTGTCTTCTATGGAAAACAAACTTCTTTTAAATTTATTATTTTTGTTACTTCTCCTAGCTTCTTTAAGAGGACATTTAGAAGCAAAGTGACTAACCTTTCCACAATTGAAAAATTTGAAGGGTAACTTACCTTTATATTTGCCAGAGCCTTTCTTCCGTGTTCTTACAAAATTTTCTTCAGCATCATCAGGGATTTCATCTTCATCAACAGTTTCTTCCTTTGCTATTTTACTGACTTTGAAAGCAACTTCTTTCTTTGGAACATCACTATCAAACTCTCTCATTTCAAAAGCAGTAAGGGTACCAAACAATTGGTCTATAGTGTATGTATCCAAGTCTGCAGTCTCCTCAATAGTAGATACCTTAGGACTGTAAGATTTAAGAAAAGGTCTCAGAACCTTTTTCACAACCTCATCTTCTTTTACTTCTCCACCAAGGCCTGGGATACCATTGACCACTTCATTCACCCGGAGCTTGAAACCAACAATGTTTTCATCTTTTGACATCTTTAGGGTTTCATATATGTTTTTGAATATTTACATCTTAGCTTGCTTTAGTTTCTTATCTCCTTCATAAATAGTTTCAAGTTTATTCCAAACTTCTTGAGTAGAGCTACAACCCATCACCTTTGAAAGTTCCAAATCAGTTAATCCACTCATGATAGCAAACTTTACCTTGGCATTATTATCATACGTCTTGATTTCATCTGCATTTGTGGGAATAGTAGTAGGGATAGTGTAACCTTTCTTGACAGAATCCCAAACTCCACACCCTAGTGAATTGATGTAGCCTTCCATCCTTACCTTCCAAAAAGCATAATTTGTTCCATCAAACCTAGGCATCTTGCTAGATCCATCTTGTGCCATCCCAGATCTTCCTCAAGAAGTCAAGCTTTCCTCAGAGGAACTTGTCTCTGATATCAATTGTTAGACACACAAGAATACTGGGAGGGGGGGTGAATCAATATTCAAACAATTTCCAATTTCAACAACTTGAACTTATCCAGAGCAAATTAAACCTTAATCATCACAATATCAACATGAAAGAATAACACAATGCACATCAACACATAATGCTAGATTTACATGGAAAACCGTAGAAGGGAAAAACCGCAGTGAGGATTAACTCACAATAGATGAAGCTCAAATAATAACTTTGTTTTAGGGGATTTAACTCAAGGAAGATGCTACTCCCTAAGTAACTTTGATTTAGGGTCACTCCCAAGGAAGCTTCTACTCCCTAAAATCAAAACACATTTACAAAGGATTACAGTAATGATAGTCTTTCTACTATTTGAAAATTTTACATTGAAGCTTACACCTTTGATGATTGAACTTCTACCTCTTCACACTTCCTTCTAATCATCTGATTAGTCAAACACACTCTATACTTAATCACTGCCACAAATATATCTTCAAAATGAATTGGGATAGCATCAACAACTTTTTCTCTTTCTCTTCCAATCGCTCATCAACAATGCATTCAATTCGCCTTTTATCTGCTTGTGAGCTTTTTCAATCCAATTGCAATCACACCTCACCTCACTCACTTTGATTCAATATTTATACATGATATTACATTGATTACATTGCTAGTCGTCCAGATAAAACATGAAAGAATACATTTACAAGTCAGCTAGACAACACACAATATGAAACGTGTAGAAGATAGGTTCTAAGTGAAGCCACACATTACACCAGCAGAAGATCTAGGACTTGCTGACCCCAACAATTTCTTATCTAGGTCCAAAACATCCTTCATAGATTCAAACATCAAGGAATTACATCAGCATACTTCACTCATTTGGAAATAGGATAGCTTTAAGGAAAACACATGAAGATTTGAAGTATAACGACCACATGAACTTGGGAAATCTTAAGCATTACTCGAAACAAGAAAGATCTTCATGAAACTTTTCTAGATGAGTCCGCATGACTCATGAAACATCCCAAACACTCCTTTTCCACTGTACATAAAAGAATTATGCTGCACATCTTCAAACATTTACTCTGAAAACATTGTCATTCGGAACACACTGCAACATGCTGTCAATTGAAAAACTAAGCTGCGGACCACCAAGAAGCTTGAAACTGAAAAGAGGCATGCAATGCACATCCAAGAACATGTCCACAAAACCACAAGGGCAATCATTCACTTCTAGAGAAATGTGAAGCATTCTAGTAGGTCTTCATTACTACTTCATTCTGCCGGAGCACATACCAGTGTTCTATCATACATAACTTTCACAGCGGAGGGAAATGTGACCTAAAACTTTGGAAACAACACCATCACTGTCCACTTGACACAATTCTAGAACTGCATAGCTAAATCTATAACTATAGAGGAATGCGTAGCATTCCATTACCCTACTAGGAACACCTTTACAGAACCAACGCTATCTTCAAGCTATCATCAGAAAAACATACTTTTGGTGATCAGAACATCATGAAACTTGGAACATACATAGAATGATACTGTATGAAGCTATGTTCCAATCCGCAGAAGAAAAACATCAATATAATGATAATGTAGAGCAATTTCCCAGATAGTCTTCAAAGAACAGTCATCCTAAAATAGAAACTGTCACCAACTTCCATAGGCCAAAAATTCTTTGTACAAACACATACAACTGAGGAACATTAGGATGGAATATTCAACATGCTTCAGGCCACTAGTAACACATCTAATCCTCTTAGTGCTTCTGATTCCCATCTCAATTCTACACTGGTCAAGACACATATCAATTCTGCACTGATCAAGGCATGACATCCAATCATGAACACCATCACACTTCCGTGATAGTGTTGACATCAATGACAACATCAATGACAGTCTTAACAATATCCTCAACCTTGTGACAGTGTTGAAATCAATGAAAACAACCTTAGGCATCATATACATGCAATAATCTCCCCCTTTGGCATTGATAGCAACACATACTTGCTCATTCTCGCTCTTTGACATCAAGGACAAAGGGCATCCAAAGCCTTCTCATTAGCAACCACTGCTTGCCCATTCTCCCCCTTTAAATAAACAACCACATATTTGTACACTTCTTCTTATAATAACAAACCCCCCTATCATCAACAACCACTACTTGCTCCCCCTAAGAGGTAGGCATCATTAGTCTAGGGAAAAAAGATATAACATGAACTCCCCCTGGACAGATGCATCACTATGCATCTTTAGCAAGAAGGAGGGGCAATTGCCCCTAACTTCTAGGAGATCCTCAAAGGTGTCCTTTGCAAGAGCCTTAGTAAAGATATCTACAATTTGATCCTTTGTTGAAACATATTCCAACTTTACTTCCTTATTTGCAACCTTCTCTCTCAAGAAGTGATACCTGATTTCTATATGCTTGGTTCTAGAATGCATCATTGGATTCTTGGAAATATTGATAGCAGTTGTATTATCACACAAAATAGGAATAGTCTCATCATACAATAGGAGGCCGTTTGCTTCATCCATAACACTTGTATACAATAGGAGGCTGTTGCAATATACTATGTCTCTGCAGTTGATAAAGACACTGAATCTGGCTTCTTTCTCTGCCATGAAACCAATCTGCTTCCTAGAAAGAAAGCACCACCACTTGTACTTCTTCTATCATCGACACAACTAGCCCAGTCAACATCAATGTATGCACTCAAATCAAATTTATTGCCTTTTGGATACCATAGACCATAGTACAGAGTTCCTTTCAAGTATATGAATATCCTTTTCACTGCCTTCTCATGTGTTTGCTTAGGATTGGATTTCTATTTGGCAACCACACATATTTCATGCATAATGTCAGGTCTAGAAGTAGTCAAGTACTGTTCCAAGTATGAGCAATAAGTGATGTCATTGATGTCAACATATAAGGAAGTTATTTGAATAAGTCTAAACAAGTATCTGAGGAATTAGTACAAGTGTAAAATTGCTTTATCTCTCAAGAACAGTGTAGTGTTTTGCTTCACATATCCTGTAGATTGAATATCTTTGCCTGTGGATCAAAATTAATGTTAAGGGATGTCTGTAGATGCTATGTTTCAAGTTTGAGCCTTCGGTGTGAAGATTTGAGCAAGTTGAGTTCACCAGAGTAAAAACTATTTTTTTGTGTATTTAATGATGACAGGGAGAATGTATTTTGCTCCGCATTTCTCCATATTTAAGTTTCACAGTCTGCGGTTCTGGAATTAAGTTTGTAATGATGTTATGAACCTTCAGCTTAAATGGTTCATGATTTGGTGCTCCAGAAGCGATCTTTCCTTTATGACAGTGACCAACGGTAATGTTTAAGTGCTCCGGTTTGAAGAATCTTATGGATAAAGTGTTTAGAGGTTGTGCGGATGTTCTTGGTGATTGTAATGTGCTTGTGGGAGTCTCTAGATCATGTTCCTACCTTTTGATTGATCCACAAAGTATAATCTGGATCGTGAATGAAGTGTGTTCCTGAAAGTTTTAGTGTTAACTCCAGTCTTGGTCTACTTGGTTGTTTTCACTACTTGCAGATATGATTTGAAGATTGTGGAAGTGTGTTGCTATGTGGAAGATTACAATTGAGTCCCAGCTAAGGCTTGGTGTGATTCGCATTCATTCTTTTCTCTCCTAATTCTGTTTAGGTCTAGACCTATCTTAATGTATGTATGTTTTCCGACCGTGGAGATTGTTCCAATGGTTGATGATTATAATGCCAACCTTGATGTAAATTCTAAGGTTGATGAATTGTATAAAAACATGAAATGAAGTCTTGAATTTGTATGAGGATGTGAAAATGAAAAGATAATTGTGAAGTGTAAGAGTAGAGCAGAGTAGAGGATACTTATTGTGCTTCAATGGAACTGAACCTTGGCATAGTGTAGATGCTATTATATCAGTTCACCCACTTTGGCAGTGACCCATCCACTAGTAGTGAGCCACCCCATTGGCAGTGAGCCTTAAGGCAGCGAGCCTTTGATTTTCAGTATTGTTATAACATATTATATTGTGAGCTAACACTCACCATGGTTTTTCGCCTATGGGGTTTTCCACGTAAAAAAATTTGGTGTCTCCTGTGTTGAATGTGTGAATGTGTTCAAGTTTGTGTTTCATGCTTTTATGGTTAATACAAACACAATGTTGATTGGTTAATGTGTTAATGGTTTTGAAATATTGGGTACAACTGATTCACCCCCCCTCTTAATTGTATTGTACTTTTCAACAATTGGTATTAGAGCGAGGTTTCCTCGGTAAAGAGTCTAACAGATTGAGGTAGATCTAAGATGGCACACAGGAGGGAGTCACCACAATTTGATGGAACTAACTATGCTCTTTGGAAGGTACGGATGAAAAGTTATCTTATCTCTCTTGGTTATAATGTCTAGAAGATAACAGAGAAAAAATATACTATTCCTTAAAATGGTCCATCAGATGATGATGAAATCAAATAGTATGAAATTAACGGAGAAGCTTGAGATGCTCTGTTAAATGCCTTATCTAACAATGAGTTAGTAAAAGTTATGGATTTGCAGACTACTCATGAGATCTGGGATAAGTTGAAAAGTTTATTTGAAGGAGATGATTCTATAAAGAGTGCCAAATTACAGAACCTGAAGGTGAAATATGAATCCATGAAGATGAGTGAAGATGAAAATATAACTATCTACATGTAGATAGTTGATGAAATTGTCAATGGAATCAAAGGTCTTGGAAGTACTACAAATGAAAATGAGGTTGTGATGAAGATTCTTAGGTCATTGCCTAAATCCTATAGTCACACGGTAGCAGCAATTGAAGAGATTATGAGTGTACAAAAGGTTTCAAAGGATCAGTTGCTTGGGAAACTTACAGCTTTTGAAATGAGAGAATTTGGTGATGCTCTGCCAAAGATTGAGACTGCTTTCAAAGCCATCACTTTAGAAAAGACTTCAAGAGCTCAGAAATATGATGTGGAATCTGTTGATGACCTAGATGAGGTTGAAGTCAACTTTGTGGATAGAATGCAAAGAGGTTCTGGTAAGTTCAAAGGCAAATTACCATTCAAATGCTTTTCTTATGGTAAGATTGGTCACTATGCATCCAGATGTCCAAAGAGAATTGAAAGAGGTAAGAAGAATTTTGAAAGTAGACCTAGAATTGTTAAGAAATGCTATTATGTTAGAGATCTTGATGATGATGATGTAACAGATGACGAGTTTGATGATAATAGTACTAGCACAAATGAATGCTTGTTTATTTCTATTAAGGAAGAACCTGTCTACTAATCCTACTAGCTATGTGAAGGAAGAAAAACCAATGGAAGAAAGTGCTCTGTCTGTTTAGGTTCAGAAGGATAAGGATGAATGGATCATTGACAGTGGATGTTCACATCACATGACTAGTGACAAAAGTAAGTTTGTAAGTTTGGAAAATTTTGATGGTGGATTGGTTAGGTTTGGAGATAATGCAGCTGGCAAGATCTGTGGAAGAGGATCTATTTCTTTTTATGGCAAGAAGGCAAGATAGTTTCCTTCCCCAAATTTTTGGAACAAAATCTCAAGATGTGAAGGATTGCAGAATGGTTTTGAGTCTTTGTGGATTTACAGATTATTTCGGCAGCAGTTTACCTAACCAAATAAAGGTACATTTATTGTGAAAAGTTAGGGAAAAAGAAAAGCTATTTATGTTTCATTTGTAGAATTCAAGCTCATTCAAAATCAAAGCACTTGCATCCAAAGATAAGAAGAGAAGAAGGAATTCAGAGCACTTGGTGAATTTGGAACCCTAGTGATTGAAAAAATAAAGGTATTTATCAAAACTACTATTTCTTAAAACCCTAGTTTCTGAATTCAAAGAAGGTTGAGATGGCGACTCCGCAACTAGTTGATGTTACTGAAAACCAAGACCGAAGTATAAGAAATTTCCTTACAAAGCCATGGAGGTAAATAAGGAAGGGGTATTTTCAAACATCCTGGCATATGTTGTGTACACAAAAGATGTTAGGATATATATACATTCTAAGCTGGATGAAATTAATCATGTGAAATTTGAAGTGTTGAGGGATACCCTCTTGAATGATGTCAACTATAAACTAGAGTATGCCAATGTGGGGGCTAAGTGACTAGACATATGGAAGGATTTCCCTAATTTTTGTGATGAGCATGAATGCTTGAGATACATTTTGAGAAGAATTCATGATGAATTCATGTATCTTGATAATCCCTACAAGATCACTAAGGATGCAATTAGGGTAGTTACTGGGCTGTGTTCCACCGGACTTATACCAGTGAAATCCATTGAAAATGACAAGGTCATTGAGTTGACAGGTGCCAAATTTGACAAGTGGACCTTGACTATGAATGATATAACAGATCCAAGTGTTAGATATGCTGCAACAGGCATTGTATAGAAAGTCTACTTCACGAACAAAGAGGGATCCACCACTGGTATAACAATTCACACTACTTACTAGATGGTAAAGGAAGGTAAAGACTTTGACCTTTGCAAGGTCATGAGAGAGTAATTGCTAGAGAATCTGAAGAGGACAAAAGAAACTAGATATAATTTTAGGTATGGCACACTTATCATCTATCTTGCATTCTATTTCCTGAATGAATTGCCTAGTTTTAAAGAAAAGGTCTAGCAACAACATCTTCTTGTTGCCACTCAAATTAAGACTCATATAAGAGGTTTTAGTGATCCAAATCACTATCGTACTTTGTATTGGGGTTTCTTCAAAAACTTGCAAACCAACATGCAATCCAGAGATAGAATCCCATCTAATGTTGTAAGGAAGTATGAAGATCAAATCACCTTTTTGGTTGATAAGGATTATACCTACATGGAAGCAGTTGAGCCCAGGACTTCTTGGATTCCTAGACTACCCTATGAGGTCTCAACAGAATAAATCAAGACCTATGCTGATATTTTTCTCAGTAAACCTAAAGTCACAATTGTTGAGAGATTTGGTACTTATGATGAAATAATTGATAAGAAGAATAAAAGAAGTGTGGAGGAGCACCTTGAGAAGCATAAAAGTGAGTTGCATAAGAAGTGGGGTATTTCACCAAAATCCACATCAGAAGCCCCTACAAAGCATACACAACAAGCTCCTATCATTCCACCAGTTGTACAAGGGCCTAGAAGGACCGATAGATCTACATTTGCTACTGTAAATGCATCGCAGCCCTCCAGATCAGCACAAACTACGTCTACAGGAAGAAGAGCTACATCTGAGACCTTGGCTCAAATAAAGACTACTGAAAAGAAGCATGCCAGGCCTAAACTGTTGAACACAAAGATGCTGAGAGGGGGGGTGAATCAACATATACTAAAACTTAACTACTTCATTTATAGATCAGATCCATTTACTTTAGAGAACATAAAGTAAAAGATGCAACACATTCATCAACAGAATGACACCAAGATTTTTATGTGGAAAACCTAAAATTGGGAAAAACCATGGTGAGTGTTACCTCACAATATAATGCTCACTCCTATATAAAGGTTTACAACATTATTTTAGGGCTACAACCCAATGAAGCTACAAATCCCTACTAACTTTGTTTTAGGGATACAACCCAAGGAAGCTACTACTCCCTGATGAAAGTTCACTGCTACAAAGAATTATAATGATAAACAAAACTATGAACTGCTATGAAAGAAGCATCTAACTCATGTTGATATTGCAGTTCTCTTTTTTGCACAATTACTTCATCATACTGATTCTACACACTTCATACTTCTCATGGTACTTTATTACTTTCACACACTCACCCTTTTCACAAATGACTTTAATGTCCTATAAATACCCTCCACAACACTTCAAAACATTGATTAGGTCGGCATCATAAAAACCTTTAGATGAAACGTGTAATTCTTCAAGGGTTAGCTTCAACTCATATAAGATGTCAAGAAAACAAGTTGTGGACCACAAAATATCATAATATAATTCAAGTAACATCATTACACACCTTTTAATGTCAAAACAATTGACCAGGATCTACCACACATAACAAAAATTAGATTGTCAGCTCAAACTACACAAACACTGCTAACTGTTCATCTTCACACCACCAGGGAGAAGCCAAAAACATCATGCAGACGAGTGTTTCAACAATGTATCTTCTTGAAAACATCCATACATCATTCACCTGAAGTATTTGATCATTCTATGCATCTGCAAAATAAGGAACATACTAAACTGATGAAAACATGTCATTCTGGCATATTGTAACACATCACAACTTAGAATATTGCATTACAGACCATCAAACCATTTGAAACTTCTTAGGAAGGAACTCATACACCATTATCCATATATTCCTAGATCCGTACATCCTTATTTATTACTTCCGGAGAAAATGAAAGACTTGACTCAAGTATACTGTAGTCCGGAGGACAGTCATATGCAATTCTTCACTAACTTAAATGCCTTATGCGGTACCAAAGATAAGAAGGATTTGCATATGATTCAAACCTAAGATACATTAAGGCATGTAGAATCTCCACACAAGCTCCTATAGATGATTTGTATACTTTCCATCTTCCACAAGTGCTCAAACATGTGTTCTATAGAGCATTTCATCATCTGGAACAGTCTGTGTTACTTTTGTCACTTGAAATTTGACCTTGCGGACCATAAGAACACTTGATACTATGAGGAAGAATGAATTACACATCTCTAAACATATTCCCAAAACCACATAGGCATTTCTTCTCTTCAGGAGGAATGTGGAGCATTCCAACAGGTCTCCACCATTGCTTTACATTGTTAAGTCACAATCCAAAACGTTGTTAATGATAACATTATTTGTTGTAGGTGTAATGAGGTGAAATATTGGACATAGAATGTTGATATCTAGATAAAATTATCTTCTAAACTGCAAGACAATCTTGCATTGCAGAGGAATGTAGACCAAAATGTTGTAACTCTACCTTAGGATATACACTGTGAAGGCCTTAATCAAACTTCTGCAACTTTTCTCTAAGTGTGGTACTCCAAACTGATAGGATATCATTGTAGATATATAGAAAACATGTTAGAATAGGTTTACACACCTCCACAACACATTTAGATATCAGGAAGATTACCATTCTTATACTTGGAAAGTTTTTCTCCATCTGCTAGGTCTTCCGAACATACCTCCCTTAAGCAAGATGATCCTATTGTTGATGATTGTTTTTACACATTCATAACAAAAGTTAAAATTCACAAAATGAACCTAAACTGTCTTGAAAGATATGAAGAAATCGATTAAGCGTTTTTAATCCCAAGTTTCTGTATGGTCAGGTTTTGACCTTGTGGACAATTCAATAGGTTAATGTGAAATTGTAATATTCAAGGGGTCTTACTTGATTTAAGGTGATCTATGACTCACTAGGCTCGAATTATGCAAATTGTTGCAAATGTCAACAAATTATTCGTCTCTTTGCATAAATTTACTACTATATCACAAAGCTTTGTATGATTTATAATGAAACAAGCTTTTCTTTTCAAATTACTATGAAAATTGTCAAATATCAACACAATTCCTCACACTTCTTTCACATGTAAGACAATTTCCTTAAAATCTTTGCGTTTGAGCTAATTATTTCAAATGTTTGGGGAAAAGTTAGAGAAATTCAAATTGAATATCATTTTACTATAGGATCTAAATGCTCTGTTATTCACGTTGTAAGAAATACATCAAACTTGATCAAATCAACAGACCAAATCTCCAAATGTGAAGCCTTGAGTATTTTCATGAACACACATCCAAGATTGCAAGCTTTTAAAGAAGTAGTATTTTAGATACAAGTAAGGGCTAGAAAACACTCTAAAAATAGATAAAGTATCCCGGATTTACTTGTATTTAAAGTACACAGTCATATATGGTTTACAATGTATGAATGACCTTTTTGCTTCGTTAATCAAATCAACACAAAACTTACAAACGTCTTACAGATACAATAAGGAAGTTAGATAATCCATGCATTCCTTAATGTAGACACAGACAACCTCCTCCTCTAAACTAAAATACTTCTCTAATCAAAATGTTCAAACAAATTACAAGTGCAAGCTATCTTTCAAAAAATCCTTGTGTAACTAATATACAAGTACTAGAGCTTCTTATATAGAATTTGAAGCTTCATACTACTACGGCTACAAAACTTAATCTATGGTTAGGATCCATCTATTCTTAATCAAGGGTGTACATTTGTCTCTAACCGTTTCTCAAAATATATTTCTGGTATCTTTTCTACCTCAAAGGATGCCATTGGAATCTTTTCAAAATAAGATTCCCCCTTTCTTTGACTTCTGCTTTCTTGTAGACTTTGCCTGCAGATACCCTTTACTTGATCCTTTTATTAGTTTTTTTTGCTCCTTTTTCATTTTTCTACTCCTTCAAATATGTTTTGAAATTATTAATTACGCCTTCTATAAAGATGTGATCTCCCCCTGGACTCTTTGTCCATACATATTCCTGCATTGTAACCCCTTTCAGCTTCTTTTTTTTTTTTCTGAACCTTCAATCTTCTTCTTGTATTTCTTCATCTTGGCACTTTCCTCCATCAATGAATCAATCATTTGTTTACTTAAATATGCTTCCGAATTCTCCATACATGGTGTAAAAATGGCTTTGAATTTTGTTAGAGCTCTTTGTAGTTCATACATTGGTATATCCATGTACTCATGATCTAAGAGCCTTTCTACTATCTTTTTATGCATTCTGATCATGTCATCTACCTTTTCTTCTAAATCTTGGCGGTTGTTATGCACCTTCTGAGATTATCCTCTTCAAATTTTAATTCCAACCTTGCTTGTGGCACTTGATTTTCCATTGAAGGGGTAATTACTCCTTCATTTATTAGTTCTTCTGCTCTCTCTTCAATTTCCTCTAATTGTTCCAATTTAGATTTACATTCCTCTCTTCTAAATTGGCCATTATATACAAGTATACTGCATTTATTCTTTTCCATTGTAGCCAATTCCCATCCTTTCACTACTTGTTTAATTACCTCTTCTCCTTCTTGCATGAAGTCCTTGAACCATTCTTCAAAAACATTGGCTTTAAGCCTCTTATTTTCCATATCTTTTATTTCATCCTTAGACACAACTGCTATATCACTAGGCAATTCTAGCACTGTTGTATTGGGATCAAATATCCCCCTAATGAATTGTTGTAATTGGACAATGTGTCCTTTCAAATATTCCTGTTTATCTTTATCCTTCTTTAACATTTCTGCTGTAGCTTGGTGCATATCTTCCCATTCAGTTATGTGTTGTTCCCTTGTTGTATGCCCTAGGTCAAAATTGAGTATTTTATATTCATCTAATGTTATTTCTCCTTTTGCCTTCTCTTTTTGTGGTATGGCCAAGTTTAGCGTCCTGGATCCATCTGGACCCCTTTGTATTGCTGACATGGTTCTGGCCTTTCTTCTTTCCTTCCTTGGTGTTGTATCGCCCAATAGACTTTTGATGTCTATAGGTACTAATTGTACCTCCACCTTTTCTTTCCTTATCTTTGCACCTAACCAGGTGGGAACCTCTTTTGTGCCTTCAACGGTTTTTTCTTCATTGATTACCTCTTCTTGAGGCCTTTCTACTTCTCCCTGCTCTTGTGGTTGCTGTTGTGGAGGAGGCTGCTGTTGAGGGGCTAGCTCTTGTACCATGGGATCATTCTACTGTTTAGACTCACCCTCATTTTCTTCTTCTTCAATTTTTGTGTCCCCTCCACCTTCATCCTCTTCCTCAGGACCTTCTCCCTTCGATGATTCCTTTTCTTGGTCTTCTTCCTTATGTGCTTGTTCTACATTTGTTATGTCTATATCTTCTGCTTATTTTTTAGTTTTACCTTCATCAATATTTTCTGTATGTTCTTTGCTTTGAGGTTTATTGGCTACATCTTCTATAGTTCCACCTTCTTTTGGTACCTTTTCAGACATGCTAATTTGCTCTGTATGTGAAGGTGAGCCCCCATTATATCAGACCCTTTTATTTCTTTTTCCTATTCCTTTCTACTTTCTACATTATTTTCTTCTTCACTTTGTTCACCATACATGTTTAAAATGTTTAATACATCTACACTAGAGGTACCAACCCCTATTTCTTCTTTGGCTTCAACAGATATTTCCTTTACTGTTTCCTCAGGTGCATCTTCTTTTTGAGATTCTTCAATTTTATGTGCTACATCTTGCACATCTTTTATTATTTCAGGAGAAACCAAGGTACCAAAAGGATCTATTGTTCCTAATTCTTCTTGTACCTCTTCCTTTTCAGACACTGAACCTTGTTCAATTTCAATTTCAGCTTGAGTGTCTTGCTCTTCTTCCTCACTTAAAAATTCACTGGATTCTTCTTCTTCTATTCTAACTTCTTTTCCTAAATCCATCTCTTTCTCTTCACCTTCACTACTGTCATCTACAATGTGGACAGTCTCAGTGACTTGTTTGACTTCATATGCTTTTGACCCTTGCAGCATTTCTCTAGCCAATTCTATCTTTACCTGAGCATATGCTTGTCTTTTTTCTTCTGATGTGGATGCACTAGGTATATCACTCAACTTAGCACCTATTTGTTGTGCTCCTATGCCTTCACTCTTTTTTGAAGTCTCACCTTTTGATATACTCACTGGTATTGCTTTCCTAACCTTCTGTCCTGTTATTTCTTTGGAGGCCTATGCTTCTTCTGTACTAATATCATGGCTTAATGATTTTGCCTCCACAAATGTGCTAGATGACACTACTACTATCACTCCTAATGCATAGGGATCCATTAGAGTAGCATTTTTATCCTTTTCCATAATTTTAGCTTCCACAATCTTTCTTTTCTCTTCATAGAAGCATTGGAGATCATCACTATGCTCTCTTACTCTCTTTTTCCCTTTCTTTGGATATGTGATCTCCACTCCTTCAGCTTTAAGCTCCTCAATTCTGTCTTTCAACCATGTCTTTGAAAACAAGATGACCGGTTTGGACAATGTGTCTAAAGAAGTGTTCCATGGTTATGACCAATCAGGCTCTCCAATAGGAGCAAGCCTGGCACTTTCATAACTATGATGTAGTAATTTACCATCATCCTCAACCTCTGGGGGAACGTAGATATCTCCAATAGACTTCATTTGATCAACTATTAATCTTTTATGAGCCCTCTTTCTTACCTCTTTATCATTCTTATAGTCTAACCAAAAATCTTCAATATGTATTTGATGTTTGAATTTAGAATCAATTGTGTTTTGGATTCTATGAAAGGGATCAAACCTTCAGGCCAACTCAAATTCCTCAAATCCATAATACCTCAATTCTTTTTCTGAATAACCAGCAACCTCCTCACTATAGCATGAGTATGTACCCACTGCCCAAGGTAACTTAAGATTTCCTCTATTAAACCTCGTCTTATATATTTTAAAGGCATTCAAATTCTTCCTTGAGAATTCTAGAACAATCAATTTATTGGAAGGATACCTGGGTAGCATGAAAGCTTTTCCCTCAAATCCCTCAGTTCTGATGTAAGTAAAATGCTGAAATTGAATATGCTAGGAATTGTGCAGCCCAATTGTATCCTTTGCATCTTTAGATAACCTCTTATCAGGCTCTTCCCTTAAAATTCTAACCATGTATGTATAGAACACATCATTTACTAGAGTATACTTCCTCAATGCATTTTCTTCCTATAAATTAGGGTAATGTTCATATACCAACTTCTGATCTGGACCATTTCCTAAGGTTCCAACCCTGTCTATCCCATGTATGAATGGTTGAACCTCTGCTGCATATGAATATAATATGTATGAAGACAAATAGAAAGGCATCAACTTTTTCTTCCTTAGCATCGCATGTTTCCATATGGCTATGCTTATAGCCTTAGCCCAGTGAATTTGTCCTTGCTCTTTTTTTGCTTCCCTCATGAACTAGATGACAGTAAACATCCATGGCTCACACTTAGTGCCATCTCTCAATCCCACTAATCTACTTAACATTGTAATCATCAAGTATATTTCTTCTTTAAAGTATATTCTTTGCAGATTCTTGTGCACTCTTGCCACAGCCTTGGGCTTATTTTCTGCGTTGTACCAATTGTAGAAGATCTTTCTTCTACAGTCCCTTTCATTGTTATTGAAATCTTCATTGTATTGATCTATATCAATATCCACCATTTTCTCATGTATTTCCATATCGAATGTTCTTGCAATACCTTTCATGGATAAGTCTGCAATGAGTCTATCATGGAACATTATTTTGCTAGTAGCTAGGTCATACAAGTATATGCAATCTAGACATAAATCCTTGGCTTCCATAGCTAACGAAAAATCTGCAACCCTGTACAATCTGCTCTCCCATATACACCTCATGTCTGGTGTAGCATCTGCCGCTGTAATTTTTTGCAAAACATCATTTACATCATAGCTCCCGATGTTGGTGTCTGTCCCTACTCTAGTGGTACTGATCAATGAAGGGTACCCTCTATGTAGTGGCAACTCCTCTATTTCCATTTCTTTGCATGGCTTCCTTTCTTTTTTAACTTCACCCCTGTATCTACCTTTTTCTGCTTTGGGGCCATCCTATGAAAAATGCATCTTTTTAACTTTTCGTTTTACCTTCTTACCTAGGGTTTTACTACAAATTTTCTATTTTTTTTACCATTTTACCCTAACCCCCATTTTTCTTTTCCTTTTTGACTTTCACATTTGTTTAACCCAACCTAGATAATTAACAATTAAACACAGTAATTTAATGGATGTTTACATTTCACAATGAAATTATTGAAATCTACTTGCATTTTCATTAACTGAACTGTAATGGCGTTTAAGATAAATACCTGTTTCTTTCAACAACTCAACCTTATGTAGTTGACTTACTTTATCGTTTTTACTCTGTTCCAGCTTCTGGAATTCCATCCTGCAATGAAATTTCCGTTTAATTTCTGTAGCAACTCTTCTTTCTACAATTTTAAATTCTAACAACACAAATCTGAAAGAAAAAATAGCTTTAAATTTACCCTAACCCGTTGAATTTTACTCTTTTGGGTGTTAGCTTGGCATTAATTACAACAGTTAATGTGCTTATGGCCTCTATTTTTTTATTTCAGCGTTTTGTTTTAAACTTCTATCCGTTAGTTTATTTTCTGCATACATCATGTTTTCTTGTATCTTTCTTTGTATATTGTTCTTTGTATGTCCCCCTTGTATCTTTTCAGTATACAAGCCCTTATACAACGAGTCATACACCATGTTATCCTTTTTCTTCTATATCCATGTTTGTATATCAGTTTGTATGTGACATAGATGCAAGTGCACATACAAACAACCCATACAAACCCCCTTTTTTTTACCTTTTATCTTCTTGGCGATGTCCTTCATTTCCTTGTATATCGGAGATGTATATTGTTAACATACAATTACCCCAAACATACAAAGCTTTTTCTTTATTTAACTTCTTTTTCAAATCTGTCTTGCATCTTTTGTTTGTATCCTTTCTTGTATGTCGGCTTGTATATTCATCTGTTGATACAATACAACCCTGAGATACAATCCGTGGGACCCACTTTACTTTCCCACTTGTATCTAAGGGATATGCCAATACTTGTATCTACTCTTAGATACAAGCCTCGATACATGCGAACTCCTTTGTATAATCATCTCGGACTCCTCATCTTTTATAAACTACCTGACATAACTCTTCGGCTCCACACATATATATAAAGTGAATGCATCTTTCAATATACATTAAGGTACGATGCATCACTTATATCAGATTTTAATTCTCTTTGACTTCCTCATTGTATGTATATCGAAAGGTATAAACCCGAAGCATGCAACATACAAACCGCGAAACATACCTTGATAAAACCAAATTTCATATTCTCCTCGGGTCCATGATATGTATATCACCTTGTATCTTTCTTTTCGCTAAACATACAACCCAAGATACAATTCGTGGACTTAACCAATTATCCATTTTATCTCTAAATCCTGTTAGGTCTGACTTGTATGTAAAGAATAAAACATTAGCAATATGTATACAAATATAATGGTTCATAAACCTGACAATTCTATGCGACTAGTAAAATGATTCCACATACAAACGACCTTGTATATGCAACATACAAACCTTCTTATAGTGCATTTTACCAAAACACGCATATCTTGCAGAATATTAGGAATTTTGAAATGGTTCAAAAAGCAACCCCTATTCATTTTTGACAAAGAATTCACCCCTATTATGCTCTAGTACCTAATGCTATTTTTTTTCATTTTTTGAACAAGATTTGTACCCTTTACGTCCTTTTCCCTTTTACCACCAAGAAAACCCACACATGGTGCAGGAGCACCAAGATATCTAGGTTTTACTTGGTCTTCAAGCTGTTTGTTTTGGTTTAATAAGGTCCTTGAGACCATCTCCATGTTGTAATAAGGCTTGAATGCCATGGTTGTAATAGGACTATGTCCAAATATCTAAAACCTATTCTCATGTTGTAAGTCCTAAGAAGGACAGTCATATTGTAAAGGGAGTCATATAAGTTTGTAGCCCTCCTAATGTGTGTAGGAGGAAATCCTTGTGGTTAGAGGCATGTCAAAGGGTGGAAAGTTGTTAGAACCTTGTCCAAGATTAACAAAATGTTAGAAAGCATCATTTAGACATAAAATTGTCGATACAGTCCTAAAGAGGATAGTTACAAGACTGTAATTTGTTGTAGACCGGGCAGTTGAACAGTTTTTCACTCCCTCCATCGGTTCAACTACCCTCAAGCATGTAGAGGGCATTGGGACAGGCTTCAAAAAGCCAAGAAACTATTCATTTAGCAGAGTGAAGGAAGATTGAAGTGAAATAGA
The DNA here is from genome assembly GCA_027924645.1 of Cunninghamia lanceolata. Taxonomy (NCBI): domain Eukaryota; kingdom Viridiplantae; phylum Streptophyta; class Pinopsida; order Cupressales; family Cupressaceae; genus Cunninghamia; species Cunninghamia lanceolata. The sequence continues at coordinate 1,054,002 of BSBN01001031.1, read as the reverse complement.
AGAAAAGAAACGTCCATTCTCCTGCTTTTCTATGTTTTTTCTGTGTTTATTTGCTGTTATCGGTCTGTCCCTGATCCTGTACGGAATAGTCATAGCCCATGTTTATAATGGAAGGTTAGAGGATTGAAGTACCTTTGTTTTAAACTTTTATTGAGGTCTTGACAGTAAATTAGGTGTGAAAAAATCATTGTTTTGTGTTAGGCTGTCCTAAACCCTGAGTTAGGGTTTTCCTGAACAACCTGATGGATTTCTCCTCATTCCACTGATCTTTTCTGTTTTTGATCAGTGGAATGTGTTGTATAGTAGTTAATGCAAGGTCTTGTGAAGGTTTTGGAGGCAGGAGGACGGTTTGGGTTGAGTTTACCATGTAGATGACCCTGCAGAGTCTTGTGTTGGAATTTGGAGAAGGACAACAACAATTTAGGTGATGGCCATCGACTGTGGGAGTGGAATCCTTGTGAAATACTAATCATTAACAATGGTGCAAGATGCTATGGATCTAGCAATGATCCTGTGAGAGAAGGTAAGACAAAATCTTCCATGAAACTATTCTTTCTACCTATTTCAAACTCTATCAGTCCTCACTGAAAATAGTCACCACAAAGAAGGTATTAGTTAGATTTGTTGGGTTATTGATTTGTCAAGGAAGGCACTAGGCATGTGTGGCATGTTACTAATTAGGCATGATTGATATTGAGTTCTTCTTAATGGACATCACCCCAAGGAAGATACTGAGTCTGTCTTTCTAGTGGAGCAATAGTGTTGTGATAGTCTATGAGACTGCTGTCCTGCGGGCCCTGCATAGTGGGTTGGATGGAATGTTAGATGGAGTTAGGTATCAGGTGATATGAGTCTTGAAGCCCACTCACTCTTGTGTCATGAACAAGTATATTGTTGTGTTACAACTCTTCCTCATGGGTGGTTTGATCTTTGTCAAAGAAAATAGTGAATCTAGAGAGCCCTTTCCATTGAAGTTTTGAAGTGTGCTCCTGCAATCTTAGGTGCTCTGCATCATTTGTGGTATCAGAGCTACTAGTAGATCCTTGAGAGAGTAGTAGGATCTTGTGAAACTATAAGGATGCCTCCTAAGAATCAGATGGCTAGGGAGAACAATGAACTGAGGGAAGCCTCAGAGGCTAGAGAAAAAAAGTTGAGGGACAAAAGAGAACATGATGCTGCAAGGGAAAGAGAGTTAAGGCAAGTGAGAAGAGAGAATGCATCAATCTTGGCAAGGTTGGAAGCATTGGAGAAGAATCCTAGAAGGGATGAACAAGATGATCCATAAGGAGATGAGGAGGCACATGAGAATCCTCCTGAGGATGAATTGGATCCTGAAGAAAAGAAATTTGTGAGATTGCTGAAGGCAGTCCAAGGTAGTGGAACAAAGGCAAACATAGAGTTACCTATCTATCAGGGGAAGATGGATAGTGAAGAGGTATTAGGGTGGATAGATGCCCTGGAAAATTTCTTTGAGTATGAGGAGATGAGTGATGAGAAGAAGATTAAATTTACAAAAACAAAACTGAGAGGAACAACACTTACATGGTGGAGTAGTGTGCAAACAGAAAGAGTGGCTAGAGGTGGAACAAGAATCACTTCTTGGGGTAGGATGAAGGATATGATGAAGGATCAGTTTCTTCCATCCGATTACTCCATTCAAACAAAGAAGATGAGGTAGAATTTGAAACAAAAGGACATGGATGTTATGTCCTATACTGAGCAATTTCATAAGCTTAGTATTAGGGGAGGATTGGAAGATGAAGAAGAGAAAGTGGCAAGATACCTTAATGGGCTTAGGTATAAATTTCAAGATGAGATTGGTTTGACCATACCAAAATCACTTGGAGAATGTTTTTAGTTAGCCATAAGGGCTGAAGAGAGGGTGAAGAAGAAGAAAGAAAGACAAGGAGGTAGTGGAAGAGGATATAGAGGTAGGGGTAGACCTACTAATGAAGTACATAACAGGAATGAGAAAGGCAAAGAGTTTTCTGCAGATCAGAGAGGTGGATATAGAGGTGGAGGTAGATTTGGATCAGGTAGAGGAGTATTCACAGGTAGATGTTATCATTGCAATGAAGTGGGACACACATCTTTCAAATGTCCTAAGAAGGATGATGCTAAGAGTAAGGGTAGAAGAGTTCATTTGGCACAAGAAGAGGAGAAGCAAGAAGACCAGGAAATGTCATTAGCCTCTCCAGTAATGGTTGGAGAAATGCTCATGGTGGAAAAAGGCAAAATGTAGCAAACACCACAGCTATCCATTTTTAAAACTAATTGTTTAAGCCATGGAAAAATATGCAAGTTGATTATAGATTCAGGTTCACATGATAATTTAGTCTCTTGGGAAATGGTGCACAAGTTGGGATTGAAGACATTTGATCATCCTAGTCCTTACAATGCCACTGGGGTAAGTCAAGAACAACAAGTAATGGTTAATTAGAGGGCATATGTTGATTTTTCCATTGGTCCATATCATGATTCTATTTTATGTGATGTCATTTCAATGACATGTGGGCATGTAATTTTGGGTAGACCATGGCAACACTTGAGGAGGACAATTCATGATGGTTATACTAATAACTATTTGGTGCATAAAGATGGGAAAAAGTTTAAACTAGTACTTTTACCTTGTGAGGACAAGAAGGAACATGTTACTATCTATTTTGGAGAGAAATTGCAGTTGAATGTGCAGGTTAAGGATGATGGGAAACAACTGGAATAGTTGCAGCAGAGGAAGGTGGAAGATAGTCCTAAAGAACAGTAGGTTTGGGACTTGAGTTATGTCAAGATTGGGGACATTGACTACCCTATAAGGAGGTAGAAGAAGGAAGGCAAACAATAGATAGTACAGGGAGGAATAAATCAGAACCTCCAGATGGGAAGAACAGAAGCATTGCATCAGCAGGGTCCTAGACAAGGACACCAAAATAGGTTTTATGATGCTAACACTATTTGTAGGAGCCATGTAGGTTGGAGAAGGAGAAGGATAACCCTTGGAGAGTTCATGTTTCCTATCGCCAGTCAGAGGAACATTCCAACAAGATTGAAGAACATTTGGAGAAGAACCCATAACTCTTGGGACAAGAGTTTTCATCATGCTGGGGAGTATGGTGCAGGAGCACCAAGATATCTAGGTTTTACTTGATCTTCAAGAAGTTTGTTTTGGTTTAATAAGGTCCATGAGACCATCTCCATGTTGTAATAAGGCTTGAATTCCATGCTTGTAATAGGACTATGTCCAAATATCTAAAACCTATTCTCATGTTGTAAGGCCTAAGAAGGACAGTCATATTGTAAAGGGAGTCATATAAGTTTGTAGCCCTCCTAATGTGTGTAGGAGGAAATCCTTGTGGTTAGAGGCATGTCAAAGGGTGGAAAGGTGTTAGAACCTTGTCCAAGATTAACAAAATGTTAGAAAGCATCATTTAGACATAAAACTGTTGATACAGTCCTAAAAAGAACAATTACGAGACTGTAATTTGTTGTAGACTGGGTAGTTGAACAGTTTTTCACTCCCTCCATCAGTTCAACTACCCTCAAGCATGTAGACGACATTGGGACAGGCTTTAAAAAGCCAAGGAACTATTCATTTAGTAGAGTGAAGGAAGATTGAAGTGAAATAGAAGAAAAGAAACGTCCATTCTCCTGCTTTTCTATGTTTTTTTTGTGTTTATTTGCTATTATCGGTCCGTACCTAATCTTGTACGGAACAATCATAGCCCATGTTTATAATGGAAGGTTAGAGGATTGAAGTACCTTTGTTTTAAACTTTGATTGAGGTCTTGACAATAAATTAGGTGTGAGAAAATTGATGTTTTGTGTTAGGCTGTCCTAAACCCTGAGTTAGGGTTTTCCTGAACAACCTGATGGATTTCTCTTCATTCCACTGATCTTTTCTATTTCTGATCAGTGGAATGGGTTGTATAGTAGTTAATTCAAGGTCTTGTGAAGGTTTTGGAGGCAAGAGGATGGTTTGGGTTGAGTTTACCATGTAGATGACCCTGCAGAGTCTTGTGTTGGAACTTGGAGAAGGACAACAACAATTTAGGTGATGGCCATCAACTATGGGAGTGGAATCCTTGTGAAATACCAGTCATTAACAATGGTGCAAGATGCTCTAGATCTAGCAATGATCTTGTGAGAGAAGGTAAGACAAAATCTTCCATGAAACTATTCTTTCTGCATGTTTCAAACTCTGTCAGTCCTCACTTAAAACAATCACCACAAAGAAGGTATTAGTTAGATTTGTTGGGTTATTGATTTATCAAGGAAGGCACTAGGCATGTGTGGCATGTTACTAATTAGGTATGATTGAGATTAAGTTCTTCTTAATGGACATCACCCTAAGGAAGATACTGAGTCTGTCTTTCTAGTGGAGAAGTAGTGTTGTGACAGTCTATGAGACTGCTGTCCTGCAGGCCCTGCATAGTGGGTTGGATGGAATGTTAGATGGAGTTAGGTATCAGGTGATATGAGTCTTGAAGCCCACTCACTCTTGTGTCGTGAACAATTATATTGTTGTGTTACAACCCTTCCTCATGGGTGGTTTGATCTCTGTCAAAGAAAATAGTGAATCTAGAGAGCCCTTTCCATTGAAGTTTTGAAGTGTGCTCTTGCAGTCTTAGGTGCTCTGCATCAACACACAAGCAAAAAGCCACAGCCACATCAGGGGTCCTCATTTTTCTAAGAAGTAAAATGGGGCATGTTGTGAACATCACAACACCTATGTCTTTAACTTAGTCAAACCATCTCTCTCAAATCTTCCACTATCCATCAACTTCACCCATCTTTGACCTTAGGTTGACACATATTATGTTGATATCAATGACAACACCTATTGCCAACAATCTTCCCCTTTGTCATTGATGGCAACACCTAAAACAAAATGTGTACCACTCCCCCTTAGATGTATATTCCTTTCTCCCCCCATTTGACATCAAGGACAAAGGACCTAATCATCCCAAAACTGTATAAACCCCCCCTTAATATATAACTTTTACAAACAGTTCTCCCCTGAGATGAAAATACCTCAAAAATTGATGTTATGTACACTATTATCCTCTGTAAGTCTATATACATTCAAAATTTTCTTCTCTACAATACTCTACAACTCATTTAGAAGGAAGAATGACTTTGTATATTACCTTGAGTTGTGATAGAGTAGGTGCCCAAATTGCTTTTTCTAAGGCGAGGATGTGATTTTGGCATTCAAACTACACATATAAGTCTTAAGCCTCATCAATACTACTAGGTGTCTTCATCTTTTGTTCAATCTTCTTAGCTTCACCAAGCAACCCTAATAATGAAGCAAGTCTCAGATTTACTGCTTCTCTTAGCTGATCAAACTACTTCTTTATCTGTTCTCTTTGGTCCTGTAGCTATGATATTTGTGTAGGAAGATTTTCAACTTGTGCCCTGGTTTCTCTATCCATGTCCTTTAGCAAGTCATATATTTTGGCCAACTTGGAGATCTATGACTCAATGGAGTCAATTTGAGCTTTGATGTTCTCTGTGGAACTTGGCCATTTTAGCTAGAAAAGATACAATGTTGTGGCTTCATCAATGCAATCCTTAAACTTCTTCAAAATTTCTTTCAGTTTATTATGTGCATTAGCACATTTGTCAGTCATCTCAGCCAACCTTTTATCATTTGTATTTCTTATTGCCTCTTGCTCTATTTTTTGCTCAACATAGGAAGAATGGTCCTTGAAAGAATCCATTAATAGCTTAAGTTTTTTTTTTGGAGGCAGAGATGAATCAATGGTTACCTCTGGTAACCCTTCTTGGATCACCTTCACAGCATCCTCAACTACACTGGTCTTCTTCAAGTTTTCTTGTAGAAATTCTTTTCTTGCTGAAGCATGCAATATATCACCAAGTTGTAGTTTGTGAATGGGTGAGATGTTTTACAAATGGATTTGCCCTTCCTATGTAGGAATCTGTAGAAGTTGAGGAGTAATCACTAAATGAAATTGTATCTGTAATTCCAATAGGTCTTTGAATGAATTAGTCTATGAGGAGCTTTGACCTAGAAATCTTCAACTTCTTCATCTTCCTTTTTCTTTGTTTCACCTTTGTCTTTCTCATCTTCTTGTTTCTCCTTATCCTTCTCAGTTTCATTTTGAGTCTTCTCATGTTGTTTCTCTTCACTCTTTTCTTTCTCTTTCTACTTCTCCTTAGAATTGTCTTCTTTCCATCATTCAATATATTCTCCGGAGGAGAATTGTCATGTTCTGTACTAGGGTTAGTGTTCTTTAGAGAAGATGTACTACCTTTATCCCGACCCTCTATATTTTGTGTCTCAGTCTAGTTTTAGGAGGGGGAATATCATGTCTTGCACCAGTATCAGTGTCCTCTAGAGGAGACACATTCTCTTTAGCATGATCTCCTAAATTCTATGCTTCTGTGTTATCTAGAGGAGGCGTATTCACTTTATCTTGATCCTTTGTAATGTTTTTTGGAGGATCAGTCTCCTTATTTTATTTATCATCTTTCTCACCCATATTACCACTTTCCACAATATTTTCAAATGCTAACAAATCTATATCTTGAAGGGGTTCATCTGTAATTTCTAGAGGAACTTGTTCCCCAACTGTCACCTTAGCATTTTTCATTTCTTCAAGAACCTTTGTAGTTTTCTCTAAGGTTTCTTTCTCCAACTTGTCTATTTCTTCCTTGTCTCTTCCCATCAAAATATTTATTCTCCTTTTTGTTCTGAACTCCTTTTCTTGTTCTTAAGATATTCTAATCTTTTCTTCATCTGTGATGGAAGATCCTACCTTTTCAATTGCTAGTTTCCTCATCTCAGCCTCATCTGCCATAGATTTATTTCTTTTGTTGGTGAGTAGGTCTGCAAGGCTCACCTAAAGCTGATCAATGAACTCAATTAAGGCCACATTGAAGGCCATCATATATTTGATTACTGCTTCTTTAGCCTTGTCATTAGTAGACATCTTGTCATAAAGATCTGCAACTTGTTTTAGAGCACCATGTTCTATTATAGCATTTATAGTGGCCTCCAGTTGTAGAGGTACATAATCAAATTTTTCATGAGAGGCAACTTTTGTTTTCTTTTCTTTTTCTTTACCTTTTTCCCTTGGAAGTTCCTTCTTCCTCCTTTTCTTCTTCTTCTCGTCTTCTCTTCTCTCTTCTTTCAAGCATAACATATTCTTCTTCTTCTTCTTCTTCATCCTCTTCATCATCCTCTATGTTCACTAGATTGAACTTACCTCTCTTTTCTTGAACCTTAGTTCTATGCTTCTTTGACTCTGCTGTCTTGGTTTGTACTGGTACTTCAGTAGCAATTCTTTTACTACCAAGAAGTGTAGGAGCAGGTCTGGAAGATTTTGAAGAGGTAGCAGTAGCAGGGACAAACCTACTTTTCCTTCTAGGAGTTTCTGAGGTGGAGGTGGTTGGGGCTTGTTCTTCTAAACCCTTAGAAGTATTGAGAAACTCCTCCAATTTAGACTTCATCTTTTCTTCTTTAAATTTCACCTTTTCTACCTTTTCTTCTACCTCCTTCCAAATCTTTCACCAGAAGAATCCTTTAATTGGCTTGTTGAGCAACATATCAGCATATACAACCAAATCAAATTCAGACACTTCATATGGGAGAGTGGTTAACCAAAAATTTCTTGGCTCTACAGCCTCCATGTAGCAATTATCTTTGTCCACCATGAATGTAATATCATTCTTATATTTCTCAACAACTTTTCCAGATATTCTTTCTCTTGCTTACGTGTCATTTTGAAATGCTTTGAAAAATCCCCAAGAAAGTGTGTTACAATGTTTGTGATTAGGAAAACTTCTCATATAATCCTTAATTTGCTGGGCAAATGGAGTATCTACCTTCCATATCATACCCTTCATGGTAGGCAATTCCTTTAAGAAAATAAAACATAAGACAAATGATTAGGGAACCATACCAAAATTTGTATTTTGACTCTTTTGTTCTTTTTAGGTTATCCATTAATTGTTGCCACATGAGCTCACATAGGTTATAATCCTTTCCTTCTTTTACCATTTGATGAGTTGTGTATATATTGCAGTGGCAGTAGCAAAATTTTCTCTGTTGGTATAGTATATCTTGTATGCTATGCACATTGTAGCGTACCGGACCCCCAAATCTTCAATGTCATTTACTGTTAGGGTTCTTTTATCAAACTTTTCTCCAGTTAGTCTCATCACTTCCTCATTCTTCATTGATTTCAATATAGGCACAGATCTAGAGAAGCATAATCTGGTAACAACCTTGATGGCTTCCTTAGTGATCAAATATGGTTGATCAAGCAGAAAAAGTCTCCATGGATTCAACTTAGGGAAATGCTGATCCATTGTTCCTCATACCAAAAATTTGGGAAACCCTTCCAGATGTCAAGTTGTTTTGCAACAACATCAGCAAACTCTGGTTTTAATTGAAAATCATCTCCTAATGGATTGTCATTTCTGAACTATTCTAGCATTAGGTGATCATATTCATCTATTTGTGAATGGATGTAAATTCAAACATCCTCTGTATGAAGTACATTTGTAGGAACATGAGAAAATGCACCGTCTTTGTCTATTTTGTGGATTTGTATGGGTGCTTTTTGAATTTTTGCCTTGGTCTCCTAGCAGCATTGATTACTATAGGTGTCGCCATAGTAATACCTTCATAAACTAGGGTTTAATCAGTGAAAATTAGAAATAACTGATAATGTGGTAGATAGGGTTTGCACCAATGCTTTGTTGATGATCTTCTTCTCTCCTTTGCTCTTTCACACACTTGAATTCCTTCAAATAAGATCAAATTTGATTAGAAATTAACTAAATAGTCTTTTTACCAACCATGACTACTCTACATTAATTGCATTCTCTGTTCTTGACCTAATTGCCCCTTTTATTTATTGAAATGCTCAAGATAACTGAGAGGGGGTGAATTAGTTGTAACCAAAACTTAACTTCTTATAAGCATCAACACATCAACCACTTAATCACTGTTATTATGATTTAACCATGAAAACATGAAATCAGAAACTCAAGCACATTCACACATTCAACACATAAGACACCAGATTTTTACATGAAAAACCCAATGAGGGAAACACCACAGTGAGGATTAACTCACAATATAAATGATATATCAAAATTTACAAGGCTCACTACCCAAAATGCTCACTGCAAAAAGAAGGGGCTCACTATCAAGAGAAGAGGCTTACTACCAGAAGTAGAAGAAGATAGTTAAAATGAGAAAGGATCTCATAGCAACCAGGGATCCACCACAAACTCGACTAAATCTTTCGCAAGCTCTCTAATCAAAATATAATCTTTTTTGCTCACTTTCACACTCACAAACTTATCTGGATCACACCTGTAATAAATGATGCTTCTCATGCAGCTATTTCATCTATCTCAACAACTTCGCTAGATTTCCCAATCCTCTAATAAATATTTATACATTCGCAGTCTTGGAAACAATCTTCAAGGTCAGCACAAACAATAAATTTAACCAATATTTAAAATTAGGTCCAGACCTAAACATTCCCATGGTGGAAAGGAATGAATGCGGACCATACCACACTTTAGCAGGGACTCAAATGCAATCTCTGACACAATAACATGCTATCACAAACTTCAAAGCATAATAGAAGTAGTAAAAACAACCAAGTTGGCCAAAACTAGTGTTAACACTAAGACCTTTAGGAACATGCTTCATCCATGATCCAAATTACACTTTGCGAACCAATCACAAGGTAGGAACATGATCTAGAGACATCCACAAGGATGTTACAATCACCAAGAACTTTCACACAACCCCCAAACATTCTTCAAACCGGAGCACTTAAACATTGCTGTCAACCACTGTCATAAAGGAAAGATCACTTGCAGAGTGCCAAATCATGAACTACTTCAACTGAAGGAACATAACATCATTCCAAACTTAATCTCAGAACCACAAACTATAAAACTTAAATGCAGAGAGATGCGGAGCATAATACATTCTCCCTGTCACCATTGAATAGTCAAAAAAATAGTTTTTACTCTGGTGAACAGAACTCACTCAAATCTTCACATTAGAGGCTCAAACTTGAAACATAGCAACTACAAACCTCCTTTAACATAACTTTCAAACCGTAGATAAAGATATTCAATCTACAGGATATGCAAAGCAAAACACTGCACTATTCTTCTCAGACACTTGCTCAAACTCATCCAAATAATTTCCTTATATGCTGACCTTAGGTGTTGACATCAATGACAACACTTATTGCTCATACTTGCACAAATCTCCTCCTTTGTCATTGATGGCAACACATGATGTGAAAAACCATCAAGAGAAACTTTCTTTGCTTCTTTGCTCCCCCTTACTTTATACTTTCTCTAGTTGCAACTTTCTCAGAATCTCTCTCAAGTTTTTCACATGAACTTCTCTCCCCCTTTGACATCAATGGCAAAGGGTGTTGGACATTTTCTCTCTCTTTAGTTATCAAGGCTCAATTTAGATCTTACTAATCACTACACTACTCCCCTTGTCAACAACACTGCAACACTTACTGCTCTTTATCAAGAACTCATATCAGTAACATCTACCTACTCCCCCTGAGAGGTAGCCTTCAAAACATTAAGCTAGATGAAAAATGAGACTTTGGACACCACTGGATTGATGCACTTTCTATGCATCTTAGTTTAGAGAAGGAGGGGTAATAACCCCTAACTTCTCCCTGAGATACTCAAAAGTATCCTTAGGCAGAGGCTTTGTGAAAATATCTGCAATCTGATCCTTTGTAGACACATATTCCATCTTTACTTCATTCTCTATTACCTTTTCTCTCAGAGAGTGATACATTATTGATATATGCTTTATTCTTGAGTGCATCATTGGATTCTTTGAAATGTTTATAGCACTTGTATTGTCACAAAAGATTGAAATTGGTTCTCCATACACAACTCTTATATCCTTCAAAGTTTGCTTCATCCATAACACTTAAGTACAACAACATTCTATGGAAATATATTATGCTTCTACAGTAGACAAAGAAATTTAATCTTGCTTCTTTCTCAACCATGAAATGAATCTATTACCCAAGAAGAAAGCACCTCCACTTGTACTTTTTCTATCATCAACATCTCCTGCCCAATCTGCATCTGTATAAGCACTAAGAGTGAAGTTAGTAGCTTTAGGATACCACAATCCATAGTCTGAAGTGCCTTTTAAATATCTCATTATCCTCTTAACTTCCATCACATGTGACTGTCTAGGATCTTCTTGAAATCTTACCATAAGACAAATTGCATGCATTACATCTAGTCTGGTATAGGTTAGATAAAGTAGTCCTCCAATCATAGATGTATACTTTTTCTGATCATTCTTAGGTGATTCATCATTCTTTCTCAGCTTGCAACTAGTTACCATAGGGGTACATACTGGCTTAGAATCCTCCATTATGAACTTCTTCAATAAATCTTTCACATACTTGGACTAAGAAATGAAAATTCCTTTTTCTGATTGAGTAATCTACAGTCCTAGAAAGAAATTCATTTCACCAAACATAGACATCTCAAACTCCTTTTGTATTTCCTCTACAAATTTCTTACACATACCTTCATTTACTCCAAAGATAATATCATCAACAAAGACTACAACAATCAGAATTTGATCATCATTAATTTTGAAATAGAGATTACTGTCTGCAGTACCTTTACTGAACCCTAATTGCAACAAATACTTGTCCAAGCTTGCATACCAGGCTCTAGGAGCTTGCTTTAGCCCATAAAAGGCTTTCTTCAATCTACACACCATGTCACCTTGGTCTGATGATTGAAATCCTTTCGGTTGTTCAATGTAGACCTCTTCTTCCAGCTCTTCGTTCAAGAATGCAGACTTCACATCCATCTGGTACACTTTGAAATCTTTGTGTGCTGCAAATGCCAAGAACATTATTATTGCTTCAATCCTTGCCACAAGGGCATAAGTCTCCTCAAAATCTATGCCTTCAACTTGAGAATATCCTTTGCATACCAGTCTTGCTTTGTTTCTTACTACTCCATTTTCATTCATCTTGTTTCTGAAAGCCTATTTAGTTCCAATCAGATTCTTATCAGGGGGTCTAGGAACCAATTCCTAAGTTTGATTCTTCTCTATCTGCATCAGCTCTTCTTCCATAGCCTTTACCTAATTTTCATCTGTTATGTTAGAAATTGTCCTCATGTATGGAATGGTACAATTTCCCCATGGTTTAGCTCCATCCCTTTGGTGACCTTTCAACCTAGCTTTTACAGACCTTCCTAAAACCTGACTAACCTAGGTCTAACTGGAAGAATCTCATATTTTGGAATAATTGAAGATTGAATAGGAAAAGAAAACATGGATTTGGGACCCCCTAACCTCCTTAAAGCAGTCTTGAGTGGGAAATCAGGGGTTGGACTTGGGCACTAGCGCCCTTGTCCTGCCCTTATTTCCCAGGGTCTTGAGGTTTGGAGGGATGTCGGTTCTTTCCATGCATTTCGGGATTCCACTTTCAAATTTTCATTTTTCACATGATGTCAGCATCTTATTTTGAAATTTGAAATTCCTAATGTTGGATATAAAGAGACATTTGAAAATCATTTTATGATATACGATCTTTATGCAAGCTTGATGCTAAAACTCTGCAGAAATTGCCATTGAAGATCAGTAATTTGTTCAAGCTCTTGAAGTCGTTTGAATTTGCTTTCATGGGACTATGGATGGAGATTAGGAATCAAGATATTGAGACTATCTTGCTCTTCCTAGGGTTGGTACACCTTTTGCATGATTGGGAGAAGGGTTGAAGCCTCCAACACCGAGTTTGGAGATCCTCTGCAGACATTGCTAATTTGCCTTCTTGTTCATGCAAGTCTTCATTGATTTCTTCCCCTTGAGGTGAAGTTGTGTTTATTCATTGAGTTAATACAAGTTGTTGATTATCCCTTGATTGAGACATCTAGGGTTTGATATTTATGCATAAACATCTCTAGGGTTTGCACACACATCTGCAAATCTTTATCTTTGGCTATTGTTGAGGTGGGAACACCGAAATTGGGCTTGACCGAAGCAAGCTCCTATATAGCCGCAAACATTTTTCTCCTCCTTTTGCATGTACAGGTTGCATTTGTCGAGATCTGACGGAAAAGAGTTGCAGGAAGGTTCATGTTGTAGACATAGTTGTGATATAATTTGAATTTTGGGATTTCAAAATCTGGGACATGATGACTTGTGCCCTAGTCCAACTGGGTGATTTCTCTAGGATTCAGGGACCTCTGGAGATTGTGAAGTAGCTAGTACAGAAGATTCTAAAATTCTAAAACTTTCAAGACACAGTGACTAGTGCCCTAGTCCAACATCTCCTCAGTTTCTCGGTTTACTATCTCTGAACTGTTTGCTCTGCATTTCTATGCTTGTTTCATTAGTATCTGTGTCTAAAATTGAGTTATTGTAGTTTGATATGCAAATTAGGGTTTTATGATTAGGAAAGAAAACTAGCTTGTGAAACCTGATTCAATAGCCACGTAGACACAATTACAAGAAAAGGGAACATTGGAAATCTATAGTTTATCCCTAAACTCACAGTTTGCTTCCCTAATGCTTTAGTATGTGAAAGTGTAGGACTTGTATCATCCATCTTGCTTCCACATTTTCCCCACTAAATATTTTGGTGAACCTGTACTCTAAAAGAATTTGCATCTCTTTACAATTCAGATTTGATTTAGTTTGCTGTACTAAAACACTTTTAGATTGCAAACCCTTTTTCATGAAAGTGCATGCTTTAAATCTTGAATGATTCTCTTATCCTTTCATTGAAAAGAATTTGAAAATTACAACTTTGTGTGTTGCATAGTGTTATTTTATACTTTTCACAAAGTTCATGTTATAAAATTTTACATTTAAGTCTTGGGTGAATTTGAGCATGTTAAAATGTCAGATTACTTTTTACAAGACTTTCATGTGCATAATGAGCCGTATAGTTGTGATGACTTCAATATACTGGATGAAGCCCATGATGACTTTATCTCAATTGACCAGTTCACTATGACTCTTAAACCGTCATTGTTTCAAAGATTTGTAAATGCAATTTATGTTCCTAAAGCTAGAGAAGAAACTGTGAAACTGAAAAATAGTGGTCACTTTGTGCTTAGATGTACCTCAATCCTCTTCTAAACCAGTGCTCACTATTAGAGGTCCTTCACCTTCTTCTCATTCTCCTGATTACATTTACAACTATGCTAAATAGATATCATATCCAACTTCACAACAACCTAGTTCTATTGGGGTTGCTCATACATACAATATTTGGAATAACAAACAAAACAAATAACAATCAAACATTTTGATATCTTTACTAGATTCTCAACTGATGCTTCCTCAAGCACCCTATTTAACACAAAAAGTTGGTCAAGATTATGATCTTGTTGAGTAGCTGCGTGCTACTCCTGCTAAGATATCTCTTTGGGAACTTATTCAAACTTCACCTACATACCATGGAATGCTCCAAGAAGCTTTACAAAAGGTGATTGTGCCACCTACTATTAAACCTAATGATGTAGTAGCTCTTTTGGATTGTATGCATGTAAAAAAAATAGATATTTTGTTTCAACAACATGAGTTGCCATCTCTTGAAGTTTAAAATTAGTATGATCCTCTGATTATTTTTGTTACAATAAACAAGAAATTGATTAAAAGAGTCATGATCGACAATGGGTCAGCTCTTAAATGTTTGTGGTATTAGCTTATTACATAAGATTAAAGTTGACACATCTCTGATTAAACCAGATAAGTTAAGCATTCGTGGCTTTGACAATGTTGGAAGACAATCTGTAGGCACTATAACTCTACCTATACAAGTTGGGCCTGTAACCTTGCCTACCTTGATTCATGTCATGCCTTGTTCTTTGTCTTACAACATGAGTCTAGGTAGACCGTGGATTCATGCACTGGGGGCAGTCCCTTCTACCCTTCACCATTCGATTAAATTTATTCATAAAGATAAGCTCCATACCATTCACGCTGATCCTGAACCCAGTCTCTATTTACAAATTGAATCACAAAAATAAGTTGTTCAACACAAAATCTTAATCAATTTGAAAGTTGAATCATCAACTTCCCCTACCACAAATAAGGTTGTTCTAGAGTCCACACAATCAAATGTATTTCTTGGTGATGATTGGGGTTCATTAGATTTTACATCTCCTTCCATGGGTGAATACAAAATTAATGATCATGTCCTTGAAACATCAAAAGTTGCATCGATATTATCTCAAAGTTTGACCGTGAAACCTAAGGTCTCTTTGGTTACAAATTTAGATAACACTCTTAATTATACCACATATTATGAGATCGATGAAGCCCCACCTTCTTCCAAAGAAATGGCTTCTCTATATGGTCAAGGATTTTAGATCCTTTACAAGAACCGTGACTATGTAGGTATGGGTTGCGGAATTAATCAACAAGGAATTAAAGTCCCTATAGAATTTGCTTCGCAACATTACTCAAGTGGTATTGGATATAACCCTATGAGGGAATCTAAAGCTTGTCGGCATCCTAATCTTAATGTGAATACAATATCGACACTCAATTTGATCTTTCCTGAGATGATTGACACTAATTGTCCTCCAAGAGAAATCCCTTTAGATGTGTTTTCAACTGATGAAGTGATAATCAAATTCTTGGGTGCTTATGACAATATTCCCTCTTACCATCATAAGTGTGGATTGCCTTATTATCTGAATAACGATGCATACTTTGGAAAATCTACTAGCATGATAAGTAATGCTTTGATATCTGAAGATCAAACTAAAGAGATACCACAATCACTTGACCTCCCATACCACAGTACTTTACTTAATGGAAAGATTGTTGATGTCTTCATAGAGAAAGACAACACTGAGAAAGTTATTCCCATTAGTGCTTGTTTGAATATAGAAGAGAAAGAAGAAATGACCAAGTTATTACATGAGTTTTCTAAATTATTTTCTTGGAATTATTTAGATAAGCCTAGTATTGATCCTCAGATTGTGACACATAACATCATCTTGAAACCAGATGCTAAGTTGTTTAAACAAAATATTTGTAAAATGAATCCTAAAGTTGTGTTACTTGTAAAAGTTTAGATAGAAAAGCTCTTGTAAGCTGGTTTCATCCGCTCTATTGATTATTCACCTTGGATTTCAAATATAGTGGTTGTCACTAAACTTGATGGCTACCTCCGAATGTGTACCGACTTCAGAGATTTGAATCTACAATCTTTGAAAGATGATTTTCCACTCCCAAACATTGATATGATTGTTGATTCTATAGCCGGCCATGAGTTACTTTCCTTCATGGATGGATTTTTAGGATATAACCAAATCCTTATAAACCCCCACGATCAATATAAAACCGATTTCATAACACCTTGGGGAATATTTTGTTGAGTGGTTATGCTGTTTGGATTTAAGAATGCAGGAGCTACTTATCAACGTGCCATGACGCTTATATTTCATGACTACATGCACAATATCTTAGAGGATTATGTCGATGACATCTTGGCGAAGTTTATTCATCACCAGGATCATGCCATGACCCTCCAACAAATCTTTGAATGAATAAAGAAGTATAACATGTGATTAAATCCCCGTAAATGTGTATTCGGTGTAGATAGTGGCAAACTATTGGGGTTTATAGTTTCAAATCGTGGTATTGAGGTAGACACGAAAAAGATTGATGCGATTGTTAACATGCCAACTCCTAAGAACATATCTCAACTTCATAGTCTGCAAGGGAAGATATAGGCCATCCGCTGATTTGTTTCACAACTCGCGGATAGGACTCACCCTTTTACTTAACTACTGAAAAAGGATTCTAAGTTTCAATGGAATTCAAATTGTCAAAAGGCTTTCAAGGACTTAAAAAGTTACCTTGCTAAACCTCCTATTGTACAGCCCACTGTGTCTGGTAAACCTTTTATTCTTTAGACCTCAGCATCTAATTATTCTCTAGCAGCTTTGTTAGCACAACATAACACTGAAGGCAAAGAATGTGTTGTATATTATATCAGTCGAACATTGCTCGATTATGAAGTGCGATACACTGTTATTGATAAGCATTGCTTAGCTTTAGTGTTTGCAATATAGAAGCTTAGACACTACCTTTTAAACACTGAAATACATGTCATGGTGAAATTCAACCCTTTGAAACATCTTTTGGCTAAAACTGATTTGTCAAGGCATCTTGCTAAATGGGTTATGTTGTTAACTGAATTTGATCTTAAGTTTATTTCTCAGAAGGCCATTAAAGGACACGCATTAGCCAACCATTTAGCTGAAGCACCCTGTCCTTTTACTATACAAAGTGAGGATACATTTCCTGATGACCAAATCTTACCCTTGATAAAGAAGACGAATGGGAATTGTACTTTGATGGATTAAGATGTCGACTCCAGTGTTGGTATCATATTGGTACCTCCTTCAGGTAATTCAATTCCTATGTCTTATCATCTAAACTTTTCATGCATGAACAATATTGCCAAGTACGAAGCTCTCATCACCAGACTTCATGTTGCTCTGGCTTTAAACATAAAAAATCTCACTATATATGGTGATTCACAGCTTATAGTGTGACAAATAAATGGATCATATCAAGCTAAACAAGACAAGTTATCTCAATATCATGACCTTGCTCTATCTCTATTAAAACTGTTCACATCATTTTCAATAGATATTATTCCCAAGAAAGATAATCGACATGCAGATGTAATGGCAAGTGCAACTTCCTTTATATCCCCTGATAATTCTCTTGATGAATTTAGTTTTATTATCCATAATCTCAAAACACCAGCTGTAGACGATTATGTAATTGTGAATTCGAAACTATGTGGTAATATAAATCAAGATGAATGGTTCTCCCATATAGTCAATTATCTGTGTGATGGAACTATATCTAATTTGACATATAAGAATGTAGAAATTTGCTTATGTAAGATTGTGGCATGTTATATCATATTGTCAAATGTTCTATATAGACGAAGCTATAATGGTGTTTTGCTCCGATGCATAATTAATTCAGAGATTCCAATAGCCTTAGAAGAAGCTCACTCTGGTGCTTGTGGAAGACATTTTGGAGGCAAATCACTGGTACAAAAGTTAATACATATGGGATATTATTAGCAGCACATGGAACAAGATTCCTTTACTTATGTTAAAAACTGCCCGCAATGTCAACAACATCAACACTTAATCTGAGCACTTGCCCAGGAACTTCATGCCCAAGTCTCACCTTGGCCATTTTCTGTTTGGGGCTTGGATCTAATTGGAAAAATATCTCCACCTTATTCTCAAGGACATACCTTTATAATAACTACTACTGATGACTTTATGAAGTGGGTCGAAGCTGTCCCTTTATGATCCAAGACAACCAAAGTAATTTGTCAATTCATACAAGATAACATTATCTCTCGATTTGACATTCCTTCCTCCTTCATTCCGACAATGGCACGCCATTCAAGTACAAGAATGTCAAGAAATTTTTGGAAAAATATCATATTCAACATCGCTTCTCTAGGCCTTAATATCCTCAATCAAACAACCAAGCAGAAGCTTCAAACAAGGTTATAGGACAAATCCTACGAAAAATTGTTAACAAGCATCAGAAAGAATGGCATACTCAATTATCCTATGCATTATGGGCTTATAGAACAAGCATTCGTATAGCTACTAGAACCAGCCCATACAATCTTGTTTATGGTACTGACGCGGTAATGCCCTTAGAACTCGAAATTCCTTCACTAAGAGTCTCCTTGAGAGATGTTATAGATGATGACATGGAAAGAGAGAAAATATTACAACTTGAGATGTTGGATGAACATCGTATTAATTCTCTAGAATATCTTAAGGCCCATCAGAAAAGTATATAGTGATCGTACAATGAACGTGTTATACACCATTCCTTCGACGTTGGAGATTTGGTACTTTATGAAAATCAACGTAATGTAAATGCAGCTCCTGGAGAAAAAGGAAAGTTTAGCCCTAATTGGCTTGGACCCTATGTTGTTACTGAAGCCTTTGGATTAGGAGCATATAAGTTAGCCGATGAACAAGGTATGCTGCTTAAACAACCTATTAATGCAACACATCTCAAGAAGTTTTATGCTTAAGATTATATGTTAGATGCTACTTTAGAGCAAAACAATTATTAGTTAGTTTAGCTTCAATTTTTACAAGATATGATTGTTTTGTCTTAATTCATTTAACATAGAATCTTTTTTAGTTGATCATTGTTGTATCTTGCTTAAACATATTTTCTTGAAAGATCACTTTTGCATTAACTAATTTGAGCATGGATTGTTAGTTATGTGCGAAGTCCATTAGTCATTGTGCTTTTACTATATGTTTTGCAAATAATTGTTTAGTATCACATTAGCATTAATCATATTTCCACATAAGCTTTTTAACATTTATCACTAGTTGCATTTTAGATAAATCACATGTGATAGATTATACAATAGCTAGAAATAATAACAAGAAAACATCATATATATATATCATCATTTTTATATATCCAGGCCGACTGTCCCGTATAGCAAAATAGGATGCAATAGTACAAAATAGATACATCACATAGCTGAAACCCTATCGCATGTACCCTTGAAACCTCATGGTCTATGTGTGATGGAGGGCTGACCATGTGTGGCTATGGATCGTGAGTGACTCCTAGAAGCACTCTGTGCTCGTAACCCCCTAATCTCTCCTCTTAGTCCCAGTACATCTACTAATAGCAGTCTCTTTTCACGATAGCTTGCTCTAGCTCTACCTAGATCCTGTCCCTATCAGCCCTCGACTGGTGTAACTCTACCGATGAGGTCTCACTAGTGATAAGATCTCTCGTAGGTGCCAATGTTGGTGTAGTCTACGCTCGTAGCGCACGGAGCTTCGCCTCCATACGCTTGACTCTCTAGGCAGACTGATCCAAAATATCCTCTACTGATAATCTATATCAGACAAACAGCATGAAGATCTCTGCATGTTGCCCTATAGAAGGCTGTGGTAAATATCCTGTTCGTACTCACTGCTCATCCGCATTAGTTGGTACTATCTCTGCTATGACATGACCCACAAAGTTGCACCATGCATATGTCCCAACTGCAAAATGGAAACAAAATACATATCAATACCTCATATAGATATCATAAACAATTAACACAATCAAATAATCACAAACAACTACATCAAAATACATAAAGTATCCTACCAGGATCTCCATCTCGCCAAGATGGATCTCAGATAGTCGATGGTGTGACAAGCTCTGCAATCACCGTTGAAGGTGGAGGCATGCACCTCTTGGACTCACCCTCCTCACATCGACTTGATCCCCTCACACCCGTAGACGTGGGAACTCAAGCACTTAACTGAGATTGGGTATCACTCTCCTAGTTGATGTCTAACTCCTACTAGTCTCACCGTGGTCTCACCCTAAAGACGTACCGCAACTCGATCTCTCCCTCGTTGTCATCCTCATCCTCCTCATCATCATCTAAGTCATAATGTCTGGCTAGATCACTGATGTCATCCTCCATCTCTGTGTCTATCCCCTAACCAGCCCAAGGTCAAGGATTACCTGTGTGGTGACCAGGTGGATAGATAGGAGCAGGTCGAGCTGTTCGCCACCAGGTCTGCTACACTTGGGTCACTCCAATGTCATCTACATCAGATATTGTCTCTGCATCCTTTGGACCATCATCATCACTGACTAGCACATCTGCTATCATCAGCCATCAGGTGCTATTCACCCTGACTGCCCTACGTATAGAACACAGATAGCTCAGACACATCATGGGAACATCCGTCGGCATCTAAAATGTAATGCTACCTAATCAAAATAAAAGCATGAGATAACATGATTGAGGCAACCTACCATCAGTCGATCCCTCTGCATCCTCGCTAGCTACCTCTGCTCACATGGCCATGATATGCAGCCGCGATATGGTCTCTAGATGATATCGACAGGCCATAATCTATCAAATATAACCCTTTAGTATAGTAGATCGTTGTGTCTCCAGTACCTGATAAGCGAATAGGCATGGACCTGTCAATAAGATAATGCTGGCTCTATAGCAAAAACTATAGGCTGCGTACAACTGATATGCTCAAAGGCCCAGACTTGTAGTAGTGTACAACACATCAAGCTGTGATCCTCATAGTGGACATACTGATCTAACTCACAGTAAAGGTGCGTAGGCATATTGCACCCTCATGAGTACACTGTTCAATGCTCCTCCATCGCCCTGATAGTGTGAACAAGGCCTTTGTGAAGGTGAGTGCCTCAACCATTAGGTGTGACTGCTAGTGCTATCATGACAATCATAATCAACTGAATTGGTGGAATGTCAGCACACCCCTACTCTAACAAATGAAGCTGAATGTGTCCATGCTCTGCTCGAGAGACGGTGTAGCCTAGGCAATACATCTGACTCTGTCGAGTGTACTCTGCTGAGCGACAGTTTTTGATCCTCATTGTCTCTCCTTGTATGGGCAGTCGCAAAATCCGAAAGACATCCTCAAGTGTAATGGTCATCTCTCTTGTAGGTACATGAAATGTCGATGTATTTGCATTCCATCTCTCCATTAATGCCATCAGCATGCTAGCATGGAATCTAATTGTGGGCATGTCAAATACCCACCAGAGGCCCACTGCCTATAAATGCTCTCTCTCCACATTAGACATGGTAGTAATGTGATCATGAAGAAGCGACATTAGGTGACCTCCTATGTGCTCTCGCATCCCTAAGATGACCTGTATGACACAAATAGATAGAGATTCAATCAGTTTCTGCACAACAAAATGTAACTTCATGATCAAAATAAGGAACAGTACCCGGTCCCTAGGGCCCTTGTCCTTTCTAGACTTGGGTGCCCCAAGAGGACTTGGGCACCCAAGTCAGACTTGGGCGCCTTGGGTGGACGAGGGCACCCAAGGAGGACTTGGGCACCCTTGATTGGGACCCTTGTCCATTCTCCCCCACAAGGCACGAAAAATGATAAAATTCTAACAAATGAAGAGTATAAGAAGAACAAGCAAGGATCAAGGACCTACCTTGGGCTCAAGTTGTCTCTCTGCCACCCAGACTCGGAGCATCTCCAGTCGTGGAAGTTATTATGGACGTCGAGTCAGCATTGTCAATCTCCTCTTCCTTCTCCTTCACTCCTCTACATAATGACAAGTAACAAATGAATAGTGAAAAGTGATGACTCCCCCTATATATATAGATAGAAAAGAAATCCTATCACTATCTAGGTGCAAAAACAAAGAAATTGGTAGGTTTTACTCTTGAGCTATCGAACTCAGATTTTCATGCCATTTGTTGCATTAGAATCCTAGTTCCACTCTCCATCTTCCCCAATGCATTGTGTTTGGGTATTGTTACTTTAGACAACCCTCGCAATGTGTTTCTCATCAAGTTTCCCTCAAAATCAACGTGTGTAGATATCTCCTTATTTCTACTTTTCAGACTAAGCAAGCAGAAACAAGGGGGGCATATATCTCCCTCAATTTCCTCCCTCATCATGTCTCATCACTCAACCCCCTTAGTGATTATGAACTAACTTATTGATGCTGGTTGCAGGTTGACTTGATTTGATTTTGGATTCTCTGACAAGTGTCCCTTTGCAGGTTGTGGTTCCTAACTTTGTGGTCTTGCAAGATTATAGACTTGGGGGCTTCTTTCTCTTTTATGACAATGCTTCGACTTCCTCTAGAGTATCCTTTTGGGTATCCTTTTCATTATTGATGTATTTAGTTTCCTTTAGTTGCATATGCACATAGTGTCATATGGCCACTAAAGTGGGGGCTAAATGTTATGTCAGAAATTGTCCTCTTGTATGGATTTCCCCATGGTTTAGCTCCTTCCCTTTGGTGACCTTTCAACCTAGCTTTTATAGACCTTCCCGAAACCTAACTGACCTAGGTCTAACTAGAAGAATCTCACATTTTGGAATAACTGAAGATTGAATGGGAAAAGCAAACTTAGATTTGGGACCCCCTAACCTCCTTAAAGCAGTCCTGAGTGGGAAATCAGGGCTTGGACTTGGGCAATAGCACCCTTGTCCTGCCCTATTTCCTGGGGTCTTGAGTTTGGGAGGGATATCGGCTCTTGTCGTGCATTCTAGGATTCCACTTTCAAATTTTCATTTTTCACGCGATGTCAACATCTTATTTTGAAATTTGAAATTCCTAAGGTTGGATATAAAGAGACATTTGAAAATCATTTTATGATATATAATCTTTATGCAAGCTTGATGTCAAAACTCTGCCAAAATTGCCATTGAAGATTAGTAATTTGTTGAAGCTCTTGAAATCATTTGAATTTTCTTTCATGGAGACAATGGATGGAGATTAAGAATCAAGATCTTGAGACTATCTTGCTCTTCCTAGGGTTGATACACCTTTTGCATGATCAAGAGAAGGGTTGAAGCCTTTAACATCGAGTTTGGAGATCCTCTGCGAACATTGCTAATTTGCCTTCTTGTTCATGCAAGTCTTAATTACTTTCATCCCCTTGAGGTGAAGTTGTGTTTATTCATTGAGTTAATACAAGTTGTTGATCTTCCCTTGATTGAGACATCTAGGGTTTTATATTTATGCATACACATCGCTAGGATTTGCACACAAATATGCAAATCTTTATCTCTGGCTATTGTTGAGGTGGGAACACCAAAACGAGGCTTGACTGAGGCAAGTTCCTATATAGCTACAAACATTTTTCTCCTCCTTTTGCATGTACAGATTGCATTTGTCAAGATCTGATGGAAAGGAGTTGTAGGAAGGTTCATGTTGTAGACACAATCATGACAAAATTTGAATTTTGGGATTTTGAGAGTTCTGGGACATGGTAACTCACTCCCTAGTCCAACTAGGTGATTTCTCTTGGATCCAGGGACCTTTGGAGATTGTGAAGCAACTGGTGCAGAAGATTCCAACATTTAGAAACTTTCAAGACATAGTGACTAGCGCCCTAGTCCAACAACTCCTCAGTTTCTAGGTACACTGTCTCTAAATTGTTTTCTCTACATTTCCATGTTTGTTTCATCAGTATCTGTGTCTAAAATTGAGTTATTGTAGTCTAATATGCAAATTAGGGTTTTATGATTAGAAAGGAAAACTAGCTTCTGAAACCTGATTCAACAGCCACATAGACATGATTAACAGGAAAAGGGAACATTGGAAATTTGTAGTTTATCCCTAAACTTACCCTTTGCTTCCCTAATGCTTTAGTGTGTGAAAGTGTAGGACTTGTATCATCCATCTTGCTTCCACATTTTCCCCACTAAACATCATCTTTACAGGCTTCACTTACAGTTTTAGGTTCAATCTTTGAAAGTAAACAATAGTTCACCTATTCTTCTACAACTCTTTTCCTTGTCAATACCCCTTTGCTTTTATCACCAATAATCTGATCTTTAGAATGATTAATCCTTACATACCTGGGAGTCTTAACAACACTTTTAGGAGCCTTTTCTTCTTCAATTTAACTGTCTTGTTGTTCAACGTTTTCTTCATTTACTGTAACAGCAGGTTCATTTGATTCATAGCCACTCAGATCTGATATTCTTTCCTTATCTTCATCATGTTGGCAAGAGACACTACTCTGGTATGGACTTGTATGTTGTCATTGATGGCAACAAGGTTCAAAGATCTTATCACCATGAAAGGAAGAGATAACTTCGGAAGGACATATTGGATTTCAGGTCCGGTTGACAGAAAATGGCTAAGTATGGGTATTTATAGAGTAAAGAATAGTCAGTGGGTCAGTGTGCTTCTGCAAATTATGATTTGGTAATACGGTTAAGGAAAGATGTTAGTAATTGTTTGATGATGCTATGCTCTAGATATTAAGTCATGACTTCCTCCGGAAGTCATTTGGAAGAATTATCTAAATCCGGGTGAACAGAGGTATAGTAGAGATAGTGAACATGGCACATTGTAATGGTCTACATTCCTCCGCAGGTGAGCATTTTGTTATATAGTTTTAAGGTGTTACAAACACTTGTATGAAGTGTCTAAATTCTAGAATTGTGAGATCTGAAGTCCATCGGAAAGATAGTTGCAAGCTACTGAGTATCGACATAGTGTTTGACAGAGTTGACTGAGACAGAGTTTGAGCTCCGATGGTCCACATTTCTCCGTAAGATGATATCATGCCTTGCAGTTCTGACGGTAAGTTTGGGAATGTATTAAGAGTCCTTGATATGATTTTGGAGGTGTTTTGAGATCCACAGTAAAAGTTGTAAGTCAGCAGATGAACCTATTAAGCATGTTCTTAAGGAACAGGTCAACTAGTGTGATAAATCATTGTGCGGAGAAGAAATAGTGTTTGAAAGATCTAAGTGATTGAATGATTAGAGATGACCTATATGAACACATTTGATCGAAGACTTGGGTCCACACAACATATAGTGCATTGGATTAAGCTGACAAGCTACATCTTTCTAAGTACACGTTTCATTTCCTGGATGCTAACCTGATTGTGGATCAAATCATGATGCGGATATATAAAGGTGATGAATTTTAGTTGTGAGTGTGGTGATGACGATGTGATTGATGCGAGCATGTAAATAACATAGTAGAGTTAGAAGATCAGCAGTGATGAAGACTTGGGATTCAGAATTCAGTTGCTAAATGACTGCACCCTGGCATAGTGATAGATGCTTATGTAGTATTCAATTTTCATGAGCAATTTGATTTGTACTTGGTAGTGAGTTTTATTCTTCAAGACAGTGAGCTTGGTAGTGATCCTCCATTAGGGTTTAACAACCCTCAGGGTTTAACATCCCTTATTGTAATCTTGCTAGGTTTAGGGTTGAGGCAGTGAGCCTGCTAGACCTAGTTGTACTTCATGGCAGTGAGCTAACATGTTCCAGGCTTGTAGAGTGACCAAGCCTGAACATCATTATTTGTAAATATTCTAATATATATTTGAGAGCTAATCCTCTCTGTGGTTTTTCCCATTTTAGGTTTTCCACGTAAAAATCTTGGTGTCTATGTGTCATGTTTTTATGGTTACTATTCATATGCATGTTATGCCTTTGCTTAATTAATTTTGGAAAATGGTTGAAAGTTATTGTGCATCAAAAGATTGTTAGAACACTGATTCACCCCCCCTCTCAGTGTTCCTGACCTTCAACACATCAACCTTCAAATTAGCACTCTTAATGATCTTTCTTAATATCTTATTGTAGCACCGGTAGGCCTTACTCTTAGTAGAGTATCCAAGGAAAATTCCTTCATCACGCCTAGCATCAAACTTGCCTAACTCTTCTTCTCTTATGATATAACATTTGCTTCCAAAAACTTTGAAATATTTCACTGTAGGAATTCTTTCATACCACAATTCATAAGGAGTTTTAGTACCATTACCGTTGACTTGAACAACATAAAGTGCTTGTCTCCTTGCAGACTTCTTGTTCTTGTAGGACCACACAAATATGTATGCACCAGCTCAAGCAATCCAGCAGAAATTTTTTCTTTACTCTTGAAACTTGTCCTTGTCTGTTTCTCCAATTGACATTCCTTGCAAATAGTATTAACAGGCTTCACAAGCTTAGGCAAATCTCTCACAGCTTGTACTAAACTTATCTTCACCAAGTTATTAAAATTGATATGACACATCCTTTTATGCCACAACCAACTCTCATCTGTCTAAGCCAACAAACAACAATCATTAGTTCCTCTCAAATGATAAACATTACCTCTAGTCTTCTTACTAGTAGCAATCACTATTTCAGAGCTCTCCATGATCTTGCATCCATTATCCTTGAATCTTAGATCATAACCTTTGTCACACATCTAACCAACACTTAAAAGATTATGCTTTAAACCCTTCACATAGAGAACATCATCTATATTGTCTTTTCCATCGAAAGAAATAGATGCTCTTCCACAAATCTTACTAGTTGCATCATCTCCAAACCTAACCAGTCCTCCATCATACTTTTCCAAACTTACAAACTTAATTTATCTCCAATCATGTGATGTGAACATCCTCTGTCAATAATCCATTCATTCTTATCTTTCTCAACCTAGAAGACAAACAAAGCACTCTCTTCCACTGGTTTTTCTTCCTTCACACAGTTAACAGGATTAGTAGATACAGGTTCTTCCTTGATAGCAATAAAATATCATTCATTTGCACTAGTATCATCAAACACATCATCCATTACACCATTATCATCATCATCTCTAACATAATAGCATTTCTTTATGATCCTAGGTCTACTTTCAAATTTCTTCTTTCCTTTCTCAATTCTCTCTGAACACCTTGAGGCATAGTGACCAATCTTACCACAAGTAAAGCATTTGAATGGTAATTTACCTTTGAACTTACCGATACCTCTTTGCATTTTGTCCACAAAGTTGGATTCAATCTCATCAAGGTCATCATCTGGTTCCACAGCATACTTCTCAGATCTTGAGGTCTTCTCTGAAGTACTGGCTTTTAAAGTAGTCTCAATCTTCGACAGAGCATCACCGAACTCTCTCATCTCAAATGCAGTGAAATTTCCAAGCAACTGATCCTTTGTAATCTTGTTAACACTCATAAGTTCTTCAATTGAAGACACCTTGTGATTGTAGGATTTAGGCAATGATCTAGGAATCTTCAGGAAAACCTCATTCTCATCAATAGTTCCTCCAAGACCTTTGATTCCATTGACAATTTCATCAACCTTTTGCATGAAGATTGTTATGTTCTCATCATCACTCATCTTCAGGGCTTCATACCTCACCTTTGTGTTTTGTAATTTGGTACTCTTTACAGAATCATCTCCTTCATATAAATTTTTCAACATAACCCAAATCTCATGAGTAGTTTCCAGATCCATAACTTTCACTAACTCAGTGTTAGATAAAGCATTTAACAGAGTGTCTTTAGCCTTTCCATTTAACTCATACTATTTGACTTCATCTTTGACTGATGGACCATTTTGAGAAATAGTATACTTTGTATCTGCCATCTTCCAAACACTTAACTAAGAGAAATCAAATGACTTTTCATCTGTACCTTCTAGAGAGCATTGTCTGTTCCATCGAACTACAGAGAGTCCTTGTGTGCCATCCTAAATCTACCCCAAGTTGTTAGGATTTCTTCCAAGGAACCCTCACTCTGATACCAATTGTTGAAATACACAAGACAACTGAGAGGGGGGGTGAATTAGTTGTAACCAAAACTTAACTTCTTATAAGCATCAACACATCAACCACTTAATCACTATTATTATGATTTAACCATGAAAGCATGAAATCAGAAACTCAAGTACATTCACACATTCAACACATAAGACACCAAATTTTGTATGTGGAAAATCTAATGAGGGAAAAACCATGGTCAGGATTACAATATAAATGATATATTAAAATTTACAAGGCTCACTGCCCAAAATGCTCACTGCAAAAAGAAGGGGCTCACTACCAAGAGAAGAGGCTCACTGCCAAAAGGGGCTCACTGCTAGAAGTAGAAGAAGATAGAAGAAGATAGTTACAATGAGAACGGATCTCACAGCAACCAAGGATCCACTACAAACTCGACTGAATCTTTTGCAATGTATCTGCATCAAAATATATTCTTTTCTGCTCACTTTCACACTCACAAACGTATCTGGATCACACCTGTAATAAATGATGCTTTTAATGTAGCCATTTCATCTATCTCAACAACTTTGCTAGATTAGTCGATCGTCTAATTCATATTTATACATTCACAGTCTTGGAAACAATCTTCAAGGTCAGCACAAACAATAAACTTAGCCAATATTCAAATTAGGTCTAGACCTAAACATTCCTGTGGTGGAAAGGAATGAATGCGGACCATACGACCTTAGCAGGGACTCAAATGCAATCTCTGATGCAACAACACACTATCACAAACTTTGAAGCATAATCACAAGTAGTGAAAACAACCAAGTCGGCCAAAACTGGTGTTAACACTAAGACCTTTAGAAACACACTTCATCCATGATGTGAATTACACTTTGCAGACCAATGAAAAGGTAGGAACATGATCTAGAGACATCCACAAGCATGTTACAATCACCAAGAACTTTTGCACAACCCCCAAACATTCTATCCAGAAGATTCTTCAAATCATAGCACTTAAACATTACTGTCAGCCACTGTCATAAAGGAAAGATCACTTGTGGAGCACCAAATCACGAACTGCTTCAACTAAAGACACATAATATTATTCCAAACTTAATCTTAGAACTGCAGACTATAAAACTTAAATGCAGAGTAGAATACATTCTCCCTGTCACCATTGAATACTTAGAAAAATAGTTTTTACTCTAGTGAACAGAACTCACTCAAATCTTCACACCGAAGGCTCAAACTTGAAACATAGCAACTATAGACCTCCTTTAACATAACTTTCAAACTGTAGACCAAGATATTCAATCTACAGGATATGCAGAGCAAAACACTATACTATTCTTCTCAGACACTTGCTCAAACTCATCCAAATAATTTCCTTAGATGCCGACCTTAGGTGTTGACATCAATGACAACACTTACTGCTCATACTTGCAACATTATTATGCAGAGACCTATGATCATTCATCAATCCTCCACAAAGAGTCTAATTTCTCTAGAATTTTGATCAATCATCATGATATTACTAGACAAACACATCCATATCATTTTTAGCCATTATGCTGAAGATTTCAGCATCTTATGCATTTAGGGGTTTTGAAAATGTTTGCAGTTGCAACTCCCCCTGAACTAATACTTCCTCCCTTTTAGTTTCTAGAGGATCCATCTACACTAGGTAGAACTGCAGATCCTTCATTTACTTCATTCTCTTCCTTCTTCCTCCATGTCCTATTTATTTCCTTCTTTTGTGGAGCAATATCAACCTTCTTTTGAGAAGCAAAGGACCTTACACTCTTTCCTCTACAAAACCTTGCAATCTGTCCTATTTTATTGTAATTGTAGTAGGTGATATTGGTTTGCGGAGCATAATCACTTTTTCTCACATTAGATCTGCAATTAGTAGCCTTATGACCATACTTGTTGCATGTGTAGTAGTAGCCATAAAAGAATTGAGGAGTTCTAACATTGTTCTTGCTAATCCATTTCTTATTACTTTGCTTCTGTAATCATTAGCTCTATGACCAACTTTGTTACAATCAAAACATTGACTATGAGATGAATTAGAGTTTACAACATTGTACCTTGGAGGCTTAAATGAATTCTGATTTTTCTTGCTTCTACATTCATCAACCTTATGACCAAACTTATTACAAGCATAGCAATTACCATTGAAAGCTTGAGGATACCTGATAGGAGTAGTTTGTTTAGCTACATGCCTTCTAAAATTCTTCTTCTTATTCTTCCTTTGTCTCCAAACAGAAGTGAATTCATCTTCTTTTGTATCTCCGGAGGCGTTCTTCTTAAGATATTCAATGCAAGCTTCTTCCTTCTTTGTTTTAGACTTTCCTTCTAATTTGAAGTTATCATATAAGTTTGTAGATGCACTAATTATAGGATTTTTTCCCTTTTCAAAACATAGGCCAGATTTTTCTTTTCCTGGCTTTTGAGAGTTAATTATCTCATCAATAATTTCATATCCTCCTTTTAGTTTTAATCCCTTATCAATATGTTATTTTGCCTTTTCCAATTCTTTTCTCAGAGTGATAACTTCTACCTCTAGTTTTGAACATTCAATAGCTTTCTCTTTGAGCTTGATGTTTAAACAGTCTTCAATCCTCTTACCTTCTTCAACCATGAATTTCAAATTAGAGATCATATCTTCTACCTCCTTGAGTTTGATGTCACCTCCTTTATCTCCTTCTATTTGAGCTTTTAGTTTTCTAATTTCTTATTTTGATTCTTTGGCCTTTGTCTTCAATTTCACAGTTGTCTCCTTTGATTTTTAAAGCATGTCCTCATATTCCTGATTTAGTTCTCTTGCTTCATCTAGATCCTCTAGGGTAGACTGGAGTTCTCCTTCAAGGTCAACATAATCTAGGTTGAGATCCCAACCTTCAGGTTCCATTGCTTCTAGATTTGGTTCTAGAATAAATACATCATTATCTATAGCTTCAAATTCCATCTTTTCAAGTGTAGGATCTACCTTAGCTATTAGGCTTCTCAAAGGTACTTGGCTCTGATACCAATTGTTGAACACATAGAGATGCTAAGAGGGGGGGTGAATCAGCATATACTAAAACTTAACTACTTCATTTGCAGAGAAGATCCATTTACTTTAGAGAATAGAAACTAAAACATGCAACACATTCATCAACACAATGACAACAATATTTTTATGTGGAAAACCCAAAACTGGGAAAAACCACGGTGAGTGTTAACTCACAATATAATGCTCATTGCTATATAAAAGTTTACAACATTATTTTAGGGCTACAACCCAAGGAAACTACAACTTCCTACTAACTTTGTTTTAGGGCTACAACCCAAGGAAACTACCACTTCCTACTAACTTTGTTTTAGGGCTACAACCCAAGGAATCTACTACTCCCTGAAGAAAGCTCACTGCTACAAAGAATTACCATGATAAACAAAACTATGAACTGCTATGAAAGAAGCATCTGACTCATGTTTATATTGTAGTTCTCTTTTCTGCACAATTACTCCATCATATTGATTCTATACACTTCAAACTTCTCATTCTACTTTATTACTTTCACACACTCACCCTTTTCACAAATGACTTTAATCTCCTATAAATACCCTCTGCAACACTTCAAAACATTGATTAGGTCAGCATCATAAAAACCTTTAGATGAAATATGTAATTCTTCAAGGGTCAACTTCAACTCATACAAGATGTCAAGAAAATAAGTTGTGGACCACAACATCTCATAATAGAATTCAAGGAATATCATTACACACCTTTTAATGTCAAAATAATTGATTAGGATCCATTCCACATAACATAAACTAGACTTTTAGCTCAAACTACACAAACATTGCTAACTGTTCATCTTCACACCATTGAGGAGAAGCCAAAAACATCATGTGGACCAATGTTTCAACATTGTATCTTCTTAAGAACATCCATACATCATTCACATAAAGTATCTGATCATTCTATGCATCCACAAAACAAGGAACATACTAAACTGATGAAAATAGGGTATTCTAACACATTGTAACACATCACAACTTAGAATATTGCATTGCAGACCATCAAACCATTTGAAACATCTTAGGAAGGAACTCATACACCATTATACACATATTCCCAAATCTATACATCCTTATTTATTACTTCCAAAGAAAATCAAAGACTTGACTCAAGTATACTATAATTCGAAGGACAGTTATATGCAATTCTTCACTAACTAACTTAAATGCCTTTTGTGGTACTAGAGGTAAGAAGGATTTGCATGTGATTCAAACTTGAGATACATTAAGGCATGCATAATCTCCACACAAGATCTTATAGCTGATTTGTATACCTTCCATCTTCCACAAGTGCTCAAACATGTGTTCTATAGAGTATTTCATCATCTGGAACAATCTATGTTAATTATGTCAGTTGAAATTTGACCTTGTGGACCATTAGAACACCTAATACTATGAGGAAGCATGCATTACACATCTCTAAACATATTCCCAAAACCACGTAGGGATCACTTCTCTTCCAGAGGAATGCAGAGCATTCCAATAGGTCTCTACCATTGCTTTACACTGTCAAGTCATAGTCCTATTGGGTGAATATTTTGTTGTCAACTAATTGATAAAAAAAATGGTTATATCAACCACAGTATGAAGAGATAAATCTCTCCTCTCAAAAATGGGAGGCTCCCTTCTTATTGCTAACTATGATCAACTAGTAATTAACTGAGTTTATTTACACTACTATTATCCATGGGGTGTTTCCATATCATCTTATTCCCTTATTTCAAAATAGATGTTTACAAATTACAACAAGAATCTTGTGATGCTTACAACATGCAATGAACCACTAACTACTACTTGGAGAAATAATAACCGATGTCTAATTAAGTTACACAAAAGAATAACTGAAATGATACTAGCAAGTGTTAATCACCAAGAAACCCATAAAAACCCAAAGTCTTTTGTTGCTTCTTGCGCCAATTGGAAATAAAGGAATATGGAATAAGATGCAGCCCAAAGTCTTCACCGCATGCCAAGACAAGATCAAACAATCATAGACAATAACTCGTAGCCCAAAGTCTTCAAGTTACTTTCCAATCACGAACATAAACACAATTCCAAAGATGATATCATAGCTCAAAGTCTACAAAATCAGATTTGGAGCACCTTGTAAATATTGGATTCCACGCTACAATGCAATCATGTACACAAGATAATGTAATAGAATAGATGTAAGAACAATTATAAAAAATCACAAACTTAACCCAAGACAAAGATTGGATGCCAACTTACTTTCTTTGTATTGCTTGAAAATTATTTACAATATGAACTCAAAGTTTCACTTTGCTCTTCAAAATGGCAGTGTTCCGCTTCAATAGATAAAATATAATATTTACAAAATCTCCCTCTTTATTTATAGGGAGAGGCTATGAGAAAAAATAGGAAATTTACATCTAATTTGACTTATTCAAAAATAGAGTTTGATTTGACTTGGGACTCTATAATCCAACTACATGTAATTTCATTTTTCAAAAAAACATGTAGTTTGTCATCTACATAGTACAAATTACATAACAAAAGCATAGAAAAAATGACTAAGTGTCCGAAGACACATCCTCTTCTTCTTTATCCTTCTCCAAGAAATCTTCATATCTTTTCATGGCGGCCTATACTTCATTATTGTTAGGTCCCGGTGTATGCTCAGAGATGGTTAGAACTCTAATGATGGAGTCTATTAGGGTGACAGGCCCATTTTTGTGCTTATTCAACATCTTTTTTCAGTCTATCTAGAATTACATAAAACTTCACCAACTTGTCAATAGAAGCCAATGAAAAAGCTCTTGTCCCTACCTCTATAAGTATCAATGTGGTGAATTCTTGGATGATTACATCAGCAGGGAGTATTTGTTGATCATCATCTAACATATGACAAGGAAGTTCAGAAAGCTCATCTGAAATATCAAGACCTTTGTTCATGCCCTTCTTCAAATCATCCTCTAAATCTTTGATCAGATTCTCGATGACATCCTTTTTGTTTATCATTTCCTCCCTGTATTGAACATATTTTTTACTTTTGGGGATGACCCCATGTTCAACCAACATTTCCATTTTGAAATCTCACAGCTTGTTCCATGCTTTGAGATCTTGTTCTATCAACTGCATATCTTGAGAAAGTATCTCAAGTGTCTGGTCAATTTCTTTCTTTACCTCACCCAGATTGTTGTAAAGTTCAATTGAAAGACTTTATCAACTAAGTGCCTTGGGCCAATATTCTTTCAATCTAGGCATTGACTGCTTAACCTTGAGCCCCAATCCTTTTAGCCTTCTGAATGGCTTCATCATTTACACTCACCTCAATCTGTTCTACCTGCTCTGATGATTGTGCTATCTTGAGTAGCACAGATGTTAGCTACTCCACCTGTACCTTGAGTTGATCTTTGATTATCTTGTCTCTATCATACCTTTCAAGCAATGTAGCCAATTGTGCTATCAAATCTTCTTCGGCACTTTCATGCATTTGCTTGCCAAGTTCAATTTTTGAGACAGTATAATTAGTAACTTGGATCTCATTGAGATTTTTATCTGGCGGAGGCATAGCTAACTCAGCATATTTGTTTCTTGATTGGTGAAAAAGCACTTTGGACAAGGTTTTGGCCTTATTGGGTGTTTTCAACCTTACTCGAACCAGTTGACCAAAATCAAACTCATCAGGAGATATTGCTTGCTTCTTTCTTTTTGGATTTTGTGACATTAGCCAAGGGGGAAGAACAAAAAAATCACCTCCCATTTCTGTTTCCAAAGTTTGAGAGGATGAAGTAGGATTTATGGTTTGAGAAACAAGTGGGATGGAAGTATCTTGTACTGATGTAGACACAAATGGAGTGAAAGTGACAATGGGTGAAGTCTAAGTTTGAACAACAATAGGATTGACATCAATTGACACTTTAGATGTGCCGGTAGACATAAATTTATCAAATTCAGACTGTGTGATTGGGTCAATCATAGATGCAGGTACATCTGATAAACTTGGCAAAGATGAAAGAGAACTAAACTCATCTTCCATGTTTCCTTGAAGACTTCCAAACAATGGTTCATTTATAGGTGTTGATGGAGACAAATGAATAGAATGCACAGACATAGATGGTGTGGCAAAAATAGTTAAAATAGTGGGCAAAGGTTGAGGACTTGAAGACATAGGAGGAATATGAATTTGAACAGTCGAAACTATAGGAGGAGAAGGAGGGGATGTTACCTCTGTAGACTCAAGTTGAGAAGTAACAGGAAGTTCATGTGAATCTTCAGTAGCAATTTCTTCTTGTTCAACATCTGGCTGAGTAGATGTTCTCTCTTTTTCTTTCCTCTTGCATTTATATCCCTTTGTCTTGAAGATATACCTTGGCTTCTTACTGGTACTAGGAGTATCTTCCTTATTTTTTGTTCTCAACTCTTCCCTCTTACTAGCAAGTCCTTCAGTCTATTCTTCCTCTGAGCCTATTTTGAAGGGCTTTATCTTTATCCCTTTCTTTTGTAGCCGAACATTTGTATTTGAAAGAATGGGTTGGAACCTCTCTTACTAAAGTCATCTCCTTTTGTGACCATTAAATTGGTGGAAGAGGAGTGTCAACAATCTTATTTCTTGCACATACAGCACCCACTATG
Organism: Cunninghamia lanceolata; assembly: GCA_027924645.1. Classification (NCBI taxonomy): domain Eukaryota; kingdom Viridiplantae; phylum Streptophyta; class Pinopsida; order Cupressales; family Cupressaceae; genus Cunninghamia; species Cunninghamia lanceolata. The sequence continues at coordinate 1,018,244 of BSBN01001031.1, read as the reverse complement.
TCATTTTCCTCTTGCATGTCTTCTAGGATATCAACCATACCAAAATTTCTAACTCATTCCAAAGTAAGCCAACTAAAGTCTAGGTTCCCTACATCCTCATCACCTCTGCATTCTGCCCATACATCTTCAATTTTATGAACATGAGTATAATTACCTTTCAATTTATCTTTCATCCCTCAGTAATCAAAGTCGTATCTTTTCTTATACTTTTTCAATGTCACCCATTGCATTTTTGTCTCCATTGCCTTGGCCTATGGAGTTGTGGAAATGGAATACCTACCAATCTGAACTTGAAATTTGAATCTAGCTCTATGAGCTCCTACTTGCTTGTTATGCACATCCATGATTTGTCTGTACAACTCCATCAAAATCAACTTATCACCTAAATACCTTGGTAGCATATACGACTGCCCATTGAAGCAACCAACTCTGATATAGGTGAAAGTGGGAAATTGCAAAAATATGCATCCAAACCTTTTAACATGTTCCCAAGCCTCATCAGAGACTCTTTTCTTCTCAAGTTCCTTTTTAAACATACAAATATAATTATATAAAAATGCATCATTTACCCTCCTGAAGTGTTTGATGCTTTACTTCAGTGTCAATTGGGGGTAGTATTCATACACAAGAATATTTCTCCTGTCACCTTCTGAAGTGAGACCAGGAAAATGCTTCATGGCAGTAGCAACATACACCAAATATGAAGTCATATAGAACTTCAACGATGTAGACACCCTAGTCAATTGTTCATAGATTTGTTGTCCCCACCATATCTTTTGATTAACTTTCCTGATGACATGAATATACTAATACATCCACTCTTGAAAAGTGTTGGATGTTGGAAGGCCTTTAACTCTGCTGAGGAGGGTTATGAGATCACTTACCTCCTCAATGAACTCACTCCGGTAAATGGTCTTAGGCCATCTTGAAATTGTAGGCCTAACAATCTTAAGCCACCAGGTGCTGATGATTTTCGTGTACTTCTCTGAATGTGTATCATAATGATCCTGTGCATTTTCTATTGTGATATCAACATAGTCATCAATATCTGAACACATAAAAACTTTGACAAAGAAATCTTCATTTAACTTTATTATGACTTTCCCCTCTATAATTGATATGCTTCTACTATCCTTATCAAATTTTGCTGCCATTGCTAATATAAACTCCAGATTCTGAGTGCTACTGGGAAGGTGGAAACCAAATGAATGTCGCTATTGAGAATACATTGCATGTGTGTAGGAACAGGTTGCTTATTTACCCTCTCTAGAAATTCTAACATGTCAACATGCCCAATTTCTGTATCCTTGATATCATCTATGTTGGACTCCACAGAGGTCACTGGGAAGACACCTTGATACTTGTACATCATATTCTTCTTCTTCGGAGAAGGCTCAAACATTTGACAGTCAACTGTAAAAAATTGATTTTCAGAAATCTTCCTAGATGATGCAGAGGCATCCACACTAAAACCTTGACATACAGCATGTATGTCCGCAACCCTTCATCATCATCATCATATTTCCCTTAACACTGTCAGCATCATCATATTTTCTCTGCCGACCGATATCCTCCTGCAGACAAACCTTCGACCCTTCGCTTGTCAGCAGCATCATCATATTCGGCTATCGGCAGCATCATCATATTCGGCAAGCGCAAACATCCTCCTGATGTTCACTGTTCATCTTACCGCCAAACGCTTTCTGCAGCATCATGATGTTCGACATCATGTTCATCAGCAGGATATAAAATATCCGGTTCCCTCCATATATCCTGATGACGACACTTCACGCACCTTTCCTTCGATGCTTACGTCACCCCGATATCCTGATGACGATGACGTCACATGCAGCTCCTCCAATATCCTGCTGTCCCGATATCCTGATGATGCCGTTGCGATGGATTTTCCAACCTTAGCGAATTTTCAATCTGCCGAACCTCCTGGGGTGACCCGATCCACTTCCTGGACAACTTTCCAGACTCTAACAACCAGCACGACCTAGCACATACCCATGCTAGGGTTCTCAACACCTCTTGATTGCGATCCTGCAAACATGCATGCAAACAAACAGAAAATGCAAACTAAATCCTAAACTACTATACATAGCCATTCCACCGATTCGACGAATCAACCGGTGGAATGGATCAGCGAATCCATGAAACCACCAGAACAGCCACACGATTAAACAATGGAATTCAACAGGGAATGAACACAAACATGATCTCTTTATTGATTTCAAAAGATGCAATTACAATGCTCTGTCTCTCCTCTCTCTGTCTCACTCCCTACAAAGTCTGATCGGTGATCTGCAATACTGCCTAAAACCAACCGATCCTCATGCATAAATAGGATCTGCTTGCGAGTACTACCACTCGATTCCCAGTGGCTGGGAGCTTCCAAGCGGCTGGGAGGATCCAACTGGACATACAGCATAACAGCTGTCCTAACAACCTAGCTAAAAATAGTAAAGTATGGTCAACATGACCTTATTACATGCATTGGTCTTATAAGACCTTCTTGGAAACATTAACAAGACTTAAACTAACTAACTGCCTCATGGAGGCCAGATGTCAGGTAGGTGCTCCTGCACCATACTCCCCAACAGAAAAGAACTCATGTCCCATGAGTTAGGATGTGGAAGTCCTCCACCTTTACACTTTGCCTTTGCAGTGTCTTGACCTATTCCAGCTTTGTCCTCTGCTGGCTCTTGGCTGCTCCAAGACTTCTGAACTGTAACTTGCTTTCTTGCAAGTAAATCCTCATGCCTGTCAATGTAGGCCCTTCTCTCACATACCTTGTGTTTGTCAGGTTGTCTGACCAGCCCCTCTGTTTGAACTGCCTCTTGAACTTCTGCAATGTTCAAATCTGTCTTCCTTTCAACTTTTATAGGACAAACAATAGTCCCAACTATGACAACATCCTTGTCATTCCTCTCAACTGGTGGTTGTTTGTAAACCTGTTTCTGAACCTGCTGCTGACCTCTGTCAGTCAAAACTGAAACTTTCTTCAACCTGTTGTCCTTAACAACTCCTTTCCCTGCAGTGTCCTCAACTGCCTTTATGCCTGCTGCTATAGGCTTCTGCACAAATTCCTTCTTTCCTACTAAAATGATTTTTGCTGCCTTCTGTACTACAGCTGCTTCCTGTAATGGCATCAACATAATAGTTTTCCCATCTTTCTTGATGGTGTAGGTATTAGCATACCCATCATACAGTACCCTCCTATCAAATTGCCATGGCCTACCCAACAGTAGGTGACAACATTCCATGGGCAAAATGTCACACAAAACTCTATCATGATATGCTCCAATCTGAAAATCAACATATGCCTATTCATAGACAAAAAATGATTGACTATCACTCACCCAAGATGCCTTGTAAGGGTGTTGGTGTGGAATCCTTTCCAAATTTAGTTTATCCACCATTTCCTGAGAGACCATGTTGTCTGTTGAACCAGTATCAATGACAACCTTACATACTTTACCTTTGCTCTTGCATGTGGTCTTGAAAAGAGCTCTTCTTTGCATCATATCCTTTGATGCCTGCAAACTAATTCTCCTAAGCATCAATGCTTCTCCCTCCTCAGGATATCCATAATTGTCAGGAACTCTATCTTGATAAGTGTTTAAACCTTGCACACTTTGCTCTACTTTCTCTTCTTGCACAAGTTGTACTCTCTTGTCATTCGTTCTATCATCTCTGGATGATGAACCCTTGTTTTCTGGACATTTGAAAAATGGATGACCAAACTCACCACAGGTGTAACACTTTCCTGAAAATGTAGTAGAACCTCTACCACTTCCAAATCTACCTCTATTATCTTTCCATCCACCTCTGAAATCAGACTGTCCCTGTCCTTTACTAGTGTCTTCTTGACCCTCATTGGTTTGCCTTGTTGTAGGGGCTAATCCTCTTCCCCTCATATTGCTGCCTCTTCCTCTCATGGACTTATCTTGTCTTCTATTTACCTTTTCTTCAATCCTGATTGCCATTTGATAACAATCTTCCACATTCTTAGGGTTAGCTAAAACTAACTCATCCTGTATGTTCAATCTTAAGCCAGCCAAGTACCTAGCCACCTTTTCTACCTCATTCTCATGATGACCAGATCTCATACTCAACTTATAAAACTCCTCAGTATATGCCTTCACATCCATTTCCTTCTGCCTTAAAAATTGCAGCTTCTTAAACATCTGAATTTCATAATCCTTGGGCAAGAATTTACCTTTGATCCTTGCTACCATTTTATCCCATGAAGTGATCTTTGACTTTCCTTGTTTCCTTCTCTCGGATTGTACATAATCCCACCATACCAAAGCATGACCTCCTAACTTGGTCTTTGCAATCTTTACCTTCTGATCCTCAGCAACATCTTCACATTCAAAGTGATTATCAAGTGCAGCAATCCAATCCAGTAACTCATCTTCATTCAAACTTCCATTATACTTGGAAACATCAACCTTTACCTTAGGTTTATCACTCTACACTGCCTTTAACAGTTTTGCAAATCTCTGGTCTTCAGCATCCAGATCTTTAGCTACCTCTTCATACTCTTCAACAACATCTTCATCTTCTTCTGATTCACTGTCGTCCACTTCCCTCTTTTTGTTCTTCTCCAAGGCTACAAGCCTGGCTTGAAGTGCTTTAGCAAGCTCCTTCATCTTCCTCATCTCTCTGGCATGTTTTTCCTTCATCTCCTGCAATTCCCTTGCAGTACCATTACCTTTCGGAGGCATTTTGTCAACCTCTCACTCCTCTACCTCTGTCTTTTCAGTGACAGAATCAACACACAACAGCCCAGACCTTTTGCTGAGCTCTGATACCACTATGATGCAGAGGCATCCACACTAAAACCTTGACATACAGCATGTATGTCCGCAACCCTTCATCATCATCATCATATTTCCCTTAACACTGTCAGCATCATCATATTTTCTCTGCCGACTGATATCCTCCTGCAGACAAACCTTCGACCCTTCGCCTGTCAGTAGCATCATCATATTCGGCTATTGGCAGCATCATCATATTCGGCAAGCGCAAACATCCTCCTGATGTTCACTGTTCATCTTACCGCCAAACGCTTTCTGCAGCATCATGATGTTCGACATCATGTTCATCAGCAGGATATAAAATATCTGGTTCCCTCCATATATCCTGATGATGACACTTCACGCACCTTTCCTTCGATGCTTACGTCACCCCGATATCCTGATGACGATTATCCTGATGACGATGATGTCACATGCAGCTCCTCCAATATCCTGCTGTCCTGATATCCTGATGATGCCGTTGCGATGGATTTTCCAACCTTAGCAAATTTTCAATCCGCTGAACCTCCTGGGGTGACCCGATCCGCTTCCTGGACAACTTTCCAGACTCTAACAACTAGCACGACCTAGCACATACCCATGCTAGGGTTCTCAACACCTCTTGATTGCGATCCTGCAAACATGCATGCAAACAAACAGAAAATGCAAACTAAATCCTAAACTACTGTACATAGCCATTCCACCGATTCGACGAATCAACCGGTGGAATGGATCAGCGAATCCATGAAACCACCAGAACAGCCACACGATTAAACAATGGAATTCAACAGAGAATGAACACAAACAGGATCTCTTTATTGATTTCAAAAGATGCAATTACAATGCTTTGTCTCTCCTCTCTCTGTCTCACTCCCTGCAAAGTCTGATCGGTGATCTGCAATACTGCCTAAAACCAACCGATCCTCATGCATAAATAGGATCTGCTTGCGAGTACTACCACTCGATTCCCAGCGGCTGGGAGCTTCCAAGCGGCTGGGAGGATCCAACTGGACATACAGCATAACAGCTGTCCTAACAACCTAGCTAAAAATAGTAAAGTATGGTCAACATGACCTTATTACATGCATTGGTCTTATAAGACCTTCTTGGAAACATTAACAAGACTTAAACTAACTAACTACCTCATGGAGGCCAGATGTCAGGTAGGTGCTCCTGCACCACCACAGTTAGAAAAATTTCACACATTCATCTTCATGCAGTTATGGAAAAATCTGCACTTCTAAACTCCAGACAGCTTTCAGTGTAAAGTGGAAGAAAATCTCCACTTTTACATTTGGTAGTTCTTCTAGATGTAGTTTGGAGAAAAATCTCTGAACTACATTACTTTGAGATCAAAAAATCAAAGAGGTGCACTTTGGAGAAAATTATCCAAAGTGCACTAAGGATAAAACATTATGGTGCACCTCGGAGAATTTTCTTCAAACTACATCGAAAGTACTTAGAGTTTTTTTTGTGGTAATATATTTGGTGTTGTGTGGGGTTTATTCTCTGTACAACACTTTGACACAATAGTGTTATGTGAAGAATAAACTCCACATAACACTTAAAGTAGTGATGTTTAAAGTCAAACGTGTGTTGTGCAGATTTTATTCTTCGTAGAACACTTTAGAACATCAGTGTTGTGCAGAGAATAAACTCCGCACAACACTTTGGATTACAAAGTATTAAAAGGGTTGGGCATTATGAATGGTGTTGTGTAGGATTTATTCTCTGCACAACACCTAACATGAGGTGTTGTGTGGAGAATAAATCCTGCACAACATCGTATAAAGGGTAAGGCAAAAATACTATGTTGTTTAGAGTTTTATCTCCTAACAACATATGATCTTAAGATCATGTTGTTCAGATATAAAACACCGAACAACACTTTCAAGTGTTGTAGCCGACACAGTCAAAAGAACCTAGGGAAAGAAGAAACCAAGGATTTTAAACAAATCACCATGATGGAAAAATGAATGGTAGGGAAAATCTACAGAAAGAAAAGATAGCTAAAAATGACACCTAAAACAAGGAAACAAAAATGAAACTAGGGTTTTGAAACACAGACAAAAACATTGCTAATAATAAGGAAAAGCAACAAAACCACATAACTAAAAAGAGGCCGACATACCCATATGAAGTAAGTCAAAAAATATGAAGACAAAATCCATGTAGCAAGGGCTCAGTCACACAGGGCACAGAGGGAGACAGGGAGCTCAACGACAAGTAAAAAGACAAGAAGGCAAAAGTAAAAAATGAAAAGAACTGTGGTGAAAAGATATATAAGCCTGCCACCATTAATGGTATTAATACGGAACATGCAAGATAAGGAGTATAGTTGCATAGAATTTCTCTGCAACTACATGACAGGTGTAGTTGCAGAGAAATTCTCCACAACTACACTCACATTACAAAAACAAGTGCATAAGTGCAGAATTTCTACACTTATACACCTAGGGAAAATGACCAAGTCTTTAAAAAGCAAACACTTGCAAGAAATCAAAAATACTAACAACGACCCAAATTGAAAAGATTCCTCGAGGGGTTGAACCACACCCGAGATGACCTACATTTGTCTCAATTTGCATACTTAGAGGACATGGGCTATGAAACGAACAAGTTTCATAGGGGTTATCCCTTGAATTGAGCAAGCAAATTTTGAGGATAACAAGTCTGAAACACTGTTATTGATAACATTCTTTGTTGAAGGTGTAATGAGATGAAATTTTGGATATAGCATGTTGATATCTAGATAAACTTATCTTTTAAACCGCAAGACTAAATCTTGTATTGTGAAGGAATGCAGACCAAAATGTTGTAACTTTGCCTTATGATATACACTGTGAAGGCCTTAATCAAACTTCTACAACTTTTCTCTAAGTGTGGTACTCCAAATTGATAAGATATCATTGTAGATATATAGAAAACATGTTGGGACAGGTTTACACACCTCCAAAACACATTTAGATATCAAGAAGATTACCATTCTTATACTTGGACAGTTTTTCTCCATCTACTAGGTCTTCTGGATAAACCTCCCTTAAGCAATGTGATCCTATGTCTTTATATTAGTCAAACTGTCCCTCTTAAATCTTCCACTATCCATCAGCTTCATCCATCTCTGACCTCAGGTTGACACATATTATGTTGACATCAATGACAACACATAGTACCAACATAAACAACTTGCTAAAAGAAAGAAGGTGTTAGATTAAGGACAGACAACTAAGAGGGGGGGTGAATCAGTTGTCCGAAACTTTCTTCCAATTAATCACTTAAATTCTTTTCTTAATTCAACAACATAATAATAAATCAATCATGGAAATGTAATGCAACAATTCAAGAGAAGAAAAACATTAACACATATGACACCAAGATTTTTGACATGGAAAACTCAGTTAAGGGAAAAACCACGGGGTGACTAACCCAAGATTGTATTCTCTATTAGAAGAATAGAAAGAACAAAATGACACATGCCAATTAGGGCTCACTACCTGATTACACTGCTCACAAGAGGCCCACTGCCTATAGGAGACACACTATCTACAGAATAATAAGTATTACATACTTGAATTGAAGAATTGCATCTTCACCATGCTTGAGTCAGTTCCATTTAAACGCAATACTTCTGCTCTGCCTTTCACTTTCCTCCTCTCTACCTCACTCTCATCACCACAAGAACCACTTTGAAATGAATTTACAACTCTTTATTTATTCAAGACATCGACTTAGGGATAATCATCCAAGTTGGCATACATTACAGAGAAAGTATAGAAAAGCAACATGACTAGTTACAAAAAGACTTCATGCGGATCAACACACTGTCGGCCACACAGATCTGAGACTTCAATATTCCTTTAGGAACATGCCATTCTCCATAGAACATCTCCAAGATCATCTGCAGGATATGTAACTCATCCGGTCGGCCAGACTTAGGAAGAACATCATCATCCAGAAGAAAATCTTCAATTATGAGCTCAATCTTTGATGCGGACCACCAACACAAACTGGACACAATCTAAAGACCTCCACAAGCTTGCCTGAATCACCAAGAACATCCACACTACTTCTGCTTACTGAAATCATTCTCTCCTTCATCCAAAACCTCAAGAACACAGTCTGTTATCACTGTCATATTGGAATAGATGCTTGCAGATCTCCAGACCATGAACCAATTGAGTTGTCACTTCACATTGACTTCCTAAACACTCCACCAAATCCACAAAATAGGATATTTCATTTCCGGATCTCACCGGACCTATCTGTATCACTCTATCACCTATGAACATCTGCCAGAACTGGTTTTACTTAAGTGGTCATAACTTATTCAGATCTTCATGTGGACCTCTAAGATCTTTTCTGGATCATCTTAAGACACATATATACAAACCCTTTTAAGCGCATCCTTTGATCTTCATCTTAGCTAGGATCTTTGCCTCACTGTCTTCACTGTTCTTCTTTGTTCCTAATTAGGACTAATTTTCTCAATATCCTCAGCACAGAGCTCGTTCAATCCTTATCATCAATGCAAAAGGAGTATGTTGACATCAATGACAACATTGGTTAGGCCCATACTTGCAACAATCTCCCCCTTTGTCATTGATGGCAACATATGATGTGAAAAATTGTTTTAACCATCAAGACAAGAACTTCTCCATACTGTCACAACTCCCCCTATCAACAACAACCACTCACATGTCTTCTCTTCCTTTACTGCTCCCCCTTTGATCAGCAACCACTTGTTTTTCACATGTCTTCTCTCCCCCTTTGACATCAATGGCAAAGGGCACATACTTGCATTACTTCAGAAACATATCAGCTACTCCCCCTGAGTAGTAGTTTCCCAAACATCAATCCAGACCACAAGATATGACTGTGAGATCCACCAGACTGATGCACAATAGTGCACCTTAATTCAGAACTAGAGGGGTAATAACCCCTAACTTCTCCTTGAGATACTCAAAAGAGTCCTTAGGTAGAGCTTTAGTAAAAATGTCTGCAATTTGATCCTTGGAAGGCACAAACTCCAATCTAACTTCATTCTTGTTCACTTGCTCTCTCAAAAAGTGAAACTTGATGGATATGTGTTTAGTCTTTGAATGCAATACTGGATTCTTTGATATGTTTATTGCACTTGAATTATCACAAAAGATTGTGATAGGTTCCTCATACTCCACTCTGATGTCTCTTAGCATTTGCTTCATCCACAATACTTGAGTGTAACTACCTGCTGCTGCAATATATTCTACTTCTGTAGTGGACAGAGATATTGCCTCTTGTTTCTTGCTCAGCCAAGAAACCAATGTCTTCCCCAAAAAGAATGCTCCACCACTAGTACTCTTCCGGTCATCCACATCTCCTACCCAATCTGCATCAATATATGCATGAAGAGAGAAATTATAATCTCTAGGATACCACAACCCATACTCAACTATCCCTTTCAGATATCTAAAAATTCTTTTGATTGCCATGACATGAGATTCTCTAGGATCAGCTTGGAATCTAGCAACAAGACCAACATCATTCATAATGTCAGGTCTAGTTTGAGTGAGATACAATAGTCCTCCAATCATTGACCTGTACTTTTTCTAATCAGCCTTAGGAGAGTCATCATCTTTGCTCAATTTACATCCGGTTGCCATGGGAGTATTCATTGGTTTTGAGTCTTCCATCCCAGATTTCTTCAATAATTCTTTCACATATTTGGTCTGAGAAATGAAGATTCCTTTCTTTGTTTGAGTGATTTGCAAACCCAAGAAGAAATTCATTTCCCCAAACATGGACATCTCAATCACTTTTCATTTGGTTTGCAAAGGTTTTGCACATACTATCTTTTCCTCCAAAAATGATATCATCAAAAAAATCTTCACAATCAAGATATTTTCATGATCAACCTTGAAGTACAAATTACTATCAGTAGTACCTTTGTTGAAACCAATCTTCAAAAGATGCTCATCCAATCTTTCATACTAGGATCTTGGGACTTGCTTGAGTCCATAAAGTGCTTTCTTCAACTTACAGACCATATCACCATGATTAGACAATTGAAATCCATCTGGTTGCTCAATGTACACTTCTTCTTCCAAGTCACCATTTAGGAAGGCAGACTTGACATCCTTCTGATATACTTTGAAATTCTTGAAGGTAGCAAAAGCAAGAAATAGTCTGACTGCTTCAATTCTTGCCACCAGAGAAAAAGTTTCTTCAAAATCAACTCCTTCTACTTGGGAGTAACCCTTGCAGACCAATCTGGCTTTGTTTCTAACTACTTCACCATCTTCATTTAGTTTATTCCAGAAGACCCATTTGGTTCCAATCACATTCTTGTTCTTAGGTCTGGGAACAAGATCCCAAGTGTGATTTTTCTCAATTTGCATCAGCTCTTCCTCCATTGCTTTAGTCCAGTTTTCATCATTACAAGCTTCATTCACTGTCTTAGGTTCAATTTTTGAAATCAGACAATACTCTTGAGAAATCCTTCTTCTTGTTTGAACACCTTTGCTTTTATCACCTACGATCTGATCTTTAGAGTGATTCAGTCTTACATACCTGGCAACTTTGGGAGTTTCTTGCACTTCTGATTCTTGAACAGGTTCATTCAAACTTATCTCTTCTTCCTGATTTACCAGATCAGTCTGAGTCTGAATTTCAGAGGGAGCTTGGACTTGTTGAACAAAAACATCAGTTTGATCATCTTCATCATATTCATAAAACCTTGAGGGTTTTTTAATACCTTCATCAACCTTCACATTTGTACTTTCTACAATCTTCCTTAATCTTTTGTTATAACACCGGTATGCTTTGCTTTGAGTAGAATAACCCAAGAATATTCCTTCATCACTTCTAGCATCAAATTTTCCTAGATCTTCATCTCTTTTAATGTAACATTTTCTACCAAAGACTCTGAAATACCTCACAGTGGGAGTGATGCCAAACCAAAGTTCATAAGGAGTCTTACCTGTATTGCTTCTGATTTGTACTCGATTGAGAGTATAGACTGCAGTGCTTACAACTTCTCTCCAATCGATCTGAGGAAAATTTGCTTCCATCATCATGGTTCTAGATGCTTCCTGGATGGTCTGATTCTTTCTCTCCACTACTCCATTTTGCTGTGGAGTCCTAGGAGCAGACAACTATCTTTTTATTCCATTTTTTTCACAGAATTCTATGAACTCACTGGATGTGAATTCTCCACCTCTATCAGACCTCAAACATTTTAATTTTAATCCAGTTTCATTCTCTACCATAGCCTTGAATATTTTGAATTTCTCAAGAGCTTCTAATTTCTCTTTTAGAAAAGTCACCCACATCATCCGGGAATGGTCATCAATTAATAACATGAAGTATCTATCACCTTGCAAACTCCTGATTCTTGCCAGACCACATAGATCAGTATGAAGTAAGTCCAATAATTTGGTAGAGGATTGATCCTTTCTTTTGAATGAGATTCTGCTTTGTTTACCCAACTGACATTCTTTGCACAAACTATTTGTAGGTTTCACCAATCTTGGAAGATCTCTTACAGCCTGAGTGTTTCTTATCTTGATGATACTATCAAAATTCACATGACACATTCTCTTATGCCACAATCAACTCTGATCAATTTGAACAAATAAGAAACTTTTACTAGTACCAACCAAGTGGAAGATATTACCTTTAGTTTGAGTACCGGATGCAATCTCTGTTCCGGAACTTTCAAAGATCTTGCATTTTCCATTTTTGAATCGGAGATCATAGCCTTTGTTCACCAACTGTCCAACACTAAGAAGATTGTGCTTCAGGCCTTCAACATATAGTACATTACTGGTTTTGTTCTTTCCATCAAAAGAAATAGTTCCTCTACCCTTGATTCTGCTAGCAGAATTATCACCAAATTTTACCACTACTCCATCGTACCTTTCCAAATCTATGAATTTATTTTTGCCACCTATCATATGGTGAGAGCATCCACTGTTAATGACCCAATCATCCTTTTCTTCAACTTGGGCAGCCAGAGCTCTTTCTACAATTCTATGATTAACATATTCAGAGGGTATTTGATCTTCTTCCTTGATGTCAATAAACACCTAGTCACTTCTGGATTTGTTTCCTATTTCTGATTCATCATCTGTTATTCCTTCATCATCATCATCTTCATGAACATAGTAACATTTCTTTTGGAACCCTGATCTATTAGGATTTGACCTTGAAAATCTTTTCGGACACCTTGAGGCAAAATGACCAATCTTATTGCAGTATTTCCCTTTATACTTACCAGATCCTCTTGGCAGTCTCTTTGCAATAAGGGCTTCAAGTTGAGCAGCTTCTGCTTCATCTTCTTCTAGGTCTTTTCTTGCTTTCTCATACCATGATAGTTTCTTTGAAGAGTTCTCTCCTGGATCAAACTTTTGTTTTCCTTTAACAGAGGCACTAGCTTTGAATGCAGATTCAGTCTTGGGGGGGGCATCTCCAAACTTAGTTAATTCAAATGCAGCCAGTTTACCAACAAATTGATCACTTGTGATACCTAAAATAGATCTGAATTCTTCAATAGCAGCAACCTTGTACTTGTAAGAATCAGGAAGGGACCTGAGAACTTTGCCAACAATCTCATCTTCATCCAAGACTCCACCAGCACATCTAATACCACAAACAAGCTCATTTATTCTTGGCATAAATGTAGTGATATTTTCATCTTCTCTCATCTTCAGATTTTTGAATTTTTCTTTCAGACTTTGTAGCTTGGCACATTTAACATACTTGTCTCCTTCATGTAGAAGTTCCAGTTTTTCCCAAATCTCAAAAGCAGTTTGTAGGTTAACAATATTTGTCAGCTCTGAATTAGACAAGGCAGTTAGAAGAGCTTCTTTAGTTCACAGATTGTTTTCTGCATCTCTAATTTCATCTATGGATTTCAGACCATTCTGTGGAGGAGTATACTTCTTTGAAGCCATGATCCAATACCGCATTCCCATACATTGCAAGTGACATTCCATGCGACTTTTCCAAAGAGTGAAATTGGTTCCATCAAACCTCAGACTATCCTTCTTGTAGGACGACATTCTAGATCTCCTCAAGTAGTTAAGCTCTTTTTGAGGAACTTAGCTCTGATACCAATTGTTAGATTAAGGACAGACAACTAAGAGGGGGGGTGAATCAGTTGTCCAAAACTTTCTTCCAATTAATCACTTAAATTATTTTCTTAATTCAACAGCATAATAATAAATCAATCATGGAAATGTAATGCAACAATTCAAGAGCATAAACACAATAACACATATGACACCAAGATTTTTGACGTGGAAAACCCGGTTAAGGGAAAAACCACGAAGTGACTAACCCAAGATTGTATTCTCTATTAGAAGAATAGAAAGAACAAAATGGCACATGCCAATTAGGATTCACTGCCCGAGCACACTGATCACAAGAGGCCCACTGCCTACAAGAGACACACTGTCTACAGAATAATAAATATTACATACTTGAATTGAAGAATAGCATCTTCACCATGCTTGAGTCAGTTCCATTTAAGCTTAATACTTCTACTCTGCCTTTTGTTTTCCTCCTCTCTACCTCACTCTCATCACCACAAGAACCACTTTAAAATGACTTTACAACTCTTTATTTATACAAGACATCGACTTAGGGATAATCATCCAAGTTGGCATACATTATAGAGCAAGTACATAAAAGCAACATGACTAGTTATAAAAAGACTTCACGCGGATCAACACACTGTCGTCCACATAGATCTGAGACTTCAATATTCCTTTAGGAACATGCCATTCTCCGTAGAACATCTCCAAGATCATCCGCAGGATGTGTAACTCATCTGGTCGGCTAGACTTAGGAAGAACATCATCATCAGGAAGTAAATCTTTAATTACGAGCTCAATCTTCAATGCGGACCACCAACACGAACTGGACACAATCCAAAGACCTCCCTAAGCTTGCCTGAATCACCAAGAACATCCACACTACTTCTACTTACTGAAATCATTCTCTCCTTCATCCGGAACCTCAAGAACATAGTCTGTTATCACTATCGTATTGGAATAGATGCTTGCGGATCTCCAGACCACAAACCAATTAAGTTGTCACTTCACATTGACTTCCTAAACACTCCACCAAATCTGTAGAACATGATATTTCATTTCTGGATCTCACCGGACCTATCTGTATCACTCTGTCACCTCTGAACATCTGCCAGAACTGGTTTTACTTAAGTGGTCATAACTTATTCAGATCTTCATGCGGACCTCTAAGATCTTTTCTAGATCATCTTAAGACACATATATACAAACCCTTTTAAGTGCATCCTCTGATCTTCATCTTAGCTGCAATCTTTGCCTCACTGTCTTCACCATTCTTCTTTGTTCCTGATTAGGACTAATTTTCTCAATATCCTTAGCACATGGCTCATCCAATCCTTATCATAAATACAAAAGGAGTATGTTGACATCAATGACAACACCAGTTAGGCCCATACTTGCAACAGAAGGTCTATATTGAGGAGGTTGAAGAGGAAGAAGGAGGAGAGGAAGGCACCGCTTAGCAAAAGAAGAAAGAGAGGAAGTCTAAGAAAACTCCTCTGGTGGTGCCACATCATGAGCCTTTACAATTGGATGCATTTTTCAATGCAATTGTACATTATGGTATATTTAAGGATACAACATATTTATATTTGGATGCGCCACCTGAAGACCAAAGCACCATAGAAAAGGCTATAGTGATGTATATTCTCAAATATAATGTGCCCTTGAATGAAATTCTTGAAAAGGTTCTAGAGAGCCTAGCTCAGGCTCTGAGGTAGAGAAGAGAAAGTGCCATAGAAATGGATGTGGAGTTAAGACAACAAGCTATTGACAAGGTTGGAGCTTTTGTTTCCCAAGAAGAAATGGATAAAATGACTCAAATGTGGGCTCAAGAGTTAAGGACAAAGCAAAGGGTATACACCCTTATGAGCATGGAGAAAGAAGATAGAGACAAATTTCAAGAGGATGCCAAGGATGTGACAAAGAAAATTTTGAAAGAGGTAAAAGGAGCAAAGAATATGGAGCAACCACAAGTGTCTCCACTACACACCAATGTTTCTCCACCTCACATTGCAGTATCTCCTCCACATGACACACATCAGCAAAATTCTCAAGAGGAGAAAGATCAGAAAACTGTACAAGATGAAGAGCAAGTAGCACAAGGTGAAGGTAATCCATCTCCTCATTACAATGTGTTGCATGATAGTCCTCCTTTGGAGACTATAGAGCAGCAAGGTAACCTTGACCAGCAAGAGGAGCAGGAAAATATTGATATAGAGGATATCTCAGAAAAGGCACAAGATACATCTTCCTCCTCTTTGGTTAACTCAATTAACAAGATTTTGTCTCAACAAATGCAAATCCAACCGGTGGTTACTCCGCAACTTTTACAGTTGCCAGTACTTGATGGACAAGTTAACTTGTCCAGTATATCTCCTCTCCAAAGGTTGCAACTTGGAGATATACTTCAATCCTCAAGAAGACAAGAAATTTTACAAGTTGAAGGGGCTGATATATTAGAGGAGGTAATTAAGATAATTCAAGAAGAATTGCCTGAGGCTAAAAGAGATCCAACCCTGCCTCCTACACAATAGATGAAACTTCTATTGGAGTCTTTCAAGGCTCATTCTACTTATCTTGAGAAGTAGGCTGAGCAAAAGATAACTGAGTAGGTGAATAGTAAAAGATTGGTAGATGCCTCTAGGAGATGTGCTAATGCACATAATACAATGCAGGAAAATGTAAAAAGCATTCAAAAGTGTTTAGAGGATGCTAAAGTTTTATATTAGTTTTGTCTGAATTGGTTTGCAATAATAAAGAGTATAAAGAATCAAATTGACTCTATTGAGTCACAATTAACTCAAGCCACCAAAGTATATGATCCATTGAAAGACAAAGATGGTGCTACAAGAGCCCAAATAGAAAATCTCCATTCCTAGCTTAAGCAACTTTTGGATCAATAGGAGCAAATAAATAGTGAAATAGGTCATCTAAGGGAAGTTGTGAGCTTGAGGTTAGCAGTCTTGACTGGGATCTTGTCAGAAGAAGAAAATGTTGCACAAAAAGTAAAGGTGCTAGCTACTTTGGAGGAAGTAGAAGAATTGTAAATTTAGCTTGAAAGCCAATTGCATATTCTATCTTCTGCAAAGAAGAACTGGGTACAACACTTGCCTAGTTGAAGGTAATTTATAAGAATGTTCTACCTTCCAAGTAAATTGAAGACATATTGAAGTTTTTGAAGAAACAGGGCTACTCCTCAGGGGGAGCGGACTGATAGAAGATGATAAGGATTTTTTAGATAGGGTGAGTCTATATGTTTTGCAAGAATAGAGGAAGACCACTAGCCCTTTGCCATTGATGTCAAAGGGGGAGAAATGTGTGTTGAATGCACAAGACAACCGAGAGGGGGGTGAATTAGTTGTAACTTATAATTCCAAAACCCCCATATACATTTAGATCTACATAAATTTAATTAACCCTTAAACTATTA
This sequence comes from Cunninghamia lanceolata, assembly GCA_027924645.1. Taxonomy (NCBI): domain Eukaryota; kingdom Viridiplantae; phylum Streptophyta; class Pinopsida; order Cupressales; family Cupressaceae; genus Cunninghamia; species Cunninghamia lanceolata. The sequence goes on along the minus strand of BSBN01001031.1, from coordinate 1,000,932 downwards.
TGATGATTAAGAAAATAACAGAAACTAAATCAAATCAACAACACACACACAAGAGAACACTAGATTTACATGGAAAACCCAAGAAGGGAAAAACCACAATGAGGATTATCCCATGATATAAACTAATATCAATACCAAATACAATAGGGCTCACTGCCAAAAGGCTCACTACTAGAATAGAAAAGAAGATAGAGAAAATTGTTATAAGGAGAAAACTATCTCAATGCAACAGAGAAGTCTACCACAATGCCACCAACACCTCTATAGTCTCACTAAGGAATTGTAGACACCTTCTGCTCACTGCATCCAGTAATCTAACACATGAAAGTTTGCACTTCACTGCACAAATCTGCACTCTATAACTATGTAATTCACATATCATATACCATGCTTTTCTATTTTTCATCCTTCAATAGCTTAACACTTATTTATACCATCTTCAATCTTAAGAACATTCTCCAATGTCGGCAAAGCACCTTAATCATGCAAATTCAAATTAGGTTAGCACCAAAACATTCTCGTGGTGGAGAGGAATGAAGGTGGACCATAGCACACCTTAGTTTGGACCATAATCCACTCATACACATTACACCACGCTTCCACAATCATCAAGGCAACTCCACAATTAGTGTAAACACCCAAGGTTGACAGAACCTATGTTAACACCATAAACAATTATGTACATGCTTCCTCAAAACCAAAGATGACTCGTGGACCACACACCATGCTTGAACATGATCTAGAGTATTCCAAAAACATCCTAAAATCCATCAAATTCCTCTACAACAAATTTTACTTGTCGAACAAACTTATTTTGTTTACCCAGTATGCTCAAATATCTCTGTTATGTACTGTAACTCAAGAAACCAACTTGCGGAGCACCAAATCATGAATAACTTCAACTGAAGATAGATATGAACCTTATAAGCACACTTCCAAAATTGCAAGACCTAAAACCATTTTGCAGAGAAATGTGGAGCAAAAACATTTCTCCCAAACACCTCTGCACATCATAGTTCATACACTGGTGAACACATCTTCCTCTGCACATTGATCTAGCACGCCAAATTCTGAATGTAGCATCTCTAAACACCTCTAAACAACATATCCAAACCACATAAACAAATCTTAAATATAAAAGAAATGCGGAGCAAAACCAAAACACTACTCTGCAACACATTATACCACTGCCACACACTATTTTCTTATTTTATTCAAATTTTCTCAAAAGCACTTGGAAACCAAGCGCCATAAACATATTATCACCATCTTTAGCACTTCCTCATCATTAGAGACATCATCCACTCAACACCAACTTGCTCATTCTCTTACAATAACCTCTTACTCATTCTTGCTCATACAGTTGACACCAATGACAACACAGACCTCACAAGCTTGTTGACATCAATGACAACACCAACTGCACATACTTGCAACAATCTCCCCCTTTGTCATTTATGGAAATATATGATGTGAAAAACCATAAAGACAACAATCCTCAATATTATGCTTCACACCAACTTTTTTCCTTTCTCTTTCTCTCCCCCTCAGCTTATTATTCTCTTCTTGACAATTGACTCTTTCCTTTTTCACATTGTTCTCTCTCCCCCTTTGACATTAGTGGAAAAGGGTGACACATCTCTCTTTTATTCTCACCTTTAGTCATCTACTCAAACCTGTACCTGCTCACTACTGCTTTGTGACATCTTTTCTTTTACATCTCTGCCTACTCCCTTTTAGGAACAACCTGGATTAACCCTTACTCCCCCTGACTGCAACAACCAATAAAGCTACTACCTACTCCCCTAAGAGGTAGCCTCCAACATCAGTCTATAATAAAGAATGAATCTTGAAATCCACTAGACTGATGCATGTCATCATGCATCTAGTTCAAAGGAGGGGCAATAACCCCTAACTTCTCCCAGAGATACTCAAATGTATCCTTAGGAAGAGCCTTAGTAAATATTGTTGCAAGTATGTGCCTAATCGGTGTTGTCATTGATGTCAACATATCCTTGTTTTCATTAGTGTCAACTGTATCTTATTCTATTACTTGTTTAGAAGACTTGTATTTTGAGGATATTGAGAAAATTAGCCTCTCCAGAAGGAACAAGTGAGTTACAGAGAAGTGCAATACAGACAGTGAGTTGTATACTGAAGAATAGTCCGGTAAACTGCTCTACATTTATCTCTACTTGAAGATCATGGTCTACGGATTGGAAGTAAGTTAGAGGTATGACTAAGGATGCTACATTCTAGGTTTGAGCCCTCCGCATGAAGATCTGGGTGAGTTGTGTTCACCAGAGTGAAACCTACTTTTCTGTAAGTTCAGTTGAGATATGAAGAAAGTATTCTACTCTGCATTCCTCCGCAATAAAGTATTTTTCTCTGCATTCTAGAAGGAAGTCTAGGATGATGATAAGTGCCTTCAATTATAATGGTTCATGGTTTGGTGGTCCACAAGCTATCTTTCTTTTATGACAGTTGAAGACAGTGAAGTTCATGTGTTTTGGTGAGAAGATTCCTATCGATAAAGTGGTTAAGGTTCGTGCAGTTGCTCCTAATGATTATAATGTGCTTGTGGATGTCTCCTAATCATGTTCCTATATGGACTTTGGTCCACGTTAAGAAATTGAGATTATGTTTGAAGATTGTTCCCAGATAATGTAGCATGTAACCAGTCTTGGCTGACCTGGTTAATCCCAGTGATAGTGGAAATCTCTGGAAGATTGTGGAAGCATGTTGTGGCATGGAAGATCATGTTTGAGTCCTAGTTAAGGCATGGCATGATCTACATTTCATTTCCTTTGAACAACTTTGTAATAGGTTAGGACCTATTTTGTAAATGTTTGTAATACCAACCTTGGAGATTGTTCCAATGGTTGATGATTATGATGCTGACCTTGATGATCATTCCAAGGTTGATGTAGTGTATAAATACTTGTAGTTGAGTCATGGAAAAAGTGTCCTTGAGTGAAAATGGAAAGATATTAAGAAAGGTCCAAAAGGCAGAGTAGAGAAGAGGAAGATGAAAGAAGAGAAAGAGAAGAATAGAGGTAGAGCAGAGCAGAGGAATTATTGCACTTCAGTCATAAACATAAGAAGGCATTGATCGTGGAAGAGAGCCTGGCAGTGAGCCACTAGTAGGGTTTAACATCCCTCAGGGTTTAACAACCCTTATTGTAATCTTGCTAGGTTTAGGGTTGAGGTAGTGAGCCTGCTAGACCTAGTTGTTCTTCATGGCAGTAAGCCAGTATGTTTAGGCCTGTGGAGTGACCAAGCCTGAACATCATTATTTCAAGATTGTAATATATATTGAGAGCTAATCCTCTCCATGGTTTTTCCATGTAAAATCTGGTGTCTCTTGTGTTTGATGTTATCTCTGTGGTTAAGTTTCTGATTTCATGCATTCATTGTTAAATCATAATAATTGTGGATAAGTGATGAATGTTTAATTGCAGTAAGTGTTTAAGTTTTTGAGACAACTGATTCACCCCCGCTCTCAGTTGTTTAGCGCATATCAACAATTGGTATCAGAGCTAAGTTCCTCTAAAAAAGCTTAACAGCTTGAGGAAGATCCAAAATGTCTTACAAGAAGGAAGCGTCACATTTTGATGGAACAAATTATGTTCTCTAGAAGGCTCGGATGAAAAGCCATCTTCTTTCTCTTGGTTACAAAGTTTGGAAAGCTATAAAAATAGAATACACCATACCTCAAAATGGTCCAACGACTAAAGATGAAATCAAAGAAATGAGATGGATATCAAGGAAAAGGATGCTCTGCTAAGCTCATTAACTGACTCAATATTGATAAAAGTTGTGGATCTTGAAACTACAAATAAGGTATGGGAAAAGTTGAAAAATCTATATGAAGGAGATGATTCTGTGAAGGAAGCCAAGTTACAAAGTCTGAAAGTGAAATATGAAAGTTTGAAGATGAATGATGATGAAAACATATCAGCCTTTATGCAAAGAGTTGATGCACTTGTTACAAGGATAAAAGCCATAGGTGGAACTCTCGACGAAAAGGAAGTTGCTATGAAAATTCTCAGATCTTTTCCCAAGTCCTATTGTCACAAGGTAGCCGCAATTGAAGAATTCATGCAAGTAAAAATGGTTAACATGGATCAGCTGCTTGGTAAACTTACTGCTTTTGAAATGAGGGAGTTTGATGATGCTCTGCCAAAAGTTGAGATGACCTTCAAAGCCAGTACTTCTGGAAGTACTTCCAGATCAGAAAAGTGCAAGGTAGAATCTAAGGATGAGTTTGATGAAGTTGAAGCCAACTTCGTGGACAGACTGCAAAGAGGATCTGGTAAGTATAAAGGAAAATTACCTTTCAAATGTTTTTGCTATGGTAAAGTAGGTCATTTTGCTTCTGGATGTCCTGAAAGAATTGAAAAAAATAGAAGAAGATATGAGAATAGGCCTAGGATCCAAAAGAAGTGTTATTATGTTGAAGACTTTGATGATGATGGAGTATCAGATAATGGTAAACCAGATAATGGTGAACCAGATAATGCTAGTTTCTCTATAAATGAATGCTTGTTCATTGCTATTAAGGAAGATCTCGTGTCTACTAATTCTACTAGCTATGTGAAGGAAGAAAAACCAGTGGAAAGTGCTTTGGTTTCTCAAGTCATTAAGGACAAGGATGAATGGGTTATGGATAGTGGTTTCTCTCACCACATGACTGGTGACAAAAGTAAGTTTGTGAGTTTGGAAAGATATGATGGTGGACTGGTTAGGTTTGGAGATGATATAGCTGGTAAGATTTGTGGAAAAGGATCTATTTCTTTTGATGGAAAGCATAATACTAAAGATGTCTTGTATGTGAAAGGATTAAAGGACAATCTTTTGAATGTGGGTTAGATGTGTGAAAAGGGCTATGATTTAAGCTTCAAGGACAATGGATGTAAGATCATGGAAAGCTCCAGAACAGTCATTGCAACTGGTAAGAAGACCAAAGGTAATATCTGTCACTTGAAAGGAACTAAGAACTATTTCTTGTTGACTCAAACCGATGAGAGTTGGTTATGGCATAGAAGGTCATGTCACATAAATTTTGATAATATTATGAAGATAAGTATTGCACAGGTTGTTAGAGATTTGCCTAAGCTTGTGAAGCCTGCTAATCCTATTTTTAAAGAATGTCAATTTGGGAAATAGACAAGAACAAGTTTCAAAAGCAAGGACCAATCAGTTGGAGGACTACTTGAGCTAGTGCTTACAAATTTGTGTGGACCTACCAGAGTAAGAAGTTTTCAAGGAGACAAGTATTTCATGTTGCTCATTGATGATTATTCTAGAATGACTTGGGTCACCTTTTTGAAAGAGAAAGCTGAAGCTCTAGATAAATTCAAGGCATTTAAGGCAATGGTTGAAAATGAGATGGATTTGAAAATCAAATGCTTGAGGTCTGATAGAGGAGAGTTCACATCAAATGAATTCAATTTCTTTTGTGAAGAACATGGAATAAAGAGACAGATATCTGTGTCCAGAACTCCACAACAAAATGGAGTTGTTGAAAGGAAAAATAGAACATTTCAAGAAGTTGCTAGAACCATGATGAAGGAAGCTCATCTTCTGAAAGCATATTGGAGACATGCAATTCACACCGCTGTATATATCCTAAATAGAGTTCAAGTAAAAGGTAACAGTTCAAAGACTCCTTATGAATTGTGGCATGGTAGAGTTCCTACTATGAAATATTTCAAAGTTTTTGGTAGCAAATGTTATATCAAAAAAGAATAAGATTTAGGCAAGTTTGATGCTAGATGTGATGAAGGAATCTTCCTTGGTTACTCCAGAAAGAGGAAGGCCTACCAATGCTATAATAAGAGGCTAAATAAGATCATTGAAAGTGCAAATGTTAAAGTTGATGAATGTAAGGAAAGGTCTTTAGAATCAAGTGGATATGAGTCAGATGATCCAGATGTTTCAGAAGTGGTGCAGCATGAAGACAACCCAGATGAAAAAGAACAAGCTCCAATAAGTGCTACCAAAACTCCAAGATATGTGAGAATTAGTCATTCTAAAGATCAAATCATAGGAAATAAGAGAAAAGGGATATTAACTAGAAGAAAAGCTGTAGAAGAACAAGTAAATTTCTGTCTGATTTCTAAGATTGAACCTAAAACTATGGATGAGGCTTGCAAAGATGAGAATTGGATAAAGGCTATGGAAGAGGAATTGATTCAGATAGAGAAGAATCAAACTTGGGATCTTGTTCCCAAACTAGCAGACATGAATGTAATTAGTACAAAGTGGGTCTTCAGAATCAAGATGAATGAGAATGGTGAAGTGGTAAGAAATAAAGCAAGGTTGGTATGCAAAGGATACGCTCAAGTTGGAGGAATAGACTTTGAAGAAACTTTTTCTCCAGTGGCAAGGATTGAAGCAATAAGGATGTTTTTGGCTTTTACATCATATAAAGATTTCAAGGTTTATCAAGTGGATGTGAAATCTACTTTCTTAAATGGAGAGTTGGAAGAGGAAGTCTAGATAGAACAACCAGAAGGATTTCAGTCATCAGATCAGGGTGACATGGTATACAGATTGAAGAAAGATTTGTATGGATTAAAAGAAGCTCCCAAGGCATGGTATGCATGGTTGGACAAGTACCTGATACAGATAGGGTTCAGTAAAGGTACTACAAAGAGCAATCTCTAATTCAAGATCAATGATGAACAAATCCTGATTGTTGCAGTTTTTGTTGATGATATTATTTGTGGAGGCAATGAAGGTATGTACTTAATTTTTTTTGGAGAAATGCAAAGTGAATTTGAAATGTCTATATTTGGAGAGATGAACTTCTTTTCAGGTCTGCAAATAAGTTAATCAGATAAAGGTATCTTCATTTCTCGGCCTAAGTATGTGAAAGAGTTGTTAAAGAAATTTGGGATGGAAGACTCTAAACCAGTATGCACACCTATGATAACTGGTTGTAAGTTGAACAAAGATGATAACTCACCCATGGCAGACTAGAAAAGGTATAGATCTATGATTAGAGGATTAATTTATCTGACTTAAACTGGACCTGACATAATGCATGCAGTATGTCTTGTGGCAAGATTTCAGGCAGAACCTAAGGAATTGTTAGGGTTACCTGACAGAAGATATCAATTAAATGCAAATAAAAATTAAATAGAGGAATGAAAAATACATAGAAATAATAACAGTGAGAGACAAGTTTTAATGTGGTTCACCCAAACTCGGGCTACATCCACCAACAGAGAGTCCAATATTATTATCCAGTAAATCAAATTGATTACAACAAGCAATCCTTGCAACTCAATACCACTGCAAAATGCTACAATACATCAATGGAAACCCTAACCCTTAGCCCCTTGACTTGCCCTGTATCGTGACAGGGAGCACATTAAGGGCACTACTCCTGGACCCCATAAGGGGTGTTGCCCCTTGACCTCGTCATGGGGGTGCTGACCCCAAACCCCCGGAAGGGGCGCTGCCCCTTGACCCCGTAGGAATTTGAGGGGAAACTGCACCGATAAAAGTGGGGTAAATTTAACCTCCAAGTCTAATTAGGATCCATATAACAACAATCTCCCACTTGGAGACTGATCAAACTCCACACCATATCATCTCCCACTTGGAGACTGATCATAACACCGTTGACCCTTTAGCTCCCACTGGAAATAAGCACCCTGGATTCTGCTGTTTTGATTTTATTTTCAGTCTTGAAGACCAGCTAAAGCTGAAGAGGAGCTTAGCTTCTCCCTTGTCACTACCTTTGTAAACATATCTGCTAGATTTTCATCTGTATATATCTTTTCCAGCCTTAACTATCCATCATCCAACACCGACCGAATGAAGTGATACCTCAATTGTATGTATTTGGTCTTTGAATGCAAGGCAAAATTCTTTGCAAGATGTATGGCACTCTGACTGTCCATAAACAAATAACTGTTAGCCTGTTGTTTGCCCAATTCTTCCATGAAAAATTGCAGCCATATCATATCCTTGCTTACCTCTATTACAAATACGTACTCTGCCTCCATGGTGGATAAAGCAACCACCTTTTACAACCGTGAGATCCAACTCACCGCTGTCCCATCTATAGTACTCCACCTGGTATCAATATCCCCTACCAAATCTGAGTCTACATAACCTGCTAAATTAGTATTAGAGCCCCCAAAACATAAATGTTTATTGGATGTACCTCTCAAATATATGAGGATCCATTTTACTACATTCCAATGCTCCAATCCGGGATGACTCATATACCTACTTATGACTCCTACAACATGTGCAATATCTGGTCTTGTGCACACCATGGCGTATATTAAACTTCCTACAGCTGAAGCATATGGTACCTTGGATATTTTTTCTTCCTTCTCTGGTGTCTTAGGACACATCTCCTTAGTCAATTTCAAATGACTAGGCAAAGGTGTGCTGACAGCTTTTACATTCTCCATATGGAATCTCTATAACACCTTTTCAACATAATTAGCCTAAGATAGAGTCAATTTCTATTCTTCCTATCTCTACAAATTTTCATACCAATGATTTGTTTTGCTGCCCCCAAATCCTTCATAGCAAATGACTGTGCTAACTACTGTTTTAACTCTCTTATGCAATCCATGTTAGACCCCGCTACAAGCATGTCATCAACATATAAACATAAAATAATGTAGTTGTCATTATCCAATCTCTTAAAATAAACACAATGGTCAGAATTACACTGGCTGTAGCCTTGCTCAGCCATAAAACTATCAAATTTCAAGTACCATTGCCGAGGTATTTGTTTCAAGCCATACAAACTCTTCTTCAATCTGTACACCAGTTTCTCCTTAACTTTGACCTCAAATCCTTGGGGCTGTTCCATGTATACCTCCTCCTTCAAATCACCATGGAGAAAGGCAGTTTTCATATCTAGCTGTTCCAAATGCAAATCTTCAGCAGCCACAATACTTAAAATAGTACGAATAGAAGTCATCTTGACAACCGGAGAAAATATCTCATCAAAATCAATGCCCTTTTTCTGTGCAAATTATTTTACAACTAACCTGGCTTTAAATCTTTTCTTACCTGCATATTCCTCTTTCAACCTATAAACCCATTTGTTTGGTAAAGCCTTTTTACCTGCAGGTAACTTACATAATTTCCAAGTCTAATTTTTCAGCAAGGAGTCCATTTCTTCTTTCATTGCAAGCTCCCACTGAACCTTTGTAACCACCTACATAGCTTCATCATACCCTTCTAGTTCACCATCATCTGTTAACAAAATAGAATACAAAGAGGGAGAAAACCTTTCAGGAGGTTTACTTAGCCTTGTTGACCATCTAACATTCACTGGAGTTTGTGGTATTTCTTGTTGCTGTTGGGGAGCATGAGGAACCATTAGAAAATCACTATTTAGAGTATCATCCAGCACCACATAATCCTTTTCTTTCTTCTCATGTTGTTGCATTTGATCTTTGGACAACACCTTCTAATTGAATACAACATCTCTACTTCTCACAATTTTTTGATTTTTAAAATCCCAAAGCCTAAAACCAAATTCATCAATGCCATATCCAACAAAGGTACACTTTTTTGATTTTGCATCCAGCTTGGTTCTATTTTCAGAATCTACATGTGCAAATGCTTCACATCCGAAGGTTTTGAGAAAAGAATAACTCACCTTCTTACCTATCCATGCTTCCTCTGGAATACCAGAACCGAAAGTAACTGAAGGACCTCTATTAATTAAATATATAGCGGTGTTGACAGCCTCTACCCACATGTTTAAAGGCAGCCCAACATGCAATCTAATGGTCCTTGCACACTCCATTATTGTCCTATTCATGCGTTCAACCACTTCATTTTCCTGTGGAGTCCCTGGAACCATTTTCTACCTATGAATTCTATTAAAGGAACAATAATCCTCAAATTCTTTGCTACAATACTCACCACCATTATTAGATCTGAGACATTTTAATCTTTTACCCGTTTCATTCTCAACCAAGCTTCTCAATTTCTTAAATGTTTCAAATACATCAGATTTCTGCCTAAGGAAATAAATCCATACCTTCCTAGTTGCATCATCTATGAATGTAACATAAGACCGAGAGCCATCGAGAGAAGATATCTGAGCTGGTCCCCATACATCTGTTTGCACAAGCTCCAACTTTTAATCTTTTTTTAGCTTCCCATCCTTGAGAAAACTGACTCTCTTTTGTTTTCCATACACACAACTTTCACAAAAATCTATATTAATACATTTCAGACCTAGTAAAACTTTCTTAGAATGAAGTACCTTCATACCTTTTTCACTCATATGCCCAAGTCTGTTATGCCACAGTGTTGTCTCAGAACCTACAACAACTATTTCAGTCTCTTCATGCGAACCTGCAGCAACTATTCCTGAACCTGTTTGTTTTTTCTCTATAACAGCTAAAGTAGAAGGAATAGTATGACCTGTACAAAGATATAAGGTGCCTACTTTCACACCTTTTGCTACTATTAAGGCACCTTTTGAAACCTTCCAATTTTTATCAGTAAATGTAACAATGCAACCTTCTTCAACTCGCTTCCTTGCTGAAATTAAATTCTTACAGAGCCTTGGAACGTGCCTTACCTCTTGTAGTAGCCAATGATTCCCATTCTACAACTTCATCTTAATTCTTCCCTTTCCAACAATCTGACAAGGTTTGTTATCTCCCAAATAAACCAGCCCAAAATCCCCTTGGACATAATCAAGAAAATAACTTCTATGGGGCATAGCATGAAATGAGACCCCTAAATCTAAAACCCATGAATCATCATCATTATCTAGGGAAAGAATCAAAGCATCATCTTTAGATTTATTACTTATCACATTTGCCTCGTTATTTTGCTTCTTGTTTGTCTCCTTCTTTATTCTTCTGAGACCAACAATATTTCTTCAAATGACCAGGTTTCCCATAGTACCAGCAATCCTTTTGTTCCCTGGATTGGGATCTCTTGTCCTTTGATTTTCCTTGTGACTTTCCATGACCTCCAGAAGCTTTTCCTCCCTCCTTTGATCTGTCCCTGTTTTCTGCATTCAAAACACTACCTGATGTGGACACTCTTGAGCTTTTCCATTGCATTTCCTTGCTAAGGATAACACCAACAACATCGTAAAATTTTAAAGTATTTGAACCAGAAACAGAGTTACTTGTAGCCATTAACAAACTATTCCAGCTTTCTGGCAAAGAACATAATATCAAGAGAGCCCTCACCTCTTCATCAAAACTTACTTTTACAGAAGTTAACTGACTGATAATCATATTAAACTCATTTAAATGATTTGTCATAGATCCACCTTCAATCATTTTCAGATTAAACAAACACTACATGAGAAATACCTTATTTGAGGCCGAGGGTTTTTCATACAATTTAGCCAAAGCTTTCATCAGACCATCTGTTGTCTTTGCTTCCATTATATTGAATGCCACCAATGGTGCTAGGCACAACTGAATGGTTCCCAGTGCCTTTCTATCCAGAAGATTCCAATCCTCATCAATCATTGTTACTAGTTTCTTGGCTACTCTTTACAACAACCTCCATAAATCCTTCTGATAGAGATAATCCTCCATCTGCATCTTCTATAATTGATAGTTCTGCCCATTGAATTTGTCTACCTTCAATTTACCCTCATCTGCCATTACTCCCACTCAACTGTGAGACCTTCCTATAGATGATAATCAAACACAACTTGGCTTTGATACCACTTGTTAGGGTTAGCCAATAGAAAATATCAATTAAATGCAAATAAAGATTAAATAGAGGAATGAAAAATACACAGAAATAATAACAGCGAGAGACAAGTTTTAACGCAGTTCACCCAAACTCGGGCTACATCCACCAACAGAGAGTCCAATATTATTATCCAGTAAATCAAACTGATTACAACAAGCAATTCTTGCAACTCAATACCACTACAAAATGCTACAATACATCAATGGAAACCCTAACCCTTAGCCCCTCGACCCTGCCCTGTATTGTGACAGGGAGCATGCTAGGGGTGCTACCCCTAGACCCCGCAAGGGTCGCTGCCCCCAAACCCCTACAAGGGGCTCTACCCCTTGACCCCATAGGAATTTGGGGGGAAACTGCGTCGATAAAAGTGGGGTAAATTTAACCTCCAAGTCTGATTAGGCTCCATATAACAATAGGAATCACATGTGATGGCAGTCAAGAGAATTTTGAGATATTTAAAAGGTACAATAGATTATGGTTTGTGGTACCCTAAGGACTATGACTTTACTCTCAGTGCATATACTGATGCAGATTGGGCCAAAGATGTGGATGACAGAAAAAGTACAAGTGGAGGTACATTCTTCTTGGGAAAAAGATTAATATCTTGGTTGAGCAAGAAATAGGATTCAATATCCCTATCTACTGTAGAAGTAGAATACATTGGAACAACATGCAATTGCACTCAAGTGTTATGGATGAAGCAAACTTTGAAGGACATCAAAATTGTGTATGAAGATCCCATTGCAATCTTTTGTGATAACACAAGTGCCATAAACATATCAAAGAATCTAGCGATGCATTCAAGGACAAAGCACATATCCATCAGGTATCATTTTTTGAGACAAAAGGTGACAAAGAATGAAGTCAAGTTGGAGTATGTTTCTACCAAGGTTCAGATTACAGACATTTTTACCAAGCCTTTGCCTAAGGATACTTTTGAGTATCTCAGAGAAAAGTTAGGGGTTATCACCCCTCCTACTCTAAACAAAGATGCATAGTAGTGCATTAGTTCAGAGGTGCTCAGAGGTCTGGATTGATTCTTTTTAGGGCTACTTCTCAGGGGGAGTAGTTAGAGAGTTCAGAAGAGCTTGATTAGATCAGAGTAGATGAGTGAAAGTATGTGCCCTTTTCCATTGATGTCAAAGGGGGAGAGAAGTCATGTGAAAAAATTAGAGTTTAGATGTGTAAGAGAAAGGGGGAGAATTTTGGAGAAAGAAAGACTGCAGGTGTGTAAAGAGAAAGGGGGAGAATCTTGTCTTGATTGTTGCAGTTTTTCACATCATATGTTGCCATCAATGACAAAGGGGGAGATTGTTGCAAGTATGTGCCTAATCGGTGTTGTCATTGATGTCAACACATCCTTGTTGTCATTAGTGTCAACTGTATCTTATTCTATTACTTGTTTAGAAGACTTGTATGTTGAGGATATTGAGAAAATTAGCCTCTCCGGAAGGAACAAGTGAGTTACAGAGAAGTGCAGTACAAACAATGAGTTGTATGTTGAAGAACAGTCTGGTAAACTGCTCCACATTTATTTCTACTTGAAGATCATGGTCTGTGGATTAGAATTAAGTTAGAGGTATGACTAAGGATGCTACATTCTAGGTTTGAGCCCTTCGCATGAAGATCTGAGTGAGTTGTGTTCACCAGAGTGAAACCTATTTTTTCTGTAAGTTAGTTGAGACAAAAAGAAAGCATTCTACTCCACATTCCTCTGCAATAAAGTATTTTTCTCTATGGTTCTAGAAGGAAGTTTGGGATGATGATAAGTGCCTTCAATTCCAATGGTTTCATGGTTTGGTGGTCCACAAGCTATCTTTCTTTTATGATAGTTGAAGATAGTGAAGTTCATGTGTTCCGGTGAGAAGATTCCTATGGATAAAGTGGTTAAGGTTCTTGCGGTTGCTCCTAATGATTATAACATGCTTGTGGATGTCTCCTAATCATTTTCCTATCTGAACTTTGGTCCACATTAAGAAATTGAGATTGTGTTTGAAGATTGTTCCCAGATAATGTAGCGTGTAACCAGTCTTGGCTGACCTGGTTAATCCCAGTGATTGTGGTAATTTTTGGAAGATTGTTGAAGCATGTTGTGGTATGGAAGATCATGTTTGAGTCCTAGCTAAGGCATGGCATGATCCGCATTTCATTTCCTTTGTACAACGTTGTAATAGGTCGGGACCTATTTTGTAAATGTTTGTAATACCGACCTTGGAGATTGTTCCAATGGTTGATGATTGTGATGCCGACCTCGATGATCATTCCAAGGTTGATGTAGTGTATAAATACTTGTAGTTGAGTAATGGAAAAAGTGTCCTTGAGAGAAAATGGAAAGATGTTAAGAAAGGTCCAAAAGGTAGAGCAAAGAAGAGGAAGAGGAAAGAAGAGGAAGAGAAGAATAGAGGCAGAGCAGAGTAGAGGAATTATTGTACTTTAGTCATAAACATAAGAAGGTGTTGATCGTGGCAGAGAGCCTGGAAGTGAGCCACCAATAGGGTTTAATAGTCCTCGGGGTTTAACAACCCTTATTGTAATCTTGCTAGGTTTAGGGTTGAGGCAGTGAGCCTGCTAGACCTAGTTGTTCTTCATGGCAGTAAGCCAGTATGTTTAGGCCTGTGGAGTGACCAAGCCTGAACATCATTATTTCAAGATTGTAACATATATTGAGAGCTAATCCTCTCTGTGGTTTTTCCCCACCTTGGGGTTTTCCACGTAAAATTTGGTGTCTCTTGTGTTTGATGTTATCTCTGTGGTTAAGTTTCTGATTTCATGCATTCATTGTTAAATCATAATAATTGTGGATAAGTGATGAATGTTTAATTGCATTAAATGTTTAATTTTTTGAGACAACTGATTCACCCCCCCTCTTAGTTGTCTGATGCATATCAACAAATATATCAGCAACCTGATCCTTTGTAGGCACATACTCAAGCTTCACTTCATTCTATGCAACCTTCTCTCTAAGAAAGTGATACCAGATTGAAATATTTTTTGTCCTTGATTGCATCATCAGATTATTTGAAATGTTAATAGCACTTGTATTATCACTGAAGATAGGAATAGGTTCATCATATACAACTCTGATATCCTTCAAGGTTTGCCTCATCCACAACACTTGTGTGCAACAAGATGTTGTTGCAATGTATTATGCCTCTGCAATAGATAAAGACACTGAATCTTGCTTCTTAGTTAGCCATGACACCAATCTACATCCAAGAAAGAATGCACCACCACTTGTACTTTTCATGTCATCTACACAACTAGCCCAATCTGCATCTATAGAAGCACTTAGAGTAAAGTCAATATCCTTTAGATACCACAAGCCGTGATCTAGAGTGCCCTTTAAATATCTAAATATCCTCTTCACTGTTGCAACATGTGACTCTCTAGGATCTTCTTGAAATCTAGCCACAAGATAATCTACATGCATAATATCCAATCTAATAGCAGTTAAATATAGCAATCCTCCAATCATTGATCTATACCTACTCTAATCAACCTTAGGAGATTCATCATTCTTTCTCACCTTACCACCAGTAACCATAGGGGTACATACTAGTTTAGAATCTTCCATTCCAAACTTCTTTAACATCTCCTTGACATACTTTGATTGTGAAATGAAAATACCTTTACCTGTCTAATTGATTTGTAGCCCAAGGAAGAAGTTCATTTCTCCACACATTGACATTTCAAATTCTTTTTGCATTTCATCTGCAAAATTTTTACCTTTTTTTCATTTCCTGCAAAGATTATATCATCTACATACACTTCCACAATCAGAATTTGATCTTCCCCTACTTTGATGTACATATTACTATCTGTGGTACCTTTATTGAATCATTGTTGTAATAAGTACATATCTAACCTTGCATACCAAGCTTTGGGAGCTTACTTCTATCCATATAGTTCCTTCTTCAATTTGCAAACCATATCTGGTTTATCTAACAACTGAAATCCATCCAGTTGTTCTATGTATACTTCTTCCAATCACCATTCAAGAAAGAAGACTTCGCATCCATTTGATATACTTTGAAATTCTTGTGTGCTGCAAAAGCTAAAAACATCCTGATGGCCTCCATTCTTGCCACTGGAGCATATGTTTCCTCATAGTCTATTTCTTCTATTTGTGAGTAGCCTTTACACACAAGCCTTGTCTTGTTTCTTACTACTTCTCCATTCTCATTTAGTTTGTTCCAGAATACCCACTTAGTTCAAATCACATTTTTTTTGGTCTTGGGACAAGTTCCCAAGTCTGATTCTTTTCAATCTGCTTTAGTTCTTCTTCCATAGCCTTGATCCAATACTCATCCTTACATGCTTCAATCACTATTTTAGGTTCAAATTCAAAAGGTAAACATAGATTTACCTATTCTTCAACAACTTTACTTCTTGTCAGCACACCTTTGCTCTTATCACCAATGATCTAGCCTTCAGAATGATTCTTCTTCCCATACTTGGGAGTTTTAGGAGTCTTTTCCAAAGCTTCTTCCTCTTCAATCTGCACTTCCTTTTCCTTAGCATTTTCTTCTTCTCTACAAGAAGACTCATCTGATTCATATCCATTTACCTCTGAATTCTTCTGTAGATCTTCATCAACTTTGACATTTGCACTCTCAACTATCTTTCTTAGCCTCTTGTTGTAGCACCGGTAAGCTTTGCTTTTAGTAGAATACCCAAAGTGATACCTTGATCAGACCTTGCATCAAACTTTCCTAGGTTTTCTTCATCCCTTCTGATATAGTATTTTCTTCCAAACACTATGAAGTATTTGATAGTAGGAATCCTTCCATACCATAGCTCATAAGGAGTCTTTGTAATGTTTGCGCTTGCTTGCACTCTATTCAATATATAAACAATAGTATGAATTGTTTCTCTCTAGTAGACCTCCAGTGGATTTGCTTCTTTTATCATTGTCCTTGTAGCTTCTTGAACAATCTTATTCTTTCTTTCAACTACTCCATTCTGCTAAGGAGTCTTAGGGGTAGATAAGTGCCTCTTTATTCCATGAACTCTCCACCTCTATTAAACCTCAAACATTTGATTCTCATATCCATTTCATTCTCAACCATGACTTTGAATGCTTTAAACTTTATCTAAGGCTTCTAATTTTTCTTTGAGCAAAGTAACCCATGTCATTCTAGAATAATCATCAATCAGTAGCATGAAATACCTGTCACCTTAAAAACTCCTTACTCTAGTAGGACCACAAAGATTTGTATGCACCAATTCCAACAGTCTGGTAGAAGATTGATCCTTGAATTTGAAACTTCTTCTTTCTTGCTTTCCAACTTGACATCCCTTACATATAGCATTTATAGGATTTGTAATCTTTGGCAGATCTCTCACAGCTTGAACAAAACTTATTCTTACTAGGCTATCAAAATTGATGTGACATAATCTTCTATGGAATAGCCAACTCTCACTAATCTGATTCATGAAACAATAACCATCACCACCTTTTAGCTAATAGACATTTCAATCTATCCTCCTTCCAGCAACAATTACAATTCTAAAATCCTTTTTGATCTCACAACCATCATTGTGAAACACAAGATTGTATCTTTTGCTAGACATTTTTCCAACACTCAAAAGGTTATGTTTTAAGCCTTGACATAAATAACAGCATCAATATTATGTTTTCCATCAAAACTAATTGAACCTCTTCCACATATCTTAGCAGATGTATCATCACCAAATCTAACTAGTCCATATTTTTCAAGTTTAACAAACTTACTCTTATCACTGGTCATATCATTTGAGCATCCATTGTCAATGACCTAGTAGTTCTTTTCCTGTCCGGTATGAAAAGAAGACATCAAAGTGCCTTTAGCATTAATACTTACTTCTAGAATCCTTTCCTTCACAAATTCCTCAGAGTTAGCAACAACAATATCATCTTTTAAAGCTATGAAAAGACATTCGCTATCCTCATCATTTTCATAATCAGATACATCATCAAATATACTTGCATCTTCTATAACATAATAGCTTTTCTTAAACACCTTACTTTTGTTTTCCCTATTTTTGCTTCTCAAAATTCTTTCTGGACATCTTGAATCATTATGACCTATCTTGCCACAACTGAAACACTTGAAAGGCAACTTACCATTATACTTACTAGTACCCTTTTTCATTCTTCTCACAAAGTTAGCTTCCATATCATCACAATCCTCTTGATCTGACTCCATAGTCTTCTCTGATTTGCCAGCCTTAAAGGCAGTCTAAAATTTTGCACTACTTGTACCAAATTCTCTCATTTCAAAAGTAGTTAAAGTCCCATTTAACTGATGTTTGGTAAATTTATCTAGATTTTGTAATTATTCAATAGCAGAAAATTTATGACTGTAAGATTTGGGAAGAGTTCTAACTACCTTCATTACCACTTCTTTTTCTTCCAGTTCTCCACCAAGACCTCTGATGTTGTTGACAACTTCATCCACCTTTTGCAAGTAACTTGTGATGTTTTCATCTTTAGACATTTGCATGGTCTCTAACATGATCTTCATAATCTACATCTTAGCTTGCTTGACCTTATCATCTCCTTCATAAATACTTTTTAACTTTTCCCAAATTTCATTAGCAGTTTTCATATTCATAACCTTTGGATTGAATGCTTCTGGATATAACTGTGTTAGATAGGGGAAAAATATCTAACACAGTTATATCCAGAAGCATTTAATCCAACATTATGGACTATGGAAAACTAATGACTTCCTTCATAACCTTTACCAATTCAGAATTAGTAAGACCACTTAAAAGAGCATACCTTGCTTTAGCATTGGTTTCATAGGCCTTGATCTCATTTGCAGTACTTAGACCATTTTCAGGTATAGTATATACAGTCATTACAAACTTCCAGATATCATATCCAAGAGAAATCAGATAACCTTCCATCTTTATTTTCTAGAATGCATAGTCTGATCCATCAAATAGGTGAACATCCTTCTTGTGTGCCATCCTAGATCTACCTCAATTGGTTAAACTTTCTTCCAAGGAACTTGGCTCTGATACCAAATGTTGAATGCACAAGACAATTGAGAGGGGGGACGAATCAGTTGTAACTTATAATTCTAAAACCCTCATACACATTTAGATCCACATAAATTCAGTTAACCCTCAAATTGTTATGATGATTAAGAAAATAATAGAAACTGAATCAAATCAACAACACACACAAGAGAACACTATATTTACGTTGAAAACCCAAGAAGGGAAAAACCATGGTGAGGATTAGCTCACGATATAAAGTAATATCAATACTGAATACAATAGGGCTCACTGCCAGAATAGAAAAGAAGATAGAGAAGATTGTTACAAGAAGTAAACTATCTCATTGTAATAGAGAAGTCCACCACAATGTTATCAACACCTCTGCAGTCTCACTAAGGAATTTTAGACACCTTCTGCTCATTGCATCTAGTAATCTAACACATGAAAGTTCGCACTGCACTACACAAATTGACACTCTATAACTCTGTAATTTGCATATCATATACCATGCTCTTCTATTTTTTCATCCTTCAACAGCTTGACACTTATTTATACCATCTTCAATCTTAAGAACATTCCCCAATCTCAGAAAAGTACCTTAATCATGCAAATTTAAATTAGGTTGGCACCAAAACATTCCCGTGGTGGAGAGAAATGAAGGAAGACCACAACACACCTTAGTTTAGACCTAAATCCACTCAGACATGTTAGACCATGCTTCCACAATCATTGAAGCAACTCTGCAATTAGTGTAAACACCCAAGGTCAGTTGAACCTGTGTTAACACCTTAAACAATTATGTACACACTTCCTCAAAACCAAAGATGACTCATGAACCACACACCATGCTTGAACATGATCTAGAGTATTCCAAAAATATCCTAAAATCCAACAAATTCCTTTGCAACAACTTTCACCGACCGA
Organism: Cunninghamia lanceolata; assembly: GCA_027924645.1. Taxonomy (NCBI): domain Eukaryota; kingdom Viridiplantae; phylum Streptophyta; class Pinopsida; order Cupressales; family Cupressaceae; genus Cunninghamia; species Cunninghamia lanceolata. The sequence continues at coordinate 981,291 of BSBN01001031.1, read as the reverse complement.
ACAAACTTATTTTGTTTACCCAGTATGCTCAAATATCGTTGTTAAGCACTGTAACTCAAGAAACCAACTTGCAGAGCACCAAATCGTGAATAACTTCAACTGAAGATAGATATGAACCTTATAAGCACAATTCTAGAACTGCTAGACCTGAAAGCATTTTGTAAAGAAATGTAGAACAAAAAAATTTCTCCCAGACACCTCTGCACATCGATCCAGCATGCCAAATTCTGGATGTAGCATCTCTAAACACCTCTAAACAACATATCCAAACCATAAACAAATCTTCAATATAAAACAAAATGCAAAGAAAAACTAGAACTCTGCAACACAGACTACCACTGCCACACACTATTTTATTATTTTATTCAAATTTTATCAAAAGTGCTTGGAAACTAAGCACTAGAAACATATTATCGCCACCTTTAGCACTTCCTCATCATCAGAGATAGCATCCACTTAACACCAACTTGATCACACTCTTGCAATAACCTCTTGCTCATTCTTTCTCATACAGTTGACACCAATGAAAACACAGGATTCATAAGCTTGTTGACATCAATGACAACACCGGCTGCACATACTTGCAACAATGTGTGCATATTAGTTCAGTGTGTTTCCATCAATGACAAAGGGGGAGATTGTTGCATATATGTGTTATCATTGATGTCAACAAGTTGTGATGCAGAAGGTATACTGTTGCATATGATATCAAAGGAGCAAATCAAAGGAGAGATGATAATCAGTATCATTTGTACATAGTTGTACCAATAGAGAAGAGGAGTAGTGATGATGTGATACAAAGGATTAGTATAATCTGTACACAATCATACCTTATTTTCTGAATTTCGTATAGAGTTCTAAAAATTTTGAATGAAAATTGTCTAAGTGTTGGTTTAGTCTAGAAAGGTGTCACCAGCTCAAAAGAATGTACCACATTTGAAGATATGAGCCTGTAGATTGAACAGATGGTTAGATATTACTCTTAGGTATCTATGGTTCAACTTTGAGATCACAAAGTCTACTGCAAAGTGTTTTAGAGTCAAAAGAGTGAAGGCAATAATGAAACAGGGTAAGTGCAGTCACACAAAGACAAAAGAATGCTCTGCACTTCTCTGCAAATGAAGATATGATATTGTGGTTTGAAGGATAGCTAGACTTAAGTAAAAGGTATGCATTTTTTAGGTTTCAAGTTATAGTATGTTCTGCAGATGCTTCTCTGGAATCAGCTCTATGAAGACAATTCTTGTTGATGATTATGGTAAGTAGAGGGAGATAGTTGAAGCCACCGCATTTCATCATACACTAATATTTGGCTTTGTTGACTGAATGATAAGCTCATATGGCTGGTTGGTATGCTCAGTTCAAGTTTCAATAGTTTTTTTACCGCAAGTATGATCTTCAATGCTTTACATCAAGTCTATGTAAGAAGAGTATGTTAAGGATACCAAAATCAATGTTCAAGTGTTTGCGCCAGCATAAAACAACATGGATTGATAAAAGGAGAGTATAGGAATGATTTTCAAGTCATATAATGCTCATTGTGTGATCTGTATGATCTAATTTTGTCTCCTTTGGTACTGCTTTAGGTCCGAAGCTAAATTCAAGGATAAGTGTTTGTGAAGTTGACCTGATGTATTTTGGTGATTACACTAGATTTTTAGAAGTGTACACTAGCATGGAAGAGTGTGCTAAGATAAAATAGGTCCTAATTAACTCTTGTTTTGAACCGTATTGAATTTCTACATGATTTTGGGTGCCAAATGTTATGGTCATTGCATGTTTCATGTTACATGTTTCATCTTGGCCGACCAAGGAGAAAGATTTTGAAGCTTGTGAAGGATATAAATGTAAGATCAAAGTTGTTAAAGGGTGTGTGGAATGTTTATTATGTGATAGCATTGATGATGTGGGAATAAACTAATTGCAGAAGTAGTTCTGATGATGAAATGTGGAAAGGATTAGTTTATGTAAAGTAAAATTATTGCAGAGGTGATTATAGATAATGTGATGACAGAGAAAAGTTTCAGAAGGTGTTTTGATGTTGTGGGACTTGGTATTGTGAATGTGTAGAGGTGAAATAGTTGTGCAGAGTTTGGAAAGGTCAACAGAAGGTTGGAGCAGTAAGTGTTTGTGAAAGAAACATCTAAGTCAGATAAGTATTTTTGTTGCAGAGGTTGAAGCCTCTTTGAGTAAAAGTTGTAACTATTGTAGCAGTTTAGGGAATTGCAGCTTCCTTTGGGTTGTATCCCATAAATGATAATGTAATCTTGTTTCTATTTGTGAGGCTGGATTTGGATAGTAGATCTAAGTAACTTGCTCACCATGGTTTTTCCCTTTTAGAGTTTTTAACTGGTGTTATGGTTGTAGCCCATAAATGATAATGTAATCTTGTTTCTATTTGTGAGACTAGATTTGGACAAAATATCCAAGCAACTTGCTCACCATGGTTTTCCCTTCTAGGGTTTTCCATGTAAATCTGGTGTTATGGTTGTGTGGTTATGTGTTCTTGTGTTTCTCATGCTTTAAATGCTTGCATTAGTTTGAATGTTATTGGAAGAAAAAAATTTGATTAAGTACTGATTCACCTCCCCTCTTAGTACTTTTATGTGTTCAATATAAAATCAATTGCAAGTCTTGTCATCAACTTAAGGATAAGGTGGCAACCCTATACCAAGCATGAGATCTGCAGAACCAAGTTTTGAAATGGTAGCTTGTCTAGATGCACCATGTTAAGAGGAATATCCAACATCTCGAGGTTGTCACCCAGTTGGAAACCTTAGAGTGGCCCAAGGAGAAGGATGATGAGCTATGGCAGAAGGTGGAAAATCTTGTCAAAATGTTTGAAAGGTGGGAGAACATGGAAGCTAAGATGCAAAGGATTAAGAAAAATTAGGAGACCATAATGAAGGACATGAAGGAAATTATTGCATTCAGCAAGGAAATAGTCAAGAACTCAGTTACCACTTTGTATGTGTTCTAGGCTGAAATGGAGAAGAGGAAGGTTGCTAGAGATGGCAATTTTGGAACTACTACTATGGGCACCAACATTCAGTAGTCGGTCACTATGGGGCCAACCAACAAGACTAGGGACAAGAACAAAAACAACAAAGGAAAGGAGGTTTGCATGGACACCTCAGATGGTTAGGTTAGCAAGGAGAAAGAGAATTCCTTCAAAGACAAGTTGGATTTTCTCAACAGGGAGTGTCAGGCCATCAATGGCCTCAAGTTTCTATCTAATCAATAGGGTTTCTTCTACTAGTCTATGGCTAGTCTTTTCTTTAGCTATTGTTTTTGTTTCTATTTTTTAAGATTTGGGTTTTGTTTTCTTTGTGTTGTGTTTTACATATTGTAAGACTCTGACTGCTCATCTTTTGGGCTTTTTGTATGGGTTCAGGCCCTTCCCGGTTATCTTAATGAAAACATCATGTATCTAGACATAATATTGAGTATTGTATGAGATTTAAACATGAGATATATGATTTGATTAATAATAATGTGATTCATGTGGATGGGTATAATGGTAAAGGAAACAAATTTATTTCTCCTCCATATCAAATTTTAAATATTTACACAAACTCATTTACACAAAATAACCAATAATGTAATAAAGATCCTATCTTTGAGGTTATTACTCCTCCCCTCTATTATGAGAAGCCTTCTTCCATGAATCTACTTGATCCTTCTACCTCTATTAGTGCATAATTTCCCACATTTTTTATTTTATGACTTTGTTGGTGCTCTTGATTTTCAACCTACTTTTTTTTCCTCTTCTCCTTCTCCTTCTATTATTTCTTTCTTAAAGAAGTGCTAGATAAAAACTATCATGGTCCTCTTTACATTAAAGGAACTATTAATTCAAGGCCTATCAATGGCATCTTGGTCGACTCAATGTGTTCCTACAATATTGTCATAGAATAATTTTTACTAAACACACACTTTCATTAGGAATATTATGATGGTTCCAAGGATTCATTAAAATTCTATAATGGAATTGTCATTGATACACTTCATTGTGTTATTCTTCTAGTTAAAGTTGGTCCATAAGAAATACTAATGTTGTCTCACATTATTCCTACTTTGAATTCATTTTTCATTATTATAGAATTACCTTAGGTTTAACAAGTGAAAATTTCCCTTCAGTGATCTATCAATGTTTAAAATTTATACATAATAATGAAGTGATCGCCATACAACATCATGAGTACCAACCTCTTTTTGAGTTGTGAAATTCCACCATCAATTACTTCATCTACAAGCCTAAGACTCCTCTATGTAATCAACATGATATAATTATTGGTAATTATGAGTGTTACATGAAATAAAAGGCTCACATTCATACATGTAGTCTATAATTTTTTATTCACCCTTTTGTGCCTAAGATTCCAAAATTAGAACTATATGAGGGATTATATGTCTTCTAGACTCTCCTACTTATTTTTCCCCTTCCCCATGTCCTTATAGGCCTCCTCCACATTCACATCCTTTCTATCAACCTAAGAATAAGTAGTCTCAAAACCCACCTACTCAACCCAAACCATAACCTCTCCCACCCCAACCCAAACCTTCTCCTACCATTCATCCTTTTTCCAACCTTCCTCCATTATTTCCTTTCCCCCAAGATTTCTCCCATCCTTAACCCTCCTACTCATTACCATCCACTCCTCCTAAACCCAAAAACAAGATACATTTTTCTCTTAGACATGACTTTTAGTTGCCTAAACCTAAACTACTTACTCCTAAATCTAGGCTCCTCCCATGATATTCCCCTCTATGCATGTGATGTTGTGGAGCCCTTAGAACCTTCTATGTATCCTTCTATACTTGTCATGTCTACTAGCATTTATAAGCATCCACACAAGACCTCTTCCATCTCTACTATTGCACTTTCAATGGATGGTTTTGTTCTCAATATTGATTATATTAATTCTAAACATCCCTCTAGTATACCTTATGATTCAATGGTGACTACTATTATAGTGGTATCTTTCACATTTCATATTGTTCCTCCTCCTAGGGATGGAATTTTTAATTATCTAGCTAATGTACCACCTCTTTCTTCCATCTTTGCTACTAGAATTATGTTTCCCTCTACACCACTATTTTTTCTGAATTCATCACCAATGATTTGGAGAGTGATGGTCTCCCTGCATTCATTTATTAGATATCTCTTTTCCTTTATGTAGACCTATAGTGGATGAGGTATGTTACCCTTTTGGTACATGCTTACATGTGATGCGGGCAATTTTTGAAGTTTTATGTTGTGTTCTCTCTCTTCCATATGTTACTTGACCCATTCTCCTTTGTACACTTGACTTTCCATTTTCTAATTATTTGGGGATGATGCAAGGTATCAAGGTATTCTTACCCTTTTCATTTTGAGCCAAATATTTTAGGATTACTACATGTTTCATTTTCTTATCTATTTGTTTTCCTACATGTGCTTTTATTATTTGGCATTTGCACTCTTTGTGTGCTTCCTCTTCATGTTGTTTGGGTATAATACCCCTTCTCATGTTGACCCAACACATAACACATTTTCTAATCCTAGAAATTATTGTTTCATGTTTCTTACTTCCTCCTCCTTCCTATGTGAATGTGGTTTTCTATGAGAAAGGAGGAGGAGGATCCTAGTCTAGTGATCATATTATTGCTAACCTTATTAGCACTAACTCCAATCTCATAGAACCCTTCATGGTCTTTTTATGCATGTGTGTTCTATGTTTCTCCTCCTTTTAATTTATGGTTATTACCTTTTAAATTTTCCTTTTGTGTCCATTTTCATGTTTTCCATTTCTACTACTATTAGAATTTTTAGTGGTTATTATGTGCCCATATTATTTCACTCATATGATTGACAAATATCTCCTTGATCTATCTTTCGTTGTCTTGCATTAGCACACATGCTTTTATATTATTTACATATATATGTAGTACTACTCTTAATATATACATAAACCTACACCTATTCTTATATGCTATGACCTTGGAAATTTACATGACATTATCTTTTCATTGATCATAACAGTTTTCTTTTTCCATGTGTTATCATACTTTCCCCTTCATCAAGGGAATCTCTTTGTTCTTATGACCAAGGGAAATGCCTCAATTTTTGTGTCCTCTCCTATCATGATCACCATGTATTTTCTTATTTATTATTGTTCTACTATTCTTATTTGATCATTAATTCCTATCTTACTTATTGTGTGTTTTCCCCTCTTTCTTGGAACAAATATTTATGATTTTAAGAGAATCTTCTTGTACATTCCCTTATTCTACATACTCTTCTACTATACCTTGGCATATTCTTATTTCTCCCCTTCTCTATTTACTTTAAATTGATTGATTCTTTAATTTTGACAATCAATTTAAGGAGGACATACTCTATACATCATTTACATGATGATAGTTGTAATTCTATCATTAGCCTATCCTAGCCTCTTTTACCACTTAGGCAATGACCATATAGCCATTGTTTCAGTATTTTACCATATTGTATATCTAGCCTAATTAGTTGGGTGGAAATCACATATAGCTTAGTGGTGACCATATGATGATCACCATTTTACCATTTTCCATTTTTAGCCTAGCCTAGTCTATTCATTGAGTGCTACAACATTACCAATTTCTCTCTATCTTTTAGATTTCTATGGTTATGATATAATTGAACCTTTACCAAGGTGATGAACATCTACTATGCATCTCATCCATAGCCATTCCCTTTCCTACCTCAACTTATTATATACTTCATGGATCTTCTTTTTCCCTCTCTTGTGCTATTATAGTAGTCATATGGTTTATTCTAATTTCTATTTCTATGACTACTTTTTAGCATTTTATATTTATTTCTCTAATACATCTTTCTTTGTCATCTAGGTAATACATTCCTATTTTCTTGGGTGTATTTTAGGATAAGAGCTTGCACATGGAAGTAAAGGAAAATCAAGAAGATATCAAGAGAATATGTGTAAGATTGGCTATGAAGCCACCTAAGAATGTAAATGACTGAAAGAAAAACATTAACAAGAAATAAGAAATGATAGAATAAACTATATTCTATTCAACAAGAATACAAACCATACAAGAATGAGTGAATACAATGATAGCAATAGGCGATTATATATAGAATATATCACCCAAGAGACTAAAAACATGACCAATGTGGGATATGTAGAACACACAAATATATTGAGAGGGGGTGAATCAGTATATCAATAAATTTCAACCTCAACTACTCTGCCAATTATTATCAACACATTAATGAGAGCATATCAATAGTGCAAGAAATGAACACAACCACACAAAAGAACACAACACCAGATTTTACATGGAAACCTAAGAAGGTAAAAACCATGATGAGCAAGTTGCTTGGATCTATTGGCCAAATCTAGCCTCACAAAGAAAATTGATTATTACAATATGATTTGAAGGCACCAACCCTCAAGAGACACCAATCCCCTAGCCAATACAAGGTTTATGGGCACCGACCCAACTATAATCCCTTAAACTGAGCACCAACCCAGATAAAGAGAGGCACCAAACTCGCAAGGATCAAGAGGCACCAACCTTTGGAATCTCTAAAATGATAATAAAAGAAGTGATATACATACACTGTCAGTAATAATCTCTATACATTACAATCATCACCTCTACTATGAATGATAAATCATGATTTGCACAAATAGAGTCACATTCCAATTTTAAACTTCACTGTCACACTTCTCAACCCTTCTATTCTACAATTTAGAATAAGACAATATGCTCTTGCAAACATGGATACATACTGTGTGACTCCCTAATTCTTCTATTCATTTCCTTCACACTCAATTCACATTCGCATGTACACACACTCTCTATCACCTAGAACATTTCACCTTTATATATGTGATAGTTTACATTTTTCAAAAGGAAGTCAGCCTCTATAAATTTTAATTTCCAATGTATGCATTTCATAGGGATGGCCCAACCTGAATTCTTGCACAATGAATTTGGGCTCAATTTAAATAAACTGAGTTGGCTACTTCAATATTTATCTTATTCTTCTTTAGAAAGTCGACTAGCTTCAAATAACTATTTTCACTCTCATTCCAAGGGATTCGGCCCAAATAAATAATCAATGTAGTTTACTAATGGCCTTATAGAGAAGTCTATTGGTGACTTTATATCTCCACAAACCGAGGACTCTTCTCCATGAACCTTTTCTCAAAAATCCTTTATTGACAAAAGTTCAAATCCACGAACCACAACTTAAAAGTCTTTATTGACAAAATCAACTTTCTCTGAACTTTGGATATTTTATCCATTATTAAGAAAAGTGCCACTTTGTGAACTTGTCGATACAATCTTTATCACATCACCTATCGATGAAGTTGCATCTTCACGAACTTGTTAGCAAACTTATGTTTCCATGAACTTACCGACAAAGTCATAAAACTATGAACCATTCTTCTCTTCTATCTACAAAACCACCATTCACTTCCTTTGTCAGTAGAAAAGCTTATTGACATACATCGCCATTTGAAAACTTTCAAGTTCGTGAACCAAAGATTTTTCTGATACCTTATTTGCAAAATCACCTATTGGCGAACTTGGGAAACCACAAATTTAAAACTTTCTTCTTCAAGCCTTCATCAGCTAAACTTGTCTGTCAACAAACTGGTTGTCAAGGAAACTTGCCATCAATGAACTTAAGAGTTCACGAACCAAGAGATTCACCGATAGAAGGTAGAAATCATTCATGCCTTGGAAACTTACTTTGTCATCTTTTCATCAGCTAACTAGTTGTTACAAAAACTAGCCATCGGTGAACTTAAGAGTTCGCGAACCTCTCGATTTGCTAACTGAAATCTCATTCATGCCTTAGAATCTTTTTGGATCAATTTCCCTTTGTCATTATTATCTTCATGCCTTAGAAACTTTGTGATACCTTTGACATCAATGACAATATTTCCAACAATCTCCCCCTTTGTCATTGATGGTAACCAAAAAGAAATAAACTTTGAATGTTAGCATTTGTATCTCTCCTTGAACTATTACATAAATTCTAAAATTTCTTCCCCTTTGACATCAATGGAAAAGGGATGTAACAAACCTCTTTCCTTCTACTATGGAGTAAAAAGTGGTCACATGCCTTTTTTACCTCCTAGTTTAGCTCCTAGGTCCTATTTGCTTCCTTATACATAATTTTACATAATAATTGATCATCCTGAAGGAAACTTCCCAAATCCTAGGACATTTTGGGACCCTTGGGACCTATTTTAACTTATCCCTAACCCAATTTAGGCTCCTAGACTTGGGCGCCAACCACCCAACTCTCTCCTAATTGGTCGGGGCTAACTTTTGGTATGTCGACTTGGGCCCTTCCAAAATGTTTCTCCTTGTTAGTTTTTGTGATTTGAATTCATAAATGTTAGTGGGAAAGAATATATAACTAAGTTTATGACTTCATTTTTAACCTAGATGGATAATGCAAACTTATGATATTGGAGAAAAGATCATTCAAGGCATTCATTGTGTATTTGTTGCAGATTTGTGTTTGTATTTGTGTGTTTGTTGCAGATATGGCTTCATCAGCCATCGCCTTGTGAGTTGAAGAGCTTTCATCAACCAAAGGGCTTCAACTTTGAGGTGACATCATTTCTATTTGAATCATTTCATCATTTGTATTATCTTTGGCATTTGCTCTGCAAGAGCATGCTCTCTCATTAACAACAATGTTGGGAAAGCTTGAATCCTAACTCGGGCCTTGACTGAGGTAACCTCCTAAACACCACAACCCCCAAACCCCTCTCTTGTCATCTTATGTGCAGGTTATAGGTATAGGTTTAGGGAAAAGTGGAGCTACAGGGAAGCAATGAAGGAAAAAGAGTTTTGGGATCCAGAAACAGTTCTAGAAAATCCCTCTAACTAGACTTGCATGGTTTCTGCCCTAGTCTATAGGGCATCAAGCTTCGAGATCTAATTTTTGAGCATCATTAGTAGCATTTCATCAGTTCTAAACTCTAGCAGAATCTAACATCTAGACATGGGTGGTTGCCAAATTTGTCCTCTGATACCTCTATTTTCGGGAGACAGGTTCCAACATCTTACTGATCCTCTCTATACTTTTGGTTTCCATATTTATGTTGTCTATCATCTTTTTCAAGATGATTATCTTCTAACTAGGGTTTCCTTCATACTTAGCCTAGGTTTTGATAAAATCTTGGTTGAATCTTATCTTTCCTTGATAAACAAGAGTACAAAGATATGTAGTTGAGCACTCTTCCATCTTGTAGTGGCTTGACTCAGTCTTTGTCCTTGAATGTTAGAGTGAAAGGAGGGTTTGATCTAGTGAATCCATACATTCCATCATCTCTCTTTTTACCTCTTAACACCTTCATGGTGTGATTCTTCCTATTTTCTGTGAAGCTCCCCCTATCTGTTGAGCTCCCCCTTTTTGTAATACTTCCTCTTGACATTAAGGACATTATTCTTCCATTTTCTATACCTAAAAAAAATCTTCATCAACTGATCTATCTCTGAATTGTCTTCTCCAAGGAGCTCAAAGATACTGAAATGACTGGCTCCCCCTAACTATAATGATCCTCCTTACTATATCTCTCCCCTTTGCTATATCAAACTTGATCATCTATATTGTCTTCTATCTACCTACTCCCCATGAGAGGTAGCCACTATCCAACCAGGGATGAAGGATATGCCTTGTGTTGCTCCCCCTGGACAAATGTTTTAGCTGCACTTCTACTTGTGAGAAGAAGGAGCAATAACTCCTAACTTTTTCCTTAGATATTCAAAAGTATCCTTAGGAAGTGGTTTTGTGAAAATGTTTGCAATCTGATCTTTTGTGGTGACATACTCCAACTTTACCTCCTAATCTGCAACCTTTTCTCTCAAGAAGTGATACTTAATGGATATATGATTGGTTCTAGAATGCATCATTGGATTCTTTAATATGTTGATAGAACTTGTGTTATCACACAAAATAGGAATGGGCTTATCATATATTACGTTGATATCCTTCAACATCTGCTTCATCCACAACACTTGGGTATAGCAAGCTACTGCAACTATATATTTTGCTTCTATTGTTGACAGAGAGACTGACTGTTGCTTCTTGCTTAACCATGAAACTAATCTATCACCTAGGAAGAAAGCTCCAACACTTGTGCTTCTCCTATCAACAATGTTGCCAACCCAATCTACATCTATATATGTAGTTAGAGATAAGTCATTTCCCTTCTCATACCACAATCCATAGTCCAATGGGCTCTTCAAGTATTTGAAAATCCTTTTAACAACCTTTATGTGAGTCTCTTTTGGATTGGCTTGAAACCTAGCCACCATACAAACTGCTTGCATAATATATGGTCTTGATGCAGTCAAATATAATAATCTTCCTATCATGGACCTATAAAGAGTCTGATCAGCTTGAGATGACTCATCATCCTTGCTAAGATGACAACCTGTTACCATAGGTGTACTTACTGGTTTGCAGTCATCCATACTGAACTTTTTCAACATCTCCTTGACATACATAGCTTGTGAAATAAAGATACCCTTGTCTGATTGAATAATTTGAAGTCCAAGAAAGAATGAAAGTTCACCTATCATAGACATCTCAAACTCCTTTTGCACATCTTCTACAAACTTCTTGCACATCCCATCATTGCCACCAAAGATAATATTATCAACATATACTACAATTATCAACATGTTCTGACCTTTTGCCTTGGTGTAGAGATTACTATCTGGAATACCTTCTTGAAGCCTTGTTGGTGTAAGTACTTGTCCAACCTTGCATACCATTCCCTAGGGGCTTGTTTGAGACCATATAAACCCTTTCTAAGTCTACATACCAAATTCTAATCTTCTGATAGTTAAAATCCTTCAGGTTGCTCTATGTAAACTTCTTCTTCTAGATCACCATTTAAGAAGGCAGATTTTACATCCATTTCAATACACCTTGAAGTCTTTGTGAACTGTGAATGCAAGAAACATCTTGATTGCTTCCAATCTTTCCACTAGGGCAAATGTCTCCTCAAAATCAATGCCTTCCACTTGTGAATAGCCCTTGTAGAACAACCTTGCTTTATTTCTAACCACTTCTCCATCTTCATTCAACTTATTTTTGAATACCCACTTGGTACCAATCACATTCTTATCTTTTGGCCTTGGAACAAGATCCCAAGTTTCATTCTTGTCAATCTAATTTAGGTCTTTTTGCATAGCATTGATCCAATTCTCATCTTTACTAGCTTCAATGAAATTCTTAGGCTCTACTTTTGATAGCAAAGAGAAGTTTACATGTTCTCTTAGTTTTCTCTTAGTTACAACTCCATCATCCTTATTGCCAATAATCTGATCTTCAGAGTGATTATTCTGAACATACTTTGTAGGTGTCTTGGTAATCTCCTTCTATGTTTCTTCTTCTTCAACTTCATCTTCTTCTGTGAAGGTAGATTCCTCTGAGCAACAGTCTTCTTGATCATGTGTGGATGGATGTAACTCTTCATCAACCCTAACATTTTCACTCTCAACTATATTTTGTAGTCTTTTATTATAGCATTTGTATGCCTTTCTTCTAGTTGAGTAGTAAAAAAAAATTCCTTCATCAGATCTTGAGTCAAACTTGCCCAAGTTGTCTTCATCTCTTCTGATATAACATGTACTTCCAAATATTGTAAAATACTTGACGGATGCAGATCTTCCTTTCCACAATTCATATCTAGAGTCTTTGTGTTATTTATTCTTATATGTTCTCTGTTAAGAATGTAGATAGCAATATGGACTGCTTCTTTCCATTACACATCAGGCAACTTAGCTTCACTCAACATTGTTCTTGCCATCTCCTGAATTATTTTGTTCTTCCTTTCAACTACTCCATTTTGTTGAGGAGTCCTTGTAGCAGAGTACTATCTCCTTATTCCATGTTTTCAAAGAACTCTTCAAATTCATTTGATGTGAACTCACCACCTCTATCTGATCTTAAGCACTTGATGTTGCAAGTATGTGTAGTCAGTGTTGTCGTTGATGTCAACAAGTTTGTGTTGTCATTGGTGTCAATAGTGTCATCTGTATGAGTAGTTGGTGGTGCAAGAGTATGAGAAGTTAGTGTTGAGTGGCTAATGTCTCTGATGATGAGGCTGGTTGAGCATAAATGAGGTTATTTCAATGGTATGAGCTATTTGTTTGAGTTGCTTTGCTGAAGATGATTTGGTTGCTCTAAAGAGGTGCTAAAGGTGTTAAGAATATGTTTTTGTTGATTGGTTTCCAAGTTATTTTGAGAAAATTTGATTAATAAAGGAAATAGTGTGTTGAAGTGGCATTTTGGGTTACAGAGTAGTGTTTTGATTGTGCTTCGCATTTCCTCTATATTGAAGATCTGTCTTTATGGTTTGGATATGTTGTTAAGAGATGTTATATTCCAAATTTGGTGTTCTAGTTCGTTGTGTAGAGAAAGTTATGTTCACCAGTATGAAGATTGTGTTACTAAAGGTTTGCAGAGGTGTTTGGGAGAAATGTCTTTGCTCTCCATTTCTTCATAAAGTGGCTTTAGGTCTTGTGGTTCTAGAAATATGCTTAAACGGTTAAAATCTTTCTTCTATTAAATTTGTTGATGGTTTGGTGATCTAGAAGTTGTTTTCTAGAGATACATTGCATGACAGAGATAGTTAAGCATACTAGATAAACATGATAAGGTTGTGCGACAGGTGAAAGTTGTTGCAGTGGAATTTTTTAGATTTTAGGATGTTTCAAGATGTTTTATGGAATACTCTAGATTATTTTAAATCTTGGTTTGTGGTCTACAAGGTTGTATTTTGTCTTGAGGAAGTGTGTACTTAAAAAGATCATTATGTTAACACAGGTTTGGCTGACCTAGTGTGTTTACACTAATTGCAAAGTTGCTTTAGTGATTGTGAAATCATGAAGTGGTGTGCTTGGACAAATTTAGGTTTGAGCTAAGATGTGTTTTGGTTTGCCTTCATTCCTTTCTACCACAGGAATGTTTAGGACCAAACCTAATTTGAATTTTCAAGGTTAATGTGATTTGTTGACCTTGGAAAATAAGTTCATGGTTGAAGATGGTATAAATAAGTGTTAAGGGATTGTGATCGAGTGTGCGTGCATGGGATATGTTATGAAAAATAATGTGGTTGAATGTATGGTGCAGTACAAGCTTTCAAGTGCTAGATTACTAGATGCAGTGAGAAGAAGGTGTCTACAATTCTTCAGTGTGACAGCAAAGGTGTTGATGGTGTTGTGGTGGAATTCTCTGTTGCATTGAGATGGTTTTCTCCTTGTAACAATCTTCTCTATCTTCTTCTCTATTCTAGCAGTGAGCCTTTCTTTTGGGCAGTGAGCATATTGTTTTTTGGTGTTGATACTACTTTATATTGTGAGCTAATCCTATCCATTATTTTTCCCTTCTTGGGTTTTCCACGTAAATCTGGTGTTCTCTTGTGTTTGTTGTTGAGTTGATTCAGTTTTTGTTATTTGTTTTCATGCTTAATCATCATAATAGTTTAAGGGTTAATTGAATTGATATGGATCAAATTGTGTTTGAGGGTTTTGGAATTGTAAGTTACAACTGATTCACCCCCCTTCTTAGTTGTCTTGTGCATTCAACAATTGGTATCAGAGCAAGGTTCCTTGGAAGAGACCTTAACCACTTGAGGTAGATCTGGGATGGCGCACAAGAAGGATGTTCCTTTGTTTGATGGAATGGATTATGCTTTTTGGAAAATAAGGATGGAAGGTTATCTAATTTCTCTTGGATATGAGATCTTAAAGGCTATTGAGATTGAATACACTATACCGGAAAATGGTCCAATTATTGCGAATGAGATCAAGGCCTATGAAACCAATGGTAAAGTGAGGTATGCTCTTTTAAGTGGTCTTACTAATTCTAAGTTGGTGAAAGTTACGAATTTGAAAACTACTAATAAAATCGGGAAAAAGTTACAAAGTATTTATGAAGGAGATCATAAGGTCAAGCAAGCTAAAATGCAAAATTTAAAGCTCATGTTTGAGACCATGCCAATGTCTGAAGATGAAAACATTACAAGCTACTTATAGAAGGTGGATGAAATCATCAATGGCATCAAAGGACTCAGTGGAGATGTGGATGAAAAAGAAGTAGTATTGAAGGTACTCAGAACTCTTCCCAATGCTTACAGTCATAAAGTTTCTACTATTGAAGAATTACAAAATTTGAATCAGTTTACCAAAGATCAGTTGCTTGGTACCTTAACTACCTTTGAAATGAACGAATTTGGAACAAGTAGTGCAAAGGCTAAGACTACCTTTAAGATTGGAAAATTTGAGATTAGTGTGGAATCAAATTAGGAGGATTTAGATGATATGGAAGCTAACTTTGTGAGAAAAAAGAAATTGGGTATCGATAAGTACAGTGGTAAGTTGCCTTTCAAGTGTTTCAATTGTGACAAGATTGTTCATTATGCTTCAAGAAGTCCAGAAAGAATTTTGAGAAGAATAAGGAAAACAAGAGTAGAATGCCTAAAAAGAGCTACTATGTTAGAGAAGATGCAAGTCTATCTGATGATGAATCTGATTATGAAAATGATGAGTATAATGAATGTTTGTTCAAAGCTTTAAAAGATGATGTTGTTTCTACTAACTCTGAGAAATGTGTGAAGGAAAAGGTGTTGGAAAGAGACACTGCTAGGCATGTCATGTGTTGTCATTGATGGAAACTAAATCTATCTTACACATCCGCAATGTATCATTTGATCATACCGGAAGTCAGATTATAGATTTGTCTAAGTCTGGATAGACAGGAACAAAGCATATGACAAGACTCAACATTTTGGTCTGTATTTCTCCATAGGTTATCATATTGTGTTGTGGATCTGAGGGAATGTTAAGGGATGTCAAGGCTACCAAAAATCCAAATTTTTAGCCTCCGATGATGAAGGGATTGAAAGTTACAAGCATCTGAGTATTGGGTTTTGGTTAGACAATTCAATCCAGTGAAGAACATGTTGACTTGGTGTTTGATCCTTGTGTGGATTAAGAGAAGTGGTTGGTTGAGAAATTTATGAGATCCAGTGGTATTGGCTAACATGTGTGGTGACTTGAATATATAGGTTTTGGTCCACATTGATATTTGTGCATGGATTCAGCTGATAGAACAGTGTTCTTGAAAATGCCTCTGAGTTTTCTTGAGGCCGACTGCAGTTGATGAAATTTCATATAGCAGATATATATAATCGATGGGTGCGAGCATTTTGTGATTTGGTTGTACAAATATGGGATGAGAGGTACAAAGTGTGGTAGTATCAAGTGCAAAGCAGAGATCTAAGGCTTGGATTATGGTAGAACAGTAAAAAAGGGCAGTAAGAGATGAAGTGTGTGAAGTCAGTATATTGATCCTAACCGGAACTATACTCTTGCATTGTTAGATGTTATTCTTTAGTTCAAGTATTCTAGTGAACTCTTTGTAATTAATCTTGTAGGAAGTGAGCTCTAGGCAATGTGCCCAAAGGCATGTGCCTTCCCATTTGTAATACTTTTAACAAAGTATAAAATCTTGTGGGTTAACCCCCACCGTGGTTTTGCCCTTAACCGGGTTTCCATGTAAAAAACTTGGTGTTCATGTGTGATGATCTTGTTGCTACTGTTCTTGAGTTCATGTTTCTTTCTTTTAAATGTATGTGGTAAATTAATAAAGGAACATAATAATAAGTTTTACAGAACACTGATTCACCCCCCCTCTCAGTGTTCCTTAATTTCAACAATTGGTATCAGAGCCAAGTTCCTTGGAAGAAGTTTAAGAACTTGAGGAAGATCTGGGAAGGTGTTTCAATGGGTTCACTCAGGTATTCTGATGGCATCAATGAACAACTTCAAGAAGATCTTGATAAGTCCAAAGTAGAAGTTAAAGAATTGCAAGAGATTCTTAAAGATGCCGAGGATTTCATTCAAACTTTAAAAGGGCAACTAAGCAAAACTATGGAAAAGAGGAAGGAGCTACTTCAGTGGTTAGCAAATCAGAATGAAGACAATGACATGGATGAGGCTCTAAAGGAGAAGACAAAGGAATGTGAGAAGTTGGGAAAATAATTTGTTGTCCTAAAACATGAGATGGAATCCAGGGTGGTGCAGGAGCACCCCTTCGAAATACAAATTAGGTCTAATTATAGTATGTTTTTAGTTTATGATGTAATAAGGTCCATTGGACCAATTCTTATGTTTTAAGTCAATCTAGGATTGTGTGTTGACAGTTATAGTTTGTTATGCTAGCTATCCTACCATCCGCTTGGAAGCTCCCAGCCGCTGGGAATCGAGTCTGTACTACTCAAGAGGAGTAGTTATTTATGCCCTAGATCAGTTTGTTTAGAAACAGTTCAGCGTTGCATATGAAAAATAGAGACATTGTGTTTGGAGATCAGACTGAGCATTGTGGTACAGTGGGACTGTGAAGTCAGATATTTGTATGCATTTCTGATATTGAAATAAAGAAGATCCCGTTGTTTCATTTGTCTGATTTTTTATCTATCTGTGTAGTCAATTTTGATTTTGTAGGTGAAATGGATTCATTCATCCATTCCATCGGTTGATTCTCTGAATCGGTGGAATGGACATGTACAGTAGTTTAGTTTGCATTTTTTTTCTATTTTTACATTTCATGTTTTTGGGATCAAGATATTGCTTGCAGTGAGCAAACCTAGCATCCTCATGTGCTAGGGTTTAGAGGGAAGAAAACCATGTCGAGATTGCCCAGGAAACAGATCAGCTCGAGCTCAGAGTTTTTGGCACAAAATTGTGAAGGAATTGGCGTGAGAAGGACCATCGGGTTGAAAAAGTTGCATTGAGCCAATAGGGGCACTTTCACCGATCGGGGTGACAATTGCAAAGTGTCACCGATGAAGAGTATATCGGCGTAAGTCGGGGTATCGGCCGAGCGAAGTTGAAATTCACCGATGTGAAAAGTCCTACTGATGGTGAGTTGATGGTAGGCATATCGGCATGAGCTATGCTATTGGTGGAGAAGTGAAATGTTCGGCCAACGATGTTAGTCACACTGATGAATGAGGTCCGAAGGCTCATCAGGGTGACCGAAGGTATCGGTATAAGGTTGTTTGGTGTAGTCGATGTTATATGTCACAGCGACAAGTGTGAAAGGAAGAGTGGATAGTCCATTAGGGAGAGTTGGTGAAAGTCTCAGCAAAAGAAGAAAGCATATCAGTGTAAGAGTGGGCATTGATGAGCGAGGAGAATGTTTCGTCGATAGTCATAGTCTAGCCGACGGTGGAGCCCGGCATTGGTAGTATCGGGGAGACAATAGAGATCGGCAAAAGACTCAAGGAGTTCGCTGATAGTGGAAGTCCCGCCGATAGGCGAAAAGGAGATTCTTCATCGATAAGAGGGTGGCAATCGGTATAGAGATTTTAGAGGTGGCCGATAGTGGTTATCTTGCTGATAGGCAATAAAGTAAAAAACATCCATCGGTGTGGGGTGGAGTTTAGTGTGACAATTTTCTTAGGTGCCGATAGTTGTTTGGCTGATAGTGTATATCGGGGAGACGTTATGGTAGATTTGGCTGATGGAATGAGAACAGTTAAATCCTGCCAAGTTTGCACACTTGTGCTGGCCACTCTGCATCACAGGGTGATGAGACTAACCAAGGAAATCAAGGAAAGGAAGAAGACTGAAGAAAACTTGAATCAGTCTCTAAAAGAAAGAACTGAAGAGTGTTGCAGGTTGGACAGAATAATTGGCCATCTAGAGTTTGATCTTCAAGAAACCATGTATAATAAGGAACAACTTGAAAGGAAAATTGTTATTCTAAAACATGACCTAGAAGCTGCAAATGAATACAAAGAGAAGTTCAAGATAAGCTCAGCTAAACTTGAGGTGTTGCTTGATAGTCAGAAGAAGGCAGATGACAAGCATGGTCTAGGATATGAGAAAGGTGAAAGTTCTAGATCCAGTCAAAGAAATCCTGTGGGAAGAAATCCAAGAAGGAATCCTAGAAGGCCACCGATAAGACAACCTAATGCTTAAAGGTATCCATCTTTCAATGGAAACTGTTTTAATTGCAATAAGTTTGGTCATAGAACTACTCAATGTAGAAGTAGAGTGAATCAAAGTGGTCCATCCTTCTTTGGTCAATGCTTCAATTGTAATAGGTATGGTCATAGATTCAATGAATGCAGAAGTGTGATGATGAATAACTCTAACAATAGAGGAAATGTCAATTCTTTCAATGGCAAATGTTTTGCATGCAATAGATTTGGACACATGGCTAATTAGTGCAAATCAAGAGGAAATCAAGTAAATGAGCAAAGAAATGTTGTGTGCTTTAATTGCAACAAATCTGGTCATATTGCAAGATTCTGTAGAAGCAGGAATGATGATAGAAAAGGTCCAGTAAACACAAACCAGAATGTACAGAAACAAGATAAAGGCAAAGGCAAAGTAGATGTGAATGAGATCTAGAATGAAATGAACAAAACATACGTGAAGAAAGGTGCAATGAATGATGGTGATGGGTCTGCACCTTAATCCGATTCTGATAATTCCTCCAGGAATTGAAATAGGAGCTCTAGCTCAGGGGGAGCTACATTGAAAATCTAATTCCCCCTACCAGTAAGTGGGTACATGAATCTAGCATGATGAACGAAGATAAAGAAGCCTATTACAGATCTGTTGAAGCAAATTTTAGAAGAAAAGAAGCTAATGTGATTGATTGCGGAGTAATTGAAGATTGACTGTATTAAAAAATAGTGTAACTGGATCAATTAGGGCAAAGCATTTATTACAACGATGAATTAGGTTTTGCGGAGCATAAAAGGTAATTCATTCAACATTTGAATCACTTTGCATTTGAAGTGAACAAGGAGAAGAGCGCCTGAGCTGAGATTTCAAGATTTGGAGTACGAAAAGCAAATTTGACAGCTAACCCTAATCCTATGGAGAAAAAGGTATTTTTCTGCGAAGCTTTGAAGTTGTGATCTTTTTGAAATGGCTACTCTGTTGGTTGTTAACATGACCAAAAGGCCCCAACCTAAATTCAAAAAGCATCCACACAAATCTATAGAGGTCGATCTGTTAGGTGCCTTTTCTAATGTTCTGCATGGAGTGTTGCACGTAGAAGATATTGGGGCTTATATTCATGCTAGCCTAGAAGAGTTTGGGGATTCAAAGTTACTGGATTTGTTTAAGAAACACCTAAGGGGTGAGATTTATGGTCTTAAACCTGAGTATAAGGTGCTGCAAGACAAACATTTCATTCAGGTTGTTGGGTTCCTATCCTTCGATGAGAATGAGTGGGTCTGGTATGTACTGAGTAGGATGCATGATGAATTTATGTGGTTTATGGAACCCTTTAAGATCACTAAGGATGCCATAAAGGCCATAACAGGATTGAACTCATCCGATGGACTACCGATGCTAAAATTAGTGAAGAATCAGACTGTAACTAATGCTATAGGCTCAGAGTTTGATAAGAGGGAAATGACAATAAATGAGATAATTGATCCAGATGTCAAATTTGCATCCATGGTGATTGGGTATAAGATCTACCACTCTAGCAGGGAAAACTCAGTGTCTAGTATAGCCATTTATGTTGCTTATCAGATGTTAAGAGAAAATGCTGACTATGACTTGTGTGAGATGCTGCAAAACCAACTAATGGAGAATCTGAACAAGATCAAGAAGGATAAGAAGAATACATTCAAGTATGGTAAGTTGGTCCTATGCTTGTTCTTTTATTTCATGAATGAGTTGCCCGAGAAGAAAAGCTTGTGTTGGACCAGTGACAAGCCTATTGCCATACAAATAAGAGAGCACTTGCACAATATTGGTGACTCCAATGCCCAAAGGACTGTTCTTTGGGGATATTTCAAGAATTTCTAGAATATGATGCAATCAAGAGGAAAAATCCCTATGTCTGTGGTGGAAAAGTACAAGGATATAATTTGTTTCATGGTGGAAATAGATCAATGGTTGATGGAAGCATTTGAACCAATGACTATATGGATCATGCCCATGGGGTATGAAGTTGATGAACAAATATTGGAAATGTATGCTCAACACCTTCTGAGAAAACCAAAAGATACCTCAGTTGAGAGATTTGGTACATATGGTGAACTTAGTTTGAAACTGCATGTTGAGCTCTGGAAACCTGAATGTAAGAGAAAAATCCAAAGGAAAGTTGAAATGTATGCAAAAAGTATTGGAATAACCAAAGAAGTTGTGAGACAAAATAGGGAAAGGATAGAGAAAGTTGAGAAGGAGAAGCAGGACAAGGAACATGGAAGTGTTCTGGTAGAATCCTCTTCTAAATCAAGGACTACTAGGAGTTCTGGTGCAACCTTTGGTGCATCACCTTCTCCTATTGCAGAGAAATTCAAAGAAAAATCTCCCGGTAAGGAAGGAAAAAGGACAAAAGTAATGTGCAAAAGGTCATATATCAGTGTGGAGAAGGAGGATGAAGAAGAGACTGAGTCAGATGGTGAGGTTAAAGAATTGAAGGCCTCAGGCACTAAGGCTGCTAAAGTGTCTAAGGAGAAGCCCTCCAGAAGCATAAGATCAGAGAAAGTAGAAGCATCAAGGGTTGCCAAAGACAAGCCCTCTAGAAGTATAAGGGTAAGGAAAAGACAAAAGACCTAGACCCATGTTGAAAAATCCACCCTGGTTGTTGAAGATATTGTGAATGCAGTAACTGTTCATGGGAATTTGAAGCCCATAACAAAATATTATGACAACTTTGATAACGTCAACAAGAAAATTTTGGAGGATGCTACTGTTAAGTACTTAAATACAATCAACAAAGCACTTGTGGAAATTTTGTCTAAAATCCCTAAGAGTCTAAGTGACATTTTGGAGATGAGAAAAGAAGCTACTAAAGCAAAGGCTTTGGAGCTAAGAGAGCATGTGTTGTCCAGTCTGTGTCCGTTAATCTCTAGGAAGGAAACAAATCAAATTTTCAAAGAAGTTAAAGATCAATTCATAAGCAAGAAAAGGATGAATAAGCTAATGATTGGAGACATTGATGAAGTGGTCAAAGAAACAGATCAAATTCTGAGGAAAGCCCTGGACAAGAATAAGTTTTATGTGGTCACTGAAGAACCTATTGATGCTGATGATACATCCATTCTAAATAATGAAGAGTTGAAGAAAAATGAGCAACAAGCCGAGGTAGATGATTTCTCTATTCCAGAAGAAGAATTATTGAATAAAGGAGATGAAGAGATGATGAAGGAAGATAATGTTGATTATGCAAAGAATACTGAAATTTCTCCAGACCAATTTGGTGAAGAAAATATAGAGATGAACATGGAAATAAATGCTCCTGTTGAAGGTGATTCTGAGAAAAATAAAGAGTAGAAAGTAGAAGTTAAGGACAAGGAAGTTCAAGAAGAAAAAACTGATGATGAAATTGATTCCTCCATTCTAGATGTTGAGGAATTTGATAAAAATGATGATAATGCTGCTTTTGAGGATACACAAAATCCTCCAAAAAAGAATGCAAAAGACATTTCTAATAAAGATAAAAAGAAGGATGCCTCTGCTATTGATGCAGAAAGAGCAAGAGCAGAGAAAAAGAATGAAAATGATAAGCAAGACAATTTAGGCCCTAATGAGCATAAAATTGAAACATCATATTGGGCAAGAGACACTGTAGAAGCAGTGTGTTAGCACTCATTTTGACCTGGGGTTAATTTTCATGATCAGGGGGTTTCTTCATTTGAACCCTTTATCTTCTTGCCCATTTTCCTAAGTGTTGGACCTCCTCAGCATTTTTCAGCTGCAGCATCATATTTTCTTTGAGGAGGAGATCATCATCTTCATCTTGTCTTCGATGATGGTCTGCATTATCATGTTTTCTGTCGACTTGTTTTCCATCAGGATCATCATATTTCAATATCGGGTGATGTCTGGATATCATCCTGATCCTGCTAATGAGCTACAGTGCACCCTGATTTGCTTGCGGGGGTGATTTTTCAAGTATCCGGTGATCTTCCAATTATCACCTTGCCCAAACATGATGATGATGTTGCCCCGATATTCTGAAGGGGTTATTCTTTGAGTTGTTTGACCTGACTTGTTTTTTCTTAAGGGTCGTCATCATCATCATCATATTTCCAGTTATCACCGTGTTGCTTGCGGGGGTCATCATATTTTCTGCTTTCATGATATTTCGCCGGGGTGATATTTTTATCATCGGGTGATCTTGGTTATGATCATCCTGATAATGTTGTTGAAGAGTTCTAAGTGCGACCCGATATTCACTGGGGTCATCATATTTTGAACATCAGGATGATCTTAGTCAATATCATCTTGATGATGTTGTATCACTTCTTGTTCGTTGTTTTGTCATCCTGATGATGCTGACATCATTCTTATGTCAGGGTGATATCTATTTCTCTGCCTATCTGCATCATGATATTTCTGAAGGAGGGGATGATATTTTCATATCACTCGGGTGTATGTTTGTTCTAGCGTCATGATGATGCTGATATCAAGGAGATATCCGCCTGCCGGCTTCGTGCATTATCTAGTGGGGGTGATCTTTTCAAGCATCATCATATTCATCTATCGCCCCGATCTTATAGTGGAGCTACAGTGCAACCTGATATTTGTACATCAGGATGATATTTCCAAATATCCGGTTGTCTTCCGAATATCATCCTGATGTTAATATGATGATGACGTCATCAAGGTCCGGGGGGGGTCATATTTCTAACATAGATCATCTTGTGGAGATCCCCTGATATTTGCAAACATGATGATGACGTCATCCGGATATGAGGAGGTGCGCAGTAGGCAGATATGATGATGACGTCAGCAGGATATGATGATGATGTCATCAGGATGTTCATCGGCCAGACTTTTGGTATAAGCTCAGCAGGAGGATGTTCCTCCGATGGATCAGGTTGTGCGGATGAAGGCGATTATCATGCAGTTATATTGCAATATGATGCTGACGTCAGGGTGATATTTCAAGCAACAGGATATCATGCTGCTGGAGGATGATGATGATGATGAAGTCTTATACTAGTGTCGTCAGGAGCAAAAGCACCGACATCATATATGCTCATGACCTAGTATATAAAGTGTTAAAGAGGTCATCGTGGGGTGCATGTGGGATAATTGGTATCCTGCATATTTTCAAATATCACGATGATGAATCTTGGTGGGAAATGGTTGCAATCGATTGTTAGATGTTTTTCCCAAGGCCGCGGGTTGGTGCGCCATTAATGGCGAAGGTTGCAGAGGTATGGGCGGATCTGGTACCCGATTGAAGGTGTACATCAGCGGACAGTGGCGCAGGGCTCGAGATTTCTTCCTGTCTCCTCCCCTACCTGCTGCATTCATGTTTGGGCGCTAATCTGGTAGTGTTTGAGCGCCATTTTCCTGATACTGTGTATCTGGCAGGATTTTTGGTCAACCATGTAATTAATTGCTGTGGTACACTACCTGGCTGTTATAAGCAGGAAGTGTTACTCATTTGTGGTTGTTGAAAAAGTTGAAGATTTTTGGCTCTGTAATTCATAACAAGCTGATCTGGTTGCTCTATACAGCTTAACCTGTGAGTTTATGTATCTCTTGTTGTATGTTTTTGGCATGAACCCACTGATTTCATGATTAATCTTATATGAGAAATGCTATCTTAGCATGTGTTGTGTTAATTCTGTCTCCAGTATTGCATGTATTCTTCTTCTGAATCTGGATATTTGGGTAATGTTTAGATTCTAGAGCATAGAATTCCTATGTTGAATGTCTGATCTTTTAACTTCTGCTCAAGGGGTAGATTAAACTGTTTTCAGGTTGAACATTGGGAAGGGTATACTGCAGTAGGGATGCCATAAGTAGAGATAACTTAACACTCTTTATTGGGAGATATCTGTAAGGCAGGTATCACATATATCCCCTTGAAATCCAGTTTTAGCTGTTCATGCTGATCATTCACAGGTGTATGTCTACTGACTCCAGGCCCTGGATAGGCACCAATCTTGCTTTGTGTTTGTGTTACAACCATGTCCAGCTTTGCATCCAAACTTAAAATCCAAATCAAAATCTAAAACAACCATTAGGACATTAGAATTAGTTTTAAGAACCTCAGTCCTCTGTCTACAACTGTAAATAGGCCCAAAGCTAGCCCCTTTGCTCTTATCTTTCAGTTTTGGTCTACTTACAGGAGGACTTATCTGCTTTCTGTCAGCATCCCAGCCTTGTATGCATATCCTCATGGATGTTGAGTAGGGAATACCCCCCTAGGTCTTGCAGAGCCTGAAGAAGAAGAGGAGATAAAATATAGAGTCTATCTCCTACACTGTTGGCCCCTGGCCCAGAGATCCTGTTGATCACTGATGGCTACCTTGTAGGGAAATCTAGGAATAAGCATCCAGTCTGGGAAAAAACCAACACAGTGAAAGAAATTTTGGAGAAAGATAAACATGTTGTAGAAGATCCGGATATAATACAAGGTCCAATCAATTTTGATACTCTATCACCGGTACAGAAGATGACGTTGGCCTCTTTTGCACAAGCTAAGGCCAGAGAGGAAATCTTGAAGTTCCATATAGAAGATAGTGAGTTGCTTGGTCTTGCATCTGCCATTTTGGAGAAAATCAGGCCTACATTTCAGAAGGATTCATCAGCATCCCCCTCCGGTCAGTTGAAGAGTCTGATAAACTCTGTAAGTACTCATTTTGAATCTTTTGAGAAGTCAGCAGAAGTTAAAGTCTAGAATGTATTTAATGAGAAATGATTTAGTGAACTGAAAGGAATAATTGGCTATGATAGAATTATGCTAGAGACTAGTGTAAAGAGTATTCAAAATGCCCTCACTAAAGGAGGAGATGTATACAAATTTTGTTTATCTTGGTCAAAAGTTGTAGAGGATATTGAGAAGAAAATAAAGGAGTCCGAGCAAAAATTGTCAAATATATCTCAATCCTTTGATCCTTTGACAGTATCTGTAGCAAGTCAAGAATGTCAAGTAATTAGCTTGATTGATGAAATAAAGAAATTGGTGAAAAAAAAAGAAAACATTGTGGAAAGGATGTGTGAACTCCGGGGACTGATTTTCCATAAGTTAAAAACAATGTTCAATGCATTGACAGAAGCTCAAGTTGCTGCTCTGACAAGTGATCCCACTGATCTACAGAAGGCAGAGTCATAGGCATTTTTATTCAGTGGTCATATTTTAGTTTTGGATAGCATGAAGAAAAGATGGGACAATGAATTGGCACTGTTGAAAAACATTTTTGGTGATGTATTTAAGTTCATGTAGACAAGACATAAGGATTGTTTGTATATATGTGCCCATGTACATAGAGTTTTTGCATGAATTTTGATATGCGGATCTCAGCCTTTGCCATTGATGTCAAAGGGGGGGTGGAAAGTAGTGAAAAATGAGGAATTCATCTAAGGGGGAGCATTGGAAATTACAAGTGTACATAGTAAGGGGGAGTTGTTCTAACACTTAGTCATTTTTCACTAAGTGTTGACATCCATGCCAAAGGGGGAGATTGTTGGCAAGAGACATTGCTAGGCATGTCAAGTGTTATCATTAATGGCAACTGAATCTATCTTACACATGTGCAATGTATCATTTGATCATACTGGAAGTCAGATTATAGATTTGTCTAAGTCTGGATAGACAGGAATAGAGCATATGAAAGGGCTCAGCATTTTGGTCCGCATTTCTCCACATGTTATCATATTGTGCTGCAGATATGAGGGAATGTTAAGGGATGTTAGGGCTACTTGAAATCCAAAGTTTTATCCTTTGATGATGAAGGGATTGAAAGTTACAAGCATCTGAGTATTGGGTTTTGGTTAGACAGTTCAGTCTGGGGAAGAACAAGTCAACTTCGTGTTTGATCCTTGTGCAGATTAAGAGAAGTGGTTGGTTGAGCAATTTATGAGATCTAGTGGTATTGGCCGACATGTGTGGTGACTTGAATACTAGGTTTTGGTCTACATTGATATTTGTGCATGGATTCAACTGATAGAATAGTGTTCTTGAAAATGCCTCTAAGTTTTCTTGAGGCTGACTGCAGTTGATGAAATTTCATATAGCAGATATATATAATCGATGGGTGCGAGCATTTTGTGATATGGTTGTGTGAATATGAGATGAGAGGTGCAAAGTGTGGTAGTATCAAGTGCGAAGCAGAGATCTGAGGCTCAGATTATGGTAGAATAGTAAAACAGGGCAGTAAGAGATGAAGTGTGTGAAGTCAGTATATTAATCCTAACCGGAACTGTAATCTTGCATTGTTAGATGCTATTCTTCAGTTCAAGTATTCCAGTGAACTCTTTGTAATTAATCTTGTAGGCAGTGAGCCTCCTTTGAGTAGTGAGCTCTGGGCAGTGTGCCTTCCCATTTGTAATACTTTTAACAAAGTATTAAATCTTGTGGGTTAACCCCCACCGTGGTTTTTCCCTTAACCAAGTTTCCACATAAAAATCCTAGTGTTCATGTGTAATGATCTTTTTTCTATTGTTCTTGAGTTCATGTTTCTTTCTTTAGAATGTATGTGGTAAATTAATAAAGGAACATAATAATAAGTTTTGCAGAACACTGATTCACCCCCACTCTTAGTGTTCCTTAATTTCAACAAAAGGCTCTGGAGGTAAGTCTTAATACTAAAGGTACTTTGATATCTTCTTTTCATACCAGACAGAAAAATAACTATTAGGTCATTGACAATGGATGCTCAAATCATATGACCGATGATAAAAGTAAGTTTGTTAAACTTGAAAAATATGATGGAGGACTAGTTAGATTTGGTGATGATACAAATGCTAAGATATGTGGGAGTGGCTCAATTAGTTATGATAGCAAGCATAATACTGATGATGTTCTTTATGTTAAGGGCTTAAAGCATAACCTCTTGAGTGTTGGACAAATGTGTAGCAAATGATATAACCTTGTGTTTCAGGATGGTGGATGTGAGATCAGAAAAGACTCTGAAACCGTGATTGTTGCTGGGAAGAGGATAGATGGAAATGTTTATCAGCTTAAAGGTGGTGATGGTTATTGCTTCATGAATGAGATTAGTGAGAGTTGGCTATGGCATAGGAGATTATGTCGCATCAATTTTGATAGCATGGTAAGAATAAGCTCAGTTCAATCTATGAGAGATATGCCAAATAGTACAAAGCCTATCAATGCTATTTGTAAGGAATGTCAAATTGGAAAGCAAACAAGAAGTAGTTTCAAAATCAAGGATCAATCTTTTATCGGACTGTTGGAATTGGTGCATATAGATCTTTGTGGTCCTACCAAGGTAAGGAGTTTTCAATGTGACAGGTATTTCATGCTATTGATTGATGATTATTCTAGGATGACATAGGTTACTTTTCTCAAAGAAAAATCTGAAGCCCTAGATAAGTTCAAAGCATTCAAAGTCATGGTTGAGAATGAAATGGATATGAGAATCAAATGTTTGAAGTCTGACAGAGGTGGAAAGTTCACCTCTAATGAGTTTAACATGTTTTGTGAGAATCATGGAATAAAGAAGCACTTATCTACCCCTAGGACTCCTAAGTAGAATGGAGTGGTTGAAAGAAAGAATAGGACTATTCATGAAGTTGTAAGGATAATGATAAAAGAAGAAAACCTACCAGAGATCTACTAGAGAGAAGCAATTCATACTACTATTTATATATTGAACAAAGTGCAGGCAAGAGCAAATAGTACAAAGAATCCTTATGAGTTATGGTATGGAAGGATTCCTACTACCAAGTACTTCAGAGTATTTGGAAAAAAATGTTATTTCAGAAGGGATGAAGAAAATCTAGGAAAATGTAATGCAAGGTCTGATGAAGGTATCTTCCTTAGGTATTTTACTAAAAGCAAAGCTTACCGGTGCTACAACGAGAGGCTAAGAAGGATTATTGAGAGTGCAAATGTCAAATTTGATGAAGATCTATAGAAGAATTCAGAAATGAATGGATATGAATTAGATGAATCTTCTTGCAGAGAAGAAGAAAAAGCTAAGGAAAAGGAAGTACAGATTGAAGAAGAAGAAGCTTCAAAAAAGACTCCTAAAACTCCCAACTATGTGCAAAAGCATCATTCTAAAGATCAAATCATTGGTGATAAGAACAAAGGTGTGCTGACAAGAAGGAAAGCTATTGAAGAATAGGTAAATCTATGCTTACTCTCTAAAGTTGAACCTAAATAGTAATTAAGGCATGCAAAGATGAGTATTAGATCAAGGCTATGGAAGAAGAACTAATGCAAATTCAAAAGAATCAGACATGGGAACTTGTACCAAGAAAAACAAATAAAAATGTGAATGGAACTAAGTGGGTATTTTGGAACAAACTAAATGAGAATGGAGAAGTGGTAAGAAACAAGGCAAGGCTTGTGTGTAAAGGTTACTCACAAGTAGAAGGAATAGACTATGAGGAAAATTATGCTCTGGTAGAAAAAATGGAGGCCATCATGATGTTTTTGGCCTTTACAACACATAAGGATTTCAAATTATATCAAATGGATGTGAAGTCTACTTTCTTGAATGGTGAGTTGGAAGAAGAAGTATACATAGAACAACCGGGTGGATTTCAGTTATCAAATAAACTAGATATAGTTTATAGGTTGAAGAAGGCATTGTATGGATTGAAGCAAGCCCCCAGAGCTTGGTATGCAAGGTTAGATAGGTATTTAATACAACAAGGATTCAATAAAGGTTCTACAGATAGCAATATGTATATCAAAGTAGGAGAAGATCAAATTCTAATTATGGAAGTATATGTCAATGACATAATCTTTGGAGCAAATGAAGGTATATGTAAGGGTTTTGCAGATGAAATGCAAAAAGAATTTGAAATGTCAATGTGTGGTGAGATGAACTTATTCATTGGGCTATAGATCAATTAGACAAATAAAGGTATTTTTATTTCACAATCAAAGTATGTCAAGGAGATGTTGAAGAAGTTTGGAATGGAAGACTCCAAAACAGTATGTACCCCTATGACAAATGGTTGCAAGCTAAGAAAGAATGATGAATCTCCTTAGGCTGATCAGAGCAAGTATAGATCAATGATTGGAGGTTTGCTATGATTGGAGTATTATGCATTCAGTTTGTCTTGTGGCTAGATTTCAAGAAGATCCCAGAGAGTCGCATGTTGCAGCAATGAAGAGGATATTCAGATATTTAAAGGGTACTTCAGATCATGGCTTGTGGTATCCAAAGAATGATAACTCTACTCTAAGTGCTTATATAGATGTAGATTGGGTTGGTCGTGTAGATGACCAGAAAAGTATTGGTGGTGGTGCATTCTTTCTTGGAGGCAGAGTGGTGTCATGATTAAGTATGAAGTAGGATTCAATATCTCTATCTACTACTGAGGGAGAATACATTGCAGTAGCATCTTTCTGCACACAAGTGTTGTGGATGAGACAAACCTTAAAGGATATCAGAGTTGTATATGATGAAACTATCCCTACATTCTGTGATAATACAAGTGCTATTAACATTTAAAAGAATCCGGTGATGCACTCAAGGACAAAACATATATCAATTCGGTATAACTTTATGAGAGAGAAGGTTGCAGAGAATGAAGTGAATCTTGAGTATGTGCCTACAAAGGATCATGTTGTTGATATATTCACCAAGGCTCTTCCTAAGAATACATTTGAGTATCTTTGGGAGAAGTTAGGGGTTATTGCCCCTCCTTTGAACTAGATGCATAAGGAGATACATCAGTCCAGTGGATTTCAAAATTCATTCCTTATTCTAGACTGATGTTGGAGGCTACCTCTCAGGGGAAGTAGGTAGTGGTCATGATGATTGTGGTAGTCAGGGGGAGTAAATTCTAATGTTGGTTTCTTCTAAGGGGGAGTATGATGAGCAATAAAAGAAAAGGCATGACAAAGTAGTGGTGAATAGGTACAAATATGAGAATGAGAAAGAGAGTAATGAAGCCTTTTTCCATTGATGTCAAATGGGGAGAGAGAAAGCAATGTGAAAAAGAAGAAAAAAGAGAGAATCAGTTGTCAAGAAAAGAGTAGCAAGATAAGGGGGAGAGAAAGAGAAAGGAACTATTGGTATGAAGCATAGTATTGAGGATGTTGTTGTGTTGATGGTTTTTCACATTATGTGTTGCCATCAATAACAAAGGTGGAGATTGTTGCAAGTATGTGTAGTCAGTGTTGGCATTGATGCCAACAAGCTTGTGTTGTCATTGGTGTCAACTATGTCATCTGTATGAGTAGTTGGTGGTACAAGAGTATGAGTAGTTAGTGTTGAGTGGATACTATCTCTGATGATGAGGCTGGTTGAGTAGAAATGAGGTTGTTGCAATGGTATGAGCTGTTTGGTTGAGTTGCTTTGCTAAAGATTATTTGGTCACTATGAAGAGGTGCTAAAGGTGTTAAGAATATGTTTCTGTTGATTGGTTTCCAAGTGCTTTTGAGAAAATTTGATTAATAAAGGAAACAGTGTGTTGAAGTGTCATTTCAATTTACAGAGTAGTGTTCTAGTTTTTCTCCGCATTTCCTCTATATTGAAGATTTGTCTTTGCGGTTTGGATATGTTGTTAAGAGATGTTTAGAGATGTTATATTCTAAATTTGGTGTTCTAGTTCATTGTGTAGAGGAAGTTATGTTCACCAGTATGAATATTGTGTTACTGAAGGTTTGTAGAGGTGTCTGGGAGAAATGTCTTTGCTCCACATTTCTCTGCAAAGTGGCTTTAGTTCTTGTCGTTCTAGAAATATTCTTATAAGGTTCAAATATTTCTTCTATTGAAGTTGTTTGTGGTTTTGTGACATGGAAGTTGGTTTCTAGAGATATAGTGCATGACAGAGATAGTTAAGCATACTAGATAAATAGGATAAGGTTGTGCAACAAGTGAAAGTTGTTACGGAGGAATTTTTTTGATTTTAGATGTTTCAAGATGTTCGTGGAATACTCTAGATTATGTTAAAGCTTGGTTTGTGGTCCACAAGGTTGTATTTTGTCTTGAGGAAGCATGTACATAAAAGATCATTGTGTTAACACAAGTTTAGCCGACCTTGGGTGTTTACACTAATTGCGGAGTTGCTTTGGTGATTATGAAAGCATGAAGTGGTGTTCTTGGATGAATTTAGGTCTGAGCTAAGATGTGTTGTGGTCTACTAATACAGAGCACACAGTGGAAGCACTTCAAAATAGGGGTGAATACCAATCAAACCCAAAAACATAGAGAGATTATTGCTTAATCGGCTTTAAATACCCTTCTCAAGGTCCAAACAATATCGAACCACACACATTCCTCATTATCGGCGAGACTACATACCATCGGCCAACCCAAAGAATTTTCCTCTAATGCACCGATCACTCTGATGGCTCCTTCGAACCACACTCATCAATGAGACTCAGATCATTGGTAGGACATTTCCTTCATCTTCTGATACGCCGATGGGTTTCGACTGTCGGTGTGACTCCCTTCATTGGTGAAGCTCTCAACTGCTCTTCCAATGCACCGATGGGATTATCTTAGTATATGCATGGCATGACTTGTTATCACCAGTGGATTAAAGTTTCTTTAGTCTAATTTCACCATTATGACCAGTCACCATTTGTATCCGATGAAAGATACATTCTCAACATGCTTTCGCAATATACATACGCAATGTACATTCGGTGAAACGATGTGAAACTTATGCCGATATATGTTTCTTCAGTGAGACTGACGCCATTCTCCACCAATACCCTCCTATCAGTCTGACACCGTAGATCGGTATGACTTCCCAAATGTTTCCCCGAGGGCTGTATTACACTGATGACAATCTCTACAACTTTGCAACCGAACAACTCACACAGAAACAACAAAAACTCAATAGAATGGAAAATGATCTACTCCTAAGGAAGTCATTCCACTAATTTTGAAGAAATATCCACCAGTGCAATGTTTCTGATCTACATCTCTATAGTTAAACCAAACAAAACTTCTTTATTGCTTCCTCTCAGAAATAATATACATACATCAATCTTCTATGCCTCTCTGTGTCTCTGTGCGAACACAACCCTGCTATATAGAATCTCATACCGGCAGTTACATAAGGTGGAAGGTGAATCGCCATACAACCACTTCTGCCATTCAGTTACACCCATTCAGTTACAATCTTTAATGACACGTATACGGACTCAACTGTATGCTGTTACTCGGCCAAGTATGACTCAATATGGCACTAAGGCCTTACAAACATGACACTTTGGAAAGAATAGAATATGCATGGAATCCTCATGATTCTTAGGTCTTGAGCTACTCCTACACCATACAACCAACAAACAAAGATTTCTAAGTCCCTTGGAAATGTATCTGCAAAACAAAATGGTTTTCGTCCCCATCTCTATTTGTCCTGGTCTTTATCTTCACTCTATCTCTTTAGCTTCAGGCTTCAAATCTTCACATCAATGGAATAGTGACCAACCAACCAACAATGGCAAACTACCATCAACATTTCAGAGTATCTTCAGGCTCCTACTACTCCTAGCAATGGATTACTCTCAGACTGATCAAAGCTTCAATGACTACAACACAATGCTCAATCAAATGTCCATCCTACACGCTACTTCACAGACCCATTCCTCTCGTCCAACAACAGATCCTGGAGATGCACTACCACTCTCTCTCGCAGTGGCCTCACTTTGCACCCTCTTCTAGTTAAATCTCTATTGATGAATGGTCTTGACAAACCTCAACATCGTTTGCCCACACACTATAGGAATTCTATTCCTTCTCGCAACTAAACATCACGAGCATCTACAAAAGTCTAGCAACTACTGTCAGCCTTCACAATACTTCTTATGATCTATGTTTTCAAAATGGCCACCAACCAAACATTTTGCTACAACTCTTCAGTTTTCCTTCAACTCTTCACCTGCCTTCTCCATTACAGAAATCAAATACATAACTGCCTAGACCATTTGCTAGTTCTAATACCAATTTGATACAGAGTGCATAGTGGAAGCACTTCAAAATAGGGGTGAATACCCATCAAACCCAAAACATAGAGAGATTATTGCTTAATCGGCTTTAAATACCCTTCTCAAGGTCCAAACAATATCGAACCACACACATTCCTCATTATCGGCGAGACTACATACCATCGACCAACCCAAAGACTTTTCCGCCGACGCACCGATCACTCTAATGGCTCCTTCGAATCGCACTCATCGGTGAGACTCAGATCATCGGTGGGACATTTCATTCATCTTCTGATACACCGATGGGTTTTGACTATCGGTGTGACTCCCTTCATCGGCAAAGCTCTCAACTTCTCTTCCAATGCGCCGATGGGATTATCTTAGTATATGCATGGCATGACTTGTTATCACTGGTGGATTAAAGTTTCTTTAGTTTGATTTCACCATTACGACCGGTCACCATTTGTATCTGATGAAAGATACATTCTCAACATGCTTTCGCATTATACATACGCAATGTACATTCGGTGAAATGATGTGAAACTTACACCGATATATGTTTCTTTGGTTAGATTGACGTTATTCTCCACCGATACCCTCCTATCGGTCTGACACCGTAAATCGGTATGACTTCCCAAATGTTTCCCTGAGGGCTGTAGTACACCGATGACAATCTCTGCAACTTTGCAACTGAACAACTCACACAGAAACAACAAAAACTCAACAGAATGGAAAATGATCTACTCCTAAGGAAGTCATTCCACTGATTTCAAAGAAATCTCCACCAGTGGAATGCTTCCGATCTACATCTCTGTAGTTAAACCAAACAGAACTTCTTTATTGCTTCCTCTCAAAAATAATATACATACATCAATCTTCTATGCCTCTCTGTGTCTCTGTGCAAACACAACCCTGCTATATAGAATCTCATACCGACAGTTACATAAGGTGGAAGGCGAATCACCCTACAACCACTTCTGCCATTTGGTTACACCCATTCAGTTACAATCTTTAATGACACATATACAGACTCAACTGTATGCCATTACTCGGCCAAGTATGACTCAATATGGCGCTAAGGCCTTACAAACATGACACTTTGGATAGAACAGAATATGCATGGAATCCTCTTGATTCTTAGGTCTCCAGGTGCTCCTACACCATCTACCTTCATTCCTTTCCACCGCATGAATGTTTAGGTCCAGACCTAATTTGAATTTTCAGGGTTAAGGTGATTTTCTGACCTTGGAGAGTGAGTTCAAGGTTGAAGATAGTATAAATAAGTGTCAAGGGATCATGATCGAGTGTGCACGTGTGGGATGTGTTGTGAAAAACACTGTGGTTGAATGTATGGTGCAGTACAAGCTTTCAAGTGCTAGATTACTGGATGTAGTCAGTAGAAGGTGTCTATAATTCTTTAATGTGACTACGAAGGTGTTGATGGTATTGCGGTGGAATTCTCTGTTGCATTGAGATGGTTTTCTCCTTGTAACAATCTTCTCTATCTTCTTCGCTATTCTAGTAGTGATCCTTGGCAGTGAGCCTTTCTTTTGGGTAGTGAGCCCTTTGGCAGTGAGCCTTTGGCAATGAGCCTTCTGGCAATGAGCCTATTATTTTTTAGTGTTGATACTACTTTATATTGTGAGCAAATCCTCACCGTGGTTTTTCCCTTCTTGGGTTTTCCACATAAATCTGGTGTTCTCTTGTGTTTGTTGTTGAGTTGATTTAGTTTTTGTTATTTTCTTTCATGCTTAATCATCATAACAGTTTAAGGGTTAATTGAATTGATGTGGATCTAATTGTGTTTGAGGGTTTTGGAATTGTTAGTTACAACTGATTCACCCCCCTCTCAGTTGTCTTGTGCATTCAACACTTGATTCTAGCATTCATTTCATTATCAAACATAGACTTGATGATGTTAAATCTATTAAAAGCTTCTGATTTATCTTTCAAAAATGTAACCCATGCCATTCTAGAGTAATCATCAATGAGCAACATAAAGTACATTTCACCTTGAAGACTCCTTGTTTTGGTAGGACCACACAAATCTGTATGAATCAGTTCTAATGGCTTTGTTGAAGAGTATTCTTTAGTCTTGAACCTTGTCCTTGTATGCTTCCCAATCTGACATTCCTTACAAAAGGTGCTAGTAGGCTTGGCAAGCTTTGGCATGTCTCTAACTACATGTTTAGAGCTAATCTTCACAAGACTGTCAAAATTGATGTGACCCATCCTCTTGTGCCACAACCAAATCTCATTTGTCTATCCTAGAAGGCAATTCCTTCCTTTGACTTCACTAAGATTATACAAATTATTCTCTATCTTGC
Source organism: Cunninghamia lanceolata (assembly GCA_027924645.1). Classification (NCBI taxonomy): domain Eukaryota; kingdom Viridiplantae; phylum Streptophyta; class Pinopsida; order Cupressales; family Cupressaceae; genus Cunninghamia; species Cunninghamia lanceolata. The sequence continues at coordinate 945,066 of BSBN01001031.1, read as the reverse complement.
TTGTTTCTACCACAAGTTTGTGAGTGCTTGCTCTTCTAATTTCACATCCTTGTGCAGGGAAGATGAGGTTGTATCCTTTCTTACACATCTGACTTACATTGAGAAGATTGTGCTTGAGGCCTTCAACATATAGGACATCTTTTGTTCTATTTTTTCCATCAATGCTTATTGTGCCCTTTCCAAATACTCTTATAGTGGTGTTATTTCCAAACTTAACTGAACCACCATTCCACTTTACAAGGCTAATGAATTTTCTTTTATCTCCTGTCATGTGGCTTGAATGCCCACTATCTATTACCCAAGAATTTGCTTGCCCTTGTCCATGAAATGCAGTTTGGACAATCATTGAGTTTTCTTCTTCTTGAGTATTATTCCTTTTTTCTTTTCATTCCTTCTTATGATCTATTTTCTAATTTTTAGGAATGTCTATCCTCTTGTCTTGGTTACTAAGATCAGTCATCTGAGATTTTGACTTTGCCAAGCTACTTTTGCAAAACCTTGCTATGTACCAAAAATTGTTGCAAATATGACAGATTATGTTGAAATCAATCAAAGGAGCAAAATAATTTCTACTTACATAATCGCTTCTTCTCATTCTAGATCTGCATTCAATGGTTTTGTGACCATACTGATTGCAAATGAAACAATAACCAAAGAAAGCATAATTAAACTTGTTCATGAATGTCTGTCTTGTAGGAGTTGATCTTCTAAATTTTCTTCTTTGAGAGATGACAGGAATGAAATCAACTTCTTCAATTTTCTTATTCTCTTTCTTCATTGGGATTTCTTCATTTGTCACTATCTTCTCTGAGTTAGTCTTCTTTGTAGTAGTAGAAGATTGTGTGACTTCTTCATCTTAGCCCAACCTGACTTTATGAATAGAGGTCTCTGAATGTTGATTATATCATCCAAAATTTCAGAGCTCTTTCCAAACTTGATATTCTTATTTAGCTGAGCATGTGCTTTTTTCCACTTCCTTTCTTAGTGAAACAAATTCTTCTTCAATTTTTCAACACTCATCTAATTTGGCTTTGAGGTCAGTGTTTAGGATGTCTACAATCCTTTTTCCTTCTTCAATTTGAATCTTTAAGCTAACAATCATTTCCTCTAATTCTTTAAGCTTTGTCTTTTGTTCTTTGTTTTCTTTCCTTACTAATCTCAAGTCCTCAAGAGAATAAATAATTTCACCTTCAAGATCAACTTCACATTTTTCTTCATCAATGACTATCATGTCTTCTTCATTAGGATCTAGCATTTATTCACCATCTTCTACAAGGTTGTCTTCATTTTCCAAAAACTCCATTGCCATAAACAGGGCTTCTTCTCTATCACTTTCAGATGAATAGTGATTACATTCTTCTGATGAACTTTTGTTCTCTTTTGAATAAAGCCTCTTCTTATGCTTGTGAAAATTCTTCTTTTTGTACTTATTATGACTCTTATGCTGATCACTATTTTCACTTTCTCCAAATAGACATTTAGAAGCATACTGACCTAATTTACCACAGATAAAGCATTTGAATGGTAACTTACCTTTATACTTGTTGGAGCCCTTCTTCAAATTCTCCACATAGTTGGATTCCTCATCATTGGAGTCATTGCCAGGCTCAGATTCTTCATTATTCTCTTTCTTAGATGCCCTAAAACCATCTTCCTTCTTTTATGTTTCTTTACTTACATTCCTCATTTCATAAGCAGTGAGAGATCCATATAATTCATCCATTGTAAATTTATTTAGATCTCTAGCTTCTTCAATGACAAAAAATTTTGTATCATACCTTTGGGGAAGGGATCTTAGGACCATCTTCACAATCACTGGGTCTTCCATTTCTTCACCAAGTCCTCTGATAGAATTGATGATTTCATCCACCAGAGTAGATATTTTCTTCTTCCTTCATCTTCAAAATTTCAAACTTGCCTCTGTAGGTCTGTAGTTTATCTTGTTTCACCTTATCATCACCTTCATAAATGTTATGAAGATTTTTCCAAATATCCTTAGAAGACTTGTAGTGCATCACTTTAACGAATTTAGTGTTTTTCAATCCACCTAGAATTGCATTCTTAGCTTTAACATTGCTGTCACATGCCTTCTTATCAGCCTGATCTGTTGGAGGAGTTGGAGCGACATAACCATCCACAATAAATTTCTATACATCAAACCCTGATGAGGTTATATAAGCTTCCATCCTTATACTCTAGAACACATAGTTTGATCCATCAAATAGACATGCCTTGCTTGAAAGGATCCTTCCTAACCTGCCATGTGTTCTAATCCAAGATCTACCTTCAGTTGTTAGGTTGCACCAAGGAACTTTGCTCTGATACCAATTATAGAACACACAAATGAATTAGTATATTAATAAATTTCAACCTCAACTACTCTGTTGATTATTATCAACACATTAATGAGAGATATCAATAGTGCAAGCAATGAACACAACCAAACAAAAGAACACAACACTAGATTTTACATGGAAACCCTAGAAGGGAAAATCCACAGTGAGCAAGCTACTTGGATCTACTACCCAAATCTAGCCTAACAAAGAAAATTCATTATTACAATATGATTTGAAGGCACCAACCCTTAGGAGACACCACTCCCCTAGCCAATAGAAGGTTTATGGGCACCAACCCAAAGGAGACTACAATCCCCTAAACTGAGCACCAACCTATATAAAGAGAGGCACCACGCTCACAAGGATCAAGAGGCACCAACCTTTGGAATCTCTAAAATGATTATAAAAAGTGATATACATATACTATCAGTAATAATATCTTCACAATGCAATCATCACCTTTGCTATGAATGATAAATCATGATTTGCACAAATAGAGTCATAGTCCAATTTCAAAACTTCACTATCACAAATTCATTGTCACACTTCTCAACCCTTTTATTCTACAATTTAGAATAAGACAATATGCTCTTGTAAACATGGATACATACTATGTGACTCCCTAATTCTTCTATTCATTTCCTTTGTACTCAATTCACATTCACATGTACACACATTGTCTATCGCCCAGAACATTTCTCCTTTATAAATTGATACTTTACATTTTCAAAAGGAAGTCAGCCTCTATAAATTTTAATTTCCCACGTATACATTTCATAGGGTTGGCCCAACTTGAACTCCTGCACTATGAATCTGGGCCCAATTTAAATAAACTAAGTTGGCCACTTCAATATTTATTTTATTCGTCTTTAGAAATTCGGCCAACTTTAAATAACTATTTTCACTTTAATTCCAACGGATTTGGCCCAAAGAAATAATCAATGTATTTTACTAATGATCTTATAGAGAAGTTTGTAGGTGACTTTATATCTCCACGAACCTAGGACTCTTCTCCATTCACTATCAAAAAAAGTGGCTTTCCATGAACCTTTTCTCAAAAATCCTTTATTGGAAAAAGTTCACCTCCATGCACCACAACTTAAAAGCCTTTATTGGCAAAATCAACTTTCTATGAACTTTGGACATTTTATCCATTATCGACAAAAGCGCCACTTTATGAAATTGTCAACACAATCTTTATCACATCACCTATCGACAAAGTTGCATCATCACGAACTCGTCGGCAAACTTACGTTTCCATGAACTTACTGGCAAAGTCACAAATCTACGAACCATTCTTCTCTTCTATCTAAAAAATGCCATTAACTTCCTTTGTTGGTAGAAAATCTTATCAATGAACTTTGCCATCAGTGAAATTTCAAGTTTGCAAACCAAAGATTTTTCCAATACCTTATTGGAAAAATTACCTATCGGCGAACTTGAGAAACCACAAACTTTAAACTTTCTTCTTTAAGCCTTCATCAGCTAAACTTGCCTATCGGTGAACTGGTTGTTAGGAAAACTTGCCATCGGTAAACTTAAGAGTTCATGAACTGAGGGATTTTCTGACCAAATGTAGAAATCATTCATGCCTTGGAAACTTACTTTTTCATCTTTTCACCAGCTAATTGGTTGTCAGGAAAACTAGCATCGACGAACTTAAGAGTTCATGAACCTCGCAATTCACCGACCGAAGGCTCATTCATGCCTTAGAACCTTTTTGGATCAATTTCCATTTGCCATTATTGTCTTCATACCTTAGAAACTTTGTGACACCTTTGACATCAATGACAATATTTCCAATAGGATAAAGTGAAAAAGTCCCTAAGTAAGCTTAACTATGTGTGAAAAAAACCTAAGTGGAGAACTAGCTAGGAAATAGGCTAGTTAGAAAATATATCCTATTCACACTAACACCCCTCTTAAGTGCAACTTGGGGGGAAAAGAGAAGATGAGTGGCTAAAAGGCCTAATGAAGTACCCATGTACAACAAAATTCCCCCAAAAAGAAGAGGATAAAACCTATTGGGAATAAATTCCCCCATGAGAGGATGAAGCAAGAAGGGTTAAGTAACCCCCTAAAGGAATGTTGTTCACAGCCCTAAGAGATTGCATCCGGAGATACTTTCCCTTAGTGAAGGATTTAGTCAAAATATATGCAACCTACTCTACTATAAGACAATAGTGCAAATTAATGACCTACTCTTGTATCAACTCCTAAAGAAAGTGCATGTGGATCTTAATGTGTTTGGTCCACTGATGATGGACTGGATTCCTCAATATCTAGATGTCACTCTAATTGTTGTAGTAGATGACTAATGGCTTTGAAAAAGGAAGGCCAAGCTTAATAAGGATAATCTAAAGCTAAATATCCTTAGTAGCCACACTAATAGGCGCTAATACTTAGCCTTAATTGATGAGAGAGAAATGGTGTGTTGCTTCTTTCTCTATCAAAAAATGGGACCAAAACCAAGATAAAAGCTATAGCTAGGTGTAAACTTACGATCATTAAGATTTACATCCTAATTAGAGTCTATTTATATAATCAAATATAAACTTGTGCCTACTACATAGTGAATCTTGTATCTATGAGTGCTTTGTATGTAGTGTAGAATGCATTTGGATACCTTCTAATGAAGCTCGTGAGGCTCCATCATGAAGTATGAAACCATGCCAACTATAAAGGAAGTGTTAGGGCAAGTATGATTCAAGTAAATACATCTACCAATGATTTGATGATACAAGGTAGTATCAACAAGTGGTGTAGAACACTTCACCTCAAGTTTGACTCTTGATAGAAAGGGAGTCGATGTAGGCTTACAATTAGCCATGAAAAAATAAGTTAGAATATTAAGAACATACTTGGGTTGTACAAGAGAGTTTCGAAAAGAGGTCTGAGTTATCTCAATGCTAAGAAAGTAGTGAAAGAGAGACAAGTTGGTTATGGAAAATCTATCCTATAAAGTAGTCTTGACTTTAGAAATGATGGATGAGGTGCTCCTTGTGACGGGTAAATTATCAACATAGAGAACCAAGAAAATAAGTGCATCCTCCTATCTCAAGATTTATACATTTGGATCTAAGTGGCAATGAAAAAATCCAACTAACATAATAAAGGAATCCATCTTGGCATACCAAGCCCATGGGGCCTATTTGATTCCATAAAGAGACTTCCTTAGTTGACAAGCTAGTGAAGAATCCTAAACAAATCCTCGTGGTTGTTCCATGTAAATCTCCTCATGTAGATCCCCAAGAATAAATGCACTCTTAACATCCATCTAATGTATATCCCCAAGAGTAATAGTAAGATTTAGGTGAGTGGAGTTCATCTTGGTGATGTGGGCAAAGGTCTATGTGTAGTCAACACTAGGAAACTACAAGGAACCTTTACCCACAAGCTATTCTTTGTACTTTTCAACTAATACATCTACTATAAATTTGGTTTGATAAATCCACTTACACCAAACCACTTTTCTTCTCTTAGGAAGTGTTGTTCCTAATCAAAGAGTTATAGTCTTCCTCCATGGATGAATCCTACTCAATAATACTTGATGCTTCATGAAAGGATTGTGGATCTAAAGTTGTAGCAATGTAAGAATTTGGAATATCCTAGTGCTATGATTGAGTCCTTTGAATTTTTGAAGGAACCCCATGAAGAGTGCCTATGGACTAGAGTGTTTGTCAATCCTAGCAAGGAAAAGAAGAAGAATATGGAGGAGGAGAGTCCCCAATCTTAGAATGTGAACTTAGTGGAGGGGAGGTGGAGCCTAATTATCAATCCTGTGAGTAGAATCTAGAGGAAAATCCTCTATATCACTATCATTTGAATCCACTATGGAGGAAGGAAGAATGTGACAGGATGATCTAGGAGATCTTTCCTCAAAATGAACACTTCACTCAATTTAGATCTCATGTGTTTCAAGATCCAAAAGTTGATATCCCTTGACACCATCAATGTACCCAATGTAGATGTAGGGATAGCTTGTAGGTTCTAAATCCCTATGCTTCTCTGAAGGAATGCGAGCCCATGCAAGGGAGCCAAAAACTTTGAAATGTTGCACAACACGTTTCATGTTGCACTAGGCTTCAAAGGGAGTGATGCCCTTAAATACATTATGTAGAACCTTATTCTAGATGTGATCAACACAATTTATATCTTTGGCCAAATATTTAGGTGTAAGGAAATGAACATGGATCATGTAGCCAATCATCTCTTTCAAGGGTCTATTTTTCCTCTCTATAACACAATTCTACTAAGGTGTGTAGGTGACATTATGCTGAAGATCAATCCCTTCAAGAGTGCAAAATTAATCAAATAATTAGTTCAGATATTCTCTATCATTATAAATAAATAAAATATTGATAAACTTTCTAAATTTTTTTTTTGCACAAGCCTTGAACTCCTAAAATCTATCAAAAACTTCACTTTTCTACCAAAGGAAGAAGACCCATGTGTATTTGGAAAAATCATCAATGAACATGAGAAAGTAATAGGCCTTGCTACAAGATAAGGATGGAAATGGACCCATGAAGTCACTACGAACTAGCTCAAGGACTTCTAAAGCCCTTCAAGCCTCCCTTTGTCAAACTTATCCTCAAGATGCTTTCCTAGGGTACAACTTGAACAAACATGATTAGAAAAAATGATTTGAGGAAGACTTGTGACCATGTCTTGCATGGTGATCTATTGAAGATAATAGTAGTTGAGATGGCCAAATCACCCATGCTATTATAGTCTACTCATAGAATCTGAATGGATGAGTAATGTAATAGTGGGGGAATTAGGTACAAAGTGAAAGAAAGAATAGAGATAAGATTGATGGTCAGCCTTTCCAATTGTAATGAGAGCATTATCATCAAGATCCCTAATGATAATGGAATCTAGAGTTAATTCAACATTCCTACCATTTTGGAGATGAGTGATCTAGTAGATGGAGAGAGGGTTGGCTAATAAGTCAGGCACATAAAGGACATCCTTAAATGTACCAATGCTAGCATCAACTATACCTTTCCTAGTGACATCCATAGGAGAATCATCCCTAATGAGAATGTGAGGCACAAAATAAGGATCTAATGAAGAAAATTGTTCTTGGTTGGAAACCATATGGTGTGAAGCACTTGAGTCAAGAATCCACTATTGAGAAGAATCTACAAAAGTAACAAGTGTAGTTGCTTTCCTTTTACCTAATTTTGAAGAAGTGGAGGATTGTTGTGCATCAAAGAAGGGAAAATTAATGTTTTTCTTTTTTAGAAGATGTTTCAACTTATCATTCTACTTACCATGACACTAATGTTCCTCATCACCAACCTTCTTATAGTAGCCACAAATTGGTCTTTCCTTATTTCATGCATTCCCCTTGGATGAAGAGGATTTGGTGTTTACTTTTGGGGTAGATGAGGATTGTGCATGTTCTATGTGTGGCTTGTTAGTAGATCACTTATGTTTCTTATCAAGGTGACTTGACCCATTTTATCCCTTTGGCTGACTAGCCAACAAATCCTAAGACTGAGATGGCTTTAGGAGACCCATGGAAAGTAGCTTCCCTATTCATGCATCGACATCTTGGAGAAGGATGTGAATGAAGCCATAGTAAATGATGAGCCCATAGTTAACATGTGAGTGTGAAAGCTAGAAACAAAAGTTGCATATTTAGGGCCAAGTTTTTTAAGGGCGCTAAATACCAACTGAGTGTCCTTTTTCTCAATGTCACATGTTTTGCATTGTGATCTAAGGTCATTGAACTTTGTGATGTAATCCTGGATGTTGTAAAATAATTTTGGATCAAGGATCATCAATTTAGTGTTGATTTGATAGCCTCTAACTTCATTGATTTTACCATACAATGCTTTTATTTTTTCCCAAGCTTCATCAAGTTTAGTACATGAATTGATATGAAATAATAGATCAAGGGAAAACTGTGAATGCATTCAAGTGCTTTGGTATTTTCAAGCATCTAAACAAACTTTTCCTTTTCATCAGTTTGTTCTAGAATCTTTTTCTTGACATAGGGAGTATACCCTAGAGTCATTAAGGTATTCCATGCATTTTGATGCCAGGAATAATAATTGTATGGATTTAGCAAAGGAAACTTAGGATTACCCATATGTGTAGGAAAAGAAAAGCATAAGTTAAAACTCATGTGTAGAAAAGAGAGACATAGTCACAAAACACACAAAGACACCCCACAAATTCACTCAATTGATGAATCTCCCAAAAAAATATGATTTGGCACTTTATAGATCAGTGTATGTACAATGCTAGAGGTTTTTCTAGAGTTTACAATGTCCAAAATAGACCAAATATTGAAAGTACAATCTAATATTAGAATAAGAACTTTAAAATGGAACCAATGTATGTTTATTGAAAAAATATTCACTTTCAAAAAAAGAATCACCTTAATCTAATATTGTATGTGAAAGTTACAAGGATTTGATGTTAAAAAATTATGACTATCTACCAGATCTAATGAGAAAACTAATTTTATGGAAAAATGGAATCACTTGAGTAAAAAATGATTACACCACTATGTAGAGCATAAAGTTTTACCTCAAATAAAAAATACATTGGAAAAGGAGCCCGTACGCTTAAGATATTGGTCTCTAAAGTTGAACTATAAAATCAAAAGCTACAATGGTGAGGGGGCAAAATTTCTAAATACCCTACTAATGTTAGCATAATGTCATGATGATGTCATCACCAAAATATTCTAAGATGCTACCAAAATATTATATGCATGTCTAAGATTCCAAAACAATTTTTTGATTGCCCTGAAACTACCGTTGTACGAAAAACTACTCAATTTGCGTCATAAACTGCGAAAATCTAGCATGAAACTATTGTTTGCAAAAACCATGGTTTGTAAAGGAATATTCTCTAAGTGGTGAGGTAGGGTGTAGGCCTAGTGGTGTTGCCTCATGGCATGGCTGCAAGAGGTGGTGGTGGAGATATTATTTGTAATGCCCATAGGCATTTGTGCCTTTTGCTTTGTCGCCTTTGGCGTATCAATTTTTGATGTGATATTTTTGTATTGTGTTAGGTCAATTTAGAGCAAGAGGGTATCTTCAGAATTTTGAATTTCATTGTATTTTGAAAGTTGACTTTTTCATGTGAGGAATTTTGGGAAGGATGCTTTAAGATCCATCAATGGTGGACCCCAGACATTCTTGAAATTATTTTATTTTATTTTTGAATTTTTTGGGAAATTTTGAATGTTGCTTGTTATGTGGATTGATGGATTCTCCCATATCTTTAATTTTGTTAGTGCATTGGGAAGTGTGTTTTCTAGGAAAACCTCTCTTTGCCTATTCTTAGGCTTTTGAAAAGTTGAGCCTTGAATCGTATAGGATAGGGATATCTATAGGAGGCTTGGCGTGGTCAACTCCCAAGTAAGTGTGTGTCTCTTCTAATTGACCCCATTTCATAATGTGAGTGGGTATGTCTTGCAATTGATTACCTTTATCTAGGGATAGGATGTTTTTTTTTGGTAAGTAGGTACGTCTTGGAATTGACCATTGACATGAGGTAGGTTGAGGTGTATCTTGCAATTGACCCTTTTTACCCAAGGTAAGTGGAGGATCATCTTGCAATTGACGCTTTGTACTAAGATAGGTGGAGGCATCTTGCAATAGACCCTCTGAAACACACTCACTGAGTGAGTGTTTACTTGAGACCTTTGTGGCCTTTTTCTTTCTTTTGCATTGATTGGCATGTGTGCCATATGTTGCCTTTTATGCTCCTTGTAGTGTGAGTTGTCACATGTGTGTTGTGAACATTATTGATGTGAGTTTTGTCTTGTTGTAATTGTGTGTGTGATCCTATATTATGACTCTGGTGTGAGTGATGTGTTTGATATTCTTGTACTTAATTGAGTGTTCTATGTATTCCTTAGATTGGTGTGAGATGGCCTTGATAGCAAGTTTTCCATGATTGTCTTCTCCATGGCTTGAGGGTTGCCTAGAGTGGCAAAGTCATCTATTGTTCTCAACAATGGTAATATGACTGGGAGGCAAGTAACATTTCCCCATTTCTCCTTGAGCACATCTTTCTAGAGCTAGATGATTTCTATGTTCATTTCTAGACATTTGACTATGTTGCACTATGTGCTTGTTGGGCCACTTTGGTGGTGATTTATTATTAATGTATATTCATGATTTATATTATTTATTCATTGGAGTGTGATCATTCCATGTTTGGGAAGTATCCTCCATTGTGTTGTATTTTTATAATGTTGTTTGGTTGGAAAATGAATCATGTTTTAGATGGAAATTGTCTTTTTTGAAACATATTCTCTTGTGTTGAAAATGGCTAATTGAAGATGTTGGAGTCCTCCATTTTATATGATGTATTTATATTATGCTATGTTTATGGATTGGGATGTATTTTCCCCACATTATGATTGAGAATTTTATGTTTGGTTTTTGTCGAATTCAACGTTGGTGTCGAATGAGTGTGGCATTTTGTTTGGAGTTTATCTTATTTTGACATGTATGTTAGCATTTTGGAAAATGGCTATAATTCTATTATTGAGTTATTTCATGCTTTGATGTTAGATAGCATGTTGTTTATGATCATTGAGTGGATGCCATGTGATTTGGATCCTTATGGATGTTTCATTTTGGTGAGTTGTCATAGTCGACCCTTCGTCTGGCTTGTAGGATGAATGTTGACATTGTCCATGTCTCCTTTAGTTATGTTGAGGTGTTGAGAGAAGTGTTTACTTTGTGTTCACCTTGTCCTTTGTGCCTTGGTGTTCACTTTTGTGTGTGTTGATCTCCACCTTTGTGGGAGATTGTATTCGACATGTGTGTTCCTTATCGAACTTGAATGGCCTTGGGGCTATTGTTTTGTCTCCTGAGTGTTGGTGAGGGGTTCTTGAGTGTTTTTGGGATTTGGATTGGGCTTGGGGAGGTGTAAGAGTTGTCTCAAAACTTGTACATTTACGAAAATTCTATTTATGCAAGGTTCAAGGACACTATCACCTCAGGTGGACTCTAGCACCCAAGAAGAACCCTAGTGCTTGGGAGGACACTAGCACCCAAGTGTGACACTAGAGCTAAGAACTAGTGTCCTACGAAAGTGCTAGAGTCCCTGGATGCACTATTTTCCTTGTGCCATTAGACAAGGAGCATTTCTTGACATTTTTGGGGGAAATTTTGTATATGGAAGTTGTTCCCTATGGTCCCCTAAGTCCTCTCATATTTTTATCTTATCTGGATGTGTTGTACTTTGGGAGTTATAATCATTTTTATCTTAGGAAGTGTGCATCATGTCGTGTTGTTTGGTTGTCATCATTTTCAATAAATATTGTGATCCTCCTTATGGATCCCCTTCTTGGTTGAGTTATTATGTGTTCTTGGAGGTTTTGTTGTCTCATGTTGGAATGGATTTGGGGTGATTATCCCCCTCATCCTATTCCTTGTAGTCACAAGACTACAAGGTTGTGGATTGGCATCTGACCTTTGTCATGGAGCGTGTTCCATCCTCTCGTTGGGTTATCATTTTGGCCTTGTCACACAATTGGTATGTCTTCCACTTTTATTTGTTTGGTGTGTTGGACCCTGAGTGGTCACCTTGGTTGTTTCACATCATGTGTTGGGGTCTCATCATGGGATGCCCCAACATTTCTAGAGCATGATTGTGTAATTGGGACATGTGCATGTCACAATTACATTGCAAAAAATTTGTTCATCCTATTTTTGTCAGTTAATGTCTTGGTGTAAAATTTAGGGCATTACATTTGGTATCAGAGCCCATGTTGCTACATTGGGAGCTCTAGGTTTGTTTTTGGTTCATGATGTTTTACGTGTGTGGCATGAATGGATTTATATGTGCTTATGATTGATGTGCTTTCCTTGGTGTTGTGTTGATGTGTGTGATTTGTGAGTTGTAGGAGGATGCCTCCTAGGAGCTATCACACTCGTCTATGTGGTTTGGACTTCGAGAGATAGTAGGATTGTTGAGAGATTTGTTGGATAGGCTTCCCCTAGGCAAGAGGAAGCACAGGTTGAGATTTCTCCACCTTTTCAAGAGCATGGAGAGAGTTAGTTTCAAGAGAGAGAGCATTCTAGGAGCCCAATCCAGTTTAGTGAGAGGGATCAACCTAGGAAATAATGTTGAATGCACAAGACAACTAAGAGGGGGGTGAATCAGTTGTATCTTAAAACTTTAAAACCCTCACAAACATTTAGATCCACATTAATTCAATTAACCCTTAATCTGTTAGAATGATTAATCATGAAAGTAGATAACAGAAACATAACCAAATCAACAACATACACAAGGGAACACCAGATTTATGTGGAAAACCCAAGAAGGGAAAAACCACGGTGAGGATTAGTTCACAATATAATGTAATATCAACACCGAATACAATAGGGCTCACTACCGAAGGGCTCAATGCCCAAAAGAAAGAAACACTCACTACCAAAGGCTCACTACTAGAATAGAAAAGAAGATAGAGAAGAATGTTACAATGAGAAAACCATCTCAATGCAACAGATAAGTCCACCATAGTATCACTAACACCTTTGAAGTCTGACTGATTAATTGTAGACATCTTTTGCTCACTACATCCAGTAATCTAACACATGAAAGCTTGCACTGCACTTTACACATTCACACTTTACAAATCTGCAATTCACATCTCTCTCATCACACACATCTATCTTTGCATCCCGTAACAAATCAACACTTATTTATACTATCTTCAACCTTGAAAACATTCTCCAAGGTTAGCAAAACACCTTAACCATGTAAATTCAAATTACATTGGCACCAAAACATTCCCGTAGTGGAAAGGAATGAAGGTGGACCACAACACACCTTAGATTGGACCTAAATCCACTCATACACACAATGCCATGCTTCCACAACCATCGAGACAAATCTAGAATTAGTGTAAACACCCAAGGTCGGCCAAACTTGTGTTAACACCATAATGATTTAAGTACACACTTCCTCAAAACTAAAGATGACTAGTAGACCACACACCATGCTTGGATAAAATCTAGAATAACCCACAAACACCCTAAAATCCAACAAATTCCTTTGCAACAACTTTCACCTAAAGAAAGTACACACCCAACATACTCATACATCTCTGCCATACACTGTAACTCAAGAAATCAACGTGTGGAGCACCAAACCATGAACAAATTCAACTAAAGGTAGATATGAACCTTATAAACACACTTCTAGAACCCCAAGACTTGAAACCACTCTGTGGAGAAATGTGGAGAAAAAACATTTCTCCAAGACACCTCTGCAATACACAGTTCACACACTGGTGAACACACCTTCCTCTACACAACGATCTAGCACACAAAATTCTGAATGCAACACCTCTAAACACCTTTGATCAACATATCCAAACCGCATGAGTAGATCTTCAACATAGAAGAAATGTGGAGTAAAACCAGAACACTACTCTGTAACCCAGAACACCTTTACAACACACTATTTCCTCTTTTATTCAAATTTTCTCAAAAGTACTTGGAAACCAAGCACAGAAACATATCATCAACATCTTAAACACTTCCTCATCATCAGAGATAACATCAACTCAATAATCTTTTTCTCATATAGTTGACACCAATGACAACATAAAATTGTTGACATCAATGACAACACTAACTGCACATACTTGCAACAAAGAAAGGCCTTGTCGAGAGGCTAGGCAGTTGGTGGATGAGAGTAGTGTGCTAGCAGCTCATATGAGAGATTTGTTGTGATCTAATCCACCTACTTTTGAGGGTTTGACTGACGGATCTGAGGCTGAGAACTAGCTCTTGGCCCTGGACAAGTTTTTTTTATGCATCCCTATGGTACCAATACCAAGGTTAGGTGTGCTATCATGCATTTGCATGGGTTGCTTTTACTTGGTTGTACTAGGAGGAGAAAAAGCATCACCTTGATATTGCAATAGTGTCATGGGATACCTTTCTGGAGAGGTTTCGCTCACACTATCTTTCTAATCATTTCAGGTAATGGCGTGCAGATGAGTTCCATGAGCTTCGATAGTTGGGTATAAATGTGGATCAGTATGATCTAATCAGTTCTTTGAACTGAAACAATATGACATCTCAGTGGAGGATGATGGTTTGCTTGTGTAGAGTTTTGTTAGAGGGTTGAATGCTTGCATTAGAGGAGGCATTTATATTCTTGAGCCAAAGACTTTGGAGGTTGTTGTGGATAAGGGTAGATTGATTAATGATAATTTGTCAAGAGGTTTAGGAGGTTAGGTAGGAGTGTAGCCGTGTGCACCTTCTTGGTCAGACTCAAGGGTCTGGGATTCTAATCCCCCACCTAAGAATGGTGCTTGGGCTCCATCCATCCCTTCTACTATGCAAGATCAGTGGAGGTAGGGTTTCAAGAGGAACCGGCGTAAGGTTCACATGAGAGAGCATCAGGAGCCATCTCTGAGTGGGGTTGTTTCACCACCGCAATAGCATGTTGGTGGAATTCAAGCTATCTGTGGCATCTTGAGCTTTTAGTAGTTGAGTAGGCCTTAGCCCACATAGTTCTGTCCAAGAGGATCTTGATTTGAGTGTGGAGTCGTAGGCCATTTTGTGAGAGATTTTCCTCAGGCCAGCGTCAATAGGTGGTCAAGGTGTTGTTGCTTCAAAGCCGATGGTGGGTGATGTTGGTATATCTCACCAAGTGTATACTACGACAAATCTTCAAGGTGATCGTCGGGCCTCGATTGTGGATTTTGTAGCTAGGGCTAGGTAGCCATCCTTATTTTCTTCCCATCCATAGTTTTCTTTGTTGAAGGCAAGGCCTTCTGAGACAAGGCATAGACCTGGTAAAGGTCTAGTGGAGTAGCTTTGTGTTGATCTTCTTTTTTGTGAGAAGGCAAATTAGATGTGGGTATTAGTCCTTGTCTTGTTGTAGGCTTCTAGGAATAAGCCTATCCCTAGTGGGTGAGGATGTAATGCCCATAGGCATTTGTGCCTTTCTCTTCGTCGCCTTTGGCCTATCAATTTTTGATGTGATATTTTGTATTGTGATTGGTGATCACTAATCGATACCAATGTTTGATTTGGATTCTTGATGTGTGTATTTGGACCTATGATACTCTTATATATAGATGTGTGATTATATTATTGGAGTTTCAGCTACACTATTTTTATTTAAACATTATGTTGGGTGGGTAGATAAGATTTCCTTTAGTATTATTGTTTTAAATGATTAAATGCATCTTGATCGTAATGTTAGAATATTTGATTTAATTAAATGTGCATTCTAGATGGTTAATATTTAATTGTGCAATTTCTGTTATTCACTTCAGTTATTTTTAGATTCTGAGCATATGTGTGTAATGTTTGCAATGAGTGTGGAGGAAATTATAGGTATTGACCAATAAGTGAAATATGGAGTAGATGACATGGGACACTTGGCTATCTCACCTAATGACCTGTGTGTTGTTAAAACCAGTGAAAAACCTCATCTAAATTGACTACAATTTTGGATTCCCCTTGTGACAGACCTGTGAATGTCTTCTTGGGAGTGTTTAATTCATCGCTTGTGTGATTCTACATGTACTTGGTGTACGAATTGATTTATGATGCCTCGGAAATCATCATATTATGTTATTGTTTCCTAGTGCGGGAGAAAATCATTTAAATGATTGTTTTATATGTTAGAAGATATTTAATTTGAAAAGGCAATTTAATTATTTTCTTGGTATTTGTAATAGATTAAATTCTATTTGAAAAGAATTATATTAGTTTTGGATTATGTTGCTATGGAAAGTTAATTGGGGTTAAGCCTAATCTTGTTTAGGGGGATATAAAAGAAAAAGGGATTTGTAATTTCACTCATTATGCAAATTAATATTTTGGAGAGAAAATTGGAGCAAAAACATATTTCTCAAACCCTCTTGAAGCATTTTGGATTTATGATTGTTTGGGAGTGCTTGGATTTGATTGTTGTTGAAAGGTGAAGTGTGCAGTTTGTGATTCTGCATCTTTTGAGGTAATTCTTTGTAGGTTTATGTTTGAATTTGCATTTTTATTTGAAATTTTAAGTTGTAGGAATTTAGAAATTTTAGGAAATTGATTTTCCTACAAAGGTAATGGAAAATTTTTCTTAAACTATAATTTTATTTCAAAAGTGTATTGTTGGGTAGATTAGGCTCAAAAGAGGGTATGTTTGTATTTTTAGTTTTTGGATTTCTTGGAAAATGTGAAAAGTGTGAATTTCCCCATCTTGACCTCTTAGAAATTGTTGGGAAAAATTATGTGATTGGAAAAGATTGTTGTTGGGTCAATTTAGAGAAAGAGGGTATCTTCAAAATTTTGAATTTCATTGTATTTTGAAAGCTGACTTTATGGTGTGAGGAATTTTGGGAAGGATGCTTCAAGATCCATCAATGGCGAACCTTGGACATTCTTAAAATTATTTTATTTTATGTTTGGATTTTTTTGGGGAATTTTGAATGGTGCTTGTTAGGTGGATTCATGGATTTTGCCATATGATTAATTTTTTTAGTGCATTGGGAAGTGTGTTTTTTGGAAAACCTCTCTTTGCCTATTCTCAGGCTTCTGAAAAGTTGATCCCTGAATTGTATAGTATAGGGATATATGTAAGAGGCTTGGGGTGATCAACTCCCAAGTAAGTGTGTGTCTCTTGCAATTGACCTCATTTCATAATGTGAGTGGGTATGTCTTGCAAAAGATTACCTTTATCTGGGGATGGGATGTTTTTTTTTTGGGTAAGTAGGTACATCATGCAATTGTCCATTAACATGAGGTAGGTTGAGGTGCATCTTGCAATTGACCCTTTTTACCCAAGGTAAGTGGAGGAGCATCTTGCAATTGACCCTTTGTACTGGGATAGGTGGAGGAATCTTGCAATAGACCCTCAGTACCTCTAAAAAGAACTCACCGAGTGAGTGTTTACTTAAGACCTTTATGGCCTTTTTCTTTCTTTTGCATTGATTGGCATGTGTGCCATATGTTGCCTTTTATGCTCCTTATAGGGTGAGTTGTCACATGTGTGTTACAAACACTATTGATGCGAGTTTTCTCTTGTTGTAATTGTGTGTGTGATCCCATCTTGTGACTCTGGTGTGAGTGACGTGTTTGAGATTCTTGTGCTTGAGTGAGTGTTCTATGTATTCCTTGGATTTGTGTGAGATGGCCTTGATAGCAGGTTTTCCATGATCATCTTCTTCATAACTTGGGGATTTCCTAGAGTCAAAAAGTCATCTATTGCACTCGATGATGGTAATATGGTTGGGAGGCAGGTAACATTTCCCCATTGGTCCTTAAGTAGATCTTTCTAGAGCTGGATAAGTTCTATGTTCATTTCTAGACATTTGACTATCTTGCACTATGTGCATGTTAGTCCACTTTGATGGTGATTTATTATTAATGTATATTCATACTTCATATTACTTATTCATTGGAGTGTGATCCTTCTATGTTTAGGAAGTAGCCTCTGTTGTTTTGTATTTTTATGATGTCGTTTGGTTTGAAAATGAATAATGTTTTAGATGGAACTTGTCCTTTTCATAACATATTCTCTTGTGTAGTCCGCACAAGTAGCAGAGTTGGCTTGAGTTTTGGGTTTGATCCCCAAGGTCTTGGGTTTGACTCTGAGGCTTGGACTTTACTTGATACATCTAGCTCAGCAGATGGTTTGGTGCATCCCTGGGGATTAGTCTTGCCTTAGCTCGCCTCGTAAAGGGAACGCATTGGATTGAGTCACAGGGACACACTGGGTTATCAAAAAAAAAAACATATTCTCTTGTGTTGAAAATGGCTAACTAAGGATGTTGGAGTCCTCCATTTTATATGATTTATTTATATTATTCTATGTTTATGGATTGGGATGTATTTTCCCCATATTATGATTGAGAATTCTTTGTTTTCTTTTGGCCCAATTTGACGTTGGTGTCGAATGAGCATGGCATTCCATTTGGATTTTATCTTATTTTGGCATGTATGTTAGCATTTTGGAAAATGGCTATAATTCTATTTTTGAGTTATTTCATGATTTGATGTTAGATAGCATGTTGTTTATGGTCGTTGGGTGGATGCCATGTGATTTGGATCCTTTTGGATATCTCATTTTGGTGAGCTGTCATAGTCAACCCTTCATTTATCTTGTAAAACAAATGTTGAAAATGGATGTCTCCTTTAGTTGTGTTGAGGTGTTGATAGAAGTGTTTACTTGGTGTTCACCTTGTCCCTCATGCCTTGGTGTTCACTTGTTTTGTGTGTCGATCTCCACCTTTGTGGGAGAGCGTATTCGACATGTGTGTTCCTTGTCAAACTTGAATGGCCTTGGGGCTATTGTTTTGTCTCCTGAGTGTTAGTGAGTGGTTCTTGAGTGTTTCTATGGTTTGGAGTGGCCTTGGGGAGGCATGAGAGTTGTCTCAAAACTTGTACCTTTGCAAAAAATTAGTTCGGGCAAGGTTCAGGGATACTAGCACCCTAGTTGGACTCTAGTGCCCAGGAAGGACCCTAGCATCTAGGGAGGACACTATCACCCAGGTGGGACACTAAAGATAAGCTCTAGTGTCCTAGGAAAGCACTAGAGTCCTCAGATGTGCTATTTTCCTTGAGCCATCAGGCAACAAGCATTTCTTGACATTTTTTGGGGAAACTTTGTATACAGAAGTTGTCCCCTATGGTCCCCTGAGTCCTCTCATATTTTCATCTTGTCTAGACGTGTTGTACTTTGGGAGTTATGACAATTTTTTTCTTAATAAGCATGCATCATGTTGTTCTATTTGGTTGTCATAATTTTTAGTGAAGGTTGTGATCCTTCTTATGGATCCCCTTCTTGGTTGAGTTGTGTGTGCTTGGAGGTTGTGTTTTGTCATGTTGGAATGGATTTGAGGTGATTATCCCCCTCATCATATTCCTTCTAGTCACAAGAGTATGAGGTTGTGGATTAGCATCTGACCTTCATCATGGAGCATGTTCCATCCTAGGGTTAAATCATGTTGGCCTTGTCACATGATTGGTACGTCTTTCGCTTGTATTTGGTTGGTGTGTTGGACCCTAAGTGGTCACCTTGGTTGTTTCATGTCATTTGCTGGAGTCTTGTTGTGGGATGCTGCGACATTTCTAGTGCATGATTGTTTAATTAGGACATGTTCATGTCACAATTACATTGTGAAAAAATTGTTCATCTTGTTTCGTCCATTGATGTCTTGGTGTAAAAACTAGGCCATTACATTATCGCCCAGAGTGGCTATGTAGGTAGTGTTGTGTAGGTGATGACATTTTAAGCATTTCTACTATAGTGCATAGCACACACAATTTTTTTTTTTTTTTTTGACATTCTATACAGTATGGCATAGGGACGGGGTTGTATAGCTTGGGGGTGAAAGAATTTGCCTCTGAGGCAACTTTGTTGAAAATGGACAAATTTTATATGAAAATGGGGGTTCTTGGGCCTTTTGGACACAATGGTGGAGTTTTCTTGGCTTCAAAATGCCTCAAAAATAAGAAACATGCTAGATCTAATAGAAAAAGTTTGATCTTCAAACCCTTGCATATCTAGCATCTAGTGTCTTGTTAGGATGAAATGAAAGGAAAATCTAACTTTATTAGCTATTCTAAACTCAATGGTTAGATTAGATTTACTCCAAGAAGCTTCAATAATGTACATAGAACTAGCAAGTTAGAAAAGGAACCACCCAAAATCTAATGTCTTTCACACTTTTTTGATTCTTGAGATCATCCAAGGATGCAAGAGAAGAACATACTTATGTGCTTTAGAAGATAATAGATCTACACTCCCATATTTCTTAAAAGATAACCCACAAATCACAACCATGCTATGATACCACGTAATATTTGGTTGTGAAGCCACACAAGAATGCAAATGACTGAGAGGAAAGCATTAATAGGAAATATAAAATGATACAATAAACTATATTTTATTCAATAAACGTGCAAAGCATACAAGATTGAGTGATTACAATTATATCAATAGGTGATTATATAAAAGATATATCACCCAGGAGATGAAAACACAACCTATGTGGGATAAAGTGAGAAATTCCCTAAGTAAACTTAACTAAGTGTGAAAAGGACCTGATTGGAAAACTAGCTAGGAAATAGAATAGCTAGGAAATATGCCCCATTCACACTAACAATATGATCCCACATTTCTATCATTTTTACTATATCTTTTATGAAATTTTAATAATTTATGAAATGTACTTCACTTTATTGTATCATACTGTTGTGTGGTCACAAAACATGCCCCATTTTGCCTTAGCAAAATAAGGACTCAACTTTTTCTGGCTTCCCCTTGCTTTTCTTGCTTTGGGCGGTATGGTAAAAGTCAAGTACCAAATGCAAAAGGATATCACCCCCGGGTATGCATAGGCCTCATACAAAAGGTTAAATGTCAAAGTTATTTTTTGCCATCGTGAACCTCATAATGTGAAATAGCGCAAAATTCTAAGCAAGTTTGCCTTTTGGATCTCCTTGAAATTCCTTAAGAATAGGAAGTTATGCCTAATCAAAGTTTGGTCAAACCTGATATTCCCAAAGGGTCATCATATTTCCCTAATATCCCTGATATATGTTTTAACGAAGAGAAACTTGATATCGACATATTTGCTAAAGTGCAGACGTCAAATTTAAATGTGAAAGATCATCTACCTGTCAAGTACTCGCACACATTCAAAGAGGGTCATGTTTCCCTAATATCCCTGATATTTGTTAACATGTGGATCACCTTCAAATATAACATAAACACTTAGCATTGAGATATTTCTCAATATCCATCATATTGATTAAGATCCCTGATCTTCCTTAATATGACAATGATGTCATTCTAATCCGATATAAAGAAGACCTTATACGATGATGACATCATCAATATGCCTGACTCCGAGAGGTTCATATTTCTCAATATCTGTCATATTAATTAACATGCCTGATCTTTGTCAATATGACGATGACGTCATATCCCAAGCAGATTTGGAATATTAACGATGATGATGATATCGTCCTAATCTTCAAATGTGAGGGATGATTTACAAAACTAATATCCCTGATATCCCTAAATATCCCCATATCCACACTTGAGGCACATGGCACATGAATCCTTGAGAACCAATAGCAAGATGCCATGTAGCACGTTGACCTGATCATGTTAACACCTTACATTATCACAATTGTTAAAAGGGGGTAGGAGCACTTGATTCTAGTCAACGGTTCATCATCTTCATGATGACGTCATCATCATCCTCCCAAATATAAGTCACATTTCTTAACATCCCAGATATTTGTGAGTATGTATTCCCGCATTAAATGCCAATCTAACGGTGGTTGAACCTTTCAAATTTCTAAATAATCACCCGCCACATGTTTGCATCTCCAGTCCTTAGATGTCGATCAATGGATGTTGATAGAGTAACATTAATCACACCCTAATTCGCTATTTCTTTTGGTTAAAAGTGAAGATTAAGTTCATTTTGAATTTACCAAGTATTCAAACGAAATTACAGAGTCACTGTGTGAATTAAGATGTATTACTACAACTTGCGAAAGTAACGGAACGGGAGTGGATTCGAATGGTAAATGGAGGAAAGTATTTGCAAGGTAAATGTGTGCATCCAGATATCAACTGAACAGTAAAAGGGTAGTGGATATCAGGTATGTAATGGCAAAACCCTCTTTTTTCATTTATGGTTAAAATGAATAGGTAAAATTGTTTTACCACAGTAAATCGATGTGATGATGCATGAAATATATTGAATGATGTTTTAAATCATCAGGATATTCATATTGCTGTAGAATTGCATGATCATATGATATGTTAGGGTAAGAAATTCATGTGCTTTATTGCAAGATTCAATGGCGCTCTACAAGAATAGATCAAATACAAAATTTCTAAAACCCATGTGCATACAACCAGAGGGAGTTGCATTCAGATACGGTCAAATTAATGACACTCATCCGGGAAATACTAATCTAGATGAATAGACGGCAAGGTCATAAAAAGGAAGCGAAGATCCCCTTCTTATCAACATTTAAAATTTAGGCATGTGGCATGCAGGAGGGTTTCCTTATGCGATGGAGGCCACTAAACTGGTAATTGAATGTGCACATAACTATAATACCAACACTAGAAAAGTGGAGAAACATGGTCAGATATATGCAAATTTTTCAGTCAAGGGCATTACTGCAGCCTTCAATTTGCCCAAAGACCCTCAAGTATGTGGAGTAAACCTAGAGAAAATGGAGAAGAAGTACAATAAAACTAAGAAGGAATGCAGGAAAATTATGTATTCCTAGAGAGCCAATGATAGCATGTATAAGGCTGCTGCAAAGCTGCCTGTACATATGTATAAGTTTGATTTTGCACCTAAGTTTCAATAAATGATGGTGATGCTCTATCGTATGATAGGAAGACCAAATGCCAAAACCTTTGAAAACCAAATGTATGGGCTCATGAGAATAGTAGAAGATACAAATGACAAACCCCAGTGGGCCAAGATCATAAGTGATAGCCTAGATGAAGGAATGAGAAAGTTAGGAGGAAAGGCTAACATGTTCCATATGACTTCGTATGTCATTTATGCATATGCATTAAGAGGCAAATTCAGTGGTCTACAAATAGTGGGCAGGGTTGGAAATAACCCTGGAGATGTCAACATATGGGACCACTATCCACAACTAAAATAGAGGGACTCTCTCCAACACTACCAGAGACCAAATGACTCATTTTCCATACATTTAGTAAGGACCATGGAAGAAGACAGAGCTAAGAGGCTAAGCATGGAAGCTCAAGCCATGATATACAAGCATGGGGCTTGGTTCATCCAATTCCCCACATTCACCTATATCAGGATAGAGGGTTTTATTGGGCATCCTCTTATGTTGCCAAGATATCCTACTGATAAAGTCATCCTGATGGAATTGGCCAGGCAGATACTGCCTGCATTTGAGGCCTATGTTGAAAGAGGAAAGATTCGTAATGTTTTATTCCCAATTATGATTGGATGGTACATGTGCCTCGATAAAGAAACTATCAAGGAGGCAATAGGGGGGTTGCAGTTAATGTCATTACAACCTTTCTCACTAGCCAGACCATATGACCCATATGGCAGGATGCAAGCACTAAGCAAGAAGCTAATGCATCAAATGCATCTGGAAGACTATTGGGCTGACTGTGATGATGAAGTGGAAGTGAGAAGGAGGAGATTCCAAAGGCTAACTTTAAACTAGATTCATACATTTGACTACATACCAGTACATGTACAACTACATGAAGATGACAGAAACATCATGTCTTAGGAATATGAGACTAAGAAAATGTACAATGAAACTATATCCTCCCCTGACTGGAACCAACCAGAAGAAACCTCATTGGAGCAGGTAACCCAAAGGGTTATATCATTAACCAACAACTGGGTGGAGGTAGACGTTACCAAGTTGAAGAAAAGGGGGATGGCTCTCACAATTGACAACAAGAGGAAAAGAAAGGAGTTAACAGATGAGGAGTATGATGACGTCCTCAAAGAAAAGAGAGCATCAAAAGGAGAGAGGCAATAGAGTAAATTGAAGAAGAGTAATCAAGCTGGTGGGGTGACAATCATTCGTTATACCCAACCCAAGGAGGATACAACCTCTACTTCTGCTGCAACTACTTCTCATGCACCCACAAAGAAATAAGAGCATGCTCCAAAGCCTGCTCCAACTGTCATAGAAGAAGGAGAAAGCACTAATGATGATGATCTCCTAATATGCAAGAAGAAGAAGAAAGTGTAGGAGGCACCTCAAAAACAAGCATCTGCAATGAGGGGAGCAATAGAAAGGAATCCCACCATCATACTCAAAGGAGTTGGTGGTGAGGGAATCAAAAGAACCCTGCAACATGAGGTCCCTATTCATAATATTCTGCATTTCAAAATAGAAATGGCTGAAGAATAGAGAAAAGAAAGGCAGAGTAGGAAGGATAATATGCCTTTTCCATTGGATGAGATAGTAGATTTATCAAATGATGATATAGTGAATGAAGTATTGGCTAGTCCTATGGAGGTACTAGTGAAGAATACCAAAATGACCCCTCATGGTACTCCAATGGCACAATAGAACATTGATGAAGAGGAGATTATAGAGGGTAATCCTAAGATAGTAGCACAACAAATTGGTCTAGCAGAATTGGTAGATCAGGTTACTAGCCCAGCTGCAGTAGACCTGGCATATTAGGGTGAGGATGACCTAAATAAGGATAAAGACACACCTCCCAAAAAGAGAAAATTAGAAGTGAATGTACAAATGGAGGAAGAAGAGATAGCTGATTAGCAAGATGGTTAGGGTAATGAGCAGATACCTAAAAGAGAGCTAGACAAAATGGAAATAGAAAACCCCTAGATCCTAATGAAACAAATGTATCAAAGGATGTGGAACAAAGCTCTCAGGTAGGTGATAATCAGGCAAAGAAACAAAACTTAGATGAAGAAGGTCATAAAGATCAAGAAAGAATGACAGAACAGAGCAATCCTCATGCTCATGCAGATCCACCATTACAAGGAGAGCAGGATGAAATTGAAGAAGATACACAAGAAGTCCTTGCTCATAAGGAAGAGCATGAGAAGGGAGTGCATGATGAACAAGAAAAGGAGCAATCACCACCAAGGGTGGAGTAGAACACAAAATCATAAAATGTTCAAACTGGACATTTAGATCAGTAAGGATCCATTGATGAAGTGTCATATTGGCTATAGCTAGAGGTACATGCACCTCCCCCTAGTGTGGCACCTGAATTTGATAGTACTCCATTGTTAACTGCTAGTACAATTAGACCTAGGAGAAGAGCTAGGGCTACTTCAGCCATAAAGAGAGATTCAACAACAGGTAGGAGGACAACTTAAATAGCTATACCTATGGTAGCCAGAGCCAAAGGAGAAATAAGTGTTAATGAATTTCAAATGACCACTGTTGATTTGGGCTTTTCTATCGAAGAACAAGAAGACCAAGAGGCCAAAGACATTATTGATTCTTTATTGAAGAGTGTGGAAAGAGAAAAGAACAAAAATAAGGTGCACAAGGGGCACATTTCCCAATTGCACTCATTCATAAAGGGATTGATAGATCCAAATAATATTCCAATCAGCACTTCTACCCCCCTGACTATTATATCATAGGATGAGGTCACTGGACTAGATATCATGAAGCATAAGGCACACATGATGGACAATTGGTTCATCCAATTCATTGCAAAGGTAGAGAAGGTGATAAGGACCTCTCTCAATAACTGGAACCTGCTCAGTACACTAAAGAGCAAGGGAGATAAGCTACAAAAGGAGGTTGGGCAAAGGTCAATTAAAATTGAGAAACAACTGACTGCCCTGGTAGAAATAAAGCATATAAGTGTCAATGTCCTGATATATAATAAGATACTGAACAATCAAACATCCAAGCTGCTAAACATATGGCATGAGGATGCTAAATTTGAGAGTGAGATACTAAAGAAGTACAATGCAAAGCTAAGAGATATCAGTGTCAAATCACATAAGCTCCTATCTGATGAGGCAGAAATTTTGGAGGCACTAGAAGAAAAGGTGGAAGGAAAGATTGAAACTCAGGATGAAGACTTTACAGTTAAGGCCTTCTAGGATAATTTCAAACTTGCTGCAGATGACTCCCTCAATCATCTATCAGAGGACACAATTAATAAGGCCATGAGGATGAAGGAAAAAGTAGAAAAGTATAATGAGATGTTGAATAGCAGAAAGAATAAATGGTCTGCATTACAAGCATAGATTAAATCACAAGAGCATGCAATCAAGAAGGCCAAAGTCCAAGATGGAGGGGAGATTGAGAGAATAGTGCAAGTATACGAGCCCATCAGGGGACAAATAGGTGTGCCTATAGAAGAAAACTTATCTACTAATGAAGAGGACGAAGAATGAATATGATACACGTAATTAGGTGCATGGCGTAATACTAGATGGTTGCCAACTGGCAACTTGTGCCACGTGTAATGTTGACTTAGTCAAAGAGCAATGTGAACCATTGATCTTAATTGATAAATCCTAATCATAGGATCTTTGTAACCGCCTCCTCCCATTATTCTATAAAAGGGAGATGGAGTGCACTTTTATAGCTATTCAAAACTTAATTGAGATTAGATTGTTGAAGCATCAGGACTAATTCTCAAAGCTAATTGTAAATGTACATGTTTTTTGCATACTTAATGAAGAAGAAGATCTAGATTACATACAATCATAAACTTTGAGTAATCTATGGATGAATTCTTGACTTGTACTTTAATTTGTTGCGTCCCTTGGAGTGCAATTCATGTCATGCATGTTGCTTTCTTTCCTTTTCCATTGAAGTTAGCATCAACCATACCTATCTGTGGAACATCCTCGTGACCTTATGGTTTGATTTCCTTCTCTTCATGACAATATCGGGAATGTATGTGGAACAATAGCTAAAGATTCAACTATTTTAGTAAAGTTTAGCAAACATTCATTACAATTTGTTTAATTTCATTTGAAATCACTATCATAATTGCAAATTTATAGAAAATCTAAAGCAAACACAGTGAAATATGTTGATATCCCATAGAACTTTGAATATTCATGACATATTTGAGTTGAATAGCTTGTAAAATTGAAAATCTCATGCAAATATATACAAATAATGATAATAATCATTTAAATATCTGCCTATATGCACATTATTTAGATAAATTCATAGTGCAGAGGTGAAAACTAATCAATAGAAGTTGATGATCAGAAGAATTGATCAAACTTAGAAAATATCCTCATCATCTGTTAAATACAGTAGGATTAACCTTGTCTGTTAAAAGATTTACAGAAAGTAGGTGAAGGACCAGATGTTCAAACATCAGTTCTTGGAATCAAAAACGTAAGGCCCCTTGAATGGAAAACAACAAGGCACATCAAACTAGTGAGCAACATTAGTAGATTATGAACTAATCCACGGGGACTTGGGATCATGAATTCTTTGAATTCATCTTATCTTTCAAGATGATAAAGGTTTGATTTGCAATTCTTTATCTATGAGTGTTGTGACTAACATCATAACCAAAATAAATTGGTGCTAGAATGAGGGCCTACTCTTATACTACTTGAATCGATTGCTCACACATTATTCCTACATCTACACAAGGTGATCTTGTCAAAGTTCATAAGAATTGGTTATACTTTAGGCATTTGTGCAAAGATTCACTTGTTTCAGGTTGTTCTAAGAATTTTGATCATAAATTTCTCAATATTGTGCATGAATACTTTAATCTTTACAGTTAATTGTTTGAATTCCTCAATATTGAGTCATTGTTCAAATTTTCTTGCAAATATCCTATAGTATCCTATCTGCATGATCAGATAACCTGATATTTACAATCAAAAGTTCAAGTCTCTGCTCATATTTGCATTTTGTGTAAATATTGTGCGAATATATGGTTATTATAGAGTCTTGACCATAAATATCCACCCTAGAGGGACATTTCCTCTTATCTTTGTGAAGATTCAATCAAAATATCCATATTGTCTTAAGTTGTCAGAATCCTGGCTCATAGGGCTAATACCAGGTCTAGATCCATTGGACTTCTTGAAGAATTACCTATTTGTAGACTCAGACCCCGTACAACTGACATTCATCAAACTCCTAAGTCTAGTACACCAGCATCCTCATCTAGACATACTGTAAGACCTATAGTGTCTCCTAATGCACCTCAGTCACCTCCAAGATCTCCAATTATACCCCAAGTGCATCAAGCACCAGTCACAATGTCTTTCTTTGCAACTCAGTCACCACTTGTGTTTACTGCATACCATCCTTTGCCCAAGAATCCTTATAAAATATGTCCAAAATATCATCCATATTAGGATGCAGAAGATCATATCAGGACATATAAGGATGCCTGCTTTAGAGCAAGAATAGAACATCAGGATGTGGTGTGCAAATTGTTTCCTTACTCTTTAGGAGAAGAAGCCTATAGCTGGTACATCAGTCTTACTGAATCAACCATTCATACCTGGGATGCCTTAGAGAAATCTTTCTTAGGAAGATTTAAAATGCTAGTAGATCTAGCCATTATATACCACATGTTTGCTACAATTAAAAGAGCTGAGGGAGAAATGATCTCCAATTTCAATGCTAGGTTTCAAAATATGTATTCCAAGCTAGTTGCTCCATACAATATAGGTGATGAAGCAACCATATCCATATACTATTTATCCTTAGATCCTTTGACCTCTATGTTCATTAGAAGAACACATCCACCAATTACTTCACTATCTGGTGCATTTGAAGAAGTTGTTAAAGTCAATCAGCAGCTAACCCCAGGGTTTACACCTAATGCCGGATATCCTGCATATCTTGTGCAACCTCAGGGCAATGGAGTTATGAAACCTCTGGCCATCATGCCTAGTCCCTTCTAGGTGCCTCCCCTTAGCATTATGCCTCCTCCAAATGGAGATGGCCAAATGATACCTCATCCTGGACAAACATCTCAAGATGCAGGACAAAATAGCGGTGGTAGTTCTTTCTTTAAACCTTAGCAAGAGAATATAGTAGCCAAGGTTTAGGAAGAAAATAATGACATTAAGGAGATATCTGTATAATTAAGGAAGTTGACCATTGAGATTACACACATGAGAAATCAAAATTTCTGTTCTCAACCAAACAAGAATAGAGGATATGGAAACAATAATGATAGGTTCGGATATCCTAACAAAGGATATAACAATGAAAGGAATTTCAACAACAATAATAATAATGTTGCTCCCAGACCACCTAGAACATGGAACACTAGGCCAAATAATGGTTCATTACCATCACCATTGGATAATCAACCTCCTAATGAACCTAAACAAACAACCAGGGTAAATCTAGCAAAAGATACCCTCACTAATTGGTGCAGGATGCATAATACCAATGCACATGTAGAGTTAGATTGTCCTCAGTTTAAAATAGCAGCTAGTATTTTCCAAGCTGAGATAGCCAATACTACAGGAGATCCTCCTCATCTTGAAGGGAATGAGATTGTTCCTTTAGGATATGAGTCAGCCCTGATGTTAGAAATTTCCACTAGTCATCAACATCAGCATCATCAAATGACTTCCTTTCATGAGAATTATACACTAGTATGTGAGGAGTCTGCTTTAGCATTTGAGACAAATTATGTGTTTCCTTTTTAAGATGAAAATGAACCAGAACCAAAACATGAAGAAGTTCATGCCTACCAACAGCAATACCAGGGTAGGCATAATTATAATCTCAGGAGTAATCCTAATAGACCGCCTAGTCCCTTAACCACATTAGTTCCTCCCAACAATTTTAATACTCCACCTAATCCTAAATCTAGCAATAAACCTGGTCTTCCCAAGGTTAGTACTTAGTATTTTGCACCCCAAAATGTAGTGTCAAAAGCCACTAGTCAACTTCCTGAATCTGACAAGCTAGTCACATATTTGACAGAAGAGATGAAAAAGATCAAAATCAGCTTATCTTTGTCAGAATTACTTAAAACCCCAGTCATCAAGAAGGTTTTTCTAAAATCTTTAGATGAATCTAGTCCAAGGGATGATAATCAAGGTCATAATCCAAGTCAGGTCTTGACTAGAGATCATGTATCTAAAGAGAATAATGCTAAACCTAGGGTACATGCTACTGTTCAGTCTACAGAGACCTCCCATATGACTTATACAGAGACAAAACTGAATCACCCCATTCCCACTTACATTGAGGATATTTGGAAAGAACTTGCATAATTGTCTAGTGGATTTAGGTGCTTCAACAAATGTGATGCCACTGTCCATCTGCAATGCCTTAGGGTTGCATCTAGTCAAGTCCCTTAAAAAGGTGACATAGCTAGATAAAACTGAAGTAAGTGTGGTAGGAGAACTGACACATATCCACATGCAATTAGCATCAGATCCAAGGGTTCAATATTACATTGACATCCAAGTGGTGGATATCCCTGATACCTATGGTATGTTGCTCAGTAGGGATTGGTCAAAAATACTCAATGGTTACATGTCTACTAATTTCAGCCACATGTGGTTACCCTGGAAGGGGATTCCTAATCAAATAAGGATAGAGGTTGAACCTAGGATGAAACATATGATTACAGAGTATAACAATAGCAATGAAATATTATATGTGGATGTCAAACCAGGAGTTTATACCATCAGACCCCAAACCATCAGAATAGAGGAAGTTCTAATGTACAACACACACATGCACATAAATGTTCATCGGGATAATAGAATGATCATAGAGCCTAATTATAGTTCGGGTGATAATGATGAAATTAACCATTTTAAATATTTTGAATTGTACCTATCTAGAGAGATGCAACATTTCCAGATACTAGGTATATTCGATGAGGATATCCTGATTGAAGGCTGGTGCAGGTTGCATGATGGAGCACATTTAAAGAAGAGTTGTGAAGCGTGCCTGGATATGATGGAATTGGAACGAGGTTATAGTGAGAAGGGATAATCTTCAACCGAGGTAGGTAATATATCTAGTTATGATGATGCTGACTCTTGTTTGTCATCTATAGATACAGGAGAATCTGAAGAAACCACACATTAGGATGAAGTTTACATGCATAATCTAGATGAGATCCTGATGTATGATGGAAATACTTATAGAGATAAAAATAGTATCACCCCAGGGATTGACTGCTTAATTTAGTCTGATTATGAATTGTCAGATGAAGATAAAGGAAGTAACTTGACAAAGTTTGAGGAGTTCTTATCTAAGCAAATTCAAAGGATCACATTGCAGGAGGTTTCTCCACATCATGCATTAATTGAGGGTTGGTGTAGACTCCATGAGGCATCACATTCAGAAACCACATGCACATTATGCTTGCACATACTAAATAAGCAAGAGCAGCTTTGTTCAAGAAATCAGTTATCTGGCAACAGAGACATGCCTAAAGAAAGAAGGAAAGAGATTTAAGTACAATTAGATAGTGTTAGAGATGATACTATAGAAAAGAAAAGAAGAGGGATATCAGGTTCACATCAGTCACCAAAAAGGACAAAAGGGGAATCCCAAAAGTTGAAGTGGATATCAGGCAGTGTAGCTGCTAGAGCTAAAAAGAAAAGAGAAGGTCTTGATAAGCCATTAACAAAAGATAAGCCATGGATCCTTAGGTTTGATGGATCCAAGTCAAAACAAGGAGCTGAAGTAGGCACAGACCTTATTGACCTAGCAGGAAGGTCCTTTTTAGCAGCATACAGATTGCAATTCCCATGTACCAATAATGTGACAGAGTATGAAGCTTTAATCCATGGGTTGTTGTTTTCTCTTAAGAAGAAAGTCAAGATTCTGCATGTCTATGGAGACTCAGAATTGGTGGTAAGACAAGTAAGAAGCATCTATGCTTGTAATTATAAGAAGTTGTCCAACTATAGACATAGGGTGTGGAACCTGATTGAAGAATTTGATGCATTTAATATCACACATGTCCCTAGAGAACAAAATCATAGAGCAGATGCTTTGGCGCAGGCTGCTAGTACATTGGAGCCTTTGTCCATCTTTGGATTGAAGAGATTTTCAGTGAAATTGATATCAATACCCTCCATACCTAACAATATCACTAATCTTCAAGTATTTGATGATGATTAGCATATCTTGGATTTCATAGAAAATAGAGATATATTTGATGCACAAATCCTAGATGAGAAGAATTTAGAAGATCATGTATGGGAAGGAGAAGAGATAATGGACTTACCAAGCAATAAGATCCCCAAAGGTATGATTGAATTAGAAAAGGCCTTTTATCTGCATACATGATGAAACAAAAAGATCTCCCCAAGATAGATGGAGGAGAATATTCACCAGTCAACATAGGACAAAAGAAAGATGTAAGGAATGTCCTAATTGGTAAGGTTTGTACTAAAGAAGAAAAGGTAGGGATAACCCAAGCACTTAAGGATTATATTCATGTTATCACCTAGACTTATGATGATCTAAAGACATATGACACATCAATTATCACCCACACTATTCCACTAAAACTGGATGCCAAGCCATTTAGGCAGAAGCATAGACCAGTCAATGCACTGCTTGAACCTATCATCTTTGAACAAGTTAAGAAATTGTTGAATGCTAGGATCATATTTCCTGTCAGACACTCAACATGGGTAGCCAATTTGGTCGCAGTAAGAAAGAAAAATGGGGATATATGCCTATGTGTAGACTTCAAAAATCTGAACAAAGCTTCTGAGAAAGATAACTATTCTTTACCATCATTAGATGAAGTCTTGCAAATAGTAAATGGAGCTCAAATGATGTCCTTCCTGGATGGTTTCTCAGGATACAACCAGGTAATGGTGGACAAAATAGATAGATTAAAAACAAAATTCACCGCCAAGTGGGGGATATTCGCTTATAGACACATGCCTTTTGGCTTGATCAATGCTAGAGCCACATTCCAGTGTGTAATGGACATAGAATTTAGAGGCCTCGTTGGAAAATGCATAGTCATATATATGGATGATCTAACCATTTTTTCAAAGAAGAGAGGTGATCACATAGAAGACCTCAAAAAGGTGCTCAAGAAATGCAAACAATATGGTATCTCACTCAATCCAAAGATATGCATATTTGGAGTAACCATAGGTAAATTACTTGGTCACTTAATATCAGAAAATGGGATCACCATTGACCCCACTAGGGTAGAATCCATCATGAAGTTACAACTTCCTGGGAGTAAGAAAGAACTTAAGTCTTATTTTGGTAAGATAAATTTTGTGAGGAAGTTCATCACAGGATTAGCAGAGATTGTTAGGCCACTCAATGCAATGCTTAATAAAGATGCCAAGATTGAATGGACACCTGAAGCAAAGGCTACATTTGAGGACATCAAGAAAGCCATATCAGATGCACCTATCCTGATCATCCTAGATTACACAAGAGAATTTTATATTTATTCATTTGCTTCAGAGCATACATGTGCAGTAGTCTTGACACAAAGGAATGAAACTAAGGAAGAAAAGCCTATAGATTTTATTAGTTCTCCATTTAAAGATACAGAGCTTAGATATATGGATGTTGAAAGACAAGCTCTTGCTTTGGTCAGAGCAGTAAAGAAATTCAAACATTACATCCTAAGAAGTAAGGTAATTGTTGTAGTAATAGATGCAGCAGTAAAAATGCTCTTGATGTAGAGTGAACCTGGAGAGAAAAGAGCCAAGTGGATAATAGTTCTCCAAGAATATGACATGGACATAACACCCATGAAACTAGTTAGAGGGCAAGCCCTAAGCTAGATGATTTTTGAAATTGATCCTAACATAGTGAGTCAACAATATGTTGTGAACACCAAAGAGAATAAAGAATAGTATTCTGATATCAAACATATCTTGATCACTGGGAGATGCCCATTGAAGATGCAAGCTTCTCAAAGGAGAGCTTTGAAGATAAGGTCACAAAAATAAATGATTAAAGGAGGAGTCCTTTTCAAGATGAATTATGAAGGGATATACCTTAGATGTTTGGATAGACTAGAAGTAGACAAGGTTCTTGGTGAGTTACATGACAAATTTGGAACAGCACATGGTTCCCACTTAGCCATTGCACATGCTATCCTGAGAGCATGATATTACTGGCCAACAATTTTTAAAGATAATGCTAAGCACATCAAATGTTATCACACTTGTCAAGTTGCTGCCAACGAGGAGAAATATGCTAATCAACCCTTGCAGCCAATTATGGAGATGCAACCATTTGCCCATTGGGGCATGGACTTTATAGGTCCTATCAATCTGCCATCATCTTCAGGCCACAAGTATGTTTTGACAATCACTTATTATTGCACAAGGTGGACTGAAGTAGTCAGCAGCAAAACATGCACTGCAGAAGATGTGATAAAGTTCCTAGAGAACAACATGGTAACCAAGTATGGAGTTCCATATGCCCTAATATGTGATAATGGACCAGCTTTTGCATCATTGAAATTGTCTAGTTGGGCCTTTGATTATGGAATCATTTTGAAATTATCTTAAAATTATTATCCCTAGGGAAATGGATTAGCAGAGTCAAAAAACAAAAATTTATTGAGTATCATAAAGAAGTTGATAGAAAAGAACCCTAGGGAATGGAATACCATGCTTAAATATGCCTTATGGGTAGATTGCACCAAAGTGAAAGTCACTTTAGGAAATTGTCCTTACCATTTAGTATATGGGGTGGATCCCATCCTCCCTGTTAATCTCAAGATCCCCACATTACAATTTGCACAAAAGTATTTGGGTATAGATAATAAGAAAGAAGTTAGGTTGCAACAACTCATGCACCTAGAAGAAAAGAGAGATAATGATGCAGAGTGGCACAAGGGAAGCAACAACACAATGTTTACTATTCTCCTTTGCCCACTCACCCACTCACCTAGCCTTCAACCAACCAACCAAAGGCACATTCAAGGGTATATGAAGGGTTTGATATCCTAGTGATGACTCAACCTTCAAGGCTTCTCCCACACCTTAAGACAGATCAATAAACACTTTCCATGTGGTTGGTTTGATCCCCAACTTCCCAAAACTCTCCTACCTGTACTTTGACTATTAAAGCTACTAGCCCTCCAAACCTAGTTTTCTCAACACAACTTGACAAAATCCCAAATGACCAGGCAAGTAAATGATGGTTTTAGATACCCTTTTAGGGACCCTATCAAACTTCCAAGTCTCCTATTCCAACTCTACTCCAGCAACTCAGAACACTCACTAGGTCTCTAGGCCTAATTGATCAGTTTAGCGCTAGGTTACAAAGTAAGTGATCAATTTTGGGTGCATAGATCAGGGACAAGAATTTGGAACACTCCTACCATGCCCAAACAACACAAAACCACCATCTATTCACTCACCCTATCAGGATTTTGTCTTCTACAACAGCAAATTGCATAAAATAGGCCAAATACATGGTAATACTTTACCTAGGGCATCACCTTAAAATTTGAAAACAACCTTTCCCCACCAAATGCTTTTGGAATCTTGTAGAGTACATCCCTAGCCTGCATTTCACCAGTTTTCATGAATTTTCACTAGTGGGAATGCATTCTAGGGCAGGATTTATATGACAAACCCTAGAAAATAGGGTTTCTAGACCAGTTTTGAAAGAAAATTCAATAACTTTTGACTCCGACCACTTCAAGACCTCAAACTAGTTGCATTCGAACCCTGACTCAGTCTAGTTTTAGGAAAAGTACATTTTTTTCACCTGGCCAATCTATACAGGTCGTACACCGCAAGAAAAATAGGGAAAAAGTGACTATTTTTATTGTTTGAATGCCCAAAACTCTGTACCAGACCTCCTCTGCCGTACAGGAGTGAAATCAAAATCATATCAACCAATCCAAGTTAGTGTGCAACTTCTCCAAATAGTTTCAACCGTCCAAACTGGAGTTGCAACCAGTCTGAAATGTGTCATTGACACTATTGACAACATTGGACACTATGGTATTTTTGCATTTACACAAGGATGGTGATTTGTTTTGCTTGTCCAATGGAATCAACCCACCATCATACTCCCTAAAATATGTTAAAACACAAAACTAACAAATAAACTCAAGAAATCATCCTTAGACCTACTAGGCACCACTAGGGTCCAAATGGACTAAGAGTGTCTTGAGGTTTATATGATTACCCCAAGCCTCTTGACCATACAAAAGGACCTTACAATAATGGCTAAAAATCCTTATTACCAAACATACATTGAACAAAACCAAAACTTATGAAAAATGCATCCAAATGCTTGAGGTGTCAAACTGCTCCTAGGTGCCCTGCACCATACACCCATTGTCAAATAGAACTCAAGTCTCTTGAGTTAGGAATATTATCAAATGTGAAACCTCCCTTCTCAATGTCTGCTCTGCTCATCCAAGTGGCATCCTCCTAAGGTTTATTGAGCCACTTCATTAAGTACTCATAGTATGTGTGCCTCCTAGTCTATTTTGCAATCCTCTTATCCAAAATGCACTCAATCTGATCAGGAGATGAAGGAATCAGTTCTTGGAGTGTCTGATCAGTTTGGTTTTCTTCATCAACAATCTGAGGATCAGATCCTTTATAGGGATAAAGGTCTAAAACATTAAAAATTGGAGACAAAGCAATGCCATCCGGAAGTCTGATTTTATATGCATTTTCTCCACATTTCTTGAGCACTTCACAACACCCAATATTCTTCATGAGTAGCTTGGTATATTTACCTGCAGGGAGTCTCTCCTTCTTTAGATGGACCATGACCAAATCCCCTTCTTTGAACTGTAGATCCCTTCTCTTTCTATCAGCAAACTGTTTATATTTCTGAGAAGTGGACTACAATTTTTGTTGTACTTGTTCATGGACATCTTTCATCACTTGAACAAAGTCTTCAGCCAAGGCACTGCTATTTTCCAGTCCTCTAACCTCCCTAAGTTCCAAAATACCCCTTGGTTGAGTGCCATAAACAATTTGGAAAGGAGACAGGTCAGTGGTTCTGTTGACAGTGTCATTGTATGAGAACTCTGCCTGTGCCAAAACTGAATTCCAACTAGCACCCTGCTCCTTTGTTAGGCATCTTTGGAGGTTGCCAAGTGACCTATTAAACACCTCAGTCTGACCATCAAACTGAGGATGATAGGTTGATGATAATGACAAGTTTGCACCTAGTCTTTTCCAAAGTGTCCTCCAGAAGTGTCCTATGAACTTGGGATCTCTGTCAGAGATTATGGACAAAGGTAAACCATGTAATTTGACTATTTCCTTGAAGAAAAGACCTATTATGTGTGAGGCATCATGTGTGGTTTCACATGGGATGAAGTGAGCCATTTTTGAGAACCTACAAACAACCACAAAGATGCTATCATGTCCATTCTTGGTCCTAGGCAAACCAAGTACAAATTCCATACTTATGGAATCCCAAGGTTTTGAAGGAATAGGTAGTGGAGTGTATAGACCTACATTTGATGTATGCCCCTTGGCTCTTTGGCAAATTTGACAAGTTTCAAAAAACTTCCTTACATCGGTTGGCAACTTTGGCCAAAAATAGTATCTTCTAACCAATTCTAGGGTCTTATCAATGCCAAAGTGGCCTGACATACTGCCACAGTGCTTTTCCTTGATGATATTCTTTCTAACAGACCCTCTTAGGATACACAACATGCTACCCTTGAAAATATATCCATCTTGTATCAAAAAATCAGAAAAATCAGTGTTATACCTTCCTGTCATGGCCTTGCAAGATAAGTACGGTTCTTTGAAGTCTTCATCTACTGCATACTGATCTTTGATGGCATGAATACCTGTACTTTCCAACTGAATAGTCTGCACAACAAGATTTCTCCCACTTAAGGCATCGGCTACCTTCTTGGCCACTCCTTTCTTGTGTTTTATTGAGAAGGTGTGTGCTTGGATGTACTCCATCCACTTGACATGTCTGTGGTTTAATTTCTACTGCCTGTTCAAGAAGCTCAATGCATGGTTATCAGTAAAAACTATAAATTCCTTAGGCAATAAATAGTGTCTCCACTTCCTCAATGATTGGACCATTGCATATAATTCTAGATCATAGGTAGAGTAGTTCTGTTTTGCCTCATTTAACTTCTCACTAAAGAAGGCTACATGGCTCCCATCTTGACTTAGGACTCCCCCAACAACCCTCTTACTTGCATCACACTCTACCACAAAGACCTTGTCAAAATTAGGAAGAACAAGGACCGGTTGTTCTGATATTTTTTTATTTAACAGTTCAAAGGCTTGATTAGCTTCATTTGTCCACACAAATACACATTTCTTGCCCCCTTTTATGGTGTCAACAAGTGGAGCACAAATACCACTAAACCCTCTAATGAACTTTCTATAAAAGCTACACAAACCATGGAAACTCCTTACCTCAGAGGCTGTTGTAGGTGTGGGCCAATTAAGAATGGCTTCCACCTTGCTTGGATCCATTTTTAGGCTGCCCTTAGAGATGACAAACCCCAAGAATATCAAGTCTTCTTGTAGGAAGACACATTTGTCAAGGTTGATTCTCAACTTCTCCTCTTGAAGCCTCCTGAGCACTTGATGGATATGCCTTATGTGGTCTTCCTTGCTTCACTAAAAACCAATATATCATCCAAATACACAACAATAAATTATTTAAGGAAAGGTTTTAGCACCTCATTCATCAATCTCATGAAGGTGCTTGGTGCATTTGATAAGCCAAAAGGCATGACAACCCATTCAAATAGTCCTTCATTGGTTTTGAAGGAAGTTTTCCACTCATCCCCCTCCCTTATCTTGATTTGGTGATAACCACTTTTTAGATCTATCTTGGTAAAATACTTAGCCCTACCCAAGCAATCCATTAGATCTTCTATTCTAGGCATTGGAAATCTATACCTGATAGTAATCTTGTTGATGGCCCTGGAATCAGTGCATAGTCTCCATGTACCTTCCTTCTTGGGTGCAAGTACTGCAGGTACTGCACATGGACTAATACTCCTCCTTATAAGTCCTCTATCCAACAAGTCTTGGATTTGTCTTGCCACTTTTGCATTTTACTCTGGAGTCAGTTTGTAGGCTGCTTGGTTTGGTAGGGTGGATCCAGGGATGAGATCAATGCAATGACTAATCTCCCTCTTTGGTGGAAGGGCATCCTTACTCTCATCGGCTATCACATCATGGAACCTTTCCAATAGTTCTTCCACTTCCTTGGGTACAATCCTCCTAAGAGGTTGCTGCACTTTGACCTTCTTGGGATTTACATCCTTAGGCTTGATGACTACTACAAAACATGGCACTTTCTCTTCCTTGAGGTTAGCCAAAAATTCTTTTTCACCTACCAACATAACTGAACTAGAAATGATCTTCTCTTTGCAATCATCAATCAAAGGAGTCATTGTGAACTTTTCACCATTTTTGGACAAATGAATCACATTTTGCTTACCATCATGTTGCGTACTTGTGTCATGTTGCCAAGGCCTTCCAAGAAGAAGGTGGCATGCATCAATATCCACTATCTCACAAAGAATCCTATCATGATATTCACCTATCTTGAATTCAACCCAACATTGCTCTTTCACCACAATTTGTTGTTCCTTGGTTAGCCAAAAGACCTTATAGGGGTTAGGATGGGGTCTCCTTTCCAATCCTAACTTAGTCACCATTTCATTAGAAGCCAAATTTTTAGAAGAACCTGAATCAACTATTACCTTGCAAACTTTTCCTTTCACCTTGCAAGTGGTTCTGAACAAGTTGTTCCTTTGGGGCTGCTCCTTGGTGGCTGGCATGATGAGGGACCTATTAAACATGATGCATTCTCCACTCTCTGGTGTTGCAGACTTGCAAGAGGTTGTTTGATAACTTGTGGTGCTTTGATAGTCCTCTTCTTGAAGGAGTTGTACCCTTCTATCTTTCTGATTTGCAGCAGTGTTTCCCATCTTCTCCGGGCACCTAAAGGACTGATGTCCTATCTGATTGCAAGAGAAACACCTTCTAGTGAACACATTGGGACCCCTGCCCATACTTCTTCCTCTGCCATTACCTCTCCCTCTAAACTGACCCTTATTAGTACTGTTTCTGTCAGCCTGTCCTTGGCTGCCTTCTTGTGATCTGCCTTCTTGGTATCTAGGAAAGTTGTCTCTATTTTGAAATCTGCCCCTACCTTTGAAATTCACATTGCCTTTTCTCCTTTGTTTGTCCTCAATCCTCAATGCCATTTGAAAACACTTGTGGACTGTCTCCGAGTTAAAGAGGGTTAATTCATCTTGAATGGAGAACTTAAGGCCATTGAGATACCTTGCAAGCTTCTGTTTTTCATTCTCAGGCATCTTGGCTTTCAATGTCACCTTGTGAAACTCCTCTGTGTAGGTGCTCACGTCCATGTCCTTCTGTCTCAAGTTGTGTAACTTCTTGTGCAAGTTGACTTCATAATCCTCGGGGACAAATTGCTTCTAGATTTCAAGTACCATCTTCCTCCATGTAGAGATAGGGTTCCTATCATCCTCTATCCTCTCATTTTTAACGAAGTTCCAAAAACTTAAGGCTAGCCCTTTCATTCTTGATTTGGCAATCCTCACTTTCTAATTTTCTACCAGTTCTTCACATTCAAAATGGTTCCCCCTTGCCTCTATCCGATCAAGGCACTCCTCTGGATTCACCTTACCAGGAAACATAGGTAAGTCCACCTTAGTGTCCTTCCTACTCAACTTTCCAAATGCATCTAGGAATTGTCTTTCTGACATGCCTCCTTGTGGCTCTTCCATAGGCACTCCTTCTTCATCTTGATCCTCTTCATCTGAATCCAAGATGACCTCTGGCTTCTTCTTCTTATCCTTGTCCTTCTTCAACTTCTCTAGCTCAGCCTCCATCCTTTTGTTCTTGGTTACTTGCTCTCTTACTATCTTTGCCAATTAGGCATTTGTCACCTTTGAAGGAATTTCCTCCTCTTCTTCTCTATCTCCCATCTCTCTAATGGCTCTGATACCACCTGATGCAGAGTGGCACAAGGGAAGCAACAACATAATGTTTACTATTCTCCTTTGCCCACTCACCTAGCCTTCAACCAACCAACCAAAGGCACATTCAAGGGTATATGAAGGGTTTGATATCCTAGTGATGACTCAACCTTCAAGGCTTCTCCTACACCTTAAGACAGATCAATAAACACTTTCCATGCAGTTGGTTTGATCCCCAACTTCCCAAAACTCTCCTACCTCTACTTTGACTAGTAAAGCTACTAGCCCTCCAAACCTAGTTTTCTCAACACAACTTGACAAAATCCCAAATGACTAGGCAAGTAAATGATGGTTTTAGATACCCTTTTAGGGACCCTATCAAACTTCCAAGTCTCCTTTTCCAACTCTACTCTAGCAACTCAGAACACTCACTAGGTCTCTAGACCTAATTGATAAGTTTAGGGCTAGGTTACAAAGTAAGTGATCAATTTTGGGTGCATAGATTTGGGACAGGAATTTGGAACACTCCTACCATGCCCAAACAACACAAAACCACCATCTATTCACTCACCCTATCAGGATTTTGTCTTCTACAACAGCAAATTGCATAAAATAGGCCAAATACATGGTAATACTTGACCTAGGGCATCACCTTAAAATTTGAAAACAACCTTTCCCCACCAAATTCTTTTGGAATCCTATAGAGTACATCCCTAGCTTGCATTTCACCAGTTTTGATGAATTTTCACTGGTGGGAATGCATTCTAGGGCTGAATTTATATGACAAACCCTAGAAAACAAGGTTTGTAGACTAGTTTTGAAAGGAAATTCAATAAGTTTTGACTCTGACCACTTCAAGACCTAAAACTAGTTGCATTCGAACCCTGACTTAGTCTAGTTTTAGGAAAAGTATATTTTCTCACCTGGCCAATCCGTACAGGCCATACATCGCAAGAAAAATAGGGGAAAAGTGACTATTTTTATTGTTTGAATGCCCAAAACTCTGTACTAGACCTCCTCTGCCATACAAGAGTGAAATCACAATCATATCAACCAATCCAAGTTGGTGTGCAACTTCTCCAAACAGTTTCAATCATCCAAAATGGAGTTGCAACCGGTCAATGTGCCATTGATACTATTGACAACATTGGACACTATAGTATTTTTGCATTTACACAAGGATGGCAATTTGTTTTGCTTGTCCAATGGAATCAACCCACCATCATACTCCCTAAAACATGTTAAAACACAAAACTAACAAATAAACTCAAGAAATCATCCTTAGACCTACTAGGCACCACTAGGGTCCAAATGGACTAAGAGTGTCTTGAGGTTTATATGATTACCCCATGCCTCTTGACCATACAAAAGGACCTTACAATAATGGCTAAAAAGCCTTATTACCAAACATACATTGAACAAAACCAAAACTTATGAAAAATGCATCCAAATGCTTGAGGTGTCAAACTGCTCCTAGGTGCCCTGCACCATACACCCATTGTCAAACAGAACTCAAGTCTCTTGAGTTAGGAATGTTATCAAATGTGAAACCTGCCTTCTCAATGTCTGCTCTGCTCATCCAAGTGGCATCCTCCTAAGGTTTATTGAGCCACTTCACCAAGTACTCATAGTATGTGTGCCTCCTAGTCTGTTTTGCAATCCTCTTATCCAAAATGCACTTAATCTGATCAGGAGATGAAGGAATCAGTTCTTGGAGTGTCTGATCAGTTTGGTTTTCTTCATCAACAGTCTAAGGATCAGATCCTTTATAGGGATAAAGGTCTGAAACATTAAAAATTGGAGACAAAGCAATGCCATCCGAAAGTCTGATTTTATATCCATTTTCTCCACATTTCTTGAGCACTTCACAAGGCCCAATATTCTTCATGAGTAGCTTCGTATGTTTACCTATAGGGAGTCTCTCCTTCTTCAGATGGACCATGACCAAATCCCCTTCTTTGAATTGCAGATCCCTTCTCTTTCTGTCAGCAAACTGTTTATATTTCTGAGAAGTGGACTGCAATTTTTGTTGTACTTGTTCATGGACATCTTTCATCACTTGAATGAAGTCTTCAGCCAAGGCACTGTTGTTTTCTAGTCCTCTGACCTCCCTAAGTTCCAAAATACCCCTTGGGTGTGTGCCATAAACAATTTGGAAAGGAGACAGGCCGGTGCTTCTATTGACAGTGTCATTGTATGAGAACTCTGCCTGTGCCAAAACTGAATCCCAACTAGCACCCTACTCCTTTGTTAGGCATCTTAGGAGGTTGCCAAGTGACCTATTAATCACCTCAGTCTGACCATCAGAGTGAGGATGATAGGCTGATGATAATGACAAGTTTGCACCTAGTCTTTTCCAAAGTGTCCTCCAGAAGTGTCCTATGAACTTGGGGTCTCTGTCAGAGATTATGGACAAAGGTAAACCATGTAATTTGACTATTTCCTTGAAGAAAAGACCTACTATGTTTGAGGCATCATGTGTGGTTTTACATGGGATGAAGTGAGCCATTTTTGAGAACCTATCAACAACTACAAAGATGCTATCATGTCCATTCTTGGTCCTAGGCAAACCAAGTACAAAATCCATACTTATTGAATCCCAAGGCTTTGAAGGAATAGGTAGTGGAGTGTATAGACCTGCATTTGATGTATGCCCCTTGGCTCTTTGGCAAATTTGACAAGTTTCAACAAACTTCCTTACATCGGTTGGCA
Source organism: Cunninghamia lanceolata (assembly GCA_027924645.1). Lineage (NCBI taxonomy): Eukaryota > Viridiplantae > Streptophyta > Pinopsida > Cupressales > Cupressaceae > Cunninghamia > Cunninghamia lanceolata. The sequence goes on along the minus strand of BSBN01001031.1, from coordinate 901,627 downwards.
ACTTTGGCCAAAAATAGTATCTCCTAACCAATTCTAGGGTCTTATCAATGCCAAAGTGACCTGACATACTGCCACAGTGCTTTCCCTTGATAATATTCTCTCTAACAGACCCTCTTGGGATACACAACATGCTGCCCTTGAAAATATATCCATCTTGTATCAAAAAATCAGAAAAATCAGTGTTATACCTTCCTGTCATGGCCTTGCAAGATAAGTAGGTTCTTTGAAGTCTTCATTTGCTGCATACTGATCTTTGATGGCATGAATACCTGTACTTTCCAACTGAATAGTATGCACAACAAGATTTCTCCTACTTAAGGCATTGGCTACCTTATTGGCCACTCCTTGTGTTTTATTGAGAAGGTGTATGCTTGGATGTAATCCATCCACTTGAGATGTCTGTGGTTTAACTTCTGATGCCTGTTCAAGAAGCTCAATGCATGGTTATCAGTAAAAACTATAAATTCCTTAGGCAATAAATAGTGTCTCCACTTCCTCAATGATTGGACCATTGCATATAATTCTAGATCATAGGTAGAGTAGTTCTATTTTGCCTCATTTAACTTCTCACTAAAGAAGGCTACAGGCCCTCCATCTTGACTTAGGACTCCCCCAACAGCCCTCTTACTTGCATCACACTCTACCACAAAGACCTTGTCAAAATCAGGAAGAACAAGGACCGATTGTTCTGATATTTTTTTCTTTAACAATTCAAAGGCTTGATTGGCCTCATTTGTCCACAAAAATACACATTTCTTGCCCCCTTTTATGGTGTCAACAAGTGGAGCACAAATACCACTAAACCCTCTAATGAACTTTCTATAAAAGCTACACAAACCATGGAAACTCCTTACCTCAGAGGCTGTTGTAGGTGTGGGCCAATTAAGAATGGCTTCCACCTTGCTTGGATCTATTTTTAGGCTGCCCTTAGAGATGACAAACCCCAAAAATATCAACTCTTCTTGTAGGAAGACACATTTGTCAAGGTTGATTCTCAACTTCTCCTCTTGAAGCATCCTGAGCACTTGATGGATATGCCTTATGTGGTCTTCCTTGCTTCACTAAAAACTAATATATCATCTAAATACACAACAATAAATTTGTTAAGGAAAGGTTTTAGCACCTCATTCATCAATCTCATGAAGGTGCTTGGTGCATTTGATAAGCCAAAAGGCATGACAACCCATTCAAATAGTCCTTCATTGGTTTTGAAGGAAGTTTTCAACTCATCCCCCTCCCTTATCCTAATTTGGTGATAACCACTTTTTAGATCTATCTTGGTAAAATACTTAGCCCTACCCAAGCAATCCATTAGATCTTCTATTCTAGGCATTGGAAATCTATACCTGATAGTAATCTTGTTGATGGCCCTGGAATCAGTGCACAATCTCCATGTACCTTCCTTCTTGGGTGCAAGTACTGCAAGTATTGCACATGGACTAATAATCCTCCTTATAAGTCCTCTATCCAACAAGTCTTGGATTTGTCTTGCCACTTCTGCATTTTGCTCTAGAGTCAGCTTGTAGGCTGCTTGGTTTGGTAGGGTGGATCCAGGGATGAGATCAATGCAATGACTAATCTCCCTCTTTGGTGGAAGGGCATCCTTACTCTCATCGGCTATCACATCATGGAACCTTTCCAATAGTTCTTCCACTTCCTTGGGTACAATCCTCCTAAGAGGTTGCTGCACTTTGACCTTCTTGGGATTTACATCCTTGGGCTTGATGACTACTACAAAACATGGCACTTTCTCTTCCTTGAGGTTAGCCAAAAATTCTTTTTCACCTACCAACATAACTGAACTAGAAATGATCTTCTCTTTCCAATCATCAATCAAAGGAGTCATTGTGAACTTTTTGCCATTTTTGGACAAATGAATCACATTTTGCTTACCATCATGTTGGGCACTTGTGTCATGTTGCCAAGGCCTTCCAAGAAGAAGGTGGCATGCATCCATATCCACTATCTCACAAAGAATCCTATCATGATATTCACCTATCTTGAATTCAACCCAACATTGCTCTTTCACCATAATTTGTTGTTCCTTGGTTAGCCAAAAGAGTCTTTAGGGGTTAGGATGGGGTATCCTTTCCAATACTAACTTAGTCACCATTTCATTAGAATCCAAATTTTCAGAAGAACCTGAATCAACTATTACCTTGCAAACTTTTCCTTTCACCTTGCAAGTGGTTCTGAACAAGTTGTTCCTTTGGGGATGCTCCTTGGTGGCTGGCATGATGAGGGACCTATTAAACATGATGCATTCTCCACTCTCTCATGCTGCAGACTTAGAAGAGGTTGTTTGATAACTTGTGGTGCTTTGACAGTCCTCTTCTTGAAGGAGTTGTACCCTTCTATCTTTCTGATTTGTAGCAGTGTTTCCCATCTTCTCTGGGCACCTAAAGGATTGATATCTTATCTGATTGCAAGAGAAACACCTTCCAGTGAACACATTGCAACCCCTACCCCCACTTCTTCCTCTGCCATTACCTCTCCCTCTAAACTGACCCTTATTAGCACTGTTTCTATCAGCCTGTCCTTGGTTGCCTTCTTGTGATCTGCCTTCTTGGTATCTAGGAAAGTTGTCTCTGTTTTGAAATCTGCCCCTGCCTCTGAAATTCAGATTGCCTCTGCCCCTGCTACTTGAATCACCTTTTCTCCTTTGTTTGTCCTCAATCCTCAATGCCATTTGAAAACACTTGTGGACTATCTCCGGGTTAAAGAGGGTTAATTCATCTTGAATGGAGAACTTAAGGCCATTGAGATACCTTGCAAGCTTCTATTTTTCATTCTCAGACATCTTGGCTTTCAATGTCACCTTGTGAAACTCCTCTGTGTAGGTACTCACATCCATGTCCTTCTATCTCAAGTTGTACAACTTCTTGTGCAAGTTGACTTCATAATCCTCAGGGACAAATTGCTTCTTGATTTCAAGTACCATCTTCCTCCATGTAGAGATAGGGTTTCTATCATCCTCTATCCTCTCATTTTGAACGAAGTTCCACCAACTTAAGGCTGGCCTTTTTATTCTTGATTTGGCAATCCTCACTTTCTGATTTTCTGCCACTTCTTCACATTCAAAATGGTTCTCCATTGCCTCTATCCAATCAAGGCACTCCTCTAGATTCATCTTACCAGGAAACATAGGTAAGTCCACATTAGTGTCCTTCCTACTCAACTTTCCAAGTGCATCTAGGAATTGTCTTTCTGACATGCCTCCTTGTGGCTCTTCCATAGGTACTCCTTCTTCTTCATCTTGATCCTCTTCATCTAAATCCAAGATGACCTCTGGCTTCTTCTTCTTATCCTTGTCCTTCTTCAACTTCTCTATCTCAGCCTCCATCATTTTGTTCTTGGCTGCTTGCTCTCTTACTATCTTTGCCAATTCGGCATTTGTCACCTTTGAAGGTATTTCCTCCTCTTCTTCTCTATCTCCCATCTCTTTGATGGCTCTGATACCACTTGATGCAGAGTGGCACAAGGGAAGCAACAACACAATGTTTACTATTCTCCTTTGCCCACTCACCCACTCACCTAGCCTTCAACCAACCAACCAAAGGCACATTCAAGGGTATATGAAGGGTTTGATATCGTGGTGATGACTCAACCTTCAAGGCTTCTCCCACACCTTAAGACAGATCAATAAATACTTTCCATGCAGTTGGTTTGATCCCCAACTTCCCAAAACTCTCCTACCTCTACTTTGACTAGTAAAGCTACTAGCCCTCCAAACCTAGTTTTCTCAACACAACTTGACAAAATCCCAAATGACCAGGCAAGTAAATGATGGTTTTAGATACCCTTTTAGGGACCCTATCAAACTTCCAAGTCTCCTATTCCAACTCTACTCCAGCAACTCAGAACACTCACTAGGTCTCTAGGCCTAATTGATCAGTTTAGGGCTAGGTTACAAAGTAAGTGATCAATTTTGGGTGCATAGATTAGGGACAAGAATTTGGAACACTCCTACCATGCCCAAACAACACAAAACCACCATCTATTCACTAACCCTATTAGGATTTTGTCTTCTACAACAACAAATTGCATAAAATAGGCCAAATACATGGTAATACTTGACCTAGGGCATCAACTTAAAATTCGAAAATAGCCTTTCCCCACCAAATGCTTTTGGAATCCTATAGAGTACATCCCTAGCCTACATTTCTCCAGTTTTTATGAATTTTCACTGGTGGGAATGCATTCTAGGGCCAGATTTATATGACAAACCCTAGAAAACAGGGTTTCTAGACTAGTTTTGAAAGAAAATACAATAACTTTTGACTCCGACCACTTCAAGACCTAAAACTAGTTGCATTCGAACCCTGACTCAGTCTAGTTTCAGGAAAAGTACATTTGCTCACCTGGCCAATCTGTACAAGCTGTACACTGCAAGAAAAATAGGGAAAAAGTGACTATTTTTATTGTTTGAATGCCCAAAACTCTGTACCAGACCTCCTCTGCCGTACAGGAGTGAAATCACAATCATATCAACTGATCCAAGTTAGTGTGTAACTTCTCCAAATAGTTTCAACCATCAAAAATGGAGTTGCAACCGGTCAATGTGTCATTGACACTATTGACAACATTGGACACTATGGTATTTTTGCATTTACACAAGGATGGAAATTTGTTTTGCTTGTCCAATGGAATCAACCCACCATCATACTCCCTAAAACATGTGAAAACACAAAACTAACAAATAAACTCAAGAAATCATCCTTAGACCTACTAGGCACCACTAGGGTCCAAATGGACTAAGAGTGTCTTGAGGTTTATATGATTACCCCAAGCCTCTTGACCATACAAAAGGACCTTACAATAATGGCTAAAAAGCCTTATTACCAAACATACATTGAACAAAACCAAAACTTATGAAAAATGCATCCAAATGCTTGAGGTGTCAAACTGCTCCTAGGTGCCCTGCACCAGATAAGGTGATTGATCAATTCGCCAAACATCAGGCTACTGTCAAACATTGGTTTGATAAAAGGGCCAGGATAAAAGCTTTTAGGATTTCATACCTAGTCCTAGCCTAGGACAAAGCACATGAGAAGAAAGCTGATCATGGAAAGTTTGATAAGCTTTGGATAGGACCTTTCCAGATTTTGGAGATCTTAGGAGATAGTACTTACAGACTCAAGACCCTAACCGGTGAGGATGTTCCATTTCTAGTCAATGGATAGTTCCTTAAACTTTATTTCCAAGTTTAGACAGGGTCATGTCATGATACTGTACCATAATGTACATCTTGTATAGTTGTTTGTATAGCTTGCTTTATGTGTTTGCTTTTGGTTTGTTGGCATTGAGTCTTTGTTTTGATTTGGCAAAATGATGCACCTTTTCACTATAGAACACAACTAAAATTGTTAGAATTTAAGAGTTAGATATAAGTTTTTACATAGACTGTATCTCATGTTAACAAGTATCCCTGATCAGGTTTGTGATATCCTATTCATCAGTATATCTTTTCTTGCTCAAGGAGATCTTCACATGACACACCTAACAGCCTTGGGTTTGTTGAACATACCAGTGTAGGGTTAAGTTAAAAATCAAAAGGTTGCCCTTGCTACCATTGCAATTCCCAACCTAAATTAGCAAGTGACTACACCTTGCAAAATGTGCTTACATGATGACATCTTATGAATACAAAAAAAAAGAGAAGAAATACATTGAATATCTAAAGAGAAATTAGGCCATCTAAGTAACTCTAGTAGGGCTATAGACGCCTACTGGCAGTGGGGCTCTACTTAGGAGAATTGCAAAGATAACCTTGTCAGGGCTATGGACGCTTGCTGGTAACAAGGCTCTATCCAGGTTGGCTATAAGGGATAAACCAAATTACGTAGCTTAACCTCTTCACTAGTGTTTTCAACTCATCTTCAATATGAGGGATATGAATCACATGCACACACTTTAACCCTTGCAATCCATTGTTCCATTGACGAATGGGATATCATCCATAAGATCATGATGCTTATGTTTAACAAGGGATGGAGCATGATGTTCTAACTTATCCTTACCTCTTGAATTATTGGAATTTCATTATTTTCTTTGGTGGCAAGTTGTTGTGTGGTCACACAACACGCCCCATTTTGCCTTAGCAAAACAAGGACCCAACTTTTTCTAGCTTCCCCTCGCTTTTCTTGCTTTGGGCGGTATGGTAAAAGTCAAGTACCAGATGCAAAAGGATATCACCCCTGGGTATGCATAGGCCTCATACAAAAGGTTAATTGTCAAGGTCAGTTTCTACCATTGTGAACCTCATAATGTGAAAGAGCGCAAAATTCTAAGCACGTTTGCCTTTGGATCACCCTGAAATTCCTTAAGAATAGGAAGTTATGCCCATTCAAAGTTTAGTCAAACCTGATATTCCCAGAGGGTCATCATATTTCCCTAATATCCCTGATATTCATGAATATCTGTGATATATGTTTTAATGAAGAGAAACCCGATATCGGTATATTTTCTAAAGTGCAAACATCAAATTTAAATGTGAAAGATCATCTACCCATTAAGTAGTCGCACACATTCAAAGAGGGTCATGTTTCCCTAATATCCCTGATATTTGTTAACATGCGGATCACCTTCAAATATAATGTAAACACTTAGCACCAAGATATTTCTCAATATCTATCATATTGGTTATGATCCCTGATCTTCCTCAATATGATGATGATGTCATTCTAGTCTGATATAAAGAAGACCCGATACGCTGATGATGTCATCAATATGCCTGACTCCGAGAGGGTCATATTTCTCAATACCCATCATATTAATTAACATTCCTAGTCTTTGTCAATATGACAATGACGTCATATCCCAAGCAGATTTGGAATATTAACGATGACGATGACATCGTCCTGATCTTCAAATGTGAGGGATGCTTTGCAAAACTAATATCCCTGATATTCCTAAATATCCTCATATCCACACTTGAGGCACATAGCACATGAATCCTTGAGAACCAATATGAAGCTACCACATGGCACACTGACCTAATTATGTTAACACCTTACATTATCATGATTGTTAAAAGGGGGTAGGAGGACTTGATTCTAGTCAACGGTTTGTCATCTTCATGATGACATTATCATCATCTTCCCAAATATCAGTCACATTTCCTAACATCCCAGATATTTGAGAGTATGCATTCCCGCATTAAATGCCAGTCTAATGGTGATTGAACCTTTCAAATTTTTGAATAATCGCCTGCCACCTATTTGCATCTCCAGTCCTTAGATGTCAATTAATGGATGTTGATAGAGTAACATTAATCACACCCTAATTCATTGTTTCTTTTGGTTAAAAGTGAAGATTAAGCTCATTTTGAATTTACCAAGTATTCAAATGAAATTACAGAGTCACTGTGTGAATTAAGTTGTATTACTGCAACTTGCAAAAGTAACGGAATGGATGCAGATTCGAACGGTAAATGGAGGAAAGTGTCTGCAAGGTAAACATGTGCATCTGGATATCAACTGAATAGTAAAAGGGTAGCAGATATCAGGTATGTAATGGCAAAACCCTCTTTTGTCGTTTATGATTAAAATGAATGGGTAAAATTGTTTTACCATAGTAAATCAATGTGATGATGCATGAAATGTATTGAATGATATTTTAAATCATCAGGATATTTGTATTGTTGTAGAAATGCATGATCATATGATATGTTAGGGTAAGAAATTCAGGTGATTTATTGTAGGATTCAATGGTGCTCTACAAGAATACAACCAGAAGGAGTTGCATTCAGATATGGTCAAATTAATGACACTCATCCGAGAAATACTGATCTGGATGAATGGATGGCGAGGTCAGAAAAAGGAAACAAAGATACGCTACTTATCAACATTTACAATTCAAGCATGTGGCATGTAGGAGGGTTTCCTTATGTGATGGAGGCCACTAAACTAGTAATTGGATGTGCACGTAACTATAATACCAACACCAGAAAAGTTGAGAAACATGGTCAGATATATGCAGATTTTTCAATCGAGGGCATTACTGCAGCCTTGAATTTGCCAAAAGACCCTCAAGTATGTGGAATAAACCTAGAGAAAATGGAGAAGAAGTACAATAAAACTAAGAAGGAATGCAGGAAAATTATGTATTCCTAGAGAGCCAATGACAACACGTATAAGGCTGCTACAAAGCTGCCTGTACGTATGTATAAGCTTGATTTTGCACCTGAGTTTCAATATATGATGGTGATGCTCTATCGTATGACAGGAAGAACAAATGTTGGAACCTTTGGAAACTGGATGTATGGGCTTATGAGACTGGTAGCAGTTACAAAGGACAACCCCCAGTGGGCCAAGATCATAAGTGATAGCCTAGATGAAGGAATGAGAAAGTTAGGAGGAAAGGCTAACATGTTCCATATGACTTCGTATGTCATTTATGCATGTGCATTCAGAGACACATTTAGTGGTCTGTAGGCTGTGGGCAGGGTTGGAAATAACCCTGGAGATGTCAACATATTGGACCACTATCCACAACTAAAATAGAGGGACTCTCTCCAACAATACCGGAGAGTAAATGACTCATTTTCCATGCATTTAGTAAGGACCATGGAAGAAGATAGAGCTAAGAGGCTGAGCATGGAAGCTCAAGCCATGATATACAAGCATGGGGCTTGGTTCATCCAATTCCCCACATTCACCTATATCAAGATAGAGGGTTTTACTAGGCACCCTCTTATGTTGCCAAGATATCCTACTGATAAAGTCATCCTGATGGAGTTGGCCAGGTAGATACTGCCTACATTTGAGGCCTACGTTGAAAGAGGGAAGATTCCTAATGTTTTATTCCCAATTATGATTGGATGGTACATGTGCCCTGATAAAGAAAGTGTTAAGGAGGCAATAGGGGGTTGCAGTTAATGTCATTATAGCCTTTCTCACTGGCCAGGCCATCTAAACCATATGGCAAGATGCAAGTACTAAGCAAGAAGTCGATGCATTAGATGCATCTGGAAGACTATTGGACTGACTGTGATGATGAAGTGGAAGTGAGAAGGAAGAGATTCCAAAGGCTAACTTTAAACTAGATTCATACATTTCACTACATACCAGTACCTATACAACTACATGAAGATGATGGGAACATCATGTCTCAGGAATATGAGACTAAGAAAATATACAATGAAACTATATCCTCCCCTGACTGGAACCAACCAAAAGAAACCTCATTGGAGTAGATAACCCAAAGGGTTATATCATTAACCAAGGACTGGGTGGAGGCAAAGGTTACCAAGTTGAAGAAAAATGGGATGGCTCTCACAATTGACAACAAGAGGAAAAGAAAGGAGTTAACAGAAGAGGAGTATGATGACTTCCTCAAAGAAAAGAGAGCATCAAAAGAAGAGAGGTAGCAGAGTAAATTGAAGAAGAGCAATCAAGCTGGTGGGGTGGCAATCATTCGTTATACCCAGCCCAAGGAGGATACAGCCTCTACTTCTACTGCAACTACTTCTCATGCACCCATGAAGAAACAAAAGTCTACTCCAAAGCCTGTTCCACTGATGTTGATGATCTCCTAATGGGCAAGAAGAAGAAGAAAGTTTAGGAGGCACCTCAAAAACAAGCATCTGCAATGAGGGGAGCAATAGAAAGGAATCACACCATCATACTCAAAGGAGTTGGTGGTGAGGGCATCAAAAGAACCTTGCAACATGAGGTCCATATTCCTAATATTGTGCATTTCAAAATAGAAATGGCTGAAGAATAGAGAAAAGAAAGGCATAGTAGGAAGGATAATATGCCTTTTCCATTGGATGAGATAGTAGATTTATCAAATGATTATATAGTGAATGAAGTATCAACTAGTCCTATGGAGGTAGTAGTGAAGAATACCAAAATGACCCCTCATGGTACTCCAATTGCACAACAGAAGATTGATGAAGAGGAGATTACAGAGGGTAATCCTGAGATAGTAGCACAACAAATTGGTCTAGGAGAATTGGTAGATCAGGTTACTAGCCCAGCTGCAGTAGAGCTGGCATATTAGGGTGAAGATGACCCAAATAAGGATAAAGAGACACCTCCCGAACAAAGAAAATTAGAAGTGAATGTACAAATGAAGGAAGAAGAGATAGCTGATCAGCAGGATGGTCAGGGTAATGAGCAAATACTTGAAAGAGAGCCAGACAAAATGGAAATAGGAAAACCCCTAGATCCTAACGAAACAAATGCATCAAAGGATGGGGAACAAAGCTATGAGGTAGGTGATGACTAGGGAGAGAAATGAAACATAGATGAAGGTCATAAAGATCAAGAAAGAATGACAGAACAGAGCAATCCTGATGCTCATGCAGATCCACCATTACAAGGAGATTAGGATGAAGTTGAAGAAGATACACAAGAAGTCCCTGCTCATAAGGAAGAGCATGAGGAGGAAGTGCATGATGAACAAGAAAAGGAGCAATCAACACCAAGGGTGGAGCAGGACACGGAATCACAAAATGTTCAAATTGGACATTCAAATCAGCAAGGATCCACTGATTAAGTGCCATATTGGCTACAACAAGAGGTACATGTACCTCCTCCTAGTGTGGCACCTAAATTTTATATTACTTCATTGTTCATGGCTAGTACAGTTAGACCTAGGTGAAGAGCGAGGGCCACTTCGGCCATAAAGAGAGATTCAACAACAGGTAGGAGGACAGCTCAAATAGCTATACTTGTGGTAGCCAAAGCCAAAGGAGAAATAAGTGTTAATGAATTTCAAATGCCCACTGTTGATTTGGGCTTTGCTACCGAAGAACAAGAAGGCCAAGAGGCTAAAGACATTATTGATTCTTTATTGAAGAGTGTGGAAAGCGAAAAAAACAAAAATAAGGTGCACAAGGGGCAAATTGTCCAATTGTACGTATTCATAAAGGGATTGATAGATCCAAATAATATGCCAGTCAACACTTCTGCCCCTCTAACTATTATATTGTAGGATGAGGTCACTGGACTGGATATCATGAAGCATAAGGCACACATGATGGACAATTGGTTCATCCAATTCATTACAGAGGCAGAGAAGGTGATAAGGACCTCTCTCAATAACTGGAACCTACTTAGTACATTGAAGAGCAAGGGAGATAAGTTGCAAAATGATGTTGGGCAAAGGTCAATAAAAATTGAGAAACAGCTGACTACCCTAGCAGAAATAAAGTGCATAAATGTCAATGTCCTGATATCTAATAAGATACTGAACAATCAAATATCCAAGTTGTTGAACATATGGTATGAGGATGATAAATTTTAGAGTGAGATACTGAAGAAGTGCAATGCAAAGCTAAGAGATATTAGTGTCAAATTGTACAAGCTCCTGTCTGATGAGGTAGAAATTTTGGAGGCACTAGAAGAAAAGGTGGAAGGAAAGATTGAAAATCAGGATGAAGACTTTGCATTTAAGGCCTTCTAGGATAATTTCAAATTTCTTGTAGATGACCCCCTCAATCATCTATCAGAGGACACAATTAATAAGGCCATGAGGATGAAGGAAAAAGTAGAAAAGTATAATGAGATATTGAATAGCAGAAAGAATAAATGGTCTGCATTACAAGCACAAATTAAATCACAAGAGCATGCAATCAAGAAGGCCAAAGTCCAAGATGGAGGGGAGATTGAGAGAATAGACCAAGTATAGGAGCCCATTAAGGGACAAATAGGTGTGCCTGCAGAAGAAAACTTATCTACTGATGAAGAGGACGAAGAATGAATATGATACACATGATCAGGTGCATGGAGTAATACCAGATGATTTCCAACTGCCAACTTGTGCCACATGTAATGTTGACTTAGTCAAAGAGCAATGTGAACTGTTGATCTTAATTGATAAATCCTGATCATAGGATCTTTGTAACCGCCTCCTCCCCTTATTCTATAAAAGAGAGATGGAGTGCACTTTTATAGATATTTGAAACTTAATTGAGATTAGATTGTTGAAGCATCAGGAGTAATTCTCAAAGCTGATTGTAAATGTACATGTCTTTTGCATACTTAATGAAGAAGAAGATCTAGATTACATACAATCGTAAACTTTGAGTAATCTGTGGATGAATTCTTGACTTGTACTTTAATTTGTTGCGTCCCTTGGAGTGCAATTCATGTCATGCATATTGCTTTCTTTCCTTTTCCATTGAAGTTAGCATCAACCATACCTAGCTGTGGAACATCCTGGTGACCTTATGGTTTCATTTCCTTCTCTTCATGATAGTATCGAGATTGTATGTGGATCAATAGATAAAGATTCAACTATTTTAGTAAAGTTTAGTAAGCATTCATTACAATTTGTTTAATTTCATTTGAAATCACCATCATAATTGCAAATTTATAGAAAATCTAAAGTAAACACAGCGAAATATGTTGATATCCCGTAGAACTTTGAATATTCATGACATATTTGAGTTGAATAGCATGTAAAATTGAAAATCTCATGCAAATATATACAAATAATGATAACAATCATGCAAATATCTGCCTACATGCACATTATTTAGACAAATTCACAGTGGAGAGGTGAAAACTAATCAATAGCAGTTGATGATTAGAAGAATTGATCAAACTTAGAAAATATCTTCATCATCTGTTAAATACAGTAGGATTAACCTTGTCTGTTAAAAGATTTACAGAAAGTAGGTGAAAGACCGGATGTTCAAACATCAGTTCTTGGAATCAGAAATGTAAGGCCCCTTGAATGGAAAATAGTAAGGCACATCAAACCACTGAGCAACATCAGTAGATTATGAACTAATCCACGGAGACTTGGGATCATGAATTATTTGAATTCATCGTATCTTTCAAGATGATAAAGGTTTGATTTGTAATTCTTTATCTATGAGTGTTGTGACTAACATCATAACCAACACATACTTCCTCACTTAGTATCATCAAATTGCTAATGTGGTGGTAAAATATAAGGTTAAAATTTTCTTGTTTTACAACTTTTACCTTGTGTTTCTACATTCATTTTTGTGTCCATTCCCTTAGTTGTAATTTAGCATCATATGACGTACTTTTTATCCTTTTCCCTAATCACAAAAGGATCAAACATAGAGACCAACTTTAGGAACCCTTCCCAAGTCATTCCTAAAAGTTTGAGCACCTAATTCACTTAGGACATGAACATTGGATTACAATCATGTTTTAATACCTACATAAGCCAATGATCATGTATATGTTTAAATTTTGAGTATTGAAATTTGGACTATTATAACCCTAATCCTTACTACATTTTTAGTAGTCACCTTGCCCAAAATCCATTATAACCCTATTTTTTCCCTCCATTTGTAAAGGAAGACCAATTGGAAAAACCTAGTAAGCAATCTCTCTTAGGCAATCATCTACACACTTCCAATCATTAGAAAGAACTCCATTAGAAAGTAGGAAAATAAGATATGTTTCTAAAATTAAAACTTTTGAGCCCCTAGGGCCACCAAATCCATGGATTCCTTTTGATATTCTCCTCTAGTCATCATTTTTCTTCTCTAATCTTCAATTCTAATTTGAAATCCATAGATCAGCATTTTCTTTCTCCCCTCTCAAGCCATAGCCTTCACCATTTAGATTTGTTGGCCAAGATTTTTCACTATCGTAAAAATTGAACCAACTAAGAAAATTTGCCCAAAGTAAATTGTGTGAAGGATAGCATTAATGCATTTTTAACCTCTATGTTAAAGTGCATTTAGCTAGGAAAAATTATTTTACCCTAAGTCATAGTGCTAAGTAATTAATTCTTTTTGAGAATTAATATTGGAGAAGGGGTAAAATTAGTTCCCGTTAATGTAATGGAAAAAGGAGTTAAAAGTTGGCAAATTATTTTTGTGAGAATAATGTTGGATAATTAATTCTTTAAAAAGGATTATTTAATATGTAAATTTGGGGTGGTTTGTTTTGGGCTGAAAATTCCCGTGGAGGATAGATGAAAAATAATTCGAAGAATGGAGTTAGGTAAAAAGGAAGTTATAGGTGGTTACCCAACTAATCACATGTGGGTGAAATCTTTAAAAGGGAATTATTTCTCATTATTAAGGGTTCTGGTTTTTTTAATCTTTTTCAGGGGAGAAAAAGTAAAAGTTTGTAAGGGGAATGGTTGGAGACTTTGTGCTCCTGATAATTTAATATTGAAAGGAATTATTGTTCTTATGTCAATCTTTTATGTCAAATTAATTATCCATCATTTTCCCTTTATTTGTTCTCTAATCAACTTAAATTTAGAAGACTTTGTGCTTCTATTTTAAATCTCTTCTTATTTTCCCGAAAATTTGATTTGTGTTTCTTTTGTTCGCAATTAAATTTCCCTCGTTCTCTGTAATTTTTCCATTTTCTACTTTCATACTTTCTGATTAAAAGTATATAAAATCATAAAAATCTCATTCATATAAGGGAGCTGCCCCTTTAAAATTACAAAGGAAAATCACCCTACTAATGGTGATTTCTCCAATGTTACAAAGTTTGTGTCACCTTTATCGGGCATATTGACAAAGAAATATGTGACATAAATTTTTGCTAACAATTTTTGGCAACTCTGTTGGGGATGAAACAAAGTATTACTTTTATTTCCTCAGAAATCTAGAGGTACCTCCCCTAGGATGGAGGTTGGCAACTCTATTGAAAATGAATACCAAAGAATGCTTGCAAAATACGTTGAAGTGTTGAAAGATTGGACTCCTGCACACAATGAAAATGAAGCAAATATCTTCCTATTTGTGCCTCCTTTCAAGAAAAATTAGATCATTAGGGTGGTAGGTGATTTGATAAAAGAGGTGTGGTTCTTAAGAAATTTCTATGGTGATGTGCCGATTAAAAGGAAAGAAAGTTTTCCATCACAAAACCCGAACGAAGAAGAGCTTACATAAGAGGCTAGCAGCACTAATTATGAAGGTGAAGGAGATCTTGAAAGAAAAACAAATAAAGATGAACAAGAAGAAAATATGGAAAATTTTAAGCCTCTTGAAGCTTCATCCCTATGCTTGTCATTGGAGACACCTAAAGAAGATTTGGTTCAGCCACATATAGTTGACGAGCCACAAGAATATTCATCGAACAAAGATCTTGGAGGTATGGGTAATCTTGTTGACATTTCAATTGCACTCGTGGAAAAGGATATATCTGTTA
Organism: Cunninghamia lanceolata; assembly: GCA_027924645.1. Taxonomy (NCBI): domain Eukaryota; kingdom Viridiplantae; phylum Streptophyta; class Pinopsida; order Cupressales; family Cupressaceae; genus Cunninghamia; species Cunninghamia lanceolata. The sequence goes on along the minus strand of BSBN01001031.1, from coordinate 886,520 downwards.
CACACCATCTTATAGATGTGAATGATGATGATATTCCAATACTTTATGAGAAAAACATGTGTCCCATGGTCATAGAAGAAAGTAAATTAAATATTATTGCTATCCATGGCCCAACATTGGAATCGATATTTATTTTTCCACCTATACCCCACACCTTCCCTATTGATGCAATTAAAATCTGGTTGTTGTTGATGCTCGTATCCTTGTAAAGGCCACCCCTATATGACCCAAAATTAGTTTGAAAGGGCTCATATTTTGTTCAGCCTGTTAACGGTTATGTGTAGCTTTGTCATTTCCCTCCTTCCCATGTAAATAGTTTACTTTCAGTTTTTGTTTGTTATTGTTTTTTTTTCGTGTGTCCAATAAATTGCAGTGGCAGTGTTTTTCTAGCATTGTCCCCTTCCTAACTTTCAATGATTGTTGAAATTCTAATCCTCATCTATTAAACCCCTGTGGCATTGCTAATTAAATCCCCTTAATCCAAACCATCTCTAGATTCAAAACTATCCTCATACCCAACAGAGTCTCTCTCACTGTGCTATGTATGATCATGTTACAACATTCCTTCCACACTGTTTCCACCACACATCATGAGTTACCTAAGCCTAGAGAAGGTGTTTAATTTGTTTTATGTCACCTATGGAGCAGGATTTATAGTTTCGGCAGTGATCATAAGTATTTGTATTATGGACATCATTTTCCAATACAATGACAAATCTGCAATTTTCACATATTTCTTTATATTTGATGTTCATTGGAATCATACTACTTGGCGATGAAGGCATGTTAGCATACAAGACATTTTTTTTTGGAACAAAAAGTTATAAAAAAACTATGCATCTTGTTCTACAAGTCATTGGATTTACCATGGCCATTATGGAAACCTAGGCAGCTTATAAATTTTATATTGATAAAAGAATTGACAACTTTTACATCCACAGATTGGGGTGGCCTGTGTCATATTGGAAATGGATAATAGGTAAAAAAAGAAAAGGACATTTGTTTTGTCTCACCTGATGGGTGAGAATTCATTCCAAAGTTGCTCTCTTGAATTTTCTTGCTAATTGTCCCAATCCCCCTGTTGTGCATGAGTTTCTTTGGAGATTTCAACCCTTAGATTTCAAAATTGTTCCTTTTCCTAGAGTGGAAAAGAAATACACACAGAAATATAGAAAAAAAATCTGTCTAAGAGATACAACAAAAAAAAGGAAACCATAGAATAGAAAATCGAAGAACATTAAGCAAGAGACTAGAGCATCAATTATTGGAGGTTCTTCTATTTCAGTTGTTACAGGTACTTCTATTGTCATATCTGAAGCAGATATTGAACAGGATATAGTGATCAGGATTCTAGTGTCACCTGGACAGAAGAGGAAAAGAATGCCGCAACATAAGTTAAAGGTTTGTCAATAGTCCACTTAAACAGTATGTAGGGCATCATGGGGTGGATTTTTATGGGGTTGAACATCATGTGCATGGATTGGCAGTGAAACAGAAAGGCAACAAACACTATAACTATTGTACTTCAGTTTCTGATGAGGTGATAATCTTAAGACTAATTGGTGTAAAAGAAACCATATGACAAATAGGGAATCCATTGTGAAACATTCTCCATGCCTTCATGAGGTAGTAAGGGTCTTACAAGACTTTTTATTAGAGTTGATATTCAGGTTGGTGAATTATGTAAAATTCTCTTGAATGGGTAGGTCACAATAGGCAACATGAAGGCGTTGCCAATGAATATTGTTAGAGATTTTGTCTTTCTTACAAGAAATGAAGCAACACCCTCAATATTGGGAAGGAGGGCACTTGTTAGGCTCTCTACCAAATGGTATTGCAAGTACAAATGATTTTGATGCTTGCTAGAAGAACACCGAATTGGTTCAACTATCAAAAAAATTTTAAGAGATACAAGTTTTATGTATGTCAAAATAAATAAAAAACTCAAAAAGACCAATGCATGGTTTATCCACTTATTGAAGGTTGGCATGTTGATAATCACTTCTATGTTGATTCAGTGCCTGAAACACGGTGCAAACCAAAAGTTTCTATTATTGGTAAAAATTCAAATACTGGTGCACAATTTGGAGGGTCATGTTATAGGTACAAACCTTGTAAAGAGTATAAGCAGTATCAAGCAATTAGAGATGCATTTGTACATGTTTCTTATAATGTACCACAATTACAAAGAGGTCTAGATGCCAATAGTTGTAACAATTTAATAGTGGGCATGAAAAAGAAGAATCCTAAATTGTTGTTTCCAATTCCCAATAATAAGGGAGCATCTAAAGAGGCATTTCTTACTAATAAAACCAGAAGTTATTTATCCATACATCCAAGCAATAAAGCAGATAGGAAGTGAGTTGGATATTTTTAAGCAGAGGTGGGTCCAAGTAATCAATCAAGATGAGTGTTGGATTGATCCTTATTTGCAACCTGGAACAAAACCTATGAGTAAGTTCAAATCATAGACGAAAGGAAAGAAGAAGACTGAAACTTCCTCCTATACTTGGCATTCTAAATCTAGACCAAAGGATTCAAAATGAGAAATGAGAGATACAACTCAAGATGTGAGAAAGGAAAACCATAAATCTGCCCATTGTTCTAGGCATTCAGAACTCAAATCAAAAGATTCAAGGGACTTGGAGAAGGATTTACGCATATATCCTGCAGCGTTGAGAGTAACATTGTCAGAAGTGAAAGGGAAAGGCAATAAATCTGCCACTATATCTTTGGTGATTTCATTCTCATATAACATGGTGGAGATCGTGAAAATAGAGAGGATTAAGGAAAGCTTATCTATAGTTGAATATGGTCATGTATTGACAGTGTACACTCCTATTATTTTGAGAAGTTGTTGGAATTAGACTGGACAACTGAGAGGGAGGGGTGAATCAGTTGTCACACAAAATAAACATTTTTTGCTTTTAACCTTATTTATTAATGTACTATCAGATTAATGATGTAAACAGTAAAGCATAGGTCAACAACATATGAGCAGAAACATAAGCAACACACTTGACACCAAGATTTTGACGTGGAAACCCATTTAAGGGAAAAACCACAGTGGGGGTTAACCCACAAAGATTTATACCCTGTTAAAAGTACTTTAGAAAAATAGAAGGCACATGCCTTCGAGTGCACTGCCCAGAGCTCACTGCTCAAAAGAGAGGCTCACTGCCTACATAATTTATTTAGAACAAAAAGAATTAACTGAGAAATAGCATCTACTTCATGCCTTGTTTAGTTTCAATGAATGCTCACAAAACTTTTGCTTTGCCCCAAATTCTTCTTCACTAACTTTTCACTCTATACTTCTCTCGCTCCTTTTTCTTCTCTGCTCTGCTTCTGATCCTTTATTCGGATTTAACCTTCTTTTTTTTTCTCAAGGATGATTTTTAACAACTCTTCAACAAGTATTTATACACTTCATCAACCTTAGAATGATCAACAAGGTCAGCTAAACTTTACACAGATCTTTACACTGTCGGCCAAACATAGTTGAGTCTTGAATCTTCCTCTACTAATACACCACGCTTCATAAAATGATCTTTAGATCATCCGCAACACACTAGGAACATTCAGTCGGCCAAGACTGGAAAGAACATCAACTTCAAAGAGGAAATCTTCAATAACAAGCTCAACTCCAATGCGGACCTCCAACATAGTAGCCACATGATCCAAAGACCTCCATAAGCCAATTGAATTCACCAATAACATCCACTCTAAACCAAATTACCAGAATCATTTGTATCTTTCTCCAGAACCTCAAGAACATTGTCTGCCATGACTGTCAAACGAGAAGGATGGCTTGCGGATCTCCAAACCATGAACCACTAGAGTTGATGATACACACTGACTTCCCAAACATGCCTTTAGATCCACAGACCATAATATTTCACTGTGGAGCAATCCAGACCAATTTACTATCACTCTGTCTCTTATGAATACTACAAAATCCAATTCTACTCAGATGGCCATAACTTCTTCAAATCTTCATGTGGACTTCTCAATTCTTAACTAGAACAACCGCTAACAATCCTCTATGCAGCCATATGGTCCACAAACATTGAGTCTTCATTAATTTTCTCAATATCCTCAACATTTTAGTCTCCTGAACAAGCAACAAAATAAGGCACAGTTGACACCAATGACAACAAGAATATGTTAACATCAATGACAACACCACTTAGGCATATATTTGCAACATAAATCTATTATATGACCTGGTTCCTCTAGACAATCTCTTAAGTATCATCAAGAAACTAATGCCTTGGATAAGGGTGACTTACAAAATAGCAGTGAAATTTTATTCTTTATCTTTTGTAAATGGATTTAGCAAGATGAAGGCTAGGATGTAACAAAAAAATATGGATGAAGGTGATAACGTGAAGCTGGAGAAAAGCTATGTTTGTATCATGGGAGCCCTAATGACTGGAATGATGTACAAGGATGAGTTTGGAGACCGAATTAAATCTAAGTTATTCTATTTTATTGGTGAATTACATTTTATTTTTAGCACTGGTATGCTACGAGTTCAATATATATTGCTTATTTATTTAAGTCAATGCTTGATCGAGGCCAACTAAAGCATGTAGGAGCAACTACATTAGACAATCATCAAAAATACTTAGAGAAAGATGCTGCTTTCAAGTGTCGATTCCAGTAGGCGTACATGGCAGAAACTAGTGCTGCCAGCACCATCAAAATTTTTGTGTGGTTTAAAAGAAGGTTACGGAAGATGCCATGGTGTGAAGTATAGACAGAACATGCGAGAAAAAGGATGATATAACTCAGGGATTAAAATAAATGAAGACCTAACATAGAATTGCATTGATACTATCTTCACAATGGTGAATGTTTTATTTTGTGTATTGGAAGTGTCAGGGAAGTCACTACTGAAGATTCCTTTGATGCTGAAATGGTTTTGAAAGATTGATGTTGGATGCATAGCAGGAGTGTAGCTCATAGTATCATTATTATTTATGACATTACAGACGTGATTCATTTTGATCATGCAAATAAATGACTCTACAACATGATGGATCAGGAACTAGCGATACAAAGATTATGGATTTCTCTGCATTCCACTAGGGAAGGCAGTCCCCAATAAGAGCTAGTTGTTGGCCAAGATTTTTCACTACCCTAAAAATCAAACCAACTAAGAAAATTTGCCCAAAGTAAATTGTGTGAAGGATAGCATTAATGCATTTTTAACTTCTATGTTAAAGTGCATTTAGCTAGGAAAACTTATTTTACCCTAAGTCATAGTGCTAAGTAATTAATTCTTTTTGAGAATTAATATTGGAGAAGGGGTAAAATTAGTTTCCGTTAATGTAATGGAAAAAGGAGTTAAAAGTTGGCAAATTATTTTTGTGAGAATAATGTTGGATAATTAATTCTTTAAAAAGGATTAATTAATATGTAAATTTGGGGTGGTTTGTTTTGGGCTAAAAATTCCTATGGAGGATAGATGAAAAATAATTTGAAGAATGGAGTTAGGTAAAAAAGAAGTTATAGGTGGTTACCCAACTAATCATGTGTGGGTGAAATCTTTAAAAGGGAATTATTTCTCATTGTAAAGGGTTCTAGTTTTTCTAATCTTTTTCAAGGGAGAAAAAGTAAAAATTTGTAAGGGGAATGGTTGGAGACTTTGTGCTCCTGATAATTTAATATTTGAAAGGAATTATTGTTCTTATGTCAATATTTATTTTTGAAATTAATTATTCTTATGTCCAATTAATTTTCCATCATTTTCCCTTTATCTATTCTCCAATCAACTTAAATCTAGAAGATGTTGTGCTTCTGTTTTAAATCTCTTCTTATTTTCCCAGAAATTTGATTTGTGTTTCTTTTGTTCTCAATTAAATTTCCCTCATTCTCTATAATTTTTCCATTTTCTCCTTTCATACTTTTCGGTTAAAAGTATATAAAATCATAAAAATCTCAATCATATAAGGGAGCCGCCCCTTTAAAATTCCAGAGGAAAATCACCCTGCTAATGGTGATTTCTCCAATGTTACAAAGTTTGTCACCTTTATCAAGCATATTGACAGAGAAATATGTGACATAAATTTTTCCTAACAAGATCTAAATCCCTTCTCCTATCCTTTCCCTCTCTATTATTTCCTTTTTTATATTCATCTCAGTTTTCCCTCCATCACTCATACATAGCACCATAGAATATTATTTTCCTTAGGCTTTATGTTGTAGGCCAAAAAATTGCTACACACACTACATCCACATCATGACTAGGCAACACACACTAAAATTTCCATAATGATACAATTGAGGTTAAAATACACCACCCTAAGGGACTGACTAAGGTAGTCTCCCAAATATCACACACTTTTCCTCTTCTCCCCAACGTCATCTTAGAACATCTCAAATCTAAAGTGTCACATTCACATTTTGCAAGTAGGAAAGGCATCAAGGATTTTTCATGAGAAACTAGTGAAAGTTTTAGAGGAACTAGATATGAGGAAACCAACACCTATGGAGGTCACCAATACCTAGTCTATCAAACAACATTATCTAGGTTTCTAAGTAGTGGCACCCAATCTATCAAGAAACAACATTGGGCATATCAGGTAGCAATGCCCAATTTTAAAGAGTTCTTTGATTCGACTAAAATTTACCCAAGACCATTTTCTAGGTATCCTAAACATATTTTTAGAATAACTAATTATACATTTTAGATTCTTCTACTTCCATTTTTACTTTCTTTTCTATAGCCTAGATTTAATTAAATCTTGTATTCCCAACTCCTATACTTGGTTTCACATATTATAATTAATTATTCTCAATTTTATACATTAATTAAATGTTTTATACATTAGGAAGTATAAAATAAATAAATTTAACTATCTCTTAGGTTAAAAACACTTAGGAGCATAGACTAAAAGAATATCATTCACATCCCTAAAGACATAAACTTATAAGGAGAGGATGAAGGCTACAAAGAGGAAGAAGGAAACTTAATATTACAAGTTGTAGTAGAAGAGAAATGAACTTCTAAGAGAATATTAAAAGAAGGCATGTCATTAGAAGAGGGAAGTTTTGAGGGTTCCTACATAAGAGGGGGTGGAGTAGAGAATAGGTGTGCTTGTGGATTAATAGGAATATATGATTTTGTAGCTTGACAATACTTAAAAGAATCTTCATTACCCATGATTACATAAGATTTATTGTTATGTATTAGCTTAAATGAATCGTGATGAGTTGTAGGAACAAACCTCATCACATGTACCCATGGTCATTTTAGAAGAAGGTTGTAAGATAAATTTCTAGGCATGACATACAACAATATAGGTAGTGTAACACAACCAACATAAATGAGGAGATAAATAGTACCAAAAGGGTCCCAACCAATATTATTAAACCCTTTAATTGTAACCTTAGATATTTGTAAATGAGAAATATCTGCTTAAATTTTATGGAGATAATCCATGTTATAGATATTGAGACTAGAAGCACTGCCCACAAGATCTATTATGATTGCAACATTTTTATAGCTAACTACAATCAAAAGGGGAGATCTTTCTTATATAATATAATATGGAAGCTCAAAATAAGGAAAGCTATTCTCTTGAGTGTCTTAAGGAATAGACTCAAACATATATACCACTTTAGTGGACTAAGTATTAGATTGGATATTAATTTTCTATAAGGCCTATTGAAGAACATCTCTATAAGTAATAGATATTTGGATGAGGTCCTTAAGGGAGATGTTGGATTGTGTAGATTGTAATGGTTCAACAAGATCATATTCCTCTAAATTTTTAGAAGTGATATGAGGTTGAGGAGGAAGATTAAGAGGAGTAGGTGGGAGAGAAATAGAAATAGAGAGGTTCTTCCTATTACACCTAGTGTCATACATGTGTCATAGAACATAGAAGTCCATATTAGGAGGAGCCTTACATAATACAATAAGGAAAGAGGAAGAGGTAATGGGAAAAGGTCAAAGGAATTGAGAAAGAAGAGAGGGAAGGGTCAGAACCTGTATGACTAAGTTTGGTTAAGGGGAAGAGTAGAAAGTAGTGGGAGAAGAAGCCTCATACAAAATAATATTAAAAGGGGAAAGGAAAAATTTAGAGGTTTAGAGTTTGAGATTATGTAATATTGGGGTCATGCACTTGTTTAGAAATGTCCATGTATGTTCTATCAAGACCTTTATCTATGTGTGTGACTAATTGTTCTATATAACAAGAGGAGGAGGTAGAGTAAGAATTTGCGTATGTAGTATGGAGAGAACATGTAATAGTTTTGAAGTAACAAAAAAATTCTATTACTAATTTATGGTAGGAAAAGTAAAGATACCATATTAATTAAACCATTTAAGTGCACTATCATGTAAACTAAGAGGGAAGAAAGAGAGAAACATTTATTCTATGCAACAAACATCATGCATGCATGATAGTAATTTATCTATATGTAACTTAGGATTACCTTTACCATGATATGTTTGCAAGTTTGAACATTAAGGAAAAGAAGCAAGAAAAAAAACATTCATATTTGTTGAGTCATAAAATGTGTCGACCACTATTTTACACTTAGTTTAGCTCCTATATGGGCCTCAAATATTTACCCTTGGTAATTAGGACCTATTTTAACACCTTTTTGAGCATTAAGCATGTAGTTCTTGATCTTGATGCATGAAACCCAGAAAAGAATAATAAGGCGGGGCTAAGCATACTTTAAGTGCCCTCTTTTAGGGATTATGTGGCTAAAGGACTAGGGCGCCCAAGCACCTTGGGGCCTCCTTTAGCCCTACCCTAAATTGTGGCCTTGTTGACTTAGGCCTCTTAAATTATTCTTAATGTTGGCCTTGTGTGGTTTAATTCTCCAGAAATCAATGGGAATGCATATAAAAGTAAGTTATTATATTCATTTGAACATCTAACTCTCTCTAGCAAAATCTTGGCACTCTTGCATTCTCTCTCTTTCTCTCTCATGCTCTCTATAGCTCTCTCTTGTGGATTATTGTTGTGGCACTAACATATTGTAGGTCATGTGAAGATCTTTGGAGTCTACACCAACTTCTTGAGTCAAGTTGTGATGTCATCTACAAGCATAATAGGGTTTCCATTCTCATGGTAACTTCTTTCCTTCATGCTTTGTGTTAGCATTCCATTCTACTTCATATTTGCCTATGTCCTCCTAGGGCACACACTCTTTATCAATAATCTTTTCCATTGTGGAGGTGGAAACACCATTCATGGGGCTTGACTTAGGCAAGCCCCTAAATAGCACCCAACTATTTTCCTTCTTGAATGTGTGCAGGTCAGACAAACAGGTTTTGGGAGCTAATTTCTGGGAAGAAGACTAAGGTTGATGTTACAGACCCGACTGCAAAATCAGTTTTTACTAACCCTAATTAGGGTATAGGGTGCCCAAGTGCCCTTGTTCTTGACCTCTTTCCTTTTGGATCAGGTTCTCCTCTATTCACTAATCTCTATGCTTCTTTTAGATTGTCCATATCTATCTTCGTTTGTCTATTATGCTTCGATCTTCGTCAACTAGGGTTTCATGTCTTGGCTCTAGTTTGATTGATTGGATTTTGTTGATTTCTTATCTATACAACAAAAGGGTAGAACCCCTGCAGTTTGGCTCTCCTTCTTGGGTAGAATCCAAGCTCAATTTGTGTCCCAATGTTTTGTAGAAGAGGGTTTGACCTAGTTTGATCTATTGAGTTGTATCTCTTTTCTACTTAACATTTTGGTGAACCTGTTGTTTCTTACACTTTGGAATCCTTATTGCATCAGATATGATCTATTTTCAACCCTATATCTAATTAGATTCAATTCATTCATCATTTTTCATAAATATATAGCTCAATTTTACATTATTTCATTGTTAGGGTTTGAAAAAACCTTGCATTTTTAGGAAATTTAGGTTATCTTCAACCTAGGGTTTGTAGATCAGCGTGTTGTTTCAAATATTGTTGTATTATTGGATTTATTAAAGGATTTAATTGGATTTACCTTATCATCTTTGCTATTCTAGGATATTTTTGCATATTTGCATTGAAAAAAGTTTTTAAAAAAATTAAGCATTTTAGGCTTAGAAAGAGGCATATTTGTGCATTGTTTTCATTGAATATGTTATAGATTATCGTAGAAAGATTTAAATCTCTGCTTTTTGAATCAGATATGATTGACATTATAGTATATAATAATTTCATGGTGTTTCATCTTGCATTTGAAACTCTCATTTGCTAGGGTTTTTTGGAAAAGCTTGAATTTTTTAAAAACCTAGTCAAATTCAAAACCTAGGGTTTGTAACTAAAAATTGTGTTTCTTATGTTGCTGATATCATTTGCATTTCAAACATGATATTGTATTTCTATATCATTTCATAAATTTCATTCATGTTCAAAAATAAGACTCGCATCAAAAAAATTTGGTCTAGAAGTGAGCAATTAAGATCTAGGGTTTGATGGTAAAACCCTAGCTCGTCTTGCATTTAGTGCATCCTTATCAAAGAAAACTGTTGTAAATCATTGTTGAATTCAAGTGGATACATCATTTAGGCATTTATTTTTCACATACTACACATCCTACATTTTTAATACTTAGTTGTTGTGGTTACCAAGAATATCACAATTTTTGGAGGACCCCGCTTCTCTTGCACTTGTAGGTATCTAATTGCGATCTTATTTTCATATTGGTGGTACTTGATTAATGCATAGACAAGTATTCTCATCATGGATTCTTCTATTTTTTACTCTTTGGTGTCTTTTCATGTATATATCAAAGATTTTGAAATTTTTTACAAATTCATTAATATGCATCCTTATGTTTTGAATCAAATAGCATCCAGGTATGATATTGATATCTTTAAATGCTCTTCATTTGAAATCCTTGATTATGTATCTGATTTTGATAACTTCATAAATCTCACGAATATGTACCCTTCAATATTAGAGGATCGAACTTAATTCATCTCCATGAATAGTCATGAGAAAGATGATGGTGATAATTCTTCTTTTACTTCTGGCTCCCATGGATCTACTCTCTAATATATGTGGTGGTGACCTAGCTTTGTCTATTTCACCCTATGATTTGAATCCCTCTCCCAAAATTGTTCCCACTTGTGAGGATGTTTTGGCACAAGAGGATGAAATCCTTGATACATTTATAAAATCACTCTACCCTCTCTTCATTCCAATGCTATCTCTTCAAAAGATGAAGCATTAAGGGATGAAGAGCCTTCTTTCACAAAGGATCCTCAATAGGTAGATAATGGGCATTCATCTCATCATATTAAATCCTCTATTTCTAACATAGTACATGAGATTTATATGAGCCATCCTATTAGTCTTCCTCCTTTGGTTGAATGTTCAAACACCTTGGGTATCACTAAGGATGAGAAAACCTTAGATTTTAGTCCTTTGGTTGCATGTTCAAAACCATTGGGCATCACTAAGGATACAATCATCAACAATTCTCTTCACAACACTCTACCTTTCCTTAATTCCAATGCTCTCCCTTCAAAAGATGAAGCATTAGAGGATGAAGAGAGGTCTCTCACATTAAATCCCTCGGGGATGGATGTTGAGCTTACTCAAAAAGCAAATAATGTCAATTTAATCATCATTAATAGACTTGTTTTGCCCACCAACAGGATAGTGAATAAGTGTACTAATATTCCTAAAATCATTGTACATGAGGCACCTAATACCCCTCCTCACTTCAAACTGGTGATTATGCTCCAAGGTGTTCCAACACCACCTTGAACCCTGGGTTATATCCTCAATTATGCAAAACAAATTTCTCAAATAAATCAAGGTGTTCAAGATGTGTTGTAGCATCACACGATTGCTCACACATACAACACCCATAATAAAAAGCAAAGTAAGAAATTACTGAGCATTCACATCTCTCTTCCACATTCTCAACCTAACCTACCTCAAGCACCTCATCTTCCTACTCATATTGGTAAAGAATATGATCTTGTCAAGCAGCTCCGTGCTACTCCAACTAAGATCTCTCTATGGGACTTAATACAAACATCACCTACATACCACGAAATGCTCCATGAGGCTCTTCAAAAGGTAGTTGTTCCACCTTCTATTAGACCAAATGATGTAGCATCTTTGTTAGATTGTATGCAGGCAACAACATCTGATATATCATTTTAGCAACATGAGTTACCTCTCATAGAAGTTGAAAACCAATATGAACCTCTCATGATATTTGTCACATTTGGTAAAAAGAGAATAAGACACACTATGATTGATGGTGGATCAGGTCTTAATGTTTGTGGAATAGATTTGTTAAATAAATTCAATGTTGATACCTCTTGCATTCAACCAGATGATAAACTCAACATTCGTGGCTTTGATAATGTAGGTAGGCAATCATTGGGTACCTTACCTCTTAAGGTTGGACCTGTGACATTGCCTACCCTTATCCATGTCATGCCTAATTCTATTTCATACAATCTTCTTCTTGATGGACCATGGATTCATGCCATGGGAGCAGTTTTGTCTACCCTTCATCATTCAATAAAGTTCATATTTGAAAATAAAGTGCATACAATTGAAGTTGATCCAACTCCTGATAGTTGCTTGAAAATAGAAGTGAGATATCAAACTCCTTTAAGTAGTTTGATCCCTTCTTCAACACTACCCTCTGCTACTAACAATAGTATTGGTAAGAATGGTGTTGGTCTTTCGAATGAGCTTTTCGATGATGATTGGGGTTTGTTGGATTTCACGCCCTCCTTTGTGGGTGAATATAAAATCCCACACTCTCACCTTAAGTCCTCGAAGGTAAATACAATTTCCTCAATAGAATCTCATACTCCTACAATGTTAAACTTAAATTTAATGATGATGGAACCTTTAAAATGGATGAAGATCCACCTTCCCCTACAAGAATGGTTGCCATTTGTGATAAAGTATCATCTCAATGCAATGAATCATCTAATTATAATGCATGTCTTGGTAAAGAAGTGGCCTCTTTAGATTTCAATCCCCATGGGATGATTGAAACAAAGATGGATCCTCCTCACTATAATAAAAATAACGATCCTTCTTCTTCAACATATAATCATACTTCTAAAAATAAAACTAGCCATATGACCTCTCTTTGTCCTTCGATCTTAGAGAAGCGTTATGGGAATGGATTCAACATTCTTGCTGTTATGTTAGAAAAAGTAACCTTGGGGGCTTTTTCCTCTTAAGGTTTAGCTCTCAGGTCCCTTAGAATGCATTTAGATCATCTTGCATGATTTTGATGACTCTTGATGAGAAAACACTGAAGTTTCATGGCAATTTGGACTCAGGGGATGCACTTAACATAAATCATGCCTGAAATAGGGGGGAGGACTTGGGCACCCACGACCTAGTCCTACCCTATTTTAGGTCAGGACCAATTTCAAAGTGTCAGTTTATGACCGTTATTTGGGTCCTATGCTGACACGGTAAGTTTGAATTACGAAATTCTTAGCGAGAATGTTTGTAGTTGCATATATAAGCATGATTAGTGATTCATTTGTAAACTAGATGGAAACTAGATGAGCATTGTGATTTTGTGAAAGTGATTCAAGGCATTCATTGTGTTGCAGAGTAGTATTTTGTTGTTTTTGTGTTTGTATTTGCAGATTTGGCATCCATATCCTCATGGCATGAAGAACATCTTCCTTCCATGAGATATTCACTACAAGGTGATATCAATTATCTTTTCTATCATTTATCAGTTGGATTTTTGCCTCTATCCCGTAGGGATACGCACTCTTTATCTGACAACGGTGTTTGGAAGACTTGAATGTCTCTCCAAGGCTTGACTGAGGCAAGCCTCTAAACACCACAACCCCCAACCTATTTTTCCATAATTGCAGGTTACAGGTTGCAAAAGTGAAAGAAGTGGAGTTACAGGAGAGCAGTGTAGACTGTTAGAATTGTAGATCAGAGAATAAAACAGGGACCTAGACTCGAGCACCCGCTCATTAGTCCTCTAGATCCTGCAAGTGTAAAATCTTTAGAACAACAGGAACAAGTTGCAGACAAGATTCCCAAATCTCGACAAAAACTGTGGCATTGGACTAAGACTAAGGCACCCACTCATTAGTCCCTGACTTTTCTGGACACTAAACTTCAAAACCTGGTATGCATTTGATTATCATTTGATATCTCTGTGTGCGATCATTTTCCATAATTCATCTATTTGTTTATGATTTCACAAAATTAGGGTTTTGAGCATAATTGGGCTTAATTAAACAATAAATTTACACAATTCCAATATTCCCCTATGTTCCAAGTGATACAAGATCTATAGTATAATTCTCTACTTGGTCAAATGTCCTTGAATGTTTAGTGGTGAAAGGAGGATCAACAAAAACCATTAAAAACAAACCCTAAACATTTTTCACCCTAAACATTTTGGTGAACCCATGTTCTTTTGAATTTTGTACCTTGTTGAGTGTTGTGCTTCATATTTACATTCATTCCATTCATTCATTTCATTTTTCATCTTATTGCATTTGAAAAATTACAAAAAATTTAAAAAATTGGAAAATTTTGAAAAAATTGGCATTTTTAGCTTGCATTTTCAAATAATTTGAATTAGTTGGCATTTAATTTCAGAAAATTACTATCATTATCATCAGATCTGATTTAAAATACAAAATTTTTTCATTCATCATTCATTTACATTGCATTTTCATGCTTAAATGGATAAAAATTGCTTGAAATTGTGCATTTTTCCATATAACCTAGTTTTGCATTAGCCAGGGTTTGTAGTCAAAATCTTGTTTCATATTTTACTACCCTTTAAAAACACTAATTGGGACTGATTTCTAACTGTAGTGTTCATCATAGTGGTCCTCTTGAAAAATTTCATGCCTAGGGTTTAAAAACCTTGCTTTTTCACTAGATTTTGGCCTTATCGTCTCTCTAGATTTGCAACATAGGCGTGTTGTAAAGGATTTTTCTAAACTAATTAGCTTTTATCAGGGTTATTATCTTCTTCCCCTCTTCAAATTATTTACAACACCCTTTTTATTGGGTTTTTGCATTGAACTTTGGTGAAAAATTACATATTTTCGCTATATTTTCCCTAGGGTTTGACTCAGATTTGCACTCCAAGCATGTTGTGACAGATTTTATGGCTTTACGTGACTGATATTACTGTTATAATCTTCTGCACATTTTGAAATTCTTTACAACACCCTTTTTATTGGGTCTTTGCATTGAAAATTTGTGAAAATTTACATATTTTAGTGTATTTTCACTAGGTTTTGACTTGTCATCATTCTAGGTTTGCATCAAAAAGTGTATTGTAAAGGATATTATTTCTTTATTGGACTGATATTACACATATTATTTGCTTCCCCTAATCAATTTCCTTACAACACCTCTTCTTTCACTTATTTGCATTGAAAAAAGTTGAAAAATCAAGCATTTTAGGTCATTTTCACACATAGTTTTGCATTCATGGATTCTCCTTGTCATTTATCTCTGGAAGACTTATTTGAGTACATTATTAATTATGATAATTTTTTCAAATTCACTAATAAACATCCTTAAGTCTTGCATCAAATAGACTACATCTATGGTATAGACTTGTCTGTAAGCACTACCTGTGATATCCTTCGAACAATAGCTTATTTTGAAAGCTTTCTCACTATCGTGGGTGTTTTCCCTTCAATATTGGAAAATCTCACTAATTTTATTTCTGAAAATAACTATGGGGAAAGTAGTAGTGAATATATTATTCCATCTTTCCCTTCATTTCATGATGACATAATGGAAATTCTTTCTGAGACCTATGAGAATGATATAGCAATGGGTGATTCATTGAACAAAGAGACTTGTCCCAACATAACCCCGCTTAGTGAGGATATTTTGGCACAAGAAGAAGACATCATTGATACATTTGTCCATACTACTCTTCCATCCCTTCCTTCTCTCCTTGGCTAGGATGATGCTTTGGATGAGGTAGAGTCCCTTTGTGAACATTTGCTTCAACCTGCTGAAACTGAAAAGTTACCACCCGATGCTCAAGAACTTCTCAATTACATCTTAAATAAAGAAATAGATCATGGACCTCTACTTGAACCTTCACATACCTTGGAAAACAATGAAATTTCACATGACATTGAAGAACAAACAGTCCCTCAAAATCAAGGTATTCCCACACCCTATATATGGACTGAAATGAGCACTTTTTAGGTTCCTCAATAACTTAAATCAACTGGAAAGGGAATTATAAAAGCTCCTACATCACCCCATTTAACTGACATGGAAAATTGCAATATCCCCTCTCTACCATCATTAATAGACAACCTTCCTACAAGGATACCCTTACAAACTCATGAAAATGTGGAAGAGAGAAGAAGAGATATAGCTATAACCATTAAGGTAAAGATCAAGATCTGTGATGACTGCTAACTTGATTATCCCTACAGGTAACTATTTCTAACCCTTTACCTCCATGTTGTGTTTCCCCCGTGATGTGTTATGTGTTGTTTAGGCCTCCTGGGATGACCCTTGACTCTCTTGTAAGGTCCAGGATACTGGGAGACCGTCTCTGTTGTGACCCTTCTTCTATTTGTATCATCACTCTTTTATATTGCTTCTCCTCTATTTTCACTGTTGTGTGTTGTGTCTTATGGACATAGCATTGCAGTTGGCAACTTGGGGGTAACCTCCTACATGATTGTCCCTAAGGCACTTATTTCTCCTCTCTCAATTTATTGTTTCCCTTCCTCTTGTGTTTCTATCTAGCGGGCAGATGATGAAAAACATATTATACTGATATGGACCTAGTGTCCCTTCAATGAGAAATCAATAAATGGACCAAGTCCATACATGACGATGGAGTTGATATATATTATTCGACACTTGGCTAGTAGAATCACTTCGTGTTATCTTGATGTTGTCTTATCACACTTACAAACCATAACAATACTACTGCTCCGTGCACTTAGTTTGTCTTTAAATCTCACCTTGGTTACACTTAGTTTTGAGATTTCTGTGGTATAGCCCCACGGTTATACTTGGTCTCTGAATCCTTAGTATAACCTTGGCTCTTTGTGTGAATGATCATATGCATTATTGTTTATCATGATTATATGGACGCTAACACTTTTCTTGCAGGAATGTGTTTGTGGGAACATTTGGCAATCATAACGTACATGTCACCTCCAGGGGGCATGGGCTTTGCGAGATCTCGTGTTCCCTTGTGTGTTTTCTTCCTACCTTAAAGTGCTTGATATCGATACCTGATATCAACCACCTTAAGGTGGGGACATATATAAGGTAAGATGTTTGATTTAGATGCTAGTAAATTATGTTTTTTCTCAGGTGCAGTCTTAAAGACTGGTGGCGATGAGTCCCTCCTGCACTCTGAGATTTGTTTCAAATCTATTGCAATCACTTAATCCCTCTACGGAGGCAGGATATCATATATATCCTTTTTATCTTAAGCCCTCTGTGAAGGTGGGGATGGTGTATTTCTTAAGGAGAGTGCACATATTGTCATTTTCAAAAGTCCTTTACAGAGGCGAGGAGCAGTTTTGTGACTAACTTAACCCTTAAGCATGTCTTCAGTGATTGTTGTGGCAAAGCCCAATCGTCGGTGTGTGCCTATAATGTGCCTAAGATGGTGATGAACCTAGAAATAGGAACACTCCATCGCTTGTCTGTCATATTTTCTCCATGTCTTCCATGTGTGTGTATATAGTGTGTTTGTTCCCAAGCATAGTCTTAAAGACCAATGGCGATGAGTCCCTCCTATGCTTTGGGATTTGTATGGCATGCTTTCTTTGTATGGTGTGTTTGTTCTCAAGCGCAGTCTTAAAGACTGGTGGTGATGAGTCCCTCCTACACTCTGAGATTTGTTTGGCGTGTGTGTTGCCCCATATGTAGTTTAAAGACTGGTGGTGATGAGTCCCTCCTGCATTATGGGTGGTTTGTTTACTTTCCTTGTACTTGTATCTGCATTTCATATATGAGAAAAAGAAAAAGAAAATCATCACTATATTCACTGCATTCATTGTGTTTTGCGTCTCTTCAATACTGTCTTCTCCGTATCTTGCGTGACTGTAACTATCTTCTCTGTGTTTTGAGTGCCTGTTACTGTCTTCACTGTGATTGGTGTGTCTTCTCCGTGCTTGGCATGTTTTCTATGCTTGTTGACCATACTTTAATGCATGTATTGGCCTCATGTTTATACATACATTAAAGTGGGGGCTAAATGTTATGTTGGAAAAAGTAACCTTGGGGGCTTTTTCCTCTTAAGGTTTAGCTCCTGAGTCCCTTAGAATGCATTTAGAGCATCTTGCATGATTTTGATGACTCTCAATGAGAAAAGCCTAAAGTTTCATGGCAATTTGGACTCAAGGGATGCACTTAACATAAATCCTATCTAAAATAAGGGGGAGAACTTGGGCGCCTGCGCCCTAGTTTTGCCCTATTTTAGGTCAGGACCAATTTCAAAGTGTCGGTTTATGACCGTTATTTGGGTCCTATGTCGACATGGTAAGTTTGAATTATGAAATTCTTAGCGGGAATGTTTGTAGTTGCATATATAAGCATGATTAGTGATTCATTTGTAAACTAGATAGAAACTAGATGAGCATTGTGATTTTGTGAAAGTGGTTCAAGGCATTCATTGTGTTGCAGAGCAGTATTTTGTTGTTATTGTGTTTGTATTTACGGATTTGGCATCCATCTCCTCATGACATGAAGAGCATCTTCCTTCCATGAGATCTTCACTACAAGGTGATATCAATTGTGTTTTCTATCATTTATCAGTTAGATTTTTGCCTCTATCCCATAGGGATATGCACTCTTTATCTGACAACGGTGTTCGGAAGACTTGAATGTCTCTCTGGGGATTGACTGAGGCAAGCCTCTACACACCACAACCCCCAACACATTTTTACATGATTGCAAGTTACAAGTTGTGAAAGTGAAAGAAGTGGAGTTGCAGGAGAGCAGTGCAGATTGTCAAAATTGCAAATCAGAGAAGAAAATAGAGACCTAGACTTGAGCGCCCACTCATTATTCCTCTGGATCTTGCAACTGCAAAATCTTCAGAGCAACAAGAACAAGTCGCAAACAAGATTCCCAGATCCTGACAAAAAATGTGGCACTGGACTAAGGCATCTGCTCATTAGTCCCTGACCTTTCTGGACACCGTTCTTCAAAATCTGGTATGTATTTGATTGTCATTTGATATCTTTGTGTGCGATCATTTTCTGCAATTCATCTATTTGTTTACGATTTCACAAAATTAGGGTTTTGAGCATAATTGGGCTTAATTGAACAATAAATTTACACAATTCCAATCTTCCCCTATGTTCCAAGTGATAGGAGATCTGTAGTAGAATTCTCTACTTGATTGAATGTCCTTGAATGTTTAGTGGTGAAAGGAGGATCAACAAAAACCATTAGAAAACAAATCCTAAACATTTTTCACCCTAAACACTTTCAAAACAAGGATACAATGGAAATGGGTTAGATGTAAAGAACAAGGAATTAAAGAGCCTGTAGAACCAACACCACACTTGTCCAAAGTAGGTTTGGGTTTTCAGCCTTCTCCTACGTTCTCATCACCATGTTTACAACAAAAAGGTTTACTTCCTACTCCCCCTATATCTTCTCTTTTATCTCAACAAGAGTATATTTTGTCGAGTCTAACCAAAGACTGCTTAATCACTTGTCCTCCTCTAAAACACCAAAATATTCAACAAAATAATCATTCAACACTTTATTGTGTGTATCATCGAGCACTTGGCCATTCCACTAATGAATCTCAAGTCCTAGGTGACAAAATTTAACAACTTCGAAAAAAGCTTGGCTTTACTTCAAAATATACAATAGATCTTGATTAACTTTACTTCACCAACAATTAAGAAAATCAAACATAACTTGGTCCTAGGACTAGGGTGCCTAGATGAGTTTGGGGTGCTCAGGGAGGACCAGAGTGCCCAGCAGGGTCTAGGGTGCTCAAGAAGGACCAAGGTGCCCAGCAAGGTCTAGATCACCCCAAGAGGATAGTGGCATCCTAGGGACCACTAAAAAGTGTCCCCCAGGCCCCTTTTTGCCTCAGAATGTGACAAAATCATTACATTAATCACCTTTCTTCCATCTAAATGGCACCTTGTAGCAATGCACGGTGTCATACCATGACTACACAAGCCATTGTGTATCATGCCTGCAAGCATCACCTTGGTTTTCTCATCTTGGGGCAACCCCTTATTGCAATGTAGCTCTTGTAAACACATCTCATTTGGGCGTGTGCTTTTAGAAAGCTCTCGTATCCATTTCATATTTCTTTCTCATTCTATCTTAAAGGCAATTGCTCCCTGTTGAAGTTAGCAATCAGTTTAAGGTGGGGGCATATATCGTACTATGAGTCTTACTCTCTTCATTCCATCTAAACACTTATTGGTTATCAAATCTACACTCTATTAGAAAGGATTATGGAATGCCTAGAAACAAGATCTTGAGTCTATCTTGTACTCCTAGGTTTAAACTTGGAAGCAAGATCTCAAGTCTATCTTGTTTTTCCCAAGTTGAAGCTCCTTGCATGTTTAGGAGAAGGGTTGCGCCATCGACTAGAGCTTGGTAGTAAGGTTGGTTCACCTTCTTATTGTGCAAGACTTCGTAAAATCCTCTCACGAGAGGTAGCTTTGTGTATTCCCTTGAGTGGAAACACTTACCTTTTGAGATAGATTATGTGTTTGATGTGTTTGTACTTCTCCTATGTTTCTTCTTATTTCTAACTAATCCCTTAGCATTCTTCTTTATTACATCTTGGGGAATGATGTATGGTGATTGAGACACCTTTTAGACTAACTTGTCTCTTATCATGCTAACTCAAGGTCTTCCATTATGTGTTTCTTGTGTTGCATTCTCTATGTATTCCTTATGCTTCACATGTATTCCATGTGTATTCTATGTATACTCTATGCCTTGTATGTGTATTATTTGTGTCAAGCGTGTATACTTTGTGTATTGTGTGTATGCATTGTGATTTCTCAATTGTATGCCTTGTGTATGTCTTATCTCATGTATGGGAATGAATTATGTCATGTGTCTTATGGGTATGACAATCATCATAGACTCCTAGAATCCTAAACTTGGGGGCTTGATCACCCTTCAATTTTGGTGTCATTCTATGGCTTCTATGTTCTATTTGAATTATGTCTTCTCCATCCTTTAGTATGAGTTTGAACGTAAGTTCATACCCACACTAAAGTGGGGGCTAAATGTTGAGTCATAAAATGTGTACACCACTATTTTACACTAGTTTAGCTCCTAGATGAGCCTCAAATATTCACCCTTGGTAATTAGGACCTATCTTAACACCTTTTTGAGCATTAATCATGTAGTTCTTGATCCTGATGCACATAACCCAGAAAAGAATAATAATGTGGGGCTAATCATACTTTAAGTGCCCTCTTTCGGTGATTATGTGGCTAAAGGACTAGGGCACCCAAGTGCCCTGGGACCTCCTTTAACCCTGCCCTAAATTGTGGCCTTGTCAGCTTAGGCCTCTTAAAACATTCCTAATGTTAGCATTGTGTGGTTTAATTCTCTAGAAATCAATGGGAATGCATATAAAAATAAGTTATTCTATTCATTTGAACATCTAACTCTCTCTAGCGAAATCTTGGCACTCTTACATTCTCTCTCTTTCTCTCTCATGCTCTCTACAGCTCTCTCTTGTGGATTATTGTTGCGGCACTAACATATTGTAGGTCTTGTGAAGATCTTTGGAGGCTACACCAACTTCTTGAGTCAAGTTGTGATATTGTCTACAAGTATACAAGGGTTTCCATGCTCATGGTGACTTCTTTCCTTCATGCTTTATGTTAGCATTCCATTCTACTTCAAATTTGCCTCTGTACTCCTAGGGCACACACTCTTTATCAATCATCTTTCCTATTGTGGAGGTGGAAACAACATTCATGGGGCTTGACATAGGAAAGCTCCTAAATAGCACCCAATCATTTTCCTTCTTGCATGTGTGTAGGTCAGACGAATAGGTTTCAGGAGTAGATCTCTGGGAAGAAGACTAAGGTTGTTACAAACCTGACTACGAAATCAATTTCTACTAACCCTAATTAGGGTCTAGAACACCTCAGTGCCCTTGTCCTTGACCTCTTTCCTTCCAGATCAGGTTCTCCTATGTTCACTAATCTTTTTTCTTCTTTCGTATTTTCCATATCTATCTCCGTTTGTCTGTTATGCTCTGATCTTCGTCAACTAGGATTTCATGTCTTGGCTCTAGCTTGATTGATTGGATTTGGTTAATTTCTTCTCTATACAACAAAAAGGTAGAACCCATATAGTTTGGCTCTCATTCTTTGGTAGAAGCCAAGCTTGGTTTGTGTCACAATATTTTGTAGAAGAGGGTTTGACCTAGTTTGATCTATTGAGCTAGTATCTCTTTTCTACTTAACAATATTTTGAAGTGAAAACAAATCATTATGGTAAACATTAAAATGTGGGAGAAAAAGGAGAGAACCACCTGAGGGAATATAATTAAGGAGTGCATATTAGGGTAGTAGGGGAAGAGGAAATAGGGGAGGGAAAGGATTTGATGCAGATAGTACAAGGGAAGAGGATGTTGCAAGTATGTGCTAATTGGTGTTGTCATTGATGTCAACAAGCTTGTGTTGTCATTGGTGCCAACTGTGTCTTCTGATGAGGTGGTTGTTGTTTGATTAAGTTGTCTTGCTAAAAGTGATTTTGTTACTTTGTAGAGGTGCTGAAGATGTTGAGGATATGCTTCTGTTGTTGGGTTTCCAAATGCTTTTGAGAAAATTTGATTAAAAAAGGAAACAATGTGTTGAAGATGTGTTTTGTCTTAACAGAGTTATGATCAAGTTCTACTCCACATTTCATCCTAATTAAATATCTAATTGTGCGGTTTGGATATGTGGTTTAGAAGTGTTTGAAGATCCTAATTCCAGAATTTGGTGCTACGGATCGTTGTGCAGTAAAAGTTGTGTTCACCAGTTTGAGAATAGTGTTTGACAATGTTTGCAGTGTGTCTAGGAGAAAGTATTTTGCTCCGCATTTCTCCGCAGAATGGTTTCAGGTGTTGTAGTTCTAGATTTATGCTTATAAGGTTTATATCTTTCTTTAATTCAAGTGGTTCATGGTTTGGTGCTCCACAAGTACATTTCTCAAGTTGCAGATGGTGACAGAGTATGATATAGATGGTTAAGTACTCTGGTGTGAAGTTTCTTCAAGTGAAAGATGTTGTAAAGGAATTTGCTGGTTTTCAGGTGCTTGTGGATGTTTCTAGATCATGTTCGAGCTTGGTACATGGTCCGCATGTTTTCGTTTGATTTTGAGGAAGTGTGCATTTAAAAGTTCATGGTGTAAACACAAGGATGGCCGACTTGGTTGTTTATGTTAGATCTAGGGCACACAACTGAGAGGGGGGGTGAATCAGTTGTACAAAAACTTGCTTCTAATTCAAACTATATACACCTAAAATTGGCTCAGGTTGAATTAAGTAAATATTTTGATATTTATCTTAATTCTTATTTTCTTCTGTCAATTAAATAAATATTATAAGTTTATTTGATTGTTTCATTATCCCATAATTAAATAAAATCATTTTATTTAATTAAATTCCCTAAATTCTTCTAATGTCTCAAGTCCTAAATCCACTTCATCAATCCACCTCATCTCTTCCACCTCACCATGTGGCACATATAATTAAATATTCTTAATATTTAATTAGCTAATATCCTCAATTATCCAAAATTGAATTTTTAATTCAATTGTCCCCCACTATCCTCTAAAATTGAATTTTTAATTCAATTGTCATCCACTAATTGAATTTTTAATTCAATGGTCCTCCACTAATTGAATTTTTAATTCAATTATCCTCCACTCTTCCACTAAATGAATTTTTATTCAATTGTCCTCCACTAATTCAATTAAAAAATTCAATTTGTCATAATCCACTCTCATTAAAAATAAATTTTTAAATCATCCATTATGAATTAAAGATTCACAAAAAATGAGAGCCATTGATCTCATCTTTTGATCCTCACCCTCCATTCCTTTTTCAAAAATCTATAAATGAAACCCTCACCCAAGCCATTTATACACACTTCATCTTGCACAATCACTATACCCAAATTTCTCTCATTCTCTTCTTCATTCCATTTTCAAGTGTCCTCCATTATCATGTGTTTGAAATTCACATTCAACACAAACAGGTATCAAAGCCATTCTTCCTTTGTCATCTTCAACAAGCAAGCAAGCAAGGAAAGCTTCTGAGGGCTTCACAATTAGGATCAAAGAAAGATAGGCAAACAATAAAAAAGGATAGGTAAAGGAGTTTGTAAGTATATTTACTTGTGTTAGTTTTAAATCTTCTTTGCTTTCAACTTCCATTGATGTTTGGGTTTATTTATCATTATTGATCAAATCTATTTCACCCTTTACATTTTGGCACCCACCGTGATCTAATCCACATTGTTTGTGAGTGTTTGTCTTAGAGTTTTTGTTGCAGATTCAGGTGTTTCAAAGACCATTCGGGCATCAACTCTCACAAATGGCTTCCTACGCACAAATCGAGCTCACCGTTGAGTCCGGGAGGCTTCAGAGGTAAGAAATCCCCTATCATTTGTCTAGTTTTGTTACCCAAAATTTTTTGAATTTTTTTTTTTAATTTTTCAGTCCATTTTTTTTGCAATAAAATTTTTTTTTAAAAAAGAAATTTTTCTTGTTTAAAACAAAAAAAAATAGCAAGCATTTTTTATTTTTAGATCTTCTCTTTTTTTTGCAAAAGTAGAAAATCACAATAAATAAATTTAAAAAAAAAAAAATCAAATTACATTAGGTTTTGAGTTTGTTTTTTTCTTATTAAAAAAAAAATTAAAAAAAACACATTGCAAGGGCCGTAGCCCCTGCACCCCCTCCCGACCCGCGCGCCACCCGCGTGCCACCGTGTAGCACCCTTTCCCCCCTGTGCCCTCTGCAACCCAGCCCCCGTGCCTCCCCTTCCCCGGCCCCCTGCCCTACGTCCCCACCACTCCCCTGCGCCCTCTACACCCCAACCCCCGCGCCTTCTCTCCCCTCTGCCACCCCTCACTCCTGCGGACTCCCCTCCCCCGAGCCCCTCTCCCCCGATCTCGTCCCTCCTCCTCCGACACTCCCCCACATCCCTACCCTATGACCTGCCTCCCCCGATCCCTACTCCGTGCGGCCTCCGTCGTCTCCCGACCCCCGTGCTCCACCTCCGCCCGCTCCCCTCCGCGCTCCACCCACCACTCAGCCTTTGCTCCGCCTGCTCCCCTCCGTCGCCGCCTACCACAACCACCTCCACCGCCCATGCCTCCATAGCCTCCACCGCCGCCACCTGCCCACCACCTCTGCCGCCCCTCCACCCCCCACACACACATACATTAAAAACACAATTAAAAAAACTCATAAAAAATAAATAAATAAATAATAATAATATAACTATAAATTTATAAAAAAAACGGGGGGGCATTTTTTTTTTTTTTAATTTTCCACTTAGCAAAATAGGCGTTTTTTTTTCTTTTGGCCTAACTTTTTACAGGTCAATCAAATTTTCACAAATTTATAGTCGTTGGAATGGTGATTGGACAAACTTCACAATGGTAATGATGTTTTTCGCCTACTTGATCAATTTCATCAGGTATATGCAGTCAAACCTCCCATTTGTTTAAAACCTTCAAATGGCCATAACTTTGGCATCTTTTATCGAATTCTCATGAAATTTTTTTTGGCAACAGCATAGAATTGCGTGTAAATTTTAATTTTCATCTCTATTCTTGCTGTCCACAATCCTATTTTCATGCAATTTTTTAAATCATGTGTTTTGCACCTAGTCATTTGATTTACAGAATTTTTGATTGTATTTTTGTTTTGTGGACTATAGGTGGATATCAAGGGACTGCTAATCCAGTTTGGTGCCAAAACGTCCACTGAAGACCATCATTTTCACTTAGTGTGGAATCAGACTAATTTCGGCAATTGTTCATGCAACTTGAATACAACTCATCTAGTTCTAATTATTCCCTAAATTTTTCTAATGTCTCAAGTCCTAAATCCACCTCATCTCTTCCACCTCACCATGTGGCACATATAATTAAATATTCTTAATATTTAATTAGCTAATATCCTCAGTTATCCAAAATTGAATTTTTAATTCAATTGTCCCCCACTATCCTCCAAAATTGAATTTTTAATTCAATTGTCCTCCACTAATTGAATTTTTAATTCAATGGTCATCCACTAATTGAATTTTTAATTCAATTATCCTGCACTCTTCCATTAATTGAATTTTTAATTCAGTTGTCATCCACTAATTGAATTAAAAATTTTAATTTGTCATAATCCACTCTCATTAAAAATAAATTTTTAAATCATCCATTATGAATTAAAGATTCACAAAAAATGAGAGCCATTGATCTCATCTTTTGATCCTCACCCTTCATTCCTTTTTCAAAAATCTATAAATGAAACCCTCACCCAAGCCATTCATACACACTTCATCTTGCACAATCACTATACCCAAATTTCTCTCATTCTCTTCTTCATTCCATTTTTAAGTGTCCTCCATTATCATGTGTTTGAAATTCACATTCAACACAAACAGGTATCAAAGCCATTCTTCTTTTGTCATCTTCAACAAGCAAGCAAGCAAGGAAAGCTTCTGAGGGCTTCACAATCAGGATCAAAGAAAGATAGGCAAACAATGGAAAAGGATAGGTAAAGGAGTTTGTAAGTATATTTACTTGTGTTAGTTTTAAATCTTCTTTGCTTTCAACTTCCATTGATGTTTGGGTTTATTTATCATTATTGATCAAATCTATTTCACCCTTTACATTTTGGCGCCCACCGTGATCTAATCCACATTGTTTGTGAGTGTTTGTCTTAGAGTTTTTGTTGCAGATTTAGGTGTTTCAAAGACCATTTGGGCATCAACTCTCACAAATGGCCTCCTACGCACAAATCGAGCTCACCGTTGAGTCCGGGAGGCTTTAGAGGTAAGAAATCCCCTATCATTTGTCTAGTTTTGTCACCTAAAATTTTTTTAATTTTTCAGTCCATTTTTTTTGCAATAAAATTTAAAAAAAAAAATAGAAATTTTTCTTGTTTAAAACAAAAAAAAATAGCAAGCATTTTTTATTTTTAGATCTTTTTTTTTGCAAAAGTAGAAAATCACAAAAAAATAAATAAATTTTTTTAAAAAAAAAAATCAAATTACATTAGGTTTTGAGTTTGTTTTTTTCTTATTTTAAAAAAATTAAAATTAAAAAAAAACACATTGCAAGGGCCGCAGCCCCTGCACCCCCTCCCCACCCGCGCGCCACCCCGCAGCACCCTTTCCCCCCTGTGCCCTCTGCAACCCGGCCCCCGCGCCTCCCCTCCCTCGGCCCCCTGCCCTACGTCCCCACCACTCCCCTGTGCCCTCTACACCTCGGCCCCCGCGCCTTCTCTCCCCTCCACCGCCCCTCACTCCCGCGGACTCCCCTCCCCCGACCCCCTCTCCCGTGATCTCGTCCCTCCTCTGTCGACACTCCCCCGTATCCCTACCCTGCAACCTGCCTCCCCCGATCCCTGCTCCGCACGGCCTTCGCCGTCTCCCGACCCCCGTGCTCCACCTCCGCCTGCTCCCCTCCGTGCTCCGCCCACCACTCAGCCTCCCCGCTCCCCTCCACCACCGCCGCCTGCCACAACCACCTCCGCTGCCCACGCCTCCACAGCCACCACCGCCGCCACCTGCCCACCACCTCTGCCGCCCCTCCACCCCCCACACACACACATACATTAAAAACACAATAAAAAAAACTCATTAAAAAAATTTTAAAAAAATAATAATAATATAACTATAAATTTATAAAAAAGGGGGGGCATTTTTTTTTATTTTTTATTTATTTTCCACTTAGCAAAATAGGCATTTTTTTCTTTTGGCGTAACTTTTTGTAGGTCAGTCAAATTTTCACAAATTTATAGTCATTGGAATGGTGATTGGACAAACTTCGCAATGGTAATGATGTTTTTCGCCTACTTGATCAATTTCATCAGGTATATGCAGTCAAACCTCCCATTTGTTTAAAACCTTCAAATGGCCATAACTTTGGCATCTTTTATCGAATTCTCATGAAATTTTTTTTGGCAACAACATAGAATTGCATGTAAATTTTAATTTTCATCTCTATTCTTGCTGTCCACAATCCTATTTTCATGCAATTTTTTAAATCATGTGTTTTGCACCTAGTCAGTTGATTTACAGAATTTTTGATTGTATTTTTGTTTTGTGGACTATAGGTGGATATCAGGGGACTGCTAATCCAGTTTGGTGCCAAAACGTCCACTGAAGACCATCATTTTCACTTAGTGTGGAATTAGACTGATTTCAAAAATTGTTCATGCAACTTGCATACAACTCATCTAGTTCTAATTATTCCCTAAATTCTTCTAATATCTCAAGTCTTAAATCCACCTCATCAATCCACCTCATCTTTCCACCTCATCTCTTCCACCTCACCATGTGGCACATATAATTAAATATTCTTAATATTTAATTAGCTAATATCCTCAATTATTCAAAATTGAATTTTTAATTCAATTATCCTCCACTAATTGAATTTTTAATTCAATGGTCATCCACTAATTGAATTTTTAATTCAATTATCCTCCACTCTTCCACTAATTGAATTTTTAATTCAATTGTCCTCCACTAATTGAATTAAAAAATTTAATTTGTCATAATCCACTCTCATTAAAAATAAATTTTTAAATCATCCATTATGAATTAAAGATTCACAAAAAATGAGAGTCATTGATCTCATCTTTTGATCCTCACCCTCCATTCCTTTTTCAAAAATCTATAAATGAAACCCTCACCCAAGCCATTCATACACACTTCATCTTGCACAATCACTATACCCAAATTTCTTTCATTCTCTTCTTCATTCTATTTTCAAGTGTCCTCCATTATCATGTGTTTGAAATTCACATTCAACACAAACATGTATCAAAGTCATTCTTCCTTTGTCATCTTCAACAAGCAAGCAAGCAAGGAAAGCTTCTGAGGGCTTCACAATTAGGATCAAAGAAAGATAGGCAAACAATAGAAAAGGATAGGTAAAGGAGTTTGTAAGTATATTTACTTGTGTTGGTTTTAAATCTTCTTTGCTTTCAACTTCCATTGATGTTTGGGTTTATTTATCATTATTGATCAAATCTATTTCACTCTTTACATTTTGGCGCCCACCGTGATCTAATCCACATTGTTTGTGAGTGTTTGTCTTAGAGTTTTTGTTGCAGATTTAGGTGTTTCAAAGACCATTTGGGCATCAACTCTCACAAATGGCCTCCTACGCACAAATCGACCTCACCATTGAGTCCGGGAGGCTTTAGAGGTAAGAAATCCCCTATCATTTGTCTAGTTTTGTTACCCAAATTTTTTTTAAATTTTTTTTAAAATTTTTCAATCCTTTTTTTTTGCAATAAAATTTTTTTTTAAAAAAAGAAATTTTTCTTGTTTAAAACAAAAAAAAACAGCATGCATTTTTTATTTTTAGATCTTCTTTTTTTTTTGCAAAAGTAGAAAATCACAAAAAATAAATAAATAAATTTAAAAAAAAAAAAATCAAATTACATTAGGTTTTGAGTTTGTTTTTTTCTTATTTAAAAAAAAAAAAATTAAAAAAAAACACATTGCAAGGGCCGCAGCCCCTGCACCCCCTCCCCACCCGCGCGCAACCCCGTAGCACCCTTTCCCCCCTGTGCCCTCTGCAACCCGGCCCCCGCGCCTCCCCTCCCCCGACCCCCTGCCCTACATCCCCACCACTCCCCTACGCCCTCTACACCCCAGCCCCCGTACCTTCTCTCCCCTCTGCCGCCCCTCACTCCCGCGGACTCCCTTCCCCCGACCCCCTCTCCCCCGATCTCATCCCTCCTCCGCCAACACTCCCCGCATCCCTACCCTGCGACCTGCCTCCCCTGATCCCTGCTCCGCACGGCCTCCGCCATCTCCCGACCCCCTTGCTCCACCTCCGCCCGCTCCCCTCCGCGCTCCACCCACCACTCAGCCTCTGCTCCGCCCGCTCCCCTCCACCGCCGCCGCCTGCCACAACCACCTCCACTGTCCACGCCTCCATAGCCACCACCGCCACCACCTACCCACCACCTCCGCCGCCCCTCCACCCCCCACACACACACATACATTAAAAACACAAAAAAAAAAACTCAAAAAAAATAATAATAATAATAACAATATAACTATAAATTTATAAAAAAAAAAGGGGGGGGGGCTTTTTTTCTTTTTTTTCCTTTTTTGATTTTCCACTTAGCAAAATAGGCATTTTTTTTCTTTTGGCCTAACTTTTTGCAGGTCAGTCAAATTTTCACAAATTTATAGTCGTTGGAATGGTGATTGGACAAACTTCGCAATGGTAATGATGTTTTTCATCTACTTGATCAATTTCATCAGGTATATGCAGTCAAATGGCCATAACTTTGGCATCTTTTATCAAATTCTCATGAAATTTTTTTTTGCAACAGCATAGAATTGCGTGTAAATTTTAATTTTCATCTCTATTCTTACTGTCCACAATCCTAATTTCATGCAATTTTTTAAATCATGTGTTTTGCACCTAGTCATTTGATTTACAGAATTTTTTATTGTATTTTTGTTTTGTGGACTATAGGTGGATATCAAGGGACTGCTAATCCAGTTTGGTGCCAAAACATCCATTGAAGACCATCATTTTCACTTAGTGTGGAATCAGACTGATTTCGGCAATTGTTCATACAACTTGCATACAACTCATCTAGTTCTAATTATTCCCTAAATTCTTCTAATGTCTCAAGTCCTAAATCCACCTCATCTCTTCCACCTCACCATGTAGCACATATAATTAAATATTCTTAATATTTAATTAGCTAATATCCTCAATTATCCAAAATTGAATTTTTAATTCAATTGTCCCCCACTATCCTCCAAAATTGAATTTTTAATTCAATTGTTCTCCACTAATTGAATTTTTAATTCAATGGTCATCCACTAATTGAATTTTTAATTCAATTATCCTCCACTCTTCCACTAATTGAATTTTTAATTCAATTGTCCACCACTAAATAAATTTTTAATTCAATTGTTCTCCACTAATTCAATTTTTAATTCAATTGTCCTCCACTAATTGAATTAAAAAATTCAATTTGTCATAATCCACTCTCATTAAAAATGAATTTTTAAATCATCCATTATGAATTAAAGATTCACAAAAAATGAGAGCCATTGATCTCATCTTTTGATCCTCACCCTCCATTCCTTTTTCAAAAATCTATAAATGAAACCCTCACCCAAGCCATTCATACACACTTCATCTTGCACAATCACTATACCCAAATTTCTCTCATTCTCTTCTTCATTCTATTTTCAAGTGTCCTCCATTATCATGTTTTTGAAATTCACATTCAACACAAACAGGTATCAAAGCCATTCTTCCTTGTGTTCCATTCGACCCATATCTGTCCCATAATAAAATCCTGACAGTTACCTATCGTGGCTTGATACTCTCTCTCTTTATTGGCCTTGTCAACCAAAGTTTTGTCCCATACCGCATCTATTGCGCATGTCTAAGCATAGTGTCTCTCGTTGGTTTTCCATGGTCCAAGTCCATGAACTACGTTGCCTCTGCGTCGTCACGTAGGCAAGGCCATATTCCTATGCGCCCCCGAGGCTCGCATGGTCCCATCCATCCCATTTCTTGTCATCTTTCTTGTTGTCTCTCTTCTAGTCCATCCATGGTCTATTAGGGTTTACCCCAAACTACGTTGCCTCTGCGTCGTCACGTAGGCAAAAAAAAAAATACCAAACAAACCACCAAAAAAAAAAAAAAAAATAGTCGAAGCGGCGCAATCCATCTTCAAGAGAAAGGTTTCACTAGTCTGAGGTACCCATTTCAATTTAGTCTCAGGATCAAGGATCAGGTTCCACTTTGCAATCAGTTTTCATCCATTTCATCCAAACAGTCTCTCTCTTGCCAAATCGTCCCATCCACCTTCTATCAGGTTTTCTTGTCCCAAAGTCAGTTTATTCCATATCAGTTCGACATAGGTCCCTTTTTCATACCCTTTGTGAATTCACGTAAGCCTAGTAGGTCACAGAACCTTGCTAGTAGTCTCGTTGCACGACTAGTCCCTACCCAGTAAGACAGGTATCGAGTACCCTTACTGGTGGCTACCATCTTGTGTCAACCGTCTTGCTTGAAGTCATTGAGTGAAAAAATCCTTTGTCCAAGTCCCTTCCTAGATATCCTATTCACAACAGTCTCAGTCCACTTCATCTCGCGTCACTGTGCATGGTTCTTACCAGATCTCAGTATAAAAAGCAACTTGAAATGGCTGGCTCATCCAACCACATCGTCACCCCTCATGATAGTGATGAAGAATTTTCTCATGAAGATTACCAAGAACACATCTTTTTTGGTTGCAAGAGTTTTTATGGTTTTTTACTTTTGTGTGATTTTGTTTTGTTTTGACTCTATTTGGACCAAAAAAAAAGAACAAGTACAAAATCATAGGCTCGAAATGGATAAGAAGGGTTTTTGGCCACTAGAATGAAAGGTGTTTAATGAGGGCAACCATTCGAGTGGTTACACATGCGGCATCACTACTCTCTATTATGGAGTCTCCCAGCCTGCAAGGGTTGCGCCTTGGAGGGTTTTGGGGGAGGTTGGTTGTCGGTGTAACACAACTTCACTCGTTGTTTGAAGCTTTCACTCCAAACAAAATTTATTTATAGTGGCTTGGAAGGGCTTGGCATCTAGCCTGTTACCACTTAGGGTCATTCCTACTTGGATAAGCGGTATCCAAGAGCAGACCCCTCTAAAGGAAAAACACATGCGAAAATGATACTTCTGGCATTTTGGTCACCCAAGATAGGGGAGAGCATAGTCCTGGTATCATTCCCAAAAACACAGTATACAGTGGTTCTTTTCCTCTAGTTAAAATGAAAAAAACTAGATGAGCTATCTACTTGGGCAAGCACAGAACTTTAAAGTGAGTAGCAAGATAGCAGTGGTCCAATTTTAACCAAGATAGCAATGATGAGTTCAATTTTATCCACGATAGCACGAGTTGTGAACTGTGAAGTGTTGGTCAATCGAGATAGTAGTGGTTTAGTTTTAACCCAGATAGCAATGATGAGTTCAATTTTAATTTACGATGGCCCAAGTTGTTAACTTTGAAGTGTTTAAACAGATAGCAATGTTCATTCCCATTTGTAAGATAGCAATGATCTAACTAAAGAAGATAGCAATATGCAGATATAGCAATGGTTCAATTACTTTCTTCCTAGTTATGGACTACGTGATATTGGCATGTATGCATTTGTGCTTTCCTAATTAGAGTTAGATGCAAATTGTATGAACAATGGGTTACTCCTTCCTAATTAGAACTAGATGAGAATTGTATGCACCTAGTCATTTGATTTACAAAATTTTTGATTATATTTTTGTTTTGTGGACTATAGGTGGATATCAGGGGACTGCTAATCCAGTTTGGTGCCAAAACGTCCATTGAAGACCATCATTTTCACTCAGTGTGGAATCAGACTAATTTCAGCAATTGTTCATGCAACTTGCATACAACGCATCTAGTTCTAATTAGGAAGGAGTACCTCAAACAAGAAATGTCAAATCTCAAGATGGTTACGAATACAAAAACTTACTCCTTGGAGGATATCGCACCATACCCCTTTGACAAAAGTCTAAACATGGCACCCTTTCCCTTCTGATTCGAAGTTCCTAAATTAGATAAGTATAAAGGGAAAGGGGACCCTAGAGATCATATTAGGGAATTCAACGCAGCATGCATGGAAGTAGCTCACGATGAGACCTACTTAATGAGACTTTTCCCTAGATCCTTGGGTAGTCAAGCTATGGAGTGGTTTTCACGCCTCCCACTAGGCATCAAATCTTTTGATGAACTTGTCAACAAATTTATCACGCATTTCTCTTACAATATCGAGCACAAGGTTTCTATGCTAGATTTATACAACACCAAACAAAAGAGTGGTGAATCATTCACCACTTTCCTACAACAATGGAGATAACTAGCAAGTAAGTGCTCCTATGATATGCCTGAGAAACAGCTAATGGAGATGTTTGTCCATAACCTCAATAACGATCTTAGCTATCAAATACTAATACAATGCCCTACATCATTCTCCAAAGTCATTGAAATGGGATTGTTCATTGAAAAAGCTATGATCGCCAAGGAGCAAATCAAGTTATATAAAGACACACCTACCTCCAATTACTCAACGGATAAATCAAAGTTTTGGACCAAAAATAAGAATGTGGTCAATGATGGGCTAGTAGATGCCAAGGCAGCAACTCCCAAGCAACAACCCATATTCACTCTTAAAGGAGAAACAAACAATGGTCCGCTCAATAAACCACCCTATCGGGAGCCCAGACCTTGGTTCAGTTCAAATCCAAGGAGAAAATTCACACCATTGGGTGAGTCACAAGAGTCCGCACTAAGGAAGTTCTTGGCTAACAATGAAATCTCTCTACCGCCAACAAGTGATTACGAACCTATAGTCAAACCTCCCTACTAGAAGGACACAGACTATTGTGAATATCATTGAGGCAGGGGGCATACAACCAACAACTGCATCTGCCTCAAAAATGTCATACAAGATGTGCTAGATCGGAACCAGGGAGGAACCCAACAACATACCTCCAATGAAACTCATGTTGCCTACAAGGATCCACTTCTGAATCACAACAGACCATACAACAACAATAACAACAATGGCAACAACCAGAACGATAACCACTACAATGGCAATAACAATAACAACAACAATCGCAACAGGGCAAATCAGAACAGCGGGACTAGTAATGCTAACTATGCAAGTGTTCCATTTGATTATACCATAAACTGCATTTCTGAGCAAGTCCCCCAAGTCAATGTCATCTCACCCAGCCAACAATCAGGACCTAACAGAACTGGTTGTAGTATAATTACCCGCAGTGGTAAAGTCATGCTCAATACTGCCCCTCCCAGGTCGTCCCCTTCTCCATCCAACTTCCATCAGTACAATGTCATCGACCAATTACAAAAAACCCCGGCTCACATTTCTATCTTGGAGTTACTGTGCCTATCACCTTCTCATAAGGAGATCCTTGAGAAAGCCTTAGTGGAAACTACTATCCCCACTAACTTGGCCCAAGAGAAATTCCAGACCATGGTAGGTAATCTGACTTCCTCTAACACCATATCATTTACTGAGCAAGATGACCTCTCTGTATTGCAACCCCATAACACCCCTCTCCATATCGTCGCCTTCATCCACAAACACCGCATCAAGAGGGTTCTCATTGATGGAGGTGCTGGTCTAAATATTTGCACATTAAAGCTAGTCCTTGCATTAGGGTTCTTCGAACAGGCAATTGATCCAAGGAGAAAAATCACCATCAAAGCATATGACGAGGAAGAAAGAACCAGAAAGGGAACAGTGGTCCTACCCATTCAAGTGGGACCAGTGATAAAAGATGTTGTGTGCCAAGTCCTTGATAGGGAGCTCGCTTATAATATTCTTCTAGGGAGACCATGGATTCATGCCATGAAGGCTGTCCCCTCAACCTATCATCAATGCATAAAGTTCCTGCACAATGGCAAGCAAATCACAATTCAAGGCAACCCTGACCCCTATCAGCATTGCAACTCTTTCCTTGCAAAACCTGAATGCATCATCCTGAATAACAGAGCATATATATCCCCTATCCCACAGCATGACCATACCGCTGAAGTCTCCTCCTCAAGACCCAAAGAGCAGAAAGTTACCATAAAAGAAACTGGAGTGGGGGAGTACTCAATTGAGCACAGTCTCAATCTTGCCAAATTGCCTTTGTCTCCTAGATCTTTTGGCTGACCCAAGCATTTTCCAAAGCCATCTGCTCCTCCTGTAGCTCCCGCAACTCCCTTTGTAAAATGGGGGACCTTATCCGATGAAATAGAGGAGAGAGACATCCTACAATGGCTCTATACTGAAGAAGAAAACACACCCCAAGATCTACCTAGACTCCCAACAGAACTCTATGGGCGAGGTGAGACTATTCTGCACAGAATGGGGTATGAAGGACAAGGCCCCATCGGCCTCAGAAAAGAAGGAATCATTGAACCTATACAACCTTCCTCATCCTCATCAGCTAGAAACACAAGTGGCCTAGGATACAAAGGCAAGGGTAAAGCCAAGGAAAATGCCTGTCTTGTAGAAATGATCCAAACACTCCAAGAAGATAGTGATACAGAATCAAATGAGTATGAGTGGGATGAGCTAACAGAACATTCCTATGACGACAAGGAGGTCGACACCATTCAAACTTTTAGCCCCTATTGTGAGGGACAAATGCTTTTGAACAAACCACTAGAGTCTAATTCGCCCATCCCTGAGATCGTGGCTTTCGAGGAAAGTTTAAATTCCATTGCAATAAACAACTTGGAAGAAAGTACCATCCTGACCACAATCCCCACCAATACTCCCAACATTTCCATTCATACCATCAATGAATCAGGTCTATCATCCGACTCCCCCCTCGTGCACCCTGAGCTTATTGACTAGGATATGCGAGGAACTCCTCAACTAGATATGTTCCAAAATGATGATGCTTACATTGATTATATGGAACTTAGGGACCACTTACCCAAGGGAGATCATAAAGCTAGTTTTTCTATTGAACTGAATATCGTGGCTTACTTCAGGGAGGGTGCCAAGCCTTCCAGTCTCAAAAATATCAAGGTCAAAACTAGATCTGACAATGAAAACTGCCTTGCGGCAGTATCAGATCCCAAAACAGTAAAACGAAAGGACGCATCCGAAGGTGAAAACCCAACTGTGGCACCTGACGATGGAAAGATTGACACTCTCCCTAGTGATATGTACCAGGAAAGGTCGTAGATTGTTGTGGAACCTACAGAGCCAGTCAACATTGGTACAGAGGAACAGCCTAAGATCATTCATTTTGCTAAATCTCTTACTCCACCAGAAAAGATCAGGTTTGTACCGTTCTTTAAGGAAAAGAGGGGCAGCTTCACTTGGTCATATGCAGACATGCCAGGTCTAGACCCAAACTTGATTCTACACCATCTTCCATTAGACCCAGGAGTAAAACCAGTAAAGCAGAAGCTGAGAAGGATGCATCCTCACATAGAACTTTTGGTCAAAGAACTCAAGAAATTGCTGGATGTAGGGTTCATCAGGGCTATAGATTACCCAGAATGGATATCCAACATTGTGCCAGTGTCCAAACCAGACGGCCAAGTTAGATTATGTAATGATTTTCGAGACCTAAATAAAGCATGCCGCAAGGATGATTTTCCATTGCCAACATCAATATCATAGTTGACCTAACTGCAGGACATACTATGCTATCTCTCATGGATGGATTCTCAGGGTATAATCAAATCAAAATAGCACCAGAGGACCAACACAAGACAGCTTTTACTTGCCCATGGGGTACCTTTTGCTGGAACGTCATGCCATTTGGGTTGAAAAATGCAGGTGCCACATATCAAAGAGCTATGACTACTATATTTCATGACATGATGCATGTAACAATGGAGGACTATGTCAACGATATCCTAGCAAAGTCTCTCACAAGGGATTCACACCTAGATGTACTAGAAAAAGTCTTTCAAAGATTGGACCAATTCCAAGTCAAGCTGAACCCAAAGAAATGTGTGTTTGGGGTAACTTCAGGCAAACTGCTAGGCTTCATCGTGTCGGCAAATGGAATAGAGGTGTGATGCAAAGGTATAGGTAAGATTGTATTAGTTCTCTCAACTTTCTCCAAAAGGTATACCAGGTGTTTGTGTTTACAAGCCTCACAAGGCTGCTCCAGGAATCAACTTAACCTAGGATCACCCTCTAGTGTCATCCTTCAGACTATTCACCACTCACTTTGGGGAGTCACAGCTCAACCCAACTTAGAAGCACAACCCACCTTTAACAGCCCAACATCTACTACCAATACCCCTACCAACATAGGTAACAACATCCATTTACTATACACTTATCTTTGATGTGCATGGGACAAGGTCACTGACCAATAAACTATATTTTACTTCCAAACACAATAATGGATAGCAAACTGAGTATGACTGTCATAAAACAAGGTTCTAGGTTGACTCATTCCTTGGAACCTAAACATTGATCAAACCCTCAATAACCTTTCATAGGTCTCAAATGACCATCAGTGCCTAATGCAAACCAAACACCAAATGTGAAAAGAAACCAATTTCTTACATGCAGACTCACACTCTATACAAGACAGGGGACAGCAAATCACTAGGTGGCTGTTCTATGACAGTATCAACATGACAGTTTTAGCCTTTGTGAATAACAAGAACAGTACTGACTCCTTATCAACAAGATCTCCACACCAATTTAACATACACCTACCCAAGGTCA
Source organism: Cunninghamia lanceolata (assembly GCA_027924645.1). Lineage (NCBI taxonomy): Eukaryota > Viridiplantae > Streptophyta > Pinopsida > Cupressales > Cupressaceae > Cunninghamia > Cunninghamia lanceolata. The sequence goes on along the minus strand of BSBN01001031.1, from coordinate 848,067 downwards.
TGAAATTACTGACCAATACCGTACTTCTGCATTTATCTTGACAGAAAACCTTGACTGTCTATGACTGTCACAAGAAAATAGCATTTCAAGAAGGTTAACTCTATAGTCAAAGAGATATTTTAGACCACCTTATATGTTTATAACTCCACATGTCCTACACCACTAGATCCACATTCAAATACTCATCAAAATATGTACTTTTATCCACACATGTAGTACTGTACCGTATTGTAGGTGCTTGAAGACAGTAAACTATCTTTTCCTTGATGATAAGGGTCTAACTTGTAAGAAATGAAGAAGGAAATGCATCTAATATGACTGCACAAGATATACCAAGTCCTATACTGGTCAATCTCCACCAACAAACATAAATTCCACCTCCAATCTATCAAAATCAATCGTTGTCTTCTCTGTCATTAAAACAGTCCACATCCAATCTCTTAACTAGTCATTGATGAGACTAGTTAATTGCATGCCATACACCCTGCAAAGAAGGAGTTCATCTACCAACCAAAAAAAAACATTACATCTACTTTATCTTCCTCCATCCCACCTAGAAATGGGTGTCCATCATCAGAGGGCAGAGGAAGAATTAAACATTTTATCAACAAACCCTAGCAATGGAGGGTTAGAAACCAATCTGCAGATAATGGAATCAAACAAAACAATGCAAATGAAAGGTAACTCGATCCACTTCAATAATTCTCAGACCATGATATGCTGCAGTCCGTACCAGCCGTACAAGATGGTTGTTTTCACCAGAAAAAACATAAAAAAATAGTTTTTCTTAGTAAAAACTCCTCTCCTTCATATTATTTTTGGCATGTTTTACAAACTGATATTTATAGGAAGTTTCTAAAACTCTTGCACTTCCTATTTGTCCGTACAACTGCCTAGGAAGGTAGAAAATCAATGGAAAAGGTAGTTTTTTTTCATAAAGAATAAGTTTCTAAAGTGAAAACCTCCTAGAAAATAGGTCTAAGATAACTCCAAATTAGACTAGTCAAACAAATGACTAAGTCTTTTATTTCAACACAACAAAATGGCTTTTAAAGCCTTAGAGGAATGAAAATTAGCTAGGAAAATCAACAAAAAACTATGGAGCTCCTGCACCATACTCCCCTTGTAGGAAGAACTCAAGTCCCTTGAGTTGCCAACTATTGAAGTGTTATGCCATGCTTCAAGATATCTGCTTCAGTCATCCAGGTGGCCTCTGAATCAGGAAGATCCTTCCATTTCACCAAGTAGTCCTTATAGACACCTCTCCGAGTCTTCTTGATAACCTTGGAATCCAGAATGCACTCCAACTGTAAAGGTTTTCTTGGAGGCAAATCTTTGATCCAATCAGCATCTTCAGCCACCACATTTGATCCACTTTCATCAGGCAATGGAGGTCTGAAAGGAAAAAGATCACAAACATTGAAAATTGGAGAGATACCCAGGCCATCTGGTAGCTCAATCTCATAGGCATTTGTACCAAATTTGTGCACTATCCTGCATGGTCCAATCTTCTTCATCAGGAGTTTAGTTGGCTAACCCTTTGGTAACCTTTCTTTCCTCAGATATGCCATGACTAAGTCACCAACTTTGAACTGTACTTCTCTTTTCTTCAAATCTACCTTTTCTTTGTACTTTGTGACTGATTTTTCTAGTTGCAACTTGACTTGATATGAACTATTTTCATGGAGGCAGAAAACTCTTCACCAAGTGCACTCCTTCTATCCCAACCTTGGAGATCCTTTAGCTCAAGTGGCCCTCTTGGATGAAAGCCATAAACTATCTCAAAAGGACTTCTACCAGTGCTCCTATTCCTTGAATCATTGTAGGCATATTCAGCCTGATTGATAACCAAGTCCCATGCCAAACCATGCTGCTTTGTAAGGCACCTTAAAAGCTTTCCAAGAGACCTGTTAACCACCTCAGTCTGACCATCAGTTTGTGGATGGTAGGCTGATGAAAAAGATAACTGTGTGCCCAGCTTCTTCCACAAGGTCCTCCAGAAGTGACCTACAAACTTAGAATCTCTGTCAGTTACAATGGATAATGGTAAACCATGCATCCTTACTACCTCTCTGAAAAATAGACCTACAACATGAGATGCATCATTTGTGCATTTACATGGCACAAAATGAGCCATCTTGCTGAACCTATCAACAATAACAAACACACTATCCACCCCTCTGGCTGTCCTGGGTAACCCAAGCACAAAATCCATGCTGATACTTTCCCAAGGTCTGTTGGGAATGGGAAGGGGCTGGTATAGACTTGCATTTGAAGACACACCTTTGGCTCTCTGACAGATTGCACAACTAGCTACATATTTTCTCACATCTGATTGCACCTTTGGTCAAAAATAGAACCATGTGACTTGTTCTAGTGTCTTGTCCAAGCCAAAATGTCCTCCTAAAGAACCATTATGCTTCTCCTTGATGATGTTGTCCCGCATAGAGCACTTAGGGACACACAACAAATTGCCCTTAAACAAGAGGCCTTCCTGCAAAACAAAATCTGCATACTCTCCATGGAATGTGTTAGCCAAGTTCACACAAACATCATAAGCCTCTTTAAAATCAGAATCTTCTTTATACAGCTCCTTTAAACAGTCAATACCCATGCTTTCTAACTGAATTTCATGAACAAGAAGCAGTCTCCTACTCAATGCATCAGCTACCTTATTAGAGACACCTCTTTTGTGCTTAATTGTGAAAGTATACACTTGTAGCTGTTCCATCCATTTAACATGTCTATGGTTCAATTTTTCTTGACTATTTAGAAAGCTTAAAGCATGATTGTCAGTAAATACAATAAATTCCTTGGGCAGCAAATAATGTCTCCATTTCTTAAGAACTTGCACCATTGTATAGAGTTCTAAGTCATAGGTAGAATACCTTTGCTTGGCTTCATTCAACTTTTCTGAAAAGAATGCCACTGGATTTCCTTCCTGGCTGAGAACAACACCAATAGCTTGCTGACTTGCATCACACTCAACAACAAACACCTTATCAAAATTAGGGAGTACTAAGGTAGGTAACTCAACCACCTTTGTTTTCAACAACTCAAAACTATCATCAGCTTCCTTTGTCCACTGGAATCTACACTTGACTCCACCCTTGATGGTGTTGAGTATGGGAGCACTAATGTGACTAAAACCTCTGATAAACTTCCTATAGAAAGTCACCAATCCATGGAAACTTCTCACATCTCCCACTGTTTTTGGGGTAGGCCAACTGAGAATAGGCTCAACCTTAGAGGGATCCATCTTCAAACAGCCATTAGAAATGACAAATCCCAGGTATACAAGTTTAGTTTTCATGAACTCACATTTGTCTAAGTTGATCATCAACTTGTGCTCATGCAGCTTCGCCAACACCTGTCCAACATGCTTCACATGGTCTTCTCTTGTCCTACTGAAGATTAGTATGTCATCAAGATAAACAATAACAAATTTACCAATGAATTCAACTAATACCTCATTCATCAGGCGCATAAATGTACTTGGCGCATTGCTAAGACCAAATGGCATAACAAGCCATTCATAAAGACCTTCATTGGTCTTGAAAGCAGTTTTCCATTCATCTCCCTGTCTGATCCGGATTTGATGATAGCCAGATTTCAAATCAATCTTTGAGTAATAGCAAGATCCTCCCAGGTAGTCCAAGAGATCTTCAATCCTTGGCATTGGAAATCTATATCTTATGGTGATCTTGTTTATGGCTCTAGAATCTATGCATAATCTCCACTTTCCATCCTTCTTAGGAGCTAGTACACTTGGAACTACACAGGGACTTAGACTCTTCCTAATCAGCCCTTTCTCCAAGAGATCTTGAATTTGCCTTGCCACCTCTTCATTTTGCTGTGGAGTCAGCTTGTATGCAGCCTTGTTAGGTAATGTAGCACCAGGTATTAAGTCAATTTGATGACTAATATCCCTCATAGGTGGTAAGGAGTTGGGAACTTCCTCTACCACAAGGTCTTGATACTTATCCAGAAGTTGCTGTACTTCCAATGGAATCTCCTTCTGTTTTTGTTCTTGCTGATATGATCCACTCTTGGGCTTCATGACCAAGGCATACCCCTAGTTGTCATTCTCCTTCAAGATGTTTAGGAACTCATTTCCATTCACCAACATGACACTGTTGTTATTTTCCTTTCCCCTGGGCTGCTCCAACAAAGGATCCATTTTGAATGGCCTTCCATTCTTGGTGATGACATAAGTGTTCTTCTCACCATCATGCTGAGCTTTAACATCATACTACCATGGACGCCCAAGAAGCAGGTGACATGCATCCATAGGGATGATTTCACATAGCACTTTGTCCTTGTAGTCACCAATTGCAAATTCAACCCAAGCTTGTTCCTCCACCATGAAACTTTGGTTCTTGTTCAACCCAGAAATCTTGTGAGGACTGATATGAGGCAGTCTCTTCAACTTGCACTTCTCAACCATCTTAGTGGATACCACATTCTTAGTAGACCCTGAATCCACTATGATTTTGCAAAGTTTCCCATAGGCTAGGCCTTGGGTTCTGAAAAGATTCTTTCTCTGAGGAGGCTCTTGCTTCAATGGCATCTTCAACATAGACCTTTTTATTATCATACTCTCTCCATCTAGAACAGGTGCAGCACTTCCCATTGGTGAATTCACACTTTCACAGTCATCATCTTTCACTAACTGATTTCTCTTTCCACTGTCATGAGAGCTGCTGGCTTTCCCTGGACATTTGTTCATTGTATGGCCAACTTGGTTGCAGCCATAACATCTTCTAGTGAAGACTCCTGGTCCTCTACCACCTCCACCATTTCTACCTCTACCATTATGATTTCTACCACCTCTGAAACCTCCTCTATGCTCTGTTGCTGATTGTGTTTCTTGCTAACTGTTATTTTCAATTTTGTTGAACTGTCCACGGCCAAAATTGCCTCTACCTCTTTGATTTCTGCCACCTCTACCTCTGGCACTTTGATCACCCTTCCTTCTCAGCTTTTCCTTAGCTCTGGAGGCCAACAGGAAACATTCATCCACTATCTTTGGTAACACCAAACTTATCTCATCTTGCAAATTGTATTTCAGTCCATTCAGGTATCTAGCCACCATCCCTTTTTCATCTTCATTATGATTGGCCCGCATACTGAGTCTATGAAATTCTTCTGTGTAGGCAGCCACATCCATGTCTTTTTGTCTCAAATTCTGAAATCTCCTTATGATTTGAATCTCATAGTCAGGTGGCATGAACTTGCTTCTGAGCATAGCCACCATTCTGCTCCATTTAGTAATGGGACTCTTCCCAATCTTCTCCCTCTCACTCTGCATATAGTTCCACCATACAAGTGCAGAACCTCTTAGCCTTGTCTTGGCAAACTTGACCTTTTTGCTGTCATTGAACTCCTTGTAGTCAAAGAAGTTGCACATAGCTTCTATCCAGTAGGTGAGAACATCTCCATCCAACTTGCCATGGAAGGTAGGCACCTCCATCTTGGGATCACCACTGTCTCCATGAGCACCCTTAAGTGCATTCAAGAATGCTTTCTGATCTGTAGACATATCCTTCTCCTGAGGATCCTCTTCTGCCTCTGTTTCTTCATTTGTGTCTGAAGAACTTCCTTCTTCTTTGGTCTTGCCCTTAGACTTCTTCTCTTCCTGCAATTTTGCTTCTTGCAGTCTTGCTTCAACCATCTCTTCCACCAACTTCTTGATGGCATCTTGACTCATTGTCTTAGGAGGCATTGTACTAGCCTATGTTTCAATTTCCTCTTCTGACATACACTTCTTCAATTAGAATATTAGCTCTGATACCAATATGATGCAGAGGTATAGGTAAGATTGTATTAGTTCTCTCAACTTTCTCCAAAAGGTATACCAGGTGTTTGTGTTTACAAGCCTCACAAGGCTGCTCCAGGAATCAACTTAGCCTAGGATCACCCTCTGGTGTCATCCTTCAGACTATTCACCACTCACTTTGGGGAGTCACAGCTCAACCCAACTTAGAAGCACAACCCACCTTTAACAGCCCAACATCTACTACCAATACCCCTACCAACATAGGTAACAACATCCATTTACTATACACTTATCTTTGATGTGCATGGGACAAGGTCACTGACCAATAAACTATATTTTACTTCCAAACACAACAATGGATAGCAAACTGAGTATGACTGTCATAAAACAAGGTTCTAGGTTGACTCATTCCTTGGAACCTAAACATTGATCAAACCCTCAATAACCTTTCATAGGTCTCAAATGACCATCAGTGCCTAATGCAAACCAAATACCAAATGTGAAAAGAAACCAATTTCTTACATGCAGACTCACACTATACTATACAAGATAGGGGACAGCAAATCACTAGGTGGCTGTTCTATGACAGTATCGACATGACAGTTTTAGCCTTTGTGAATAACAAGAATAGTAATGACTCCTTATCAACAAGATCTCCACACCAATTTAACATACACCTACCCAAGGTCATGAAATTACTGACCAATACCGTACTCCTGCATTTATCTTGACAGAAAACCTTGACTGTCTATGACTGTCACAAGAAAACAACATTTCAAGAAGGTTAACTCTATAGTCAAAGAGATATTTTAGACCACCTTATATGTTTATAACTCCACATGTCCTACACCACTAGATCCACATTCAAATACTCATCAAAATATGTACTTTTATCCACACATGTAGTACTGTACCATACTGTAGGTGCTTGAAGACAGTAAACTATCTTTTCCTTGATGATAAGGGTCTAACTTGTAAGAAATGAAGAAGGAAATGCATCTAATATGACTGCACAAGATATACCAAGTCCTATACTGGTCAATCTCCACCAACAAACACAAATTCCACCTCCAATCTATCAAAATCAATCGTTGTCTTCTCTGTCATTAAAACAGTCCACATCCAATCTCTTAACTAGTCATTGATGAGACTAGTTAATTGCATGCCATACACCCTGCAAAGAAGGAGTTCATCTGCCAACCAAAAGAAAACATTACATCTACTTTATCTTCCTCCATCCCACCTAGAAATGGGTGTCCATCATCAGAGGGCAGAGGAAGAATTAAACATTTATCAACAAACCCTAGCAATGGAGGGTTAGAAACTAATCTGCAGATAATGGAATCAAACAAAACAATGCAAATGTTTCAAAAGCTCTAAACCAATGCAAATGAAAGGTAACTCGATCCACTTCAATAATTCTCAGACCATGATATGCTGTAGTTCGTACCAGCCATACAAGATGGTTGTTTTCACCAGAAAAAACATAAAAAAATAGTTTTTCTTAATAAAAACTCCTCTCCTTCATATTATTTTTGGCATGTTTTACAAACTAATGTTTATAGGAAGTTTCTAAAACTCTTGCACTTCCTACTTGTCCGTACAACTGCCTAGGAAGGTAGAAAATCAATAGAAAAGGTAGTTTTTTTTCATAAAGAATAAGTTTCTAAAGTGAAAACCTCCTAGAAAATAGGTCTAAGATAACTCCAAATTAGACTAGTCAAACAAATGACTAAGTCTTTTATTTCAACACAACAAAATGGCTTTTAAAGCCTTAGAGGAATGAAAATTAACTAGGAAAATCAACACAAAACTATGGAGCTCCTGCACCAAGGTGGACCTTGCCAAGGTCAAAGCTATAATTGACATGCCACCGCCCAAGACTCTAACTCAATTGAGATCGCTACAAGGCAAGCTGCAGGCAATCCGTAGATTCATATCTCAGCTGGCAGATAAGTGCCAACCATTCAGCCATCTCCTGCATAAGAATATTTCATTTAGGTGGGATGAGCGGTGTGAAGAAGCATTCAACAAGCTAAAAGAATACCTTATGAATCCACCCATTCTTATGCCTCCAATCCAAGGGAAACTATTAATTCTCTACATATCTGCTATACCTACTACTCTGGGGGCACTTCTAGCACAGCATGATTATGAGAACAAAGAAAGAGTTGTCTACTACATCAGCCGAACCTTGGTGGGCTATGAGTTACAATACTCACAAGTAGAAAGATCATGTCTCGTGGTAGTTTTTGCTTCACAAAAACTCTGACATTACATGCTTGCACATCCAGTTAAACTCATTACCAAAATAGACCCACTAAAGTATCTCCTGAACAAAGCAGCTCTCATAGGTCGCCTAGCAAAATGGGTAATGCTTCTCAGTGAATACGACATCAAATATGTAGACAGAAAAGCCATCAAGGGACAAATCATAGCTGATCAACTAGCAGAGGCACCATTGCAAGACACCATGCCAATGCAATTTGAGTTCCCAGATGAATCCCTATTCAATGTGTCAACATCTTCCTAGAAACTATACTTTGACGGATCTTACACACACCATGGATCGGAGGCAGGCATCCTGTTCATAACTCCTCAAGGTGACACAATCCCGAAGTCTTACGGGTTGTTATTTCCATGCACAAACAACACAGTGGAATATGAAGCCTTAGTAATTGGTCTCAAAATGGCAAATGAATGGAAAATCCAAGAACTGCATGTCTACGATGATTCTCAGCTTATAATCAATCAAGTCAACGATGAGTACCAAACCAAAGATGAAAAGCGCATCCCGTATAAAAGGATGGTCAACGACTTCAAAGAACACTTTGGCACCATCTCCTTCGAGCAAATACCTAGGATTGAGAATAAAGCAGCAGATGTAATGGCCACCATTGCCTCCCTTCTAGAAATACCTGAAAATGAGTCATGGTATGACTTCTTAGTAGAAACTATCTGGCAACCAGCTTATGATCTTCCTGAGAACCATTCCATATGCCTTCTCATTGGATCTGATTCACCTTGGTACGGTAAGACCTACGCTTACCTCAAGGACAACATTCTCCCACCTGACCTCTCTTCTAACCAGAGACAAACTTTCATATGACAAACCTCTCGCTACACCACCATAGCCGATACCCTATACTGACGTGGTCTCAATGGTACTTTGCTCTATTGTTTAGAACAAGAAGAATCCATAACTGCCTTGCAGGATGTACACGAGGGGATCTGCAGAACACACTCTAGCGGTCCTTCCTTAGCCAAGAAACTCACGCATTTGGGTTATTACTGGCTGAACATGGAAATGGATTCATATCAGTTTGTCAAAAAGTGCAGGCAGTGCCAAATACATGGGAACCTAATACATGCACCAGCTCAAGAATTGAGACCTTTAATGACACCTTCGCCCTTTTGCCAATGGGGACTTGACCTTGTGGGAAAGATCCATCCACCCTCATCCAATGGCCATAAATTCATCATAACTACCACGGAGTATTTTACAAAGTGGATTGAAGCCGTTCCCCTCACCACCATCACAGGTAAGCAAATCTCTTCATTGATCCTAAATTACCTCATCTGCAGATACAGAATTCCTTCATCCATTATCACGGATAACGAAAGACCATTCAAAAACTAGGATGTCCAAGAACTCTGTGAAGGATTCAAGATCCAACACCGCTTCTCTACACCATACTAGCCCCAAGGCAACGGTCAAGCTGAAGCATCCAACAAGACCATCTTGAAACTCCTCAAGAAGACTATCAATGATGCTAGCCGTGATTGGCATATCCAACTCAATCCCACTCTGTGGACCTACAGAACTAGTATACACACTCCCACAGGTGCTACACCATATGCCCTTGTCTATGGCTCAGAAGCTATCCTCCCCATTGAGGTCGAACTACCATCTCTCAGGGTGTCGTTGAAAGGTCTCATATCAGATGAAGAATACAGAGTCTCCAGGTTGCAAGAACTATAGCTGCTAGAAGAAAGGCGACAGAGAGAATTTGACCATCTCAAAGCATATCAATAGATGATGTCAAGAAGCTATAACCACAAAGTTCGCCCAAGAATCTTTAATATTGGGGATCTTGTCCTCAGAGAAAATCCTCGCAATCAACAAGATAGAGAAAAGAAAGGCAAGTTTGAACCTAACTGGCTTGGGCCCTATGTGATTGTAGCTGCTTACGGATCGGGGGTATATCAGTTGGCAACATCCGAGGGTGAGTTGTTCGATGATCCAATCAATAGCATGCATCTTCGCCGGTTTTATACCTAGGAGAACCCCAATGTAAGGGAGGCACAAAATACAAAAAAATCAAAAAAATTAGAAAAAAGTACAAAAAATATAAAAAAAAATTAGAAAAGAACAAAAAAATCGTCCTGTGGTGAAAACCTGGCAAACAGGCACCTTGGATAGGTATCATGATGAAAACCTAGCAGGTAGGTGTCATGTATACTTTCTAGCTTCCGTGCCAATAAAAGCAAGTGGTGAAAACCTGGTAAACAGGCATTACTTGTGATAAACCGCCTTCTCCATCTTCAGGAAACCAATCACCTTGAGTCCATTCTTCCTTGTGTCCCAGTCGACCCATATCTGTCCTATAATAAAATCTTGACAGTTACCTATCGTGGCTTGATACTCTCTCTTTGTTGGCCTTGTCAACCAAAGTTTTGTCCCATACCGCATCTATTGCGCACGCCTAAGCATAGTGTCTCTCGTTGGTTTTCCATGGTCCAAGTCCATGAACTACGTTGCCTCTGCGTCGTCACGTAGGCAAGGCCATATTCCTATGTGCCCCCGAGGCTCAGACGGTCCCATCCGTCCCATTTCTTGTCGTCTTTCTTGTTGTCTCTCTTCTAGTCCATCCATGGTCCATTAGGGTTTACCCTGAACTACATTGCCTCTACGTCGTCACGTAGGCAAGGCCATTTAGCAATGAGCCCTTGAGGCACTAGGTCAGTCCCTTAGGGTCCGTCTCACCAATAAGGATTGTGCAATCTTCTCACCAGATAAACAAGAGTAGCAAAGCAAGCTACCAAAAAAACAAAAATCTTGACGCAAAACATCAACCTATCCAAGACAAAACAAGAGTACCATATCAAAACAACTCAAGCTAATTCTATCTCAAATTATGGCAAGAAACAAACACATCTAAATGCAAGAATGTTTTGTGTTAGTTAGATTAACTTACAGTCTTGATTTATGTTATCATGCCTTTCTATGCTACTCGAGGATGCCAAAAGCTAGAGATGCTATGATGGGGGCATGATTATTTTCTTTGTCTGCTGCTTGTGGATCAAACTTTAGTAATGTGACGACTTTTGTCTAACGACATGATCGACAAAAGATCATCGAGGACTCTGAGGTCTAAACATGAAAAGGGGCAATCCTTGTCTGTTGAAAAATGCAAGAAATACTTAGGTCATGTAGATTCAATTTTGGCTAGATGTTTGTATTGACTTGCTAAATCAAAAATCCATGTAAGCAATACTTAGGTCATCTCGGTTCAATTATACCTAGATGCTTGTATTTTCTTACAACATAATAAAGCCCAATGATGAAAGCGCTTCAAAATACTTGCTACATCAAGGTGACAAATATCCATATCCATATCCATACCGTATCCAACTACAGTTCATATCCATTTCCATATCTATACCATATCCAATTGCATCTCGTACCCATATCCATATCCATACCGTATCCAATTGCAAGCCTATCCTTAATCCATGCCAATCAAGTCAAGTCAATCTTGTCAAATGATCCAATCACAATCAATGGTCTTGATCCTTGTCCGGTCGTAAACCAACTCAATCAATTAATCAATCAATTGTCTTATATAGGATGTTGCATTGTCGAAATCAGACCAACACACGTGTCTTACACGACATGCTTCATTTCTTGAAACCAGACACTATCCTTCATGTTGCTCTAGGGATCCATCATTCCCCGCCATGACAACACGCCTGCCGTGTTGGTCTAGGGATATATTGTTCCCCGCCATGACAACACTATCGTATCAAATGTCTTAGATAGGATGTTATATTGTTGAAACCAGACCCAGAGTCTTATACGACATATTTCATTCATGAAACCAGACATCATCGATCCATATCGTTGGTTTACCGCTTGACAGGGGCAATACCTTGTTTGTGCTTGTGTCATTTGTGCTTACTTGCTTACTTGCTTGTGTGTGTTATCATCTTTTTATCTTGCATTCCATATCATTCATCCCTTTCTTCTGCATCCAACCATTTCATCTCCTATCAACCTATCTCATCATGAGATTGTCCGTCTCACGCCTTCTACCTTCTCCCCGTCCAATCTCCCGAGGGGGCATCCTATCATCATAACCTGTACCAAGGGCAAACTGGGGCATGTATCATTATCAAACTTCTTATTCTTTGAAACAACGTGATAAAACACATTGCTTCAAAGAGGGGCAAAATGTATACATCTAAAATTGGCTCAGGTTGAATTAAGTAAATATTTTGATATTTATCTTAATTCTTATTTTCTTCTGTCAATTAAATAAATATTATAAGTTTATTTGATTGTTTCATTATCTTATAATTAAATAAAATCATTTTATTTAATTAAATTCCCTAAATTCTTCTAATGGCTCAAGTCCTAAATCCACCTCATCAATCCACCTCATCTCTTCCACCTCACCATGTGGCACATATAATTAAATATTCTTAATATTTAATTAGCTAATATCCTCAATTATCCAAAATTGAATTTTTAATTCAATTGTCCCCCACTATCCTCCAAAATTGAATTTTTAATTCAATTGTCCTCCACTAATTGAATTTTTAATTCAATGGTCATCCACTAATTGAATTTTTAATTCAATTATCCTCCACTCTTCCACTAATTGAATTTTTAATTCAATTGTCCTCCACTAAATGAATTTTTAATTCAATTGTTCTCCACTAATTCAATTTTTAATTCAATTGTCCTCCACTAATTGAATTAAAAAATTCAATTTGTCATAATCCACTCTCATTAAAAATAAATTTTTAAATCATCCATTATGAATTAAAGATTCACAAAAAATGAGAGCCATTGATCTCATCTTTTGATCCTCACCCTCCATTCCTTTTTCAAAAATCTATAAATGAAACCCTCACCCAAGCCATTCATACACACTTCATCTTGCACAATCACTATACCCAAATTTCTCTCATTCTCTTCTTCATTCCATTTTCAAGTGTCCTCCATTATCATGTGTTTGAAATTCACATTCAACACAAACAGGTATCAAAGCCATTCTTCCTTTGTCATCTTCAACAAGAAAGCAAGAAAGGAAAGCTTCTGAGGACTTCACAATCAGGATCAAAGAAAGATAGGCAAACAATGGAAAAGGATAGGTAAAGGAGTTTGTAAGTATATTTACTTGTGTTGGTTTTAAATCTTCTTTGCTTTCAACTTCCATTGATGTTTGGGTTTATTTATCATTATTGATCAAATCTATTTCACCCTTTACACAAACACTTAAATCCTCTTTGTTATTTAATAGCATATCAATTAATCACTCATGAAGCATAAAGCATAAACACCAGAGCAGATACATATCAACACATGAGACACCAAGATTTTGACGTGGAAAACCCGGTCAAGGGAAAAACCACGGGGTGATTAACCCAAGGATTATTCTCTATTAGAAGAATAAGAAAAATAGATGGCACATGCCAATTAGGGCTCACTACCCGAGCACACTGCTCACAAGAGGCACACTGCCTACAAGAGACACACTGTCTACAAAGTAACAAGTATTACAAACATGAACTGGAGATTGACATCTTTACCATGTCTGGATCAGTTCCATTTAAGCCCGAAAACTCCTACTCTGCCTTTCGGTCTTCTTCTTCTCTATGCCACACTCATCCACACCAAGACACACTTCAAAATGAATTCACAATCCCTTACTTATATAAGGCATCGACTTAGGAACAATCATCTAAGTCGGCAAACACCTATAAGATCATTTGCAAGACGTGTAATACATCTGGTCGGCCTGTCTTAGGAAGAACACCAATATCTGTGGTTATTCTTCAAATGCAAACTTAAACTTTAATGTGGACTACCAATAAGAATTGTACATGATCCAAATATCACCAAAACCTTTCCCGAGTCATCAAGAACATCCACACTTTATCAGCTTACTGGAATTCTTCTCTTCTTCATCCGAAACTTCAAGAACACAGTCTGTCATCACTGTCATAATGAAAAAGATACTTTCAAACCTCCAAACCATGAACAAATCTGGTTGTCACCCCACATGAACTTCTTCAACACTCTCTCCAATCTGCAGAATGAGATAATGCAATTCCAGATCTCACCGGACCAATCTGTGACACTCTGTCACCACTGAACATCTGTTAGAACCGGTTCTACTAGAGCAGTCATAACTTCTTCGGATCGTTATGCAGACCTCTAAAAACTTTACTGGATCATCTCAAGACTCATATCTGCAAACCCTTTAAACCGCATCTTCTTATCTTCATCTTATCTTGGACTTTTACCTTAATGTCATCACTGTTCTTCACTATTCCTGTTTGAGACTAATTTCCTCAATATCCTCAGCACACAGCTCATCCAATCCTTCTCATTAATGCAATATGAGTATGTTGACATCAATGACAACACTGGTTATCCTCATACTTGCACAATCTCTCCTTTTGTCATTGATGGCAACATATGATGTGAAAAACCATCAAGACAAGAACTTCTCCTTTCTATCACAGCTCCCCCTATCAGCAACAACTCTTCACATGTCTTCTCTTTACTGCTCCATCAATCACTTGTTTTTCACATGTCTTCTCTCCCTCTTTGACATCAATGGCAAAGGGCTCATACTTGCAACTTTAACACATCAGAAACATACCAGCTACTCCCCCTGAGTAGTAGCTCCCCATCACCAATCTGGATCACAAGATATGACTGTGATATCCACTGGACTGATGCACATTAGTGCATCCTAGTTCATTACCGGAGGGGCAATGACCCCTAACTTCTCCCTGAGATACTCAAAAGAGTCCTTGGGAAGAGGTTTAGTAAAAATATCTACAAGCTGATCCTTGGAGGGCACATACTCCAATCTGACTTCACCCTTGTTCACTTGCTCTCTCAAAAAGTGAAATTTGATAGATATATGCTTGGTCTTAGAATGCAACACTGGATTCTTAGAAATATTCATTGCACTTGAATTATCATAGAAAATTGTGATAGGCTCCTCATCTTAGCATCTACTTCATCCACAAAAGTTGAGTGCAACTTCCTGCTGCTGCAATGTATTATGCTTCAATTGTAGATAGGGATATTGCCTCTTGTTTCTTGCTTAGCCAAGAAACCAACCTTTTTCCCAAAAAGAATGCTCCTCCACTTGTACTCTTCCTATCATCCACATCTCTTGCCCAATCTGCATTTGTATATGCATGAAGAGAAAAATTATGATCTCTAGGATACCATAGACCATACTCAACTATTCCTTTTAAGTACCTAAAAATTCTTTTGATTGCCATGACATGAGATTCTCTTGGATCAGCCTGGAATCTTGCCACAAGACCAACAGCCTGCATTATAACTGGTCTAGTTTGAGTGAGGTACAATAATCCTCCAATCATTGATCTGTACTTTGTCTGATCTATCTTAGGAGAGTCATCATCTTTGCTCAACTTACATCCAGTTGCCATAGGATTGTTCATTGGCTTTGAATCTTCCATTCCAAATTTCCTCAACAATTCTTTCACATATTTGGTATGAGAGATAAAGATTCCTTTCTTTGTCTGAGTAATTTGTAGACCCAAGAAAAAATTCATTTCACCGAGCATTGACATTTCAAACTCACTTTTCATTTGATTTGCAAAGGTTTTACACATACTGTCTCTTCCTCCAAATATGATATCTGTTAGCACTCATTTTGACCTAGGGTTGATTTTCATGATCAGGGGGTTTCTTCATTTGAACCCTTTATCTTCTTGCCCATTTTTCTAAGTGTTGGACCTCCTCAGCATTGTTCAGCTGCAGCATCATATTTTCTATTATAGAGGAGGTCATCATCATCATATTTCCTTTGATGGTGGTCAGCATCATCATGTTCTCCGTCGACCGGTTTCTCATCGTCATCATCATATTTCAATATCGGGTGATGTTTTGGTTTTTATCCTGATCCTGCTGATGAGCTACAGTGCACCCTGATTTGCTTGCGGGGGTGATTTCTCAAGTATCCGGTGATCTTCCAATTATCACCTTGCCCAGACATGATGATGATGTTGCCCCGATATTCTGAAGGGGTTATTCTCTGAGTTGTTCGACCTGACTTGTTTTTTCTTAAGGGTCGTCATCATCATCATCATATTTCCATTTATCACCGTGTTGCTTGCGGGGGTCATCATATTTTCTGCCTTCATGATATTTCGCCGGGGTGATATCTTTATCATCGGGTGATCTTGGTTATGATCATCCTGATGATGTTGTTGAAGAGTTCTAAGTGCGACCCGATATTCACTGGGGTCATCATATTTTGAACGTCAGGATGATCTTAGTCAATATCATCCTGATGATGATGTATCACTTCTTGTTCGTTGTTTTTTCATCCTGATGATGCTGACGTCATCCTTATGTCAGGGTGATATCTATTTCTCTGCCTATCTGCATCATGATATTTCCGAAGGAGGGGGTGATATTTTCATATCACTCCGGTGTATGTTTGTTCCAGCGTCATGATGATGCTGATATCAAGGAGATATCCGTCTGCCGGCTTCGTGCATTATCTAGTGGGGGTGATCTTTTCAAGCATCATCATATTCAGTTATCGCCCCGATCTTATAGTGGAGCTACAGTGCAACGTGATGTTTGTGCATCAGGATGATATTTCCAAATATCCGGTTATCTTCCGAATATCATCCTGATGTCGATATGATGATGACGTCATCAAGGTCCGGGGGGGTCATATTTCTAACACTGATCATCTTGTGGAGATCCCCTGATATTTGCAAACATGATGATGACGTCATCCGGATATGAGGAGGTGCGCAGTAGGCAGATATGATGATGACATCAGCAGGATATGATGATGACGTCATCAGGATGTTCATCGGCCAGACTTTTGGTATAAGCTCAGCAGGAGGATGTTCCTTCGATGGATCAGGTTGTGCCGATGAAGGCGATTATCATGCAGTTATATTGCAATATGATGCTGACGTCAGGGTGATATTTCAAGCGACAGGATATCATGCTGCTGGAGGATGATGATGATGAAGTCTTATACTAGTGTCGTCAGGAGCAAAAGCACCGACATGATATATGCTCATGACCTAGTATATAAAGTGTTAAAGAGGTTGCTGCGGGGTGCATGTGGGATAATTGATATCCTGCATTTTCAAATATCATGATGATGAATCTCGGCGGGAAATGCTTACGATGCAGAATTGATGTTCTTCCCAAGGCCGCGGGTTGGTGCGCCATTAATGGCGATTGTTGCAGAGGTATGGGAGATGGCGTGGATGGATTTAGTACCCGATTGAAGATCTGGATCCCTAGGCGGCGGCGCAAGGCTCGAGATATCTTCCTGTCTCCTCCCCTACCTGCTGCATTCATGTTTGGGCGCCAATCTGGTAATGTGTTTGAGCGCCATTTTCCTGATACTGTATATCTGGCGGGCTTTTTGGTCAACCTAGTAGTTAATGCTGAATACACCCTCCTGCTATATAATGCAGACGGTGTTATTCATTCAAGGTTGTTGAAAGTTGTGGATTTTTGGCTCTGTAATCCGAAACTAGCTGATCTGGTTGCTCTGTACAGTCTAACTTGTGAGTTTATGTATCTCCTGTTGTACGATTTGGCATGAATCCACTGATTTCATGGTTGATCTTATATGAGTAATGCTATCTTAGCATGTGTTGTGTTAATTCTGTCTCCAGTATTGCATGTATTCTTCTTCTGGATCTGGATATTTGCGTAATGTTTAGATTCTAGAGCATAGAATTCCTATGTTGAATGTCTGATCTTTTAACTTCTGCTCAAGGGGTAGATTAAACTATTTTCAGGTTGAACATTGGGAAGGGTATACTACAGTAGGGATGCCATAAGTAGAGATAACTTAACACTCTTCATTGGGAGATATCTGTAAGGCAGATATCATGTGTATCCCCCTGAAATCTAGTTTTAGCTATTCATGCTGATCATTCACAGGTGTATGTCTACCGACTCCAAGCCCTGGATAGGCACCAATCATGCTGTGTTCTTGTGTTATACACCATGTCCAGCTTTGCATCCAAAATTCAAACTAAAACATTTCATACTTCCACCTGTTAGTTGTAGGAGTAGGATTAGGGACCCCCTGCATGCTCTCATACCCAACCAGACATCATGTCCAAGAATGTTGCCAGCCTTGTGATCTATCATGCAGATCTTGGTCCATACATGAGAGTATTCTGCCTGTTGTTGTCAAGTTAGATCCTTCTATCTTTGAGCTAGTCAAGGTTACATCTTGAGTTATAGGGATACCCCCCTTGGTGCGGGAGAACCAGAAGTGAAGGGGAGGAGCTCACGCAACCTCCTATATTCAGTTGGCTGAATCTGCCTGTGCATTAGAACTGGCAAACCCTAATGCTGATTTAGAAGAAAAGTCAACAAAATGGCGACTCTGCTGGGGAAGAAAATTGATAAAATAAAGAATAATACTTGTGACCCATCTGAGTCACCAACAAAATGGCGACTCCGCTGGGGAATGAGAAGTAAAAGTACTATCTAATCATCTCCAGTAATATATCTTGTGACCCATCCGAGTCACCAACAAAATGGCGACTCTACTGGGGAGATCAATGTCATATCCATGAAAGTTTGAGTCTACAAGATTAAAAAATTAGACTTGGAAACTGTTTGTTGCAGCAGAGAAAAAAAGTTGTATATGTGACTCTGCTGGTGGATGACCCAGAAAGAAAGAAATCAATTTGCAGCTTCAGCTTGTTTGAAGCTCATTCCTCTTCAAGGAGGTGGCGACTCTGCATCAAAGAACCTGATAAAAGAACAAAATCAGTCAGAGAAGAATTTGCAGCTTCTGCAACATATCCAGGTATTTCATATTATTTGACAGATTCCCTATTTGGTGAGAAAGCACTGGTTAAAAGGGAACATTGGTGAAAACAGAGCTTGCATGCTTTTATTAGAACTTACCCTGTATTTCAAAGGGCATGCAATGTTGTTCAAAAGACTCATTTAAAGGACTTTAGGGAAGTTTGAAAAAATAGTTTGAATTTTGAGTGCCTAAAGTCATTGTTAGTATAAAATCTGAGTAGAGAGGAGGGTTGCAAAAACATAAAGGATGTATTATCTGCCTATGCACCCTTGTGAAGTGTCAAATACAAAAATGTATAACAGTCAATCCCAACCATGTAATAAAAGAAGTTTCAACATAGACAGATATAAGCCCATAGATTTCAATGGCATTTGTGGCTATCCAAATGCTTTTCCACCTAAAATCAGAAATTTTTTGCCTAAATTTAAGGGTATAAAGGATGAATCAGCTGAGAGACACTTGCAGCAGTTCATGAATGCGATAGATGACTTTGAGATTGACCATGAGGATGTGGTTATGAGATTATTTGTTCAATCTCTAGATGAAGATGCAAGGGACTGGTTTTCCTACCTTCCAGCTCACTCTGTCAACTCTTGGCATGGTTTTAAATCTGCATTTCTAGTACAGTATGGTGAAAGAGTTTCTGAATATGCAGCTATTAGTGACTTCATGTACATCCATATTGAAGAAGATGAGTTGATCCCAGCCTTTAACCTCAGATTTATGAGGGCATTGAATAGAATTCCAGAATGCATGAGACCTAATGATGCACTGTGCTTAGTTATCTATTTGGGAGCCTTTGATAAGAAAATGAGTTACAGATTAAGAGACAAGGAGCCTACCACATTGCATCAGGCACATCAGTTTGCATTAGATATTGAAAACAATTGGAGGTATGGAATACAAAAGGGTTATTTCTCTGAAAATTTTTGTTGTCCTGCAGCCCCCAGTGTTAATGAAGGATTTAATTCAGGAATTGATATTGAATGTCATAGCACTCACACCCCTGTTGTCCCAGTTTTTGCATCATTCCAAGTGGATGATGTTTCTATTATAGAGGAGGATGTTCTTTTTTGCCCAGCAGGTGAAGTTGAAAATGATAATTTTTCAAGTAATATTTGCATACCAATCCTAAACAAAGAGCCTTCATGTTTAAATGATCCAGTTGTGCAGAGTTGTGATCATATGGATCAAGAATCAATATCAGTTTCATCAGGAAGTATCGGAGGGCTGGAAAATGATGCGGATTGTTCAACTTCAGAGTACATTGAAACAGCAAAAATCTTGTATGTGGGGCAATTAGATGATAAAAATGATATCCATGACCAATTCATGGATCAGGTTTGTTTTTCTTATGACTCTGGATCTGATAATAATGAAGAAGAATTGGAGTGTCATGAAGAAGAAGCAGAGGCCTTCGCAGTGAATGTGAATCCCCTTTATGATGAGCCTGCTGATGCATATGATGTTGTGAGTCTTGACTTTCAGTGGTGCAGGATTAACCCTTTGTTTGAGGATGATGATACTGATTTGCAAACTGTGAATAATGAATGTTCATCATCACCTGATTCAGACATATGCAACATTGGGTGTGTGGATCAGGTTTTGTTTTCAATATCAGTAGATATTAGGGGTCCCATATTTTTTGAGTATTTTGAATTGTTGGATCAGCTGGATGGTTGCCTGATAATGTGCAGCAGCCAGATAAATGATAAAGAATGCCAAGAGCAGTATGATGTACTGTCTGAGGGACATAACATACATGTGTTGCCTAATGTTGAAGAATATTATGTGTATGGTTATATGTCTAATTCTGAAATCCAAAATGACAGAGCTGAAAATGATGGTGGCAAGCTTTCAAAACTGGTGGAATATCTTTTTAAGCAGATGACATTATGGGCAGATTATGCCAATCTTTTCAGTTGGGATTGGGATCTTTCAGCTTGGAATCAGGCATTTGACAAGAAAAAATTATGGTTTTTCCTTTTTGGCTGTCCGGGGCCGCCAAAATAATGTTTAAAAATATTGTGTTTGGTGATGCAGATCATGATAACTTCATGACTCTATGCCCAATGGATAAGGGACTGGTCTGCATCCCAGAGATCTGGGGTTCTCGCTGCAGTCTTGCACCTGCACGTCCCCAGACAGAGCCACTGTTAGCACTCATTTTGACCTAGGGTTGATTTTCATGATCAGGGGGTTTCTTCATTTGAACCCTTTATCTTCTTGCCCATTTTTCTAAGTGTTGGACCTCCTCAGCATTGTTCAGCTGCAGCATCATATTTTCTATTATAGAGGAGGTCATCATCATCATATTTCCTTTGATGGTGGTCAGCATCATCATGTTCTCTGTCGACCGGTTTCTCATCGTCATCATCATATTTCAATATCGGGTGATGTTTTGGTTTTTATCCTGATCCTGCTGATGAGCTACAGTGCGCCCTGATTTGCTTGCGGGGGTGATTTCTCAAGTATCCGGTGATCTTCCAATTATCACCTTGCCCAGACATGATGATGATGTTGCCCCGATATTCTGAAGGGGTTATTCTCTGAGTTGTTCGACCTGACTTGTTTTTTCTTAAGGGTCGTCATCATCATCATCATATTTCCATTTATCACCGTGTTGCTTGCGGGGGTCATCATATTTTCTGCCTTCATGATATTTCGCCGGGGTGATATCTTTATCATCGGGTGATCTTGGTTATGATCATCCTGATGATGTTGTTGAAGAGTTCTAAGTGCGACCCGATATTCACTGGGGTCATCATATTTTGAACGTCAGGATGATCTTAGTCAATATCATCCTGATGATGATGTATCACTTCTTGTTCGTTGTTTTTTCATCCTGATGATGCTGACATCATCCTTATGTCAGGGTGATATCTATTTCTCTGCCTATCTGCATCATGATATTTCCGAAGGAGGGGGTGATATTTTCATATCACTCGGGTGTATGTTTGTTCCAGCGTCATGATGATGCTGATATCAAGGAGATATCCGCCTGCCGGCTTCGTGCATTATCTAGTGGGGGTGATCTTTTCAAGCATCATCATATTCAGTTATCACCCCGATCTTATAGTGGAGCTACAGTGCAACGTGATGTTTGTGCATCAGGATGATATTTCCAAATATCCGGTTATCTTCCGAATATCATCCTGATGTCGATATGATGATGACGTCATCAAGGTCCGGGGGGGGTCATATTTCTAACACTGATCATCTTGTGGAGATCCCCCGATATTTGCAAACATGATGATGACGTCATCCGGATATGAGGAGGTACGCAGTAGGCAGATATGATGATGACGTCAGTAGGATATGATGATGACATCATCAGGATGTTCATCGGCCAGACTTTTGGTATAAGCTCAGCAGGAGGATGTTCCTCCGATGGATCAGGTTGTGCCGATGAAGGCGATTATCATGCAGTTATATTGCAATATGATGCTGACGTCAGGGTGATATTTCAAGCGACAGGATATCATGCTGCTGGAGGATGATGATGATGAAGTCTTATACTAGTGTCGTCAGGAGCAAAAGCACCGACATGATATATGCTCATGACCTAGTATATAAAGTGTTAAAGAGGTTGCTGCGGGGTGCATGTGGGATAATTGATATCCTGCATTTTCAAATATCATGATGATGAATCTCGGCGGGAAATGCTTGCGATGTAGAATTGATGTTCTTCCCAAGGCCGCGGGTTGGTGCGCCATTAATGGCAATTGTTGCAGAGGTATGGGCGATGGCGTGGACGGATTTAGTACCCGATTGAAGATCTGGATCCCTAGGCGGCGGCGCAAGGCTCGAGATATCTTCCTATCTCCTCCCCTACCTGCTGCATTCATGTTTGGGCGCCAATCTGGTAATGTGTTTGAGCGCCATTTTCCTGATACTGTATATCTGGCAGGCTTTTTGGTCAACCTGGTAGTTAATGCTGAATACACCCTCCTGCTATATAATGCAGACGGTGTTATTCATTCAAGGTTGTTGAAAGTTGTGGATTTTTGGCTCTGTAATCCGAAACCAGCTGATCTGGTTGCTCTGTACAGTCTAACTTGTGAGTTTATGTATCTCCTGTTGTACGATTTGGCATGAATCCACTGATTTCATGGTTGATCTTATATGAGTAATGCTATCTTAGCATGTGTTGTGTTAATTCTGTCTCCAGTATTGCATGTATTCTTCTTCTGGATCTGGATATTTGCGTAATGTTTAGATTCTAGAGCATAGAATTCCTATGTTGAATGTCTGATCTTTTAACTTCTGCTCAAGGGGTAGATTAAACTTTTTTCAGGTTGAACATTGGGAAGGGTATACTGCAGTAGGGATGCCATAAGTAGAGATAACTTAACACTCTTCATTGGGAGATATCTGTAAGGCAGATATCATGTGTATCCCCCTGAAATCTAGTTTTAGCTATTCATGCTGATCATTCACAGGTGTATGTCTACCGACTCCAAGCCCTGGATAGGCACCAATCATGCTGTGTTCTTGTGTTATACACCATGTCCAGCTTTGCATCCAAAATTCAAACTAAAACATTTCATACTTCCACCTGTTAGTTGTAGGAGTAGGATTAGGGACCCCCTGCATGCTCTCATACCCAACCAGACATCATGTCCAAGAATGTTGCCAGCCTTGTGATCTATCATGCAGATCTTGGTCCATACATGAGAGTATTCTGCCTGTTGTTGTCAAGTTAGATCCTTCTATCTTTGAGCTAGTCAAGGTTACATCTTGAGTTATAGGGATACCCCCCTTGGTGTGGCAGAACCAGAAGTGAAGGGGAGGAGCTCACGCAACCTCCTGTATTCAGTTGGCTGAATCTACCTGTGCATTAGAACTGGCAAACCCTAATGCTGATTCAGAAGAAAAGTCAACAATATCATCAACAAATACTTCAACAATCAAGATATTTTTATGATCAATTTTGAAATATAGGTTGCTATCAGCAGTACCTTTGTTGAAGCCAATCTTCAAAAGACGTTTGTCTAGGCTCTCATACCATGCTCTTGGGGCTTGCTTTAGACCATACAGTGCCTTCTTTAATTTGCAGACCATATCACCATGCTCAGATAATAGAAATCCATCCAGTTGTTCAATGTACACCTCTTCTTCTAAGTCACCATTCAGGAAAGTAGATTTGACATCCATCTGATACACTTTGAAATCTTTGTAGGCAGCAAATGCAAGAAATAGTCTGACTGCTTCAATTCTTGCCATGGGACAAAAGTTTCCTCAAAATCAATCCCTTCTATTTGAGAGTAGCCTTTGTAGACTAATCTGGCTTTATTTCTAATTACTTCACCAACTTCATTTAGTTTGTTCCGGAAGACCCATTTGGTTCCAATCACATTCTTGTTTCTAGGTCTAGAAACAAGATCCCAAGTGTGATTTTTCTCAATTTGCATCAACTCTTCCTCCATTGCTTTGGTCCAATTTTCATCATTGCAAGCTTCATTTATTGTCTTAGGTTCAATCTTTGAAATCAGACAACATTCATCTGAATTTTGAGCAATTTTCCTTCTAGTTTGCACACCTTTGCTTTTGTCACCTATGATATGATCTTCAGAGTGGTTCAGTCTTACATACCTTGGAATTTTGGGAGTTTCTTGCACTTCTGCGTCTTGATCAGGCTCATTCAGACCTATCTCTTCTTCCTGATTTACTGGATCATTCTGAATCTGACTTTCAGGAGAGGATTGAGCTCCTTGAACCAGAACACCATCTTGATCATCTTCATCATACTCATAAAACCTTGAGGGTTTTTCTATTCCCTCATCAACCTTCACATTTGTACTTTCTATCATCTTTCTTAGTCTCTTGTTATAACACCGATATGCTTTGCTTTGAGTGGAGTAACCCAAGAAAATTCCTTCATCACTTCTAGCATCAAACTTTCCTAGATCTTCATCTCTTTTAATGTAACATTTGCTACCAAATACTCTGAAATATCTCACAGTAGGAGTGATGCCAAACCAAAGTTCATAAGGATTCTTACCGGTATTGCTTCTGATTTGAACTCGATTGAGAGTGTAGTCTACAGTGCTGACAGCTTCTCTCCAAAACATCTGGGGAACATTTGCTTCCATCTTCATTGTCCTGGATGCTTCCTAGATGGTCCGGTTCTTTTTCTCAACTACTCCATTCTGCTGTGGAGTCCTAGGAGCAGATAACTGTCTCTTTATACCATGTTTCTCACAAAAATCTATGAATTCACCGGATGTGAATTCACCACCTCTATCAAACCTCAGACATTTCAGTTTTAATCCAGTTTGATTCTCTACCATAGCCTTAAAGATTTTGAACTTCTCAGAAGCTTTTGATTTCTCTTTCAGAAAGGTAACCCACATCATCCGAGAATGGTCATCAATCAGTAACATGAAATATCTATCACCTTGCATACTCTTGATTCTTGTCGGACCACATAGATCAGTATGAACTAATTCCAATAATCCGGTAGAGGACTGATCCTTGCTTTTGAATGAGACTCTGCTCTGTTTACCTAGCTGACATTCTTTGCACAAACTATTTGTAGGTTTTACCAATTTTGGAAGATCTCTTACAGCCTGAGTATTACTTATCTTGATGATGTTATCAAAATTTACATGACACATCCTTCTATGCCATAACCAACTCTGATCTACTTGAACAAACAGACAACTTTTACCAGCACCAACCAAGTGGAAGATATTACCTTTTGTTTGAGTACCAGATGCAATCTCTGTTCTGGATCTTTCAAAGATTTTGCATTTTCCATCCTTGAATCAAAGATCATAACCTTTGTCCACCAACTGTCCAACACTGAGAAGATTGTGCTTCAAACCTTCAACATATAGCACATTACCAGTTTTGTTTTTTTCATTAAAAGAAATAGTTCCTCTTCCTCTGATTCTACTAGCAGAATTGTCACCAAACTTTACCATTCCTCCTTCATACCTTTCAAAATCTAAGAACTTGTTCTTGTCACCTGTCATATGGTGAGAGCATCCACTGTCAATAACCCAATCATCCTTCTCTTCAACTTGGGCAGCCAAAGCTCTTTCTACAACCTTATGATTGATAGATTCAGAGGATATTGGATCTTCTTCCTTGATGGCAATAAACACCCATTCATTTCTAGATTTGTTTCCTATCTCTGATTCATCATCTATTACTCCTTCATTATCATCTTCTTCATGAACATAATAACAATTCTTTTGGAACCTTTGTCTGTTAGAATTTGACCTTGTAGATCTTTCTGAACATCTTGAGGCAAAATGACCAATCTTATTGCAGTTGAAACAATTCAAGGGTAATTCTCTTTCATACTTACCGGATCCTCTTGGCAGTCTCTTTGCAATGAGGGCTTCAAGTTGAGCTGTTTCTACTTCTTCTACTTCCATGTCTCTTCTTGCTTGATCATACCATGACAGCTTCCTTGAAGAGTTTTCTCCCAGATCAAAACTTTGTTTACCTTTCACATAGGCACTGGCTTTGAATGCAGATTTAGTCTTGGGGGGATCATCTCCAAACTCGATCATTTCAAATGCAGCCAGTTTGCCAGCCAATTTGTCTCTTGTGATAGTTGTATGGACTCTGAATTCATCAATGGCAGCAACCTTGATTTTGTAGGCAGTGGGAAGGGATCTGAAAATTTTGCCAACAATCTCATTTTCATCCAAAACTCCACCAACATTCGTAATTCCACACACCAGCTCATTTACTCTTGGCATAAAGGTAGTAATATTTTCATCATCTCTCATTTTCAGTCTTTCAAATTTCCCTTTGAGACTCTACAACCTTGCACTCTTAACATACTCATCTCCTTCATGCAGAAGTTCCAGTTTAATCCAGATCTCATAGGCAGTTGGTAGGTCAATAACATTTGAGAGCTCTGAGTCAGTTAATGCACTTAGAAGAGCCTCTTTGGTCCGCAGATTGTTTTCAGCATCTGTGATTTCATTTAGAGTTGTCGGACCACCCTATGGAGGTGCATATGCTTTTGTGACCATGGACAAGTACGCCTTTCCCATACACTCCAAGTGACATTTCATGTGACCTTTCTAAAGAGAGAAGTTGGTTCCATCAAACTTTAGACTGTCCTTCTTGTATGATGACATCCTGGATCTCCTCAAGCGGTTAAGCTCTTTTTAGAGGAACTTGGCTCTGATACCAAGTGTTAGATCTAGGACACACAACTGAGAGGGGGGGTGAATCAGTTGTACAAAAACTTGCTTCTAATTCAAACACTTAAATCCTCTTTTTTATTTAATAGCATATCAATTAATCACTCATGAAGCATAAAGCATAAACACCAGAGCAGATACATATCAACACATGAGACACCAAGATTTTGACGTGGAAAACCCGGTCAAGGGAAAAACCATGAGGTGATTAACCCAAGGATTATTCTCTATTAGAAGAATAAGAAAAATAGATGGCACATGCCAATTAGGGCTCACTACCTAAGCACACTGCTCACAAGAGGCACACTACCTACAAGAGACACACTGTCTACAAAGTAACAAGTATTACAAACTTGAACTGGAGATTGACATCTTTACCATGTCTGGATTAGTTCCATTTAAGCCCGAAAACTCCTGCTCTGCCTTTCACTTTTCTTCTTCACTATGCCACACTCATCCACACCAAGACACACTTCAAAATGAATTCACAATCCCTTACTTATACAAGGCATTGACTTAGGAACAATCATCTAAGTTGGCAAACACCTATAAGATCATTTGCAAGACGTGTAATACATCTGGTCGGCCTGTCTTAGGAAGAACACCAATATCTATGGTTATTCTTCAAATGCAAACTCAAACTTTAATGCAGACCACTAACAAGTATTGTACACGATCCAAAGATCGCCAAAACCTTTCCTGAGTCATCAAGAACATCTGCACTTTATCAGCTTACTGGAATTCTTCTCTTCTTCATCCGGAACTTCAAGAACACAGTCTGTCGTCACTGTCATAATGAAAAAGATACTTTCAGACCTCCAAACCATGAGCAAATCTGGTTGTTACCCCACATGGACTTCTTCAACACTCTCTCCAATCCGTAGAATGAGATAATGCAATTCCGGATCTCACCGGACCAATCTGTGACACTCTGTCACCACTTAACATCTGTCAGAACCGGTTCTACTAGAGCAGTCATAACTTCTTCAAATCGTTATTCAGACCTCTGAAAACTTTACTAGATCATCTCAAGACTCATATCTGCAAACCCTTTAAACCGCATCTTCTTATCTTCATCTTATCTTGGACTTTTACCTTAATGTCATCACTGTTCTTCATTGTTCCTGATTGAGACTAATTTCCTCAATATCCTCAGCACACAGCTCATCCAATCCTTCTCATTAATGCAATATGAGTATGTTGACATCAATGACAACACTGGTTATCCTCATACTTGCAACAGTTTACACTATTTGTAGTTGTGCTTTGGTGAAAGTGAAAGCATGATGAAGCATGTAAGAGTGGATTTAGGTCCATGTTAAGGCATGATGTGGTTTGTATTCATTCTTTTCTTCCACATGAATGTTTAGGTCCAGACCTAATTTGAATTTTATGGGTTAAGTCGTGTTGCCAACCTTGGAGAATATTTTCATGATCGGTGAATGTATATATAAGTGTCAAGGAGTCATGGATGCATGTGTGCACGAAGGATATAATGTTTGTGATGTGAATTTGATCAAAGTAGTCAGAGATTTCATGTGTTAGACTAATAGATGCAATGAGCAAAGGTGTCTACTATTTTTAGTGATGTTGCGAAGATGTTGTTTATGTTGTGATGGATATTGAGCTTCGTTGGAACTGAACTCCATGCATAGATTAGATGCAACTACATCAGTTCAAAGCCTGACAGTGATCCATTCTTCTCTTCTTTCTTTCATTCTTAGTGGACAATGAGTCCACTTAGATAGTGAGTCCACCTACAGTGAGCATTTGTAATTTAGTATTGCTAATACATTATATTGTGAGCTAATCCTCACCGTGGTTTTTCCCTTTTAGGGTTTTCCATGTAAAAATCTGGTATTCTCTTGTGTGTGGTGTTGTTATGATTTAGTTACAGTTATTTTCTTTTCATGCTTAATCATCATAACATTCTTAAAGGTTATTGTGGATCTGAATGTTTGTAAGGGTTTGAAGTTTTTGTTACAACTGATTCACCCCCCTCTCAGTTGTCTTGTGCATTCAACAATTGGTATCAGAGCAAGGTTTCTTTGAAGAAATCTTAACAACTTGAGGTGGATCTGGGATGGTGCACAAGAAACAAATTCCCTTGTTTGATGGATCAGACTATGCACTTTGGAAGGTAAGGATAGAAGATTTTCTAATCGCTCTTGGTTATGAGGTCTGGAAATTACTCAATTCTAATTATAGTGTACCTCAGAATGGTATAAGTACTAAAGATGATATCAAAGTTGCTGAAATAGATGGTAAGACAAAACATACTCTCTTAAGTGGACTTACTAATTTTGAGTTGGTGAAAGTTGTGAATTTGAAGACTGCTAATGCGATTTGGAAAAAGTTGGAAAGTGTTTATGAAGGAGATGATAAAGTCAAACAAGCTAAAATGCAAAATTTGAAGCTCACTTTTGAGACCATACGAATGTTTGAAGATGAAAACATTACAAGCTACCTACAGAAGGTGGATAAAGTTGTCAATGGCATCAAATGACTTGGCGAGAGTATAGATGATAAAGAAGTGATATTGAAGGTGCTCAGAACTCTTCCTAAAGCTTATAGTCATAAGGTTTCTGCTATTGAAGAATTATAGAATTTGAATCAGTTTACCAAAGATTAGTTGCTTGGCACCCTAACTACTTTTGAAATAAGAGAGTTTGGCACAACTAGTGGAACTACAAAGGATGAGACTGCTTTTAAGGCCAAAAAATTAGAGAAGATTATGGAATCAGATCCAGAAGATTTTGATGAAGTGGAAGCTAACTTTGTGAGAAGGAAGAAAAAGGGTATTGGAAATTTCAATGGTAAGTTGCTTTTTAAATGTTTCAATTGTGGAAAAATAGGTCATTATGCTTCAAGGTGTCCAGATAGAGCTCTGAGAATTTAGAATAGGGAAAACATAGGTAAGATTGTTAAGAAAAGTTACTATGTTAGAGAAGATACAAGTATATCTGATGATGATTCTGATTATGAGGATGATAATGATAATGAATGCTTATTCATAGACCTAAGAGATGAAACTGTTTCTACTAACTTTGGAAACTATGTGAAGGAAAAGACTCTGGAAGCAAGCACTAACCCTAAAGGCACTATAATGTCTGCTTTTCATGCTAGAAGTTTCTAAGATTTGTGGAAAAGGTTCAATCAATTTTGATGGAAAACATAACACTGATGATGTTCTTTATGTCAAAGGTTTAAAGCATAATCTCTTGAGTGTTGGACATATGTGTAGTAAGGGTTACAATCTTATGTTTCAGGATGATGGCTGTGAGATCAAAAAAAGCTCTAGAACAATAATTTCTACTAGAAAGAGGATAGGTGGAAATCTTTATCATCTCAAAGGTGGTGCTAGTTATTGCCTTATGACTCAGATCAGTGAGAGTTGGCTATGGAATAGGAGATTGTGTCACATCAATTTTGTGATGCAGAGGTAACAACACAAAGGACCACTAAGGGGTCACAACCAACTACATAGGAGGAAAAGGATACAAGGGATGGCAGGGCAAACAACTCCTTTTAGGTCCTAGTGGACCAAACTACAACACTTGACATCAAATAGGACATGATTGTCCACTCTTTCTCCATGGTTTCAACACAATACAATAACACCATTTTTAGGTTCATATACATGGGGACTTTTCCTAACTTTCTAGGGACCCTAGACCTTCTAGGTTTGACTGCCCCAAGCTTACAAAACTATCAAAATGCTCAAGAGGTACCCTCTTGTAACACTTCCTTCACAACTACCCTAACTTCCGTGTAGCCCTCCTAAAGGGACTGTCATGCAATAACTTGAGATGCTGACATCCAAAATAGACTATTAAGGACTTTTTGAGTACCCATTATCAAGTTCTTTAACATACCAAACATGCAACATAGGTTGTTTTGAAACATATGACACAAATTGGGACTGTTCTTGCTGTCCTAAGCCTAAATTAGGTCTCCTTCTACACATCAAATGACCATGAAACTTATTCTAATTTTCTAAAACTTGTTCCAAGATAGAAAAAATGTTGAAAATGTTCTATATAAACTATTTTTAGGGCTCTTGGTTCAACCCACATCCAATACTTTTCAACCCACTATTCTACCAATGCTCAAGATGCCTAATACATGATGATGTTAGGTTGTTTTTGCTCTAACAAGGCTCCTCCACCAATTTCCTGCATTTGCAGCACAAAAATCAGAGAAACAAAAACAAAATAGCTCCATCCCATCCATTATTGGGTTAGAGTGTGGATGGAAATGGCTCCAAAGCCATCGATTTCTTAAAAAACCCCAAAAAAACTAGGTTTTTGGACCAAAAATCAGAAAAATGCAATAAGATTCTTAACCAATAATATTAATTCACCAAACTAAATAAAAAATAGAGATAACACAGCCCTCTTTCAGATTTCATTTGATTCCCTCCATGAAAAGCCCGTACATGTCCGTACTAAGGCTGCAAAACTAAGAAAAAACTAAAAAATTGAAAGAAACTATCTCTTTTTTCCCTTCTTTCTTTATGAAAACTCTTCTACATAAGCATATTTGATCTCCCTTTGCTATCATAGGCATGTTACAGAAAAAAATTCATGAATTTCTCCTCTCTCCTTCGTGGAAAGCCAAAAAAAAGAAGGTAATTAAAGCCTTCCATAAAGGAAAAACAAGACTATCCTAAAATCTAGGAAAAAAAATCTCTTAGACCTATTATTAGAAATTTTCCTTTTCTAAGGCCACCACTACATGACCATGCCTTTACAAGGATTTAATACATTAATTTAAAACTTTATTTTGTCTTTAACAACCAAAATTGCAAAAATTTGACTAAACGATTATTCTAGGTGCACTGCACCATTTTGATAGCCTAGTAAGGATAAGTTTAGTTCAAGCTGTGAGAGATCTGCCAAAGATCACAAATCCCATCAATGTTGTCTGTAAGGAATGTCTGATTGGAAAGAAAACAAGAAGAAGCTTCAAAGTCAAGGATCAGTCATCTACCAGACTATTGGAATTGGTCCATACAGATCTTTGTGGTCCTACCAGAGTAAGGAGTTTTCAAGATAACAGGTATTTTATGTTATTTATTGATGATTTCTCTATAATCACATGGGTCACTTTCCTTAAAGAAAAATTAGAAGCCCTAGATAAGTTTAAAGCCTTTAAAGCAATGGTTGAAAATGAAATGGATATGAAAATCAAATGTTTGAGGTCTGACAAAGGTGGAGAATTTACTTCTAATGAGTTTAACATGTTTTGTGAGAATCATGGGATAAAGAGGCATTTATCTGCCCCTAGGACTCCTCAGCAGAATGGAGTGGTTGAAAGGAAGAACATGATTGTTCAAGAAGCTTCAAGGACAATGATCAAAGAAGCGGACCTATCAGAAGTCTACTGGAGAGAAGTAATTCATATTGCTATCTACATACAGAACAGAGTACAAGGGCAAATGACACAAAGACTCCCTATGAGCTATGGTATGGAAGGATTCCTACTGTTAAATATTTCAAAGTTTTTGGAAGCAAATGTTATATCAGAAGAGATGAAGAACTAGGAAAGTTTGATGCAAGGTGTGATTAAGGTATTTTGCTTGGGTACTCCAACAAAAGCAAAGCTTACCAATGCTACAATAAGACACTAAGAAGGATTGTTGAGAGTGCAAATGTTAAGGTTGATGAAGACATATAGAAGATTTCATAGATTGATGATTATAAATTAGATGTGTCTTCTTCCAGTGAAGAAGAAGAAGCTAAAGAAAAGGAAGCACAAATTGAAGAGGAAGAAGCTCCGGTGAAGTATCCTAAAACCCCCAAGTATGTGCAGAAGCATCACACTGAAGACCAGATCATTGGTAATAAGAACAATGGTGTATTGACAAGAAGTAGAGATATTGAAGAATAGGTAAATCTGTGTTTACTTTCTAAAGTTTAACCTAAAACAGTGGTTGAGGCATGCAAGGATGAGAATTGGATCAATGCTATGGAAGAAAAACTAATGCAAATTGAGCAAAATTAGACCTGGAAACTTGTCCCAAGACTAGAGAACAAAAATGTGATTGGAACTAAGTGGGTATTCTAGAACAAATTGAATGAGAATGGAGAAGTGGTAAGAAATAAGGCAAGACTTGTATGTAAAGGCTACTCACAAGTGGAAGGAATAGACTATGAGGAAACTTATGCTCTGGTGGCAAGAATGGAGGCCATTAGGATGTTTTTGTCTTTTACAGCACAGAAGGATTTCAAATTATATCAAATGGATGTCAAGTCTGCTTTCTTGAATGGGGAACTGGAAGAGGAAATGCACATAGAGCAACCGGAAGGATTTCAGTTGTTAGATAAGCTAGATATGGTCTGCAGGTTGAAGAATGCACTATATGGATTGAAGCAAGCTCCTAGAGCTTGGTATGTAAGGTTACATAGGTACTTATTACAGCAAGGATTCAATAAAGGCTCCACAGATAGAAATTTGTACATCAAAGTAAGTGGAGTTCAAATTTTGATTGTGGAAGTCTATGTAGATGACATAATTTTTCGTGGAAATAAAGGCATGTGTAAGAGCTTTGTAGATGAGATGCAGAAAGAGTTTGAAATATCAATGTGTGGGGAAATGATTTTCTTTCTTGGATTACAGATCAACCAGACAGATAAAGGCATTTTCATTTCTCAATCAAAGTATGTTAAAGAGTTGTTAAAGAAGTTTGGAATGGAAGATTCTAAACCAGTTTGTACTCCTATGGTTACTAGTTGTAAGTTGAGAAAAAATGATGAATCTCCTAAGGCTGATCAGAGCAAGTATAGATCAATGATTGGAGGATTACTATATCTAACTACTACTAAACCAGATATTATACACGTAGTTTATCTTGTGGCTAGATTTCAAGTAGATCCTAGAGAGTCACATGTTATGGCAGTGAAGAGGATATTCATATATTTAAAGGGCACTTCTGATCATGGCTTGTGATATCCAAAAGATACTAACTTTACTCTAAGTGCTTATACAGATGCAGATTGGGCTAGTTGTGTAGATGACAGGAAAAAGTACAAGTGGTGGAGTATTCCTTCTTGGTGGAAGAATAGTGTCATGGTTAAGTAAAAAGTAGGATTCAGTATCTTTGTCTACTGTAAAGGCAAAATACATTGCAGCAGCATCTTGTTACACACAGGTGTTGTGAATGAAACAAACCTTGAAGGATATCAAAATTGTGTATGATGAGCCAATTTCTATTTTATCTGATAATACAAGTGCTATTAACATTTCAAAGAATCTGATGATGCATTCAAGGAGAAAACATATTTCAATTAGGTATCACTTTCTAAGAGAGAAGGTTGCAGAGAATGAAGTGAAGCTTGAGTATGTGCCTACAAAGGATCAGGTTGATGACATATTCACTAAGGCTCTTCCTAAGGATACATTAGGGGTTATTGCCCCTCCTTCGTTGAACTAGATGCATAAGAAGATGCATCAGTCTAGTGGATTTCAAGATTCATTCTTTTATGGACTGATGATTGAAGGCTACCTCTCAAGGGCGAGCAAGTAGTGGTTATGATGATTGTTGTAGTTAGGGGGAGTGTTCAGAGTAGTGAAAGAAAAATATGTTGCAGAGCAGTAGTGAACAGTGCAAGTATGTGCAATATCATGAAAAGGGAAAGTTGTGACACCCTTTTCTATTGATGTCAAAGGGGGAGAGAGTTCATGTGAAAAATAAAGGGGGAGAAAGAACAATCAGTGATCAAAGAGAGAGAGTAAGATGTGCAAAAGAAAGGGGGAGAGTAAGCAAGTAAAGAAGATTGGTGCAAAGTTATGTCTTGATGGTTTTTCACATCATGTGTTGCCATTAATGACAAAGGGGGAGATTGTTGCAAGTATGTGCTAATCGATGTTGTCATTGATGTCAACAAGCTTGTGTTGTCATTGGTGTCAACTATGTCTTCTAACGAGGTGGTTGTTTGATTAAGTTATCTTGCTAAAAGTGATTTGGTGACTTTGTAGAGGTGCTGAAGATGTTGAGGATATGCTTCTATTGTTGGGTTTCCAAGTGCTTTTGAGAAAATTTAATTAACAAAGGAAATAGTGTGTTGAAGATGTGTTCTGGCTTAATGGAGTTATGATCAAGTTCTACTCTGCATTTCTTCCTAATTGAATATCTGAGTGTGCAGTTTAGATATGTGGTTTAGAAGTGTTTGAAGATGCTAAATCTAGAATTTGGTGCTCTAGATCATTGTGTAGTAAAAGTTGTGTTCACCAATTTGAGAACAATGTTTGTGATGTAGGAGCATCCCAGGTTGCAGAGTAATCTTGCATCAACCAAAAACATTTTGCATTCTTTCTTTTCTTTCATTTTCTAGTTCAGTTCAGTCAGTAGCAGTTTCAACATTTTGTACCGCATTTTTCCACATTTTCATTTTGGAGTTCGTGGAGCAAGACAGAATCTAGACAACATCATCCACGTCATATCCAAATTTCAAATCATTTGGATTTGCCTGCTAAAAGTTATCGCTATCAGAAGATCATTTATTTTCACATAACAGAGCATACAGATAGTCAGTTGAACAAGAAGGTTTGCGGAGCACTTCCGTGACTTGTGGAGCTAAATGGAACATCATACAAGGCACATAAGGATCAGATAGACCTTCCTTGAGGTCTGTACCCTGATTCATGCATTTGCAGAGCATTACCAGGTGTTTAGGGCCAACCTATTTGTTCCTACACGTTACATTCCTCCATTGGAGTTTGTAACATTTCTTGGCCGATGCGGAGGGTTTCTTGAGCTTGGAGATGATACATATAGATCTCTAGAATGTATTAGGAAGTCAATTAGTTGATAATGATAGATTAGAGTAGATATTTTGTATTGAAAGTGCTTCAATGCCATATCTTGCATATCAGTAGTAATCTAAATTTTAGGCCTGTGAGCCCTAGATTGTAGCCCGCATGTTGCCAACATATAAGCATTTTGAATCTATAATATATTGAGCATTTGAGCTATTCATTGCATTTTGTATTTGAGTTATTTTTTTTATGTTTACTCTTGTTGCATGTCCTGGACAATTTACTCTATGAATCCTTCGACCGTGACTGCACCAAGTGGTATCAGAGCAAAGTTTTAAATCCTTTGGGAGTGAAGTTTCGAAGTGAAGGAATTTCATAAGATCTTGTGGTGAACCAATCGCCAACCCAAGGAAGTCTACTTGTGTTTATCAACAAATCACCGAGTGTGAGGCAGTTGATATCTTGTAGCCCGGTTGCTAAATTTTGGTGCAGTGCACCTAGGATGTTCATTTAGTCAAATTCTTGAAATTTTGGTTGTTGAAGACTAAATAGAGTTATAGAATAATGTATTGAGGCCTTCTAAAGGCATGGTCATGTAGTGGAAGAATAGGAAAGCTATTTTCATATAGTGGATTGCAGTGGTAGTTTAAGAAAAGACATTTTCCTTAGTAAAGTCTGCAATTTTCCTAGAATGTAGGATAATCTATTTGGGGACAGTTAGCCTTTTTATAGTAAACATTCTAATTTTTGCCTTTATGATGGATTTTCCACAATGGTGGAGGGGAAGTGAACATGGAATTCATTGTAAACCTTTATCTTTTGCCTTATATACTTGGAGGTAGCAAGGAGGAGGTAATTTTTGGAGGAGAAATAACAAAGTTTTATCAATTTTTTTTTTGGAATTTTAACTATTTTTTGCATTTCCAGAGTCCTGTACTAGACTGTACTGCACTGTCAAGATCTAAAACCTCTAAAATCATGTAATACATAGTGTTATCCTTCATTTGAGTTAGGAAAGAGAGATTTCCATTGTGGTTGAAGGATTTTATAATTGTTTTTCCAAAAACTGCCCTGTTTATTGTTTTGCTGCTATTTCTTTCATTGTTCCCATGCATAGTACTCACCCGTACATTATAGTCAAAGGCAAGAATGACTAAAATTATGGAGTGAAGGCTCTTACCTTTCATTTAAACCAAGTTGGAGGGAATAACATTGGGATTTAGACATTTTGTAGTTGTTTTTGTGAGATTGGTCATTAAACCCTAGTTTTAAGGGTTTTAGAGAGATTTATGGTTTCCTAACTCATTCATTCTATGTTAGAACCCCAAAATGGGTGGAATGAGGTTGGGTTGGCATGAGTTCTAATGGGTTTTGTGTGTAGGAGTAGGGGACAAGGGTGAAGTGAAATTTGGAACCATTGAGGCCTTATTGCACCTTGTGTTGGGCTAACTAGCTTTGGTGGAGTGAAGATTTGATCATGAAATGTCTTGAAATGATCTTGGACCCCAAAAACCTATGAAATTAGTCCATTTGTATCCCATTGGGCACCTTGGAATAGGAGTTAGATGTTTGGAGTGGAGTTTGGGGGTACCTCCTTTGCAAAACCAACCTAATTAGGCCTAGTTAAGAATCAATACAGTCATAATTTGAAGCCTGTGTTCCAAAAGACCCCCTAGTGCATGTTGGATATGTTGAAGAACAAGATAATGTGTACTCAAAAATCCATTAACAGTACTATTTGGAGGTCAGTATCAAAAGATATTGCTTGACAGTCCTTTTTAAAGGGCTACAAGGGAGTTGGGGTAGTTGTGAAGGAAGTGGTACAAGGAGGTACCTCCTAATCTTTTTGATGGTTTTGTGAGCTTGGGACAGTCAACCATAGATGGGCTAGGGTCCCTAGGAAGTTTGACAAAGAGCCTAGGTATATATACCCAAAGATGGTGTTGTTGTGTAGTGTTGAAACCATGGGAAAAGAGAGGACAATCAAGTCTAGTTTAAAGACAAATGGAGTAGTTAGGTCTACAAGGGCCTAAGAGTCTTGTTTACCCTACCATCCCCTGCATCCTCTTTCCCCCTGAGTAGTTTGTTTTGAACCTTAGTGGTGTTTTTGGTGTTGCCTCTGCATCAAATTGGTATCAGAGCACAGTTAGTAGGTCTGTTGTGGTGGTAAGTTGAAGAGACAGTTTATCAAGATGCCTCCAAGAGGAAGAAACATGGTTCAAGAGATGAATGAGATGAAGGAGAAGCATGCTAGAGAGTTGAGGGAGTTAAAGGAAAGAATGGATACCCTAGAATAAAATCAGAGAAGAGGAGCGGATCTAGGTGATGAGAATGAGTCTAAGGAAGAAGAGGAAGCAAAGTATGAAGATGTGGAAGAAGGGTTAGACCCTGATGATCAGAGGATGGTAAATTTTCTGAAAGGAGTAAAAGAAGACAAGCACAAGATGAATATAGATGTGCCAAAGTATGGAGTAATCCTTAGTGATGAAGAGTTACTTGACTGGATTGCAACATTGGACAATCATTTTCAGTGGGAAGAAGTTGCTGAGGATTAGAAAGTGAAGATTACAAAGACCAAGTTGATAGGTCATGCTTTGTTATGGTGGGATTATCAGCAAACAGAGAGGAGAAAGCAAGGAAAGGCAAAGATTGTTTCATGGTACAAGATGGTAGCTAATATCAAAGGTAAGTTCTTACCTAAAGATTATGAAGTTCAAATGTTTAAAAAGCTTCAAGGTTTAAGACAAAAGGTTATGGATGTTAAGACATACACTGAAGAGTTTTATAAGCTGAGTATAAGGTCTGGTCAAAATGAAGGTGAAGTGCAAAAGGTTGCTAGATATATTGGTGGTTTGAGATTTAACATGCAGGATGAACTAGTGTTGGCAAATCCAAGGAATGTTGAAGAATGTTATCAGATGGCAGTTAGAGTGGAAGAGAAGCTGAAGAGGAGACAAGATAAGATAGCCAGAGGCAGAGGCAATACCTCTAGAGGCAGAGGATCTTTTAATGCAAAACAAGTCAATGAGAGTCAAGAAGAGATGAATAAGGCACAAGGACAAAGTGTTAATTTCAGAGGTAGATGTTCTAGAGGCAGATTTAGTGGAGGAAGGAATGCAAACACCTTTGTAGGTAAGTGTTTCAATTGTCAACAGTTTGGGCACCTAGCATATAAGTGTCCTGAGAAGCACAATTTTACAAGTGATGGTGAAAGGAAGAGTGAGAGGAGGACTCAGTTAGTCCAAGAAGAAGAATGTGGTGGTTCTACTCCCACTAGTTGTGTTGGTGAAGTAGGGGAAACATTGATGCTGAGAGAAAGAGCACTATTAAAGACCTCCAAGGAGAAGGAGCTGATTCAGAGGAAAGCATTGTTTAGGACAACTTGTAAGTGCAAGGACAAGGTATGTAAAGTGATAGTGGATTCAAGATGTACTAATAATATGGTGTCTAGTGAGATGGTAGATAAACTGAGGTTGAAGAGAAAACCTAGGGACACACCTTACAAAGTCTCTTGGGTAAGTGATCATCAGTCCATTTTAGTGAGTGAGCAAGCATTAGTAGAGTTCAAGATTGGAGCATATGAGGATAGGGTACTTTGTGACATCCTACCCATGGATTATTGTCATGTGATACTTGGAAGACCCTAGCAGTTTGATAGGTCTATAATTTATGATGGAAAAGCTAACACCTACACCATAAGGAAGGATGAGAAGACTTTTATGTTGATTCTAATGCAGGAAGAAGTCAAGGACAATAAAAATGATAATGTTTGGCAAGAAGGAGCCAGTGAGGTTTGAATAAAGTGAAACCAAGGAGTATAAAACCTTTTGTAAGTATAAAACTGTTGCTATAGCAAATGGGAAGTGTGAAGATGATTTGTAGCCAGTTGTGAAGAGAAATGTCTTTATGTGGAAGAGGGAGGTGAGTGAAAATGTGTCTTGGTCTGAGATAGAGAAGTGTAAGAGTGAGAAGCTTGAAATGCATGAAGTGATTATGGTAGGGACAGTCATGTGTCCTAGAAAGAGGCAGTTGGATAATGAGAGGACAGAGATTTCTAAAGGTAATAGGATAGAGAACAAGTTGATGACAGGTCTGACAAAGATTGCAAATGGTGATGGTACAGTTGGTAGTGAAAAGAATGAAGAAAAAGAGAGCATGAGGCAGAGGACTATGCAATAAATGAAAGATAAAGTGATGACAGTTGATAGATGGTTGAAAATAAAGGTAAGGGAGAGTGAGGTAGCAGAGTTTAGTGATAAGAAAGCTGACAGAGTACTCTATGATAGAGTGAAGCAAACTTCAAGGAAAGACAAGAGCAAAGATAACAAGGACAGTAAGAATCAAGAACAAAATGAGCCTGTTGAAGACAAACATGAAATTTAGAGACAAGCAATGGAGGACAAATTACAACAAACTTTCCAAGGGACTTGGAAAAACTACAAGTTAGGGTGTATGGTGCAGTGCACCTAGGATGTTCATTTAGTCAAATTCTTGAAATTTTGGTTGTTGAAGACTAAATAGAGTTATAGAATAATGTAATGAGGCCTTCTAAAGGCATGGTCATGTAGTGGAAGACTAGGAAAGCCATTTTCATATAGTGGATTGTAGTGGTAGTTTAAGAAAAGACATTTTTCTTAGTAAAGTTTGTAGTTTTCCTAGAATGTAGGACAGTCTATTTGGGGACAGTCAGCCTTTTTATAGTAAACATTCTAATTTTTGCCTTTATGATGGATTTTCCATGATGGTTGAGGGGAAGTGAACGTGGAATTCATTGTAAACCTTTATCTTTTTCCTTATATACCTAGAGGCAGCAAGGAGGAGGTAATTTTTGGAGGAGAAATAACAAAGTTTTATCAAAATTTTCCTGCAATTTTAACTGTTTTATGCATTTCCAGCATCCTCTACTAGACCGTACTGCACTGTCAAGATCTAAAACCTCTAAAATCATGTAATACATAGTGTTAGCCTTCATTTGAGTTAGGAAAGAGAGATTTCAATTATGGTTGAAGGATTTTATAATCATTTTTTCCAAAAACTACCCTGTTTATTGTTTTGCTGTTGTTTCTTTCACTGTTCCCATGCATGGTACTCACCCATACATTATAGTCAAAGGTAGGAATGAATAAAATGATGGAGTGAAGGCTCTTACCTTTCATTTAAACCAAGTTGGAGGGAATAACATTGGCATTTAGACATTTTGTAGTTGTTTTTGTGAGATTGGTCATTAAACCCTAGTTTTAAGGGTTTTAGAGAGATTTATGGTTTCCTAACTCATTCAATCTGTGTTAGAACCCCAAAATGGGTAGAATGAGGTTGGGTTGGTATGCCTTCTAATGGGTTTTGTGTGCAGGAGCAGGGGACAAGGGTTAAGTGAAGTTTGGAGCCATTGAGGCCTTATCGCACCTTGTGTTGGGCTAACTAGCTTTGGTGGAGTGAAGATTTGATCATGAAATGTCTTGAAATGATCTTGGACCCCCAAAACCTATGCAATTAGTCCATTTGTATCCCATTGGGCACCTTGGAATAGGAGTTAGATGTTTGGAGTGGAATTTGGGGGTACTTCCTTTGCAAAACCAACCTAATTAGGCCTAGTTAAGAATCAGTACAGTCATAATTTGAAGCCTGTGTTCCAAAAGACCCCCTAGTGCATGTTGGATATGTTGAAGAACAAGATAATGGGTACTCAAAAAGCCATTAACAGTCCTATTTGGAGGTCAGTATCAAAAGATATTGCTTGACAGTCCTTTTTAAAGGGTTACAAGGGAGTTGGGGTAGTTGTGAAGGAAGTGGTACAAGGAGGTACCTCTTGAGCATTTTGATGGTTTTGTGAGATTGGCATAGTCAACCATAGATGGTCTAGGGTCCCTAGGAAGTTTGGCAAAGAGCCTAGGTATATAAACCCAAAGATGGTGTTGTTGTGTAGTGTTGAAACCATGGGAAAAGAGAGGACAGTCAAGTCCAGTTTAAAGATAAATGGAGCAGTTAGGTCTGCAAGGGCCTAAGAGTCTTGTTTACCCTGCCATCCCATGCATCCTCTTTCCCCCTGAGTAGTTTGTTTTGACCCTTAGTGGTGTTGCCTCTACATCAAATTTGAGGCAATTGCACTGGATCCTAGGAAGAGATGCCACTGAGGAGAATACTTGTTGTAGGCACTATGGCTGGAAGAATGGACAAAATAATGGAGATGATAAAAATAATGAAAGTTTGATTGGATGTTGTAGAAGAAGATAGGCAAAGAGGACTAACATCGAGACCTAATGTTGAAAGTGATGATGAAGAATTTCAATCCATTGATGAAAATGAAGAAACCCTAGCAGAAGAAGAAGAATCAGATCAAGTGAAGATGTTGGAAGCTATTTTGAAGATGGGAAAGAGACCTAGAGTGGATGTATTGGATTACACTAGAAATTTGAATTCAGAGGAATTGATTGATTGGATAAATGACTTGGAGGAATACTTTGAATATGAAGAAATTGAAGACCCGGAGAAGGTAAGATTTGCAAAGACTAAGTTGAAAGGACATGCTGCTATTTGGTGGAAAGAAGTACAATTGGATAGAAATAGAAGAGGAAAAGAAAAGATCATAAAATGGGATAGAATGGTGACAAAGTTGAAGAATCAGTTTATACCTGTTGACTATGAGTTGGAACTGTTGAAGAGATTGCAAAACCTAAAACAAAAGGAGAAATCTGTGAAGGAGTATACTGAAGAATTTCATAAGATGATCATAAGGATTGGACATAGTGAAGCAAGCAAGGAGAAAGTGGCAAGATACATAAATGGACTGAGATTTAACATTCAAGAAGAACTAAGTTTCGTAAGGATTACAACAATAGAAGAAGCATATAGAAAAGTTGAATAAGAAGCATGAATAGAAATAGAGAGGTAGAGGAGCTAAATTTCAAAGAGGTAGAACATATTCCAGAGGAAAAAGATCATATGTGGAGCAGAACAAACAGGATGGTTCATTCAAGAAGGAAGATAGAGATAGCAGTGCATACCGGAGAGATGAGAGAAGTTTCTACCACAGAGGACATCATAATTCTTACCAGAATGAAGGGTATAGAAGAGATGAAAGAGGGTTGGATAAAAGAACATTCATAGGAACTTATTTTTAGTGTGGAGGTGAAGGACACACAACATTTGAATGTCATGATGGAAGTACAAGCAAGAAGATAGAGAACAGTGCAAGAACAACTTATATAGAAGAACCTATTGGATCAACTAATTCAGTTGGAAAACTAGAGAAGGGAGAATCTTTAGTCATGAGGAAAGCACTATTTCAAGCAGAGACAATTGAGGAACCACTATAGAGGAAAAGTTTGTTCCAGACTAGATGCAAATCAGGAGGTAAATGTTGTGAGGTTATCATTGATAGTGGTAGTACTAATAATTTGGTTTCAGAGGAGATGGTGACTAAGCTGAACTTGGAGAGATTGAAACACCCTAAGCCCTACAAGATAGCATGGATTCAAGATGAACACAAGGTACTGGTGAGTGAACAATGTTTGGTAAAATTTCATATTGCATCTTATCATGATGAAGTATTGTGTGATATTATGCCGATGGATGTATGTCATATATTGTTGGGTAGACCATGGCAGTATGATAGAAAAGCAATGCATGATGGGAGAAAGAATACTTATACTATAACATCAAATGGGAAGAAACATATCTTGATACCTTTGGAAGATGAGCCTAAGATTGAAATATGTGGGAATGTTAGAATCTGTTTGGTTGATGGAAGGAAATTTTTGGATGGTTTGACACATGAGAATATGTGTTTTGCTTTGATTCCTAAGAAGCATGGAACCCTAAGTACAGAGAGTAAAGAATCACAGCCAGAGGAGATAACTAA
Source organism: Cunninghamia lanceolata (assembly GCA_027924645.1). NCBI lineage: Eukaryota > Viridiplantae > Streptophyta > Pinopsida > Cupressales > Cupressaceae > Cunninghamia > Cunninghamia lanceolata. Next base: position 804,408 of record BSBN01001031.1, on the reverse strand, counting down.
ATTGTTGACAGAATATGAAGACACCATATCAGATAATGTCCCTAAAAGATTGCCACCAATCCGGAGTATCGGTCATCATATGGACCGCACACCGGATGACACTAGCAGAGAATGCAAAGCTGAATAGACAGATACAGAAATTGCTGAGGAAAGGATTGATCAAAAAAAGTTTACGCCCTTGTGCAGTACCTGTCGTGTCAACACCGAACAAAGATGGAGAATGGAGGATGTGTACATGTTGTGTGGTTACACAACACGCCCCATTTTGCCTTAGCAAAATAGGGACCCAACTCTTTTTTCTTTTGCTTGAACCCTGACTTAAGAAGATCACCCGATGTCCATTTGTCATTTGATACGCGAACGTCAAACCTAAATGAGGACGAATATCTACCCGTCAAGACTTGTGTGCATTCTTAGAGGGTCATATTTTCAAATATCCCTCATCTTACAAAATATCACCCTTTGTGAATATCACCCTTCACAAACATGACCATGACGTCATGTTGTTTCAACGAATAGAAAAGATCACCATAATATTGATGTCATATATACACCCGATTCTTGGAGGGTCACATTTCCAAACATCCATCATGTGTCTTAACATGACAATGACGCCATCATAACCTGATAACAAAGAGAACATAATAGAATGATGATGTCATCATGATCTACACCTGAGGAGGTCATATTTCGTAATATCCCTGACCTTAGCAAATATGACAGTGACGTCATCTTTCACAAATAATTGTTGAAGTCCATATGATGATGACGTTACCCCTGCATTCTCGGATGGGGTGGATATTTGTAGGCATCAAAAGGTCCAGATATTCTTGAATACCCCCTTATCTTTAAACTTTATGGCCCAATATGCCCGGTTTTGCAACAGCTAATCCAATTATGCCACATGGCAAAATCCACAGGGTCATAGAAACACAGTCTTATCATGATTTATTAATAAAATCAATATGACCTGATCTTGCTTAGAAATCAAAGGTTGACCGTATCACCCTGATCATTAGTGAATGATTATCCCACAGGGGGTTCATATTTTCAAATAAGGTCATATTTTTAAATATCCCTGATTTTCTAAAAGATCAGCCTCCAATATTAAATGTTAAGTCCAATGGTAGGTTGTGCCCTATTGATTTCAAACGTAAACTCGACACTTGGCAACATCTACAAGCTTCATGCCAATGATCAATGGATTTAATCAAAATGACACATACACCCTAATTTGTCCTATTGATTGGTTTAAAAGTGAAATCTAGGGATTATTTACATTTACCCTGCAATAATTGAAACTTACAGAGCTTTGAAAGTCAACACCTCATAGTCATCTACAAATGGAACATGACACTCGACAGAATGGAATGGATGATACAGTGCATTCACGTTTATCCCATTATCAGTCATATAGTTAAAAGAGGGTGATTATCAGGTACGTAAAGTAAAACCCTCTATTTTGTTGTTTACTGCAAATCGCTAGGTAAAATGGTTCTTTATTAGGTTAATCTATATGGCGATGCATGAAATGAATTGAAATATTGAATTATTGCCATGAAATGCATAATCCTTGAACCCTCCCCATACATACACCCTAGGGGAAGAACTGCATGTTTCTATCACAGGATCTAATGGATATCAGAAAGAACAGATCCAACTCTGAGTTCTTGAAACCCATGTTCTTACAACCTAAGGGAGTAGGATTCAAATATGGGGTGATAGATGATACACATCAAGGGAAGACAGATCTGCATGCATGGATAAGGAGGTTGGACAATGAAAATGATAATCTCATACTGGATAGGATATTCACAACTAGTATGTGGCACACTGCGAGACTTCCGTATGCAATGGAGGCCATTGAGCTAGTGGTGGAATGTGCGAGAAATTATAACCCTGAGAATAGAAGAGTGGAAAAACATGGTAGAGTGTATGCCGACTTCTCAATCAAGGGCATCACTACTACATTCAATCTTCCTATAGGGGATAAAGTGGTCAGTGTGAGCCTAATTCGGCTGGAGAAAGAATACCATAGTAATGAAAGGCAAGCCAAGAAAATCATGTATCCATGGAGGCGTAAGGGTAGCACTTACAAAGCTACTGCTAAATTGCCTAAGTACTTGTACAAATTTGATTTTGATGAAGAATATCAGTACATGATTGCCTTGTTGAATAGGATGACTAGCAGACAACATACTGGGAACTTTGAAAACTGGATGTATGGGATCATCCAGATGGTACTGTATTCAGAAAACAAACCTCTTTGGGCCAAGATCATTAGCAATAGCTTAGATGAAGGGATGAGAAGGCTGGGTGGCAAAACTTGTATATTTCATATGACTTCTTATGTTGTTTATGCCTATACTTTCAGGGGGACATTTGATGCTTTGCAAATAGTGGGTAGGGTTGGAAGTAATCCTAGTGATATAAACATATGGGATCATTACCCACAATTACAGAGGAGAGCATATCTCCAAGACTATAAACTGATAAATGACGCTTTCTCTATGCATTTAGTCAGAACCATGGAGGAGGATAGAACCAAGAGATTGAGCATGGAAGCTCAAGCAGTTATCTATAAGCATGGGGCTTAGTTTATCCAATTCCCCACCTTTTTGTACATAAGAATAGAAGGGTTTGAAGGGCAGCCCCTCATGTTACCCAGGTACCCCACTGATAGGGTCATTCTAATGGAATTTGTTAGACAAGTATCAACCTCATTTGAGGCTCACTTGGAAAAGAAGAAGATCCCTCCTGTGTTGTTCCCGGTATACATGGGCTGGTATATATGCCCTGACAGACAAAGTATAAAATATGTCATTGGAGGATTAAATCTCATGTATCTACGATCATTTTCTATAGCTAGGTAGTATGACCCATATGGCAGAGTGCATAAATTATTGGGTAAATGAATACATCAAAAACACCTTGAAGATTATTGGACTGACTGTGATGATGAATAAGAAGTCAGGAGAAGGAGATATCAAAGGTTCACTCTCAATCAGATCTAGACTTTTGATTGCATTCCAGTGCCTACACAGTTGCATGAGGATGATGGGAGAATAATGTCTAATGAATATGAGGATAATAAGGTGTATAATGACACCATCTCAGCTCCTGATCTAACACAGCCAAAGGAGACCTCATTGGATCAAATAATGCAAGGGGTTATCTAATTGACCTAGATCTGGGTAAAGGCTAAGGCTACTGAGTTGCAAAAGAAGGGTATAGCCCTTACTGTTGACAATAAGAAGAAGAAACAAGTATTTGAAGAAGAATATGATGATTTCCTCATTGAAAATAGGAAATTTAATGGAGAAAGATTACCTGCTGAGGAACAAAAGCCATCAAGCAAGGACAAGAAGGCTGCCCCTATACAACAAGGGGTGATTATTAAAAGAATTCAATCAAAAGGTGATGGGACATCCACCTCTGCACCTGCATCTACATCACAACAATCTCTTGCTGAGAAGAAAGGCAAGAGGGTAGTGAAGCTTGTTCTTGAAGTTATAGAGGAACAAATACAAGATGAGCCATTGTAGGATAAACCACTAGAAGAAAATCCCTTGGAAGAAGGGCAATTGGATAAGGGACCTAAAGATGATGATCTACTAATAACAAGGAAGAAAAGAAAGAAAGTACAACAAAAACCACCTCAGAAGAAGCAGAAGACAATAATGAGGGGAAATGTCAACATTAGACCTATCATGTTAAGAGGTACAAGTGGTTTGACTTTTATGAAGGAGTTACATCATGATGTCCCCATTCCTGAAATTATTCAATTTAAAACTGAGAAGGTAGAAGAGCAGGCAAAAGAGATGCATATGGCTGGTAAAGAGTCCCCCTTTCCACTTGATAACACTGTTGAATTGTCAGATGATGAGGTAGTTCAAGATGTGGCTGCTCAACATATGGAGACCTTAGTAGCTAATACTAGGATGACCCCTCATGGAACCCCCAGGGCCCAGAAAGTGACTCACTAAGAGGAGGTTGAAATAGATGAAATGGAACATGATAATCCTGAAGAAGTAGCCCAATAGATAGGGCTGACTAATTTGGTAGAGCAGGTTACTCATCCTACATTGATAGATTTAACTTACCAAGGTGATATGAACCTGAGTAAAGATAATGATTAGCCTTTAGAGCTGGACAAGGCTGAAAATACAATGCATACAGAAGCTGGTGATATAACACCCAATCAAAATAGAGACCAAGGCAATGCACCTACAGAACAAGAAAAGTCAAAGGCACAGCTTCAGAGTAAGGGTGATCAGGAGATACCTGATAAAGATGTTGATCAGGATCAAAGTCTTTCATCACTACATGCTGAAAGAAATAATCAAGGTCATCCAAGATTAGAAGAGAAATTAGGTGAGAAAGAATCAAGCTTGGGAGAAGCTAGTACATTTAAAGATCAAGAGTAGAGTTTGGCACAAGGTGGAGGTCAGCAGAAAGAAACAGAAAAAGTGGCCAAGGGTGATCTGAGTGATCCCCAAGGCCCAAATACACAATCTTCTCAAGAAACCCAAGTACCACATGATGAACAAAGGGAAAAGGTTCAAGAAACTTCTGAGGAAGATTTACAAGAGGAGGGACAAGATCAAGGTATGCATACTTTACAAGAACCTCCACCTCAGAAAGAAATCCCTCAGCAAGAGGTACCTCAACATAAGTCTCCTCATAAGAATGTGCATGAGGAAGAAATAAGAAAAGAAGATTCACCATTGAGGGAAAGACCTGATACATAGCCCCAGGATACTCAAAATAAAGAGGGTGATTGTCAAGAGCCCAAGGGTGATGTCCCTTATTGGTTGCAACAAGAAGTAAATCTGCAACACATAGATGAGGTACATGATTTTGATGTTTCTACATTGTTTACTAAAAGAATGATGAAACCTAAAAGGAAGGCAAGGCTTACATCTACAATAAGAAGAGACCCTACTACAGGTAGGAGAACAACTCAAGTAGCCTTACCAATGGTTGAAAAGGAGAAAGGTAAAATAGGCCTTGATGAATTTTAGATAACTGATATTGATTTAGGTTTTGCAAATGAGGACCAGGAAGGTCAAGAGGGTAAAAGATATTATTGATTCTTTGACACAAAGGGTGAAAAGAGAAAAGGATAAGAATAGGAAACATAAAGAGCATATTGCTCAATTGCATTCTTTTATTAAAGGATTGGTTGATCCTAAGCACACACCTATTAGTACAGTCACTCCATTAACAATTATATCCCAAGAAGAGGTTACATGATTGGATCTGATGAAGCATAAGGCACAATTAATGGACAAATGGTTCATTTCTTCTATTTTTGAAGATGAAAATGTGGTGAAAACCTCCTTGGAAAATTGGAATTCTCTTAGTGCTTTGAAGAGTAAAGTGGATAAGTTGCAGAATGAAGTAGGCAGGAGATCTTTCAAACTAGAAAAGAACCTAGATGCTTTGGGACAAATGAAAAGAATTGATATGAAGATACTTATGGATAACAAAATACTGGATAGTAACACTTCTTAGTTGCTCAGTATTTGGTATGAGGACACTGGATTTGAGTGTGACATCTTGAAGAGATGTAGTGGTAGGCTCAGGGACATAAGTGTCAAACTATATGATCTTATGGCAAAAGAAGCAGAAACCCTGGAGGCTCTAGAAGGAAAAGTAGAAGGGAAAATAGAAAATCAAGATACTGATTTTGTTATTTAGGCTTTTTATAATAATTTTAAGCAAACTGTAGAAGATCCCCTACACCATTTAACATAAGAGATAATAAACAAAGTCGTGAGGATAAAGGCTAGGGTGGAAACATACAATGAAACATTAAATAGCAAGAAGAATAAGATGGGTGTCCTTCAAGCAAAGTTTCATTCCCATAGGCATGCTACAGTGAGAACCAAGATCCAGGATGGAGGTGAAGTTAATAGAATAGTGCAGTTATATGAATCCATCAGGGCAACCATAAAGGTACACATAAGAGGTGATCTACATCAGAGTGATAGTGATGATGAAAATGACGATGATGTAGAAAATGATGGAGAAGATGAAAGTGAAGAAGAAGAAGAAGATGAAGAGTAAGTAAAGATGCATAATAATATAATCATATGCATAGTTTACTTGTGAGCAAATGAGTTTTTCTAGATGGTGGCCAGCTGGCAACCTGTGCTCTTATTTGTAAGTGTTGACTTAGTCAATGAGATGATATTGATCGTTGATCTAAATAGACAAATCTTGACCGTTGGTCATTTGTAACCGCCTCCTCTCCTTATTCCATAAAACGGGATGGAGTGCACCTTTTAAAGCATTAGAAACTTAATTGAAGTTAGATTGCTGAAGCATTCAGGACTAATTTCAAGGCTTTTGTGAATGTACATGTCTTTTGAGTACCTAATGAACGAGAAGTTGTTTTGATTAGAAATCATTGTAAATCTTGAGTAATCAGTGGATGAAATCTGGATATATGCATTGATTAGTTGCATCCCTTGGAGTGCTTGTCAGTTTGCATGTGTTGTTTTCATTCCTTGTTCCTTTGAAGTTAGCATCAACCATACCTAGTTGTGGAGCAACTTGGTGAAATTATGGTTTGATTCCTTCTCTTCATGAATGTATCTGGAATGTTTGTGACTCATTAGCTAAAGGTTCACCAAATTTAGAAGTATTTCTTTTAATTTTCTTAAATTTCATTGCAAATCACATTCATAATTGCAAATAACATACAATCTAAAGCAAATAAGCATGAAATATGCTTATAATGCATAAATAATTAATATATATAGAGCATATTTTGAGTGAAAGCATGTCAAAATGACAAATATCATGCAAATACAGATGAATATCAATGATATACATGTAAATATCTGCTTATAGGCACATTATTTGACTAAATATATAGTACAAAGGCATAAAACAAGTTCATTATAGTAAATGCTCAAAAGAATTGATCAAACTTATAAATATAATCATTATCAATGGAGCATAGTGGAAATAACCTTGTTTATGAAGTAAGTTTACAGGAAACAAATGCAGAACCAGATATACAGGCAATGATTTACAATATAGACAGTGTAAGACCCCTTGAAATGGAAAACAACATGTCACATCAACCTCTGAGTAACATTAGAAGATTATGACCTGATCAACGGAGACTTGGAGTCATTATCTTGTTCCAAACTGATCGTACTTTTCAAAATAATAAAGGTTTGTTGTGCAAATTTTTATGCATGTTGTTATGACTAATAATCATCATCAATAGTATGGACTCTAGAGCAATCAATAAGATCACAGTTAAGTATAGATTTCCTTTGCAAAGGATGGATGAAATTATGGACTGTTTGAGTGGAGAAAATATTTCACAAAGATAGACTTGAATAGTGGACACCATCGGATTAGAATCAGAGAAGGAGATGAATGGAAGACTGCATTTAAGACAAATGAAGGATTGTATGGATGGTTAGTAATGCCTTTTGGATTGACTAATGCATCGAGTACTTTCATGAGGTTGATGAATGAGGTTTTGAAGAAATTCTTGGGTACGTTTGTTATTGTATACTTGGATGATATTCTGATTTTTAGTAAGACAAAAGAAGAACATTTGTGGCACCTTGGACAAGTATTGCAGAGGTTGAGAGAAGAGAAATTGTTGATAAACATCAAAAAGTGTAGTTTCATGAAGGAAGAATTGGTGTACTTGGGATTTGTGATTTCTACGAAAGGATTGAAGATAGACCTTGAGAAAGTTAGAGCAATTGTTGAATGGCCAACACCTGAGAGTATTGGAGAAGTCAGATCATTTCATGGATTAGCTAGTTTCGACCAGAAGTTCATTAGAAATTTCAGTTTAGTATGCACACCAATGATAGAGACAGTGAGAGGTGATAGAAAGGATTTTAAGTGGACATCAGGAGCAAGTAAAATTTTGAATTGTTGAAGCAGAAAGTGATAGAGCAACCAGTGTTAGCATTACCATATTTCAACAAGGTACTTCAAGTAGATTGTGATGCAAGTGGAAATGCAATAGGAGTAGTGTTAAGTCAAGAGGGTAGACCAATAGCATATTTCAGTGAGAAGTCGAATGATGCAAGGAGAAGATATTCAATTTATGATCAGGAATTCTATGCCATAATTTACCTTGAAGAAGTAGAGACATTACTTATTACCTAAAGAATTTGTGTTGTATACAGATCATCAGGCTTTACAGTATTTGAGCAATTAGGGAAAGTTAAATCAGAGACACATGAGATTGGTAGAGTTCATGCAAAGTTATACATTTATATTGAAGCATAAGACTGGGAAGTCAAACAAAGTTGTTGATGCATTGAGTAGGAGAAGGAATTTGTTGACAGAGATGAGAGTTGAAGTATTAGGTTTTGAGGAGTTGAAGCACATGTATGAAGAAGATCTTGATTTTGCAGAACCATGGAAAGCATTTAAGGAACTTGTTGTGATAGATAGAAGCAAGTGGTTAGACTATTTCATTTAGGAAGATATGTTATTCAAAGATAATCAGTTGTGTATACCTAGGAGTTCAATGAGAGATAATTTGATCAAAGAGAAACATAGTGGTGGATTAGCAGGACATTTTGGAGTTGGCAAGATAGTGGTTTTGGTAAGTGAACATTACTTTTGGCCTCAGATATATAAGGATGTAAGGAAGTTTGTGCAAATTTGTAGAGTATGTCAAGTTGCAAAAGGAAGTAGTTAGAATACTGGTTTGTACAAATCTTTGACAGTACCGGAGAGACCTTGGGAAGATATAAGCATGGATTTCATATCAAGATTGCCAAGAACACAGAGAGGACATGATTCTATATTTGTAGTGGCACATTTCATACCTTGTAAGAAGACAAATGATGCAGTGCATGTTGCTAACCTATTTTTCAAGGAGATTGTGAGATTGCATGGATTACCTAAGAGCATAATTTTAGATAGGGATACAAGATTCATTGGATATTTTTGGAGAACTTTGTGGAAGAAGATGAAAAAAAATCTAAAGTCTAGTTTAACATTTCATCCTCAGACAGATGGACAAACATAATTAGTGAATAGGAGTTTGGGAAACTTGTTGAGATGTTTGGTAGGAGAGAAGATAGGAAATTGGGATCTAATTCTACTGCAAGCAGAGTTCACATACAATAATTCAGTGAATAGGAGTACAGGGAAGACACCTTTTGAGATTGTGATAGGAATGAAACCTAGAGGAGTGGCAAAGTTGAGAGACTTCAGTATGGAGAATAAGAGAAGTGCAAAAGTAGAAGAATTTGTAGGATACATGGAGACAATATATAATTAGGTTAAGAAGCATTTGGAGGAGATGGATAGTAAGTACAAAGAGCAAGCAGATGAGAAGAGGAGACACAAGGAATTTTTAGTGGGAGATGAGGTAATGGTATATTTGAGAAAAGAGAGATTTCTAGTAGGGACATATAACAAGTTGAAGATGAAGAATTTTGGACCATGTAAGATACTCAGGAAATTTGATTCAAGAAATGCATATGAAGTGGAGCTACCGGAGACATTGGGAATATCACCTATATTCAACATTACAGATCTATATCAGTATCATGAAGGAGAATCAAGTGACAGCATTGAAGATAATTTGAAGGATCAATTACCATAGCAACAACTGAAGCAGATAGAAGACATCTTGGACATGAGAGTTGGATGCAGTACCAGAGGCAAGCAATACAAAGAATATTTGGTAAAATGGAAAAGCAGACCGGTAGAAGATTCATCATGGATTTCTCAGGCTGAGATGGACAGTCTTGGTTTTCCTCTAGCCCCAGTAAAGTGAGGGACTCACTTTTTTTCAACAACCTCAAGTGTCTGATGCAAGAGCATCCCAAGTTGCAGAGCAATCTTGCATCAACCAAAAACATTTTGCATTGTTTCTTTTCTTTCATTTTCCAGTTCAGTTCAGTCAGTAGCAGTTTCAAAATTTTGTACTGCATTTTTATTTCAAAGCTCACAAAGGAGGACTTAGCATCTAGACAACATCATCCACATCATATCCAAATTTTAGATCATTTGGATTTGCCTACTAAAAGTTATTGCTATCAAAAGATCACATATTTTCACAAAATAGAGCATACAGATAGTCAGTTGAAGGAGAAGGTTTGCGGAGTGCCTACACTTTTTGTGACTTGCGAAGATAAATGGAACATCATACAAGGCACATAAGGATTAGATAGACCTTCCTTGAGGTCCGCACCTTGATTCATGCATTTGTGGAGCATTACCAGGTGTTTAGGCCCAACCTATTTGTTCCTACATGTTACATTCCTTCATTGGAGTTTGTAACCTTTCTTGGCCGATGCGGAGGATTTATTGAGCTTGGAGATGCTATATATAGATCTCTAGAATGTATTAGGAAGTTAGATAATATATCATGATAGATTATAGTAGATATTTTGTGTCGAAAACTCTTCAATGCTATATCTTGCATTTTAGTAGTAATTTGAATCTCAGGCCTGTGAGCCCTAGATTGTAGCCCGCATGTTGCCAACATATAAGCATTTTAAATCTATAATATATTGAGCATTTGAGTTGTTTTTGTTGTGTTTACTCTTGTTGCATGACCTGGATAGTTCACTCTGTGAATCCTCCGACCGTGATTGCACCAGTTTGACAGTGTTTGCAGTGTGTCTAGAAGAAAGTATTTTGCTTTGCATTTCTCCGTAGAATGGTTTAGGTGTTGAGGGTCTAGATTTATTCTTATAAGGTCTATATCTTTCTTTAGTTCAAGTGGTTCATGGTTTGGTGCTCTGCAAGTACATTTCTCAAGTTGCAGATGGTGACAGAGTATGATATAGCTGGTTAAGTACTCTAGTGTGAAGTTTCTTTAGGTGAAAGATGTTGTAAGGGAATTTGTTGGTTTTTAGGTGATTGTGGATGCTTCTAGATCATGTTCAAGCTTGGCACATGGTCTGAGGAAGCATGCATTTAAAAGTTCATGGTGTAAACTCAAGGATGGTCGACTTGGTTGTTTACACTATTTGCAGTTGTGCTTTGGTGAAAGTGAAAGCATGATGAAGCGTACAAGAATGGATTTAGGTCCATGCTAAGGCGTGATGTGGTCTACATTCATTCCTTTCCTCCGCGGGAATGTTTAGGTCCAAACCTAATTTGAATTTTATGGGTTAAGTCATGTTGCTGACCTTGGAGAATATTTTCATGATTGGTGAATGTATAAATAAGTGTCAAGGAGTCATGGATATATGTGTGCACGAGGGATATAATGTTTGTGATGTGAATTTGATCAGGGCAGTGAGAGCTTTCATGTGTTAGACTATTAGATGTAGTGAGCAGAAGGTGTCTACTATTTCAGTGATGTTGTGAAGATGTTGTTTGTGTTGTGATGGATATTGAGCTTCATTGGAACTGAACTCCATGCATAGGTTAGATGCAACTACATTAGTTCAAAGCCTGACAGTGAGCCATTCTTCTCTTCTTTCTTTCTTTCTTAGTGGGTAATGAGTCCACTTGGACAGTGAGTCCACAGGTGCAGTGAGCATTCTCTCTTTTGGGCAGTGAACCCTCTAGCAGTGAGCCTTTGTAATTCAGTATTGCTACTACATTATATTGTGAGCTAATCCTCACCATGGTTTTTCCTTTTTAGGGTTTTCCATGTAAAAATCTAGTGTTCTCTTGTGTGTGGTGTTGTTATGATTTAGTTTCAGTTATTTGCTTTTCATGCTTAATCATCATAACATACTAAAAGGTTATTGTGGATCAGATTGTTTATAAGGGTTTGAAGTTTTTGTTACAACTGATTCACCCCCCCTCTTAGTTGTCTTGTGCATTCAACAGAGGAAGAAAGGGTTGAGGGTAAAAGGGAGAGGGAGACAAGAGATTATAAGTCATCATGGTATTGGATAAAGAAGCATGTAAAAATAGGGATGTCTGTAAAGGAATCCATAATGAAGCTAAAAAAAGATAAGACTCATGTAAATTAAAGAAAGAAAGCATGTGTTCAAGAATATGTGAGTAAGTGGAAATTAGATGGAAAAGAAAATGAGGATCAAGAAACATGATATGAAGAGGGATAAGGGAGCTCGGAGAATCCATAAGGATAATGGGAAAATGGGATTTAATAAGAAAGAGGAGTGTGAGGAGGAGTGATGTAAGGATGTAAGTAAGATGAAGGAAGAGTAGAATATGAGAGGAGAGATTAAGGAAGGGAAAGATAAGGAAGAAAGATTCTAGGTCAAAGTGTGGGTTTGAGAGAGTAAGGAAAGTTGAAGGGGAAAATAGGTCAAGTGTGGGAAGGAGGGTTAAAGAGGAAAAGGGGTGGGGTTAATCCTAAGGTGAATAGGATATAAAGGGGTAAGAAAGAACAAAAATGAAGTAAAGAATAGGAAAGGTGTGGTTGAAGAAATGTTGGGATTGTTGTTTTAAATATTATTTTAAGTTTAGAATGACTTACTTAAATATTAGCATAATTTATCACATAGTTTTGCAAGCCCTCTAAATTTGGGGAAATGTAAGGTCAAAAATTACATATTTCACACTTTTCATCTTATGTCTCTGCACTCATTTTGGTGTCCACTCTTTTAGTTATGTTTTAGGTCTCTTATAGCCTATTTCCTAGCCTAAACCTACCACCAACATGCAATGCCCATGTGATCAAATCTTAATTCATGTTCATAGCCTTTCCTTGAATTTTTACATATGGTGCCTAAATGACATTAACATGTCATATGATAAGTATACCCAACTATGAGCACTATCATTAGCTTTTCTTAGGTAGTTCAAGGGTTGGCCCTCTCTAAGAGGAGATTGATTCAATATTTAGCAATTGAATCCCCATCAAAATTGATGCGGACTACAAGGAATCTTTATTAGTTGTTCATTATCAAAGAGTTTGATTCACTCTTGAGGCTATAGTTAATGAGAAGATCCTAGGAATGTATAGTCTCATGATGAAGGTCTTCAAATTTTATAGAATTACATTATATAATACTACTATTTTGTTTACCTTAAATATGTTGACAAGGATTATTTGTGCTCTTTTATTAACCAAGGGCTCTCCAAGTTTCTCCCTAAAGGAAAGAACAAAGACATGGTGGAAGAATACTAACTCATTACTCTTCTAAATACTTCTTATAAGATTCTTACCAAGGATATATCCATCTAGATCAAACCTATCACCCAAGACATTGTCATACCTAAACATATTGACTTCCTTGGGTGGTTTGTTCTATGAATAACCTTTCCTTGGCTTGGGAAAAAATAGAATGGGAACACAAAACATCACAAGATGCCCTCTTCGTCAAACTAGACTTTGATAAAGTATATGACCAAATTAAATGGCCTTTCATCTACAAAATTTTGAGAGACGTAGATTCACACATGTAAGCAAATCTTGTGCATTATAATAAATTGATCACTGAATGTGTGCATCACCTAACTTCCACAAAAACAATAAAAATGCAAAAAAAAAAAAAGAGTAGAGAATGGAGTTTAGAACAATTATATATTATTTATTTTGAATTTAGATAAATAGGTCATAAAATATGAAAAAAATAGATGTATGTATTTGAGGCATTTGACAAAATCACTAAAAGTAAATAAAAATAAATGTCTTAATTTATTCAAAATAAAAAAGTTATATGGTTAGAAATCTGAGTAGATTGACATTCTGGTGGTGGTTTCATGGAATTTTGTTCTAAAACATATAATCCTAACAATGGGGAAGTTTGAACATGCTATTTTATGTTAAAAACATATATTTAGGAGACCAATATGTAGGTCCAACCCTCAAGCTTGAAAATTTAAGCATAATGGGTGCTATTTTCATAATTTGAATTATAATATGCATAACATGCACTAATTATAATGTGAGCAAAACACAAAAAAGACAAAAAATCAACATAGCATGTATAATCCATAGCACATATGCATTATAATATGTATGCATTATGGTTAATAGATATCAATTCATAATGCATACACATTAAGGCTTTGTTGAATTTTTAGAAGAATGAGAGTGATATAGATTAGACATGTTTTTGGTCACTTTTTGGCCCCTATTTCCATGCACTTACCCTCCATCCACTTTGAAAATCACAAAAAAACTATCCAATAAAATATATCTTGTACTACATGTTATTAGTTGCATTGGCAGGAAACAGGGCACAAAGTAAGGACCGCAACTCTTTGCAAATGGAGTGTGGAGCATAAGGTTGACATGGCTGATAGATTTAAGGATGTTTTGTAAAAGACACATTCCTTTAGCATCATATTGTATAAAGATATGTAAGAGAGTAAGCATAAGTAAGTGAATGGAAGGAATATATATACAAAGCAGAGACTTAGACCTGCCTTTTGTATCTGTTATTAAATAAGAATATATAAGGAAATATAAGGATTATAAAATAATGATTAAGTGTCTATTGATGTGGTTGGCATGTTATATGTGATTAGATCTTACCACATTATGTTGTTTCCTACCACAATTATCTATCATTCTATCACTGTATCTTTTGGGGTATAAACAAAAGTTACATAAGAGTATTATAGGCTCAGGTCTCCCGAATGTGTCCTAATTTCTCTTGCCAACAAGTTGTATTTCTATCAATTGGTTTTAGAAAAATAATCAATGAAACAACAAAAATGGGAGGGGGTGCACACCATATTCTATGTTATATTCCAATGATAAAAGTAAGACCAATTTTGTGTCCACTCATTAATTGACCCTCTTAATCTTAACCATCTTTAAAAACCCTCAGTAGTTTACAAACTAGATTTGGAGAACCACAATTATTTTTCTTATTATATCTTCAATATTTGTGTGTAAGCTTCTCAAATTACTCATCAAAGTTCAAGTTTCATTGATTTCAAGAAAAAAAAGTGGCCACTTTTGAGCCCCCACTAGCCCCTATTTCCATGCACTTACCCTCCCATTTTAACTACACTTTACAGATGTTGGTTCTTACGTTATTGTTAATGGACCTCTTTCTTCTCAATTTCACCTCCAAATATCTAGCTCTATTCCACTATGTTAACTCATTTGATGCCCTCATTTATCTCCTACAACATGCCCACTCTCACCATTTGATCTACAACACATCTCCCTTCTACAATTCACATTTACTAAACTCCCTTTTTGTTAACAACTATATGCTTTTCATCCAAAATTATACTAAAAATTTCTCTAACACCTTAGACCTACTAGATCTCTTTTGTACTATTTTTCATTGATTTCTCTGCCTTAGTGGATCCTAAAAGAACTACACCTTTTGAAATATAGTGAAATCTCCAGTTACCTAAGCATTCCCTTTGAGATGGGGGTCACTCTATTTGACATGTGGAAATGGTTTATCAACAAACTAAAGATCAAGTTTCTCTCTTGGACCAATAAAATTTTCTCCATGGGAGACCACATCCAAGTGGCCGACAAGATTCTCCTTCCCAACCATGTATGCATTCCTTCTTATGGGCTCCCCTCTAAGACATTCTACAAGTAGCTCACTCAACTTTTAAAAATAAATTATGGTCCAAGTAGGGAAGCAAGAGATGCATGTCTATTTCATCATGGATAAATTGTATTTAACCTAAGGATTGTAGTGTTTTGGGTCCCCCTGATTCCAACACTCAAGGCACTTGCCTCATTGAAAAATGGATCCTTAGGACATATCATGCTAACACTCCATGGAAATTGCTTGTAAGATATTGCATTCCTACAACCACTACCCTTGGATCATAGTCTTCTATTGGTTGAAAAGACAAGGACCTCCTAGTACCTTACTTTAAGATTCATGCCTCAACTCAACTTAACAATATTTGGAAGGCTTGGTAAGATATCTCACAACAATTGACTTGGTATTACCAATATTTGAGATGTTAGATAATCTTCCCAACCTCCTCCATCTAGTGGAATTGCCTTATCCAAGTAGATGATCTACCTCTTTCCCTTTGCATATAGTTCAAAGGAAAGTTTCTTTTCACAAAAGGGATGTAAACTTTTAGAGTTCTATGGGACCTTCCCATTCTATAATGAAAAGTGTTAATGAAAATCCAAGCATAATTTCAAGTTATTTCCTCTAATACAAGGATCCTCTCACACATGGTTCCCTTAGTTCCACCTTATCTCATGCTCAATATGTTTACCTTCTACTCATAATTTCCTCAAGGATTGGAAATAGTTAAATGGTTGTAAATTGTATGTCTTCTCACTTAAGTCTTTTTATAGATCATTACATCCCCTCCTCCAATTTAACATGAGGCTTTCTCTTTCATTACTGCCAAATGGATCAAATGCAGTGCCTCATTTTGGAAATCCAAAGCCAACTCCCAAGAACAACTCATAACTTGGAAACTTCTCTATTTTAGACTTTCCATTTGTAACCACCTCTTCTTCCTTCAATCTGAAGTCATTCTTTTCTTGTGCTACAAAAGGAATAAGACTTTTAAATATGCCTTTTGGTTTTTCCCCTTTGCTAAACACACCTATCACTCAAATCTTCTCCTTGACCCCTAATTCCTTCGATCATATGATATCCTAGAAAGCAACCCTCCTTAGAGTTTCTATTTGTAAGAATATTCTTTTTGAAAATTACCTCCAAAGCATAATTAAACATATCTAGAGACCAATATGTTTAGTTATATTTTATATTCTTATAATTACAAGAGGTTTCCATTCAATCACTTTACTATAAATTCATTTTTCATATGGCCAACCTTCCCTGCCTTTTGCAAGACACTCTCTAAGTTCACTCAGATCTCATTAAGCAAGTTTTCAATATTCAGCGATAGTTGAAGGTGTTGGAAAAGAATCAAGAAGGTTTGTCCAAGAAGCTAGAAGAGATCACTAATGGTACACTGACAACTTGTAATCAACTAGTTCCACTCTACATAACAAAGGTTAACATAGTCAATTGCCAGCATATAAAAACATCTATCAAACTATAAGTCATATAATTGAACACATGAATATAAATACTACCGCTTCAATGATTTAAAAAAATGATTAATGATTCACTCTAGAAACTATTTATCCTCTACAATTTAATTTATTTTTAATTATAACTATTTAATCAATTCTCATAAATTGACACTAAAACTCTAATTGTAAACAACTTAACTTTTTATTCAATATAAATATAGCAAAATATTTAGGTTATAGCTTCAACCTAAACTCAAATCTATTTATTAGGAGGTAAGGTTGAGGGGAACTCTTTAAGAGCAACAAGTAATCATACAAAACATTAAAACTTTGATAAACATTAACCTAGAATTACTTTACATAAGCTTGACCTCTTATAAATAATTATATAATTAGCCGATAGGCTTTTATATGTGAGTATTATAGTGCTCGGAATTGTCTCATGCTGTAAAAGAATTTCATGCCAGAAATTTTATAAACTTGTTAGTTGTTCCTATCGGCATATTCCTTGAACCTCTTATGGGTGCAAGTGCTAGTAGTTAACCTAAAATTACTTTAGGTAAGCTTGAGCTCTTATAAAGATTATTAAAAGAAAATATACCTTGTATGGGAAAGATTGTGTGGGGTTCTTAATAACTTGTTTTCCCCCAAAAAAGTTTATAATTACTTAGTGATGGATGTCCATCTCTTACCGAGTGATAAGATAGTTCAAATGGTACCAAAGTTTATTCTTGGCATTCTTTTCAAGAAATGATTTTGCAGATATTTTCGTTCTAGAATAAGGTGGAGTAACTCAAATCGTTAGATTGATTCTCCACAAAGTACAATCAACTTGTAAAACGACGTCCTATAAAATCTCTACGTCACTGTGATCATTATATTCTGTATCAAAAGTCTTGCTTTTCCACGGACCCCAACTGTGGTTGAAGTTTATTTTGTAAGCATTGCCACAAAGGTGATCTGAAAATGCTTCATGATGAATGACCTGAGAATCTATTTATATTTTTTATAATATGAAGGTATGGGTCCAATTAAAGGGGGCAATTATACTAAGGCCAATACAATAGATTTTTCCACACCAACAGATACTAGGTTTGCATAAAATAACTTTGTTGGAGGGCAACCCACTTCGTTTTTTTGTACTGAAATATGTCATCACCATCATGGGCATGAAATAAAATTAAAATTAAAATACAAGGTGACCTCCAAAATCATACATTGTGATTTATAAAGTATTATTATTTGTATTTAAAAGTTCAATGGGTATGGTGATAGGTTTTAGGAAGAAATTATAGAAAGTGTGGATTATAGAGGTATTTATTAGGATTTTTAGTGTAATTGTGATGCAGAGGATTATGGGAAAATGGTGAACATTGTTTAAACTTGTGTTTTCCTTCCTAATATCGCCCTTTCTAGATTTGATTGTATTGTTAATCCATGAATTGTGAAAGAAAGGTGGTTCAAATACTCAATTATCTTTTCCTCCGTATATGATGAACAAATTTTGTCGGAGAGAGAGAGAGTTAGTTTAATGACCATGTATTTACAGTTTTATTCACCTATGCAATATCACACTTGTGAGTGGATGATTGAGAATGTTTTAATAAATTTCATACATTTTTTGGAATTTTTACATAGAACAAGATTTATAATTAAACTAAAGTAAATTAATATAAGAGAGTTGTTCCTTAAAAAGGACATTTTTTTCTAAAGTAAGATTTACATTTACCTATAGAAAAAAAACTTCCTATTACCTTTTACTAAAGTCATGTTATAAGTTAAGTAACCTTTTCTTTTTCTTATTATTATTTTTTAAACCAAAGGTGCAAAGCATCTAAACTATATATATATATATATATATATATATTGAATATTACATATAGACAACTCTTAACTAGATAGAGTTGATTACAAGATACAAAACTAGGGCTGTTAAATCCCCAGATATGGCCAATTTTAGCAGCAAAAACAATGGGTTGATAAATCCCCTAATGTAAACATTACAGATCAATAAAACTTAACCATAACCATGATATGATTGAGAGGGCAAAAAACAAATGAAGGTTGCACAACAAAGAGAGTTGGGGCCCAATTTACACTGGCTGTTCATTGATGTCAATACCCTATCGACCATCAGTTTCATTATCAGCAATATCTTCGTCATTGTTATCTTCATCATTCTCTTATTTAAATCACATGACCATAAACATTTATATTTTATTCTCTTATTTAATATTTTTAGAGTAATGGTGTTGAGACTATGTTGGCTTGTTGCTAATGTGGTTGCCTATAAGGGATAGGAGTAAAAATATTATAGAGAATTAAACACAACTTGATGAAATGAAAAGAATTCCCCTCCACCCTCGCCACCCCTCCCCCCTTCAAAAAAACTACTTGATAAAACATTTTTTTTGTTTTTTGAAATGTCTATGTAAATAGTAAAATTAAATGGAAAAGTAAAGTTTGTGTTTAATGTAAATGGTAAATAGTCAAGAAATGTAGTTATTCAAATTCAAATTCAAGGAGAAAACACACCTACATCAAATAATGACACATGTTAAAATCAACATCCAACAACCAAGATTACTTTATGAAATTGATTGATTTAGTGGTAGTCTTTTCAATCTTATCAATTTATAGATGTACTCCTCTAAGTGCTTCCCACTAAGGGAACACCTATTGACATAATTATATATGGTAGAAAAAATTACATTGTTATTTATAAAGTATTATATGTGGCAAAAAAAATAGAATTCAAAAATAGATTAAATGGTGAAAAGTCTAAAATGGTAGATTTGCTAATAATAACTATTCATTCAATACTCAAATAATGTGGTTTGCTTATGTAATTTATGGGTTTCTTTTCCTTATGATTATTATTAACATATGTGAACAAAAGTCACTTCAAAGATGACATAAAACATAAAAAAGGTATAAATATCACAAAGAATATTTTAATAGTATAAGATAAAAAATTGCCTACTTTGCAATCTCCATCTTACACTTCTACCCTAATTTTGGTAACCATCCCCTAATTGTGTTTTTCAAGCATTTAACTTGTTTTAAGACTTTTCCGTGATCATAAAAGAATAATGCAAGTAATCATAGCCTTATAAATGTTGGATTTTACAATAAGCAAAGAAAATGCAAAAAGTCAAATGCCATAGTGGTAACCACAACACTACTCAAGACTAGATGATAGGTTGAACAATGCTATTCCCCATTAATCAAGAAAAAATTAAATACAAGAAAATGAGGGAATGTAATGGAATCGAAAAAAAAAGCTAGGTGAGTGCATCTATAGTAAATGCAAAGGAGAATGAAGTTGGAATTTGAAGAGACACCAATCACTCTACCCATCATTATTAGCCAAAATGAGCCTACCTATGAAAGCTAAACTAGTTGTAGAAAAATACCTAATAAACTAATGAAAAGGAATAAAAACCTACATGAACAAGGAACACCCCATCTATTAGCATTGAAAATTAGAGGTCCTAACTCCTCAAGGACACCCTTGTGCACCCTTATGTACCTAACACTAGTGTCCTTATTCCAATTTCAAAAAGTAACTTTACCCACCCCTTTGTTCCCTAATTATTACTATATTTTCAATGATAACTTACCTTGAAATCTAGTTGTATACCTCTTTTGTAAATTAATGAGCAATTGGGAAACTTAGAATGTAATTATCTCTCTCTCCACTCACAGGCGATTTGCAAGGACTCTATTATAGAGTAGGGAAATAAGCTAGAATTCAAAATTCTAAAGATTGAAAGTCCCTTTTGTGCCATCCATGCCATGAAATCTTAGCAATCTCTATCCCTATTCTTATATTCTTTCATCCAATTCATTGCTTTCCCCCATAAGAAGCCATTTCCCTTATTGTACCTAAACCATAGTCTAAAAACCCTAACCATTACCCTCCTAACCAAATCTCAACCATTCCCCATCCTTTCCTCTCCTTTTAATCCCATTTTACAATCTTCATCACCCATTTGTATTTTTATCACGTCACACACCACTTGTGCTTAGTCTAGCTCCTAATGTTTGCTATTGTGAACACCATATTTTTACACACATCACTCACATATCATCACTAGGTATGCACACACCCTATTTCCATTTGTTCTCTATTAAAGTTAAAAATACACCACCCATGAGATTGACTAAGGTACTTGTTGTGCTTTGCATACACACCCCATTTTGCCAAATGGAGACCCCCTCTTTTGCTTTGGCTTGGAGTCTCAACCTTTCCTCTTCATGACAATGAGAAGGTGAAATTATGCTTAGAGTGTAGGACTTGTTCCAAATTTGAGCATTTCACATGTTTGGAGTGAGTTGATGTCTTTCATAATTGATTTGGAGGTGTCTTGAGTGGTCTTGTGCTTAAAAGATAGCCATTTGTTGCCTTTTGCACTAAAGTTGGGTGTTACTACATTTTACTCCAAAATCCTATGTCACTGGATATTGTCCTTGAAATTGCTTCTATAGGATTTGTCATGTTGAAATTCCTAGTTTCCAAATCTTAGGGTTACAAAATCATGTCAAATTCCACAAGATTTCATTAAGGAGTTCATATATTTTCATCCTGTCTGGTGCAGGAGCACCTACCTGACAGCTGGCCTCCATGAGGCAGTTAGTTTGTTATAGGTCTGGTTAATGTTTCCAAGAAGGTCTTATAAGACCAATGCATGTAATAAGGTCATGTTGACCATACTTTACTATTTTTAGATAGTTTGTTTGGACAGCTGTTTAGGTTGTTAGTTCGGTTGGATCCTCCCAGCCGCTTGGAAGCTCCCAGCCGCTAGGAGTCGAGTTGGTAGTACTCGCGAGAATTCCTATTTATGCATTAGGATCGGTTGGTTTTAGATATATTGAGGAGCTAGGTTGCACAAAGTGAGACAGAGAGAGACAGAATATTGTATTTGCATCTTTTGAAATCAATAAAGAGATCCTATTTGTGTCCATTCTCTATTTTGAATTCCATTGTGTAATCGAGTTGCTGTTCTGGTGGTTGCATGGATTCGCTGATCCATTCCACCGGTTGATTCGTCGAATCGGTGGAATGGCTTTGTACAATAGTTTAGGATTTAGTTTGTATTTTCTATTTGTTCACATGTATGTTTGCAGGATCGCAGTCGAGATGTGCTGAGAACCCTAGCATGGGCATGTGCTAGGTCGTGCTGGTAGTTCGAGTCTGGAAAGTTGTCCAAGAAGCAGATCGGGTCACCTCAGGAGGTTCGGCGGATTGAAATTCGCTAAGGTTAGAAATTCGTCACAACGGCATCATCAGGATATTTCTGTGTATATCCTGCAGTTACTTCGGGCGTCATCCGAGTAGATGGAGGTGAGCATGATGCAGTAGATTGCATAAGGTAAATGCGCATTGGGGTGATCATCATCAGGTGTTGCCGAGGAGGAGCATATCGGCATAAGGTAGAAGATCGGGTTGATAAAACCATCGCGGGCCGATAATGTTATGTTTGGCCGACAGCAGGATATTGAAGGAACTGCATATGACGTCATCGTCATCAGGATAATCGTCATCAAGATATCAGGGCAGCAGGATATTGAAGGAACTGCATGTGACGTCATCGTCATCAGGATAATCGTCATTAGGATATCGGGGTGACGTAAGCATCGAAGGAAAGGTGCGTGAAGTGTCGTCATCAGGATATATGGAGGGAACCGGATATTTTATATCCTGCTGATGAACATGATGTTGAACATCATGATGCTGCAGAAAGCGTTTGGCGGTAAGATGAACAGTGAACATCAGGAGGATGTTTGCGCTTGCCGAATGTGATGATGCTGCTGATAGCCGGATATGATGATGCTGCTGACAGGCGAAGGGTCGAAGGTTTGTCTGCAGGAGGATATCGGTCGGCAGAGAAAATATGATGATGCTGACAGTGTTAAGGGAAATATGATGATGATGATGAAGGGTTGCGGACATACATGCTGTATGTCAAGGTTTTAGTGTGGATGCCTCTGCATCATAGTGGTATCAGAGCTCAGCAAAAGGTCTGGGCTGTTGTGTGTTGATTCTGTCACTGAAAAGACAGAGGTAGAGGAGTGAGAGGTTGACAAAATGCCTCCGAAAGGTAATGGTACTGCAAGGGAATTGCAGGAGATGAAGGAAAAACATGCCAGAGAGATGAGGAAGATGAAGGAGCTTGCTAAAGCACTTCAAGCCAGGCTTGTAGCCCTAGAAAAGAACAAAAAGAGGGAAGTGGACGACAGTGAATCAGAAGAAGATGAAGATGCTGTTGAAGAGTATGAAGAGGTAGCTGAAGATCTGGATGCTGAAGACCAGAGATTTGCAAAACTGTTAAAGGCAGTGTAGAGTGATAAACCTAAGGTAAAGGTTGATGTTTCCAAGTATAATAGAAGTTTGAATGAAGATGAGTTACTGGATTGGATTGCTGCACTTGATAATCACTTTGAATGTGAAGATGTTGCTGAGGATCAGAAGGTAAAGATTGCAAAGACCAAGTTAGGAGGTCATGCTTTGGTATGGTGGGATTATGTACAATCTGAGAGAAGGAAACAAGGAAAGTCAAAGATCACTTCATGGGATCAAATGGTAGCAAGGATCAAAGGTAAATTCTTGCCCAAGGATTATGAAATTCAGATGTTTAAGAAGCTGCAATTTTTAAGGCAGAAGGAAATGGATGTGAAGGCATATACTGAGGAGTTTTATAAATTGAGTATGAGATTTGGTCATCATGAGAATGAGGTAGAAAAGGTAGCTAGGTACTTGGCTGGCTTAAGATTGAACATACAGGATGAGTTAGTTTTAGCTAACCCTAAGAATGTGGAAGATTGTTATCAAATGGCAATCAGGATTGAAGAAAAGGTGAATAGAAGACAAGATAAGTCCATGAGAGGAAGAGGAAACAATATGAGGGGAAGAGGATCAGCCCCTACAACAAGGCAAACCAATGAGGGTCAAGAAGACACTGGTAAAGGACAGGGACAGTCTGATTTCAGAGGTGGATGGAAAGGTAATAGAGGCAGATTTGGAAGTGGTAGAGGTTCTACTACATTTTCAAGAAAGTGTTACACCTGTGGTGAGTTTGGTCATCCATTTTTCAAATGTCCAGAAAGCAAAGGTTCATCATCCAGAAATGATAGAACGAATGACAAGAGAGTACAACTTGTGCAAGAAGAGAAAGTAGAGGAATGTGTACAAAGTTTAAACACTTATCAAGATAGAGTTCTTGACAATTATGGATATCCTGAGGAGGGAGAAGCATTGATGCTAAGGAGAACTAGTTTGCAGACATCAAAGGATATGATGCAAAGAAGAGCTCTTTTCAAGACCACATGCAAGAGCAAAGGTAAAGTATGTAAGGTTGTCATTGATACTGGTTCAACAGATAACATGGTATCTCAGGAAATGGTGGATAAACTAAATTTGGAAAGGATTCCACACCAACACCCTTACAAGGCATCTTGGGTGAGTGATAGTCAATCACTTTTTGTCTATGAACAGGCATATGTTGATTTTCAGATTGGAGCATATCATGATAGAGTTTTGTGTGACATTTTGCCCATGGAATGTTGTCACCTACTGTTGGGTAGACCATGGCAATTTGATAGGAGGGTACTGTATGATGGGTATGCTAATACCTACACCATCAAGAAAGATGGGAAGACTATTATGTTGATGCCATTGCAGGCAAATGCTGCAGTACAGGAGGCAGCCAAAATCATTTTAGTGGGAAAGAAGGAATTTGTGCAGATGCCTATAGGAGCAGGCATAAAGGCAGTTGAGGACATTGCAGGGAAAGGAGTTGTTAAGGACAACAGTTTGAAGACAGTTTCAGTTTTGACTGACAGAGGTCAGCAGCAGGTTCAGAAACAGGTTTGCAAACAGCAACCAGTTGAGAGGAATGACAAGGATGTTGTCATAGTTGGGACTATTGTTTGTCCTATAAAGGTTGAAAGAAAGACAAAGTTGAACATTACAGAAGTTCAAGAGGCAGTTCAGACAGAGGTTCTGGTCAGACAACCTGACAAACACAAGGTATGTGAGAGAAGGGCCTACATTGACAGGCATGAGGATTTACTTGCAAGAAAGCAAGTTACAGTTTAGAAGTCTTGGAGCAGCCGAGAGCCAGCAGAGGACAAAGCTGGAACAGGTCAAGACACTGCAAAGGCAAAGTGTAAAGGTGGAGGACTTCCACAACCTAACTCATGGGACATGAGTTCTTTTCTGTTGGGGAGTATGGTGCAGGAGCACCTACCTGACAGCTGGCCTCCATGAGGCAGTTAGTTTGTTATAGGTCTGGTTAATGTTTCCAAGAAGGTCTTATAAGACCAATGCATGTAATAAGGTCATGTTGACCATACTTTACTATTTTTAGATAGTTTGTTTGGACAGCTGTTTAGGTTGTTAGTTCGGTTGGATCCTCCCAGCCGCTGGGAGTCGAGTTGGTAGTACTCGCGAGAATTCCTATTTATGCATTAGGATCGGTTGGTTTTAGATATATTGAGGAGCTAGGTTGCACAGAGTGAGACAGAGAGAGAGACAGAATATTGTATTTGCATCTTTTGAAATCAATAAAGAGATCCTGTTTGTGTCCATTCTCTGTTTTGAATTCCATTGTGTAATCGAGTTGCTGTTCTGGTGGTTGCATGGATTCGCTGATCCATTCCACCGGTTGATTCGTCGAATCGGTGGAATGGCTATGTACAATAGTTTAGGATTTAGTTTGCATTTTCTATTTGTTCACATGTATGTTTGCAGGATCGCAGTCGAGATGTGCTGAGAACCCTAGCATGGGCATGTGCTAGGTCGTGCTGGTAGTTGGAGTCTGGAAAGTTGTCCAGGAAGCAGATCGGGTCACCTCAGGAGGTTCGGCGGATCGAAATTCGCTAAGGTTAGAAATTCGTCACAACGGCATCATCAGGATATTTCTGTGTATATCCTAAAGTTACTTCGGGCGTCATCCGAGTAGATGGAGGTGAGCATGATGCAGTAGATTGCATAAGGTAAATGCGCATTGGGGTGATCATCATCAGGTGTTGCCGAGGAGGAGCGTATCGGCATAAGGTAGAAGATCGGGTTGATAAAACCATCGCGGGCCGATAATGTTATGTTTGGCCGACAGCAGGATATTGAAGGAACTGCATATGACGTCATCGTCATCAGGATAATCGTCATCAGGATATCGGGGCAGCAGGATATTGAAGGAACTGCATGTGACGTCATCAGGATAATCGTCATTAGGATATCGGGGTGATGTAAGCATCGAAGGAAAGGTGCGTGAAGTGTCGTCATCAGGATATATGGAGGGAACTGGATATTTTATATCCTGCTGATGAACATGATGTTGAACATCATGATGCTGTAGAAAGCATTTGGCGGTAAGATGAACAGTGAACATCAGGAGGATGTTTGCGCTTGCCGAATGTGATGATGCTGCCGATAGCCGGATATGATGATGCTGCTGACAGGCGAAGGGTCGAAGGTTTGTCTGCAGGAGGATATCGGTCGGCAGAGAAAATATGATGATGCTGACAGTGTTAAGGGAAATATGATGATGATGATGAAGGGTTGCGGACATACATGCTGTATGTCAAGGTTTTAGTGTGGATGCCTCTGCATCACTGTCACATGGTCCTGAAGCCCTAATTTGGCTAAGTCTGAAACCTTGAAAACCCTGAAAAATGGCTAAGTCTGAAATCTGGTGGAACCTCAGAAATCTAGAATCTGCATATCAAATCCTATGGATCTAGAACCTATCTCAAACATCCTAACAGTATATTTCAAAATATTTAATTTTGAAATATACTGTCACCCAGGGACTTTCAAAAACTAGCGCTAAAAATGCCTCCTACTACCAAAAGCGCTAAAAATAGCTTGCACTGCCTGGCGCCAAAAACAACCCCTACTACACTTTGTGCTAAAAATGCCTCCTACCGATTTCTGTGCTAAAATCATCCCCGACTAACTTCCTTCCAAATTGCCACTAAGTCAGTAGGCATCAAAAACTATCGGTGGTACCAAGCAAAGTTTGAGCTGAATTCACCTCCGACTGACTTGCACTAAATTTGATCCTCGCCAACTTTAGTCAGTAGCACCTAAAATCTGCGCAAGTCGATGGCATCCAAAAGTAGCGCAAAAGCCTATTGCGCTAAAAACAAACCTCTTTGACCTGTGTT
This sequence comes from Cunninghamia lanceolata, assembly GCA_027924645.1. Lineage (NCBI taxonomy): Eukaryota > Viridiplantae > Streptophyta > Pinopsida > Cupressales > Cupressaceae > Cunninghamia > Cunninghamia lanceolata. The sequence goes on along the minus strand of BSBN01001031.1, from coordinate 777,359 downwards.
GAAAAGTGCCCTCACCGACTTTAGTCAATGACCCCCAAAATCCACGCTAAGGTCGGTAGACCTCAAAATCAGCGCTTTTTGACATTTTGGCCTAAAAAACTGAGTTTTTCAAGGTGCAAATTGGATTTTCTTCGTGAATTTGAATTGCACAACTATTTGTCACATCATGATGAACATTTTAGCATGTTTTTTTGTGGATTTTTGGACATGTTTTACAACAATTAATGCTACTGCACATGAAAAATCAATACCCCCCAAAAATCCTGCTTTTTGCAAAAAAGGCTATAAAAATGCAAAACAAAAATCTCCAAATGGCCAAAAAAACTTCCTAGATCAATATATTGGCCAAATGGATACTTGAAAATGGTTAAAAATATAGAAAATCATGTGAAAATCATTAGATTTAAGAGGTTGTTCATAAAGAAAGCAACATTGAGTTTGAGTTGTTTTTGACTGATCTATGGCTGCAAGTGGACATATCTTGATCCAAATTGATGGAAAATGATTGTTTATGATGAAATTGATGCTTTGCATTATGAATTGCAGGTCTTGGAGGACACATGAGCTTGTTGGAGTTGTCTTGGAAGGATGAACACACAAAGGTACCCTATTGACCCAGAAATGCAGAATCGACACTCTATCAACCAAATTGCTGCTGCACATGCAGAAGGAAGTCAATATGATGTCCAAGATGATGGAGATAAGCTATAGGAGCTTGAAGACACTGAAGATTAGACCTACATCACTGTTGTTCCTACACTTCTAGTCCAATGTTCAAGACATGTTAACACTTGTTCCAACATTCCAGTCATGCAATGTTGATCCAACAAGCATCTAGTTAGGCATGCCTTCATCAAAGATGTGTCACATACTCTTATTTATGAGTCAACACATTAGAGAAGTCATTTGTCTTATTATACAACCTAAAAGTGACAAGCAACAGGATGATTCAGTCAACATGAGCAATCTCATCATTCCACATCAACCCATATTTTCAAGGGTCATATGACCTTCCTTTGACTTCTTTCCATCTTGGAAAGTGGATCTTTATCATGTATATTCAAATGGTGTCTATTTTGTCTTTATTCAATGTATTTGCAAGCTATTTTTTGTCTTTTTCCTAAAGGACAAATGCAAATATAAAAATGTAACTAACTGATGTATCTCATTAAATGACATGTAATCTGAGCCATTGGTGTTGATTTAATCTCCACTGTCCATTGAAAAACTCGGTATGGTGCCTTTTCTATAAAAGGGCCATCATTTTCTCTCATTGTAAGTAGGATTTGATAATGAATTGTTGAGACTGCCAAAATTCAGTCAATACAAAGCAAGTTTTGTAGGTTGCTGGGAATTTGCATCATTGTGTTGTTTCATTTTGGATTTCATGGTTCATGTCAATCTGAAATTAGTTTACATTCAGTCGCATTTATGATTAATTATTCAGATATTTGATTAATTTTCTATCCATACCATTAATGGCTTGCCGATTGTATGTCATTGTGCATGGTTAGTCTAGACATATCTATATGAACTAAGTTCGATTGTATGATTTCATTGAGATGCGCCAGGGATTGGGTGAACATTGATGAACCCTCTACAATTTAAAAATCATTACATTTCCTTAGAAGATTGCATAATCTCTGTGGCATTGTGGGCTGCCTAGTTAAACATGGATTTGTTTATTGTTGGGAATCTGTCTATTTGTTTGTTGATCATTTCTGTAATTGTCCATAGGATTTCTCTTATCCCTTCTCTCTCTCCCTTTCCTTTTACATTTTCTTTACATAAAATTTGGTAGATTTAGGGTTTAAGCAGCATCTACATTACAACTCTGTTGAAAGAATCATAGGGTTTCTGCATACATATTGCTTTCATATCTTCTAAACCCTTTCAAATGTAAGACCCCTTGCTGACACAGCTAGTACATCCCACTGAGATATTCCATGCAAGCTAAGACCTAGCTGTATTATCCTTGGGGCAGACCTATCTTGGATAGGATACCTTTTTCAAGAGAGGTGATATACATGTGTTTCACCTACGTTGATGTGTGCTAAAATCACCATCAACAGTACTATCCTTTATAGCACACCATTTTCCCTCTTGTCTCAATTTTTAGCTTGGGTGTTTTCACACTCAAAGATATTTGTTAATTCTACAAGTAAAAGAAGAGCCAAGGTTTTTGACAAGCAAGCCCTACAATTTTAGATCCTCTAGAATAGACACCTTTTCCATTGTCCTACAATAGTTCCCCTACACTACAAAGGGTAATATAGCATCACTCCTAAGTGGGATGCTCAAAATTAGCATTTTCAACATTTTTTAATTTGTGTCAATTATAGGGAACAAACAATCAAGAATTTATTGATGATGTAAACTAATCAGTAAGTGCATGGAAATGGAGGACAAAAGGGGGATCAAAAGTGGCCACTTTTTAAAAAAAATTTGCTAAACCTAAACTTGGATGAGTAATTCAAAATGTGTACAATTAAAATTTGAAGATATGATAAGAACAAGAATTGTAGTAATTTGAATTTAGTTTCTAAACTACTAAAGGTTTTTAAAAATAGTTAAGGTTAAGGGGGTGAGATAATAAATGCACACAAAAGTGTTCCTACTTTTATCACTAAAATATAACATAGTGTTTGGCATGTCCCCCCCTTTTTTTTACATTAGGATTTTTTTAAAAAATAGTTGGTGGAAATATGACCAAGAGTGATGAGTACTACAAGTTATATATTTTTTATATTTTTTTATTGAATATATTTTTTTGTGATTTTTCGAAGTGGATGCATCCTAAAAATTAAATCACGAAGTGTGCACATCACATAAATTACACAAAACTAATCAAAAATGTAATTTTTTATGGATGTGTATAGAATGAAGCATAGAACAATATTTTATTTTGTTCAAATTTAGATAAATGGGTCAAAATTTACTAAAAAAATCAATACATATGTATTGGAGGAATATAAAGACACTCTTCAAAGAAAATAAAAATAAATACCTTAACTTATTTAGAACATTAAAACAATTGTATGGTTAGAGAGATAAGAAGTAGCTCTTCATTTTGGTGGTGGTTTTGTAAAATTTTATTGCAAAACCTATAAACCTGATGAGGTTGATGTTTGAATTCAAGCTATGTTAAGCTAAAAAAATGAATTTAGAAGCCACAAGAGATGTCTGTTGGGAATTAAGGTGTCTCAACCTTGGTAATTCCTTGCATTTATTATGTTTGTATTTATTAATTAATTGCCTATGTTGTAAATATTTGTAAATTCCATATTGTCATATTGTGGGATGTGGCACGATGATGTGTCGATCCTACATGGAATATGACAACTTGTAATTTTGTCCTCACATGAGGAGACAGGCATCCCACTTTGTGGTAGGAGCATTTTGCCATGTGTCAGCATCTTCCATATTGTGTAAGGGAATATTGACCGAAACGGTTATGACGGATTCCTATGACAGAATCTATGACATGTAAGAGTCAGAAATAGAAGTTTGTAAGACAGGTAATGACATGTGTCATGAAGCATCTTTGAATAAGGCATATTCAGGTGCCCCAAGGTGGAATATGACATGTTGTAAGAGAATATGCTATTTATAGCATGTGTATGACATATTCTCTTATAGCTGTAAGTTGTAACCGCTATGACAGATTCTATGATGGTCGTGAGTGTCGTAAGAGCATCTGTCATAGCCTATTTTGGAAATAGGTGACCTCTTTGGGATGAGAACTGTGGAAAAGTGTTAGGCACATTCTACAATGTTGACCAAGTGTCCTTAGGTGTGGGTTTTGGTCCATGAAGCCAAGTTGGATGCCCATCCCAAGATAGGTACAATATTGCCTTGTATTTCCTATATAAATAGGTGCTTGGAGATGGAGTTTGTATCACAGGTTTACAGGTACTGTTATGCTGCCGGATTGACTCCAGACACAACTGTCAAAGACCATTGAAGCTTGCATTGCAAGTGTATTGTAAACAACTTTCAGATTTGTTAATACATTGTGCGAGTTTCTGAGTGTGGGATTTTTCACCTGATAAGGGTTTTCCCCACCGCTTTGTCTCTCTTCTTCTATCTTCTTTCTGGTTCTTGTGTATTACTGTAATAACTCTGTTAGATGTTGTATGTTGTTGTAGTGATAAGGATTAAATTGAATTTGTATAGCTCTCCCCCAATTAGATTCGTGTAGGAAGCGATTTCCACACACCTAGCTTCCTTTCAATGTCCAACCTTTAGGCTTGGAAATCCAAGCCTAAATGGACAAGATCATAAAACATTTGAATTTAAGGCATTAATCATGCATACACATTAAAACACATATGTGTTATGTTTGTCATAACGCGAACATGTTTTGCTAAAAATCTCAAGGCTAGCCACTAATTTATCCCCCATTTCCAAGGACTTACCTTAATAAGTTGTAGAATTTTTTATGAAGATCCAAGCTATATTTCTTTTTTTAAAAATTAAGAATTATTTCTATCATTTTTTAAATTTTTCAATCAATTTTTATTTTTCTATTATTTTTTATCGAGTGACATTTTTTATAATGCATAACTTTCACTGCAAATAAAAAATTTCCATGATTTGTTGAAATTAGATTATTAACTCCAATGTCTACTGCATGGATTTTTTTGGCAACTTTTTATTAAATATTTTATTTATTATTAATTTTTGAATTAGTACTAACAAAAATTTTAGACCTATATTATTCTATAACACATTTCTCTTAGCATATATATCATTTTTTTTCCACTGAAACAAGGACATCTATGTGGAGTGTAGTGCAATTTTTGAGATTTTTTAATAATGTTTGTTACTTTTCCTAATGCCTTGAATAGAGTTCAATATTTTTCCATAATGGACATACATTCATTATAAAATTAAAAAATATATAATATTAAATAAAACATAATACATATAGTTTTTGTAAATCTAATACTAAGGGATACATACATACAAAATGGTATTTTTAAATGACTTCATTTGATCCCCTAAAAGGTGAAGCAAAATTGCTTTTTGTCAGCAATTAGATTGGTTTAGAAGAGACTCCATTGGGGATTTGATTTAACCCTAGGGCTTCTATCCAAAGGGTTTTGATCTAAGGGGGTTTGATCTAACCCTATTAGATGGAACTCTCGGGATTGAATCATTAATTTTTTTAAAAAATATGTGGCTTTAGGAAAAAATTAGGATGTCCCACAAGTGGGACACACTATTGTGTGATCAACCTAGTAGAACTACTATACTACAATGATGACCACCACACTTAATTATAGCACCCATATCTTGAAATTTCTTTGTTTGGCCTACAAATTTCACAAGAATATTCTTCTTTCCTCTTTAATCCATTTCAAGTCAGTAGACAAATTCTAGGTTCTCATGTTCCATTTCTACATTTCCCTTATGTATCTTTTCATTTTATATGTAACATTTCCTAGCTCATATATTTATTATCTTAGATCATATTAGACTATATTCAAATCTGTATTTTAAGTTAGTTTTTATTGATAGTTTAATATGTACGTAAGGAAGTAAAAAGACTATTTCTTAAGCAATGCAATTATGAGTAGATCATTTTTTTTTTATTGTAAACCTAATACCTTGAGGTCTATTTTTTAATTTTTATGTGTAGATCAGAAAACCCCTCAACTCTATTTATTTTTTCTTTTCTTCATCATTTACCTTCTTTCATTTCTAACCACCTACCTTTAACACTATAAAACCCTAGGTTATATTTTTCACCACTTGTTTTATATTTTCATATCTAGTTTAACCCTTTACAATACATTTACACTTCACTTTTTTTCATGATGTTAGTTTCAAGACAGACAACTGAGAGGGGGGGGGGGGGTGAATCAGTTGTCCCAAAACTTTCCTTTTATTAACCACTTAAATCCTTCTTGTAATTTAATAATAAATCAATCATGGAAACACAATGTAATAATTCAAGAGTAGAAACACATTGACACATATGACACCAAGATTTTAACGTGGAAAACTCTGTTAAGGGAAAAACCACGGGGTGACTAACCCAAGATTGTATTCTCTGTTAAAAGAATAAGAGGAACAAAATGGCACATGCCAATTAGGGCTCACTGCCCGAGCACACTGCTCACAAGAGACACACTGTCGACAGAATAATAAATATTACATACTTGAACTGAAGAATAGCATCTTCACCATGTTTGAGTCAGTTCCATTTAAGCTCAACACTTCTGCTCTGCCTTTCACTCTTCTCCTCTCTACCCCACTCTCATCTTCAACAAGATACTTTGAAATGACTTCACAACTCTTATTTATACAAGACATCGACTTTGGGATAATCAACAAAGTTAGCATACTTTATTTTATTATAGAGCAAATATACAAATACAACTTGACTTATAACAAGAGACTTCCTGCGAATCACCACTCTATTGGCCACACATATCTGGGACTTCAATCTTCTTTGAGGAACACGCCATCCTTCGTAGAACATCTTCAAGATCATCCGCAAGATGTGTAAATCATCCAGTCGGCCAAGTTGAGGAAGAGCATCATCATCCGGAAGTAATCCTTCAATTACGAGCTCAATCTTCAATGCGGATCACCAACACGAACTAGTCACAATCTAGAGATCCCCACAAGCTTGCCTGAATCACCAAGAACATCCACACCACTTCTACTTACTAAAATCATTCTCTCCTTCATCTGGAACATTAAGAACACAGACTGTCATCACTGTCATATTGGAATAAATGCTTGCGGACTTCCAGACCACGAACCAATTGAGTTGTCAATTCACATTGACTTCCTAAACACTCCACCAAATCCACAGAACAAGATATTGTATTTCTGTATCTTACCGGACCTATTTGTGACACTCTGTCACCTTTGAACATCTGCCAAAATTGGTTTTACTCATATAGCCATAACTTCTCCAAATCTTCATGCGGACCTCAAATCTTGACTGTATCATCTTTAGACACATATCTACAAACCCTTTGATGTGCATCCTCTGATCTTCATCTTAGCTGGGATCTTCACTTCATAGAGCTTCACTGTCTTCACTGTTCTTCTCTATTTCTGATAGGACTAATTTTCTCAATATCCTCAGCATACAACTCATCCAATCCTTGACATCAATGCAGCAAGAGTATGTTGACATCAATGACAACACCGGTTAGGCCCATACTTGCAAGAATCTCCCCCTTCGTCATTGATGGCAACATATGATGTGAAAAACTGTTTTAAACATCAAGACAAGTACTTCTCCTTACTGACTAACATAGCTCTCCCTATCAACAACAACCATTCACATGTCTTCTCTTCTTTTACTACTCTCCCTTTGATCAACAACCACTTTTTGTTTTTCACATGTCTTCTCTCCCCCTTTAACATCAATGGAAAAGGGCACATACTTGCATCACTCAGAATCATACAGATTGCTCCCCCTGAGTAGCAGCTTCCTATCATCAATCCAGATCACAAGATATGACTGTGATATCCACCGGACTGATGCACATCAATGCACCTTAATTCATAATTGGAGGGGTAATAACCCCTAACTTCTCCCTGAGATACTCAAAAGGGTCCTTAGGTAGAGGTTTAGTAAAGATGTCTGCAATCTGATCCTTAGAGGGCACAAATTCTAATCTGACTTCATTCTTGTTCACTTGCTCTCTCAAAAAGTGAAACTTGATGGATATATGCTTTTCCTTTGAATGCAACACCAGATTTTTTGATATATTTATTGCACTTGAGTTATCACAGAAGATTGTGATAGGTTCCTCATATTCCACTCTAATGTCTCTTAGCATTTGCTTTATCCACAATACTTGAGTGCAACTGCTTGCTACTGCAATATATTTTACTTCTGCAGTGGATAGAGATATTGCCTCTTGTTTCTTGCTTAGCCAAGAAACCAATCTTTTCCCTAAAAAGAATGCTCCACCACTGGTACTATTTCGGTCATCCACATCCCCTGCCCAATCAGCATCTGTATATGCATGAAGAGAGAAATCATGATCTCTAGGATACCATAAACCATACTCAACTATTCCTTTTAGATATCTGAGAATCCTCTTGATTTCCATGACATGAGATTCTCTAGGATCATCTTGGAATCTAGCAACAAGACCAACAACATTCATAATTTCAGGTCTAGTTTGAGTAAGATACAATAGTCCTCCAATCATTGACCTATACTTTTTTTGATTAGCCTTAGGAGAGTCATCATCTTTGCTTAGTTTACATCCAATTTCCATGGGAGTATTCATTGGTTTTGAGTCTTCCATCCCAAATTTCTTCAACAATTCTTTCACATATTTGGTTTGTGAAATGAAGATTCCTTTCTTTGTTTGAGTGATTTGCAGACCCAAGAAGAAATTTATTTCCCCAAACATGGACATCTCAAATTCACTTTTCATTTGATCTGCAAAAGTTTTGCACATACTATCTCTTCCTCCAAAAATGATATCATTAACAAATACTTCAACATCAAGATATTTTCATGATCAATTTTGAAGTACAAGTTACTGTCAGCGGTACCTTTATTGAACCCAATCTTTAAAAGATGCTTATCTAGTCTTTCATACCAGGCTCTTGGGGCTTGTTTGAGTCCATATAGTGCTTTCTTCAACTTGCAGACCATATCACCATGATTAGACAATTGAAATACATCTGGTTGCTCAATGTATACTTCTTCTTCCAAGTCACCATTCAGGAAGGCAGACTTGACATCCATCTGATATACATTGAAATCCTTGAAGGCAGCAAAGGCAAGAAATATTCTGACTGCTTCAATTCTTGCCACCAGAGCAAAATTTTCTTCAAAATTAACTCCTTCTACTTGACAATAACCTTTGTAGACCAATCTGGCTTTGTTTCTGACTACTTCACCATCTTCATTCAGTTTATTCCGAAAGACCCATTTGGTTCCAATCACATTTTTGTTTCTAGGTCTAGGAACAAGATCCCAAGTGTAATTTTTCTCAATCTGCATCAACTCTTCCTTCATTTCTTTAGTCCATCTTTCATCATTGCATGCTTCACTTACTATTTTTGGTTCAATTTTTGAAATCAGACAATACTTTTCTGGGTCTTGAGTAATCTTTCTTCTTGTTTGAACACCTTTGCTTTTATCACCTATAATCTAATCTTCAAAATGATTCAGTCTTACATACCTGGGAGTTTTGGGAATTTCTTACACTTCTATTTCTTGGACAGGTTCATTTAAACTTATCCCTTCTTCCTATATTTCAGGATTCTCCAGATCAGTCTGGATCTAAATTTTAGAAGGGGCTTGGACTTCTTGGACCAAAACATCATTCTGATCATCTTCTTCATATTCATAAAACCTTGAGGGTTTTTCAATACCTTCATCAACCTTCACATTTGTACTTTCTATAATCTTTCTTAGTCTCTTGTTGTAACACCGGTATGCTTTGCTTTGTGTAGAATAACCCAAGAATATTCCTTCATCACTTCTAGCATCAAATTTGCCAAGGTCTTCATCTCTTTTAATGTAACATTTGCTACCAAAGACTCTGAAATACTTCACAGTGGGAGTGATGCCAAACCAAAGTTCATAATGGGTCTTACCAGTATTGCTTCTGATTTGTACTTGATTAAGAGTATAGACAATAGTGCGTACAACTTCTCTCTAGTAGATCTAAGGAACATTTGCTTCCATCATCATGGTTCTAGATGCTTCCTGGATGGTCCAGTTCTTTCTCTCCACTACTCCATTCTTCTGTGGAGTCCTTGGAGCAGATAACTATCTTTTTATCCCATGTTTCTGACATAATTCTATGAACTCTCTGGATGTGAATTCTCCACCTCTATCAGACCTGAGACATTTTATGTTTAATCTGGTTTCATTCTACACCATAGCCTTGAATATTTTGAATTTCTCAATAGCCTCAGATTTTTCTTTCAGAAAGGTAACCCACATCATCTGGGAGTGGTCATCAATTAATAACATGAAGTATCTATCACCTTGAAAACTCATGATTCTTGCCGATCCACATAGATCAGTATGTACTAAGTCCAACAATCTGATAGAAGATTTTTCCTTACTTTTGAATGTGACTCTGCTCTACTTACCCAACTGACATTCTTTGCACAAACTATTAGTAGGTTTCACCAGTCTTGGAAGATCTCTTACAGCCTGAGTGTTGCTTATCTTGATTATATTATCAAAATTCACATGACACATTCTCCTATGCTACAACCAACTCTGATCAATTTGAACAAATAAACAACTTTTGCCAGTACCAACCAAGTGGAAGATGTTACCTTTTGTTTGAGTACCAAATGCAATCTCTATTCCAGAACTTTCAAAGATCTTACATTTTCCATTTTTGAATTGGAGATCATAGCCTTTGTCCACCAACTATCCAACACTTAGAAGATTGTGCTTCAGACCTTCAACATATAGTACATCACTGGTTTTGTTCTTTCCATCAAAAGAAATAGTTCCTCTACCTCTGATTCTCCCAGCAAAATTATCACCAAATTTTACAACTCCTCCTTCATATCCTTCCAAATCTATGAACTTATTTTTGTCACCAGTCATATGGTGGGAGCATCCACTGTCAATGACCCAATCATCCTTTTCTTCAACTTGGGCAGCCAGAGCTCTTTCTATCATTTTATGATTGATAGATCCAGAAGGCATTGGATCTTCTTCCTTGATGGCAATAAACACCTAGTCACTTCTGGATTTGTTTCATGTCTCTGATTCATCATCTGTTACTCCTTCATCATCATCATCTTCATGAACAAAGTAACATTTCTTTTGGAATCTTGATCTATTTGGATTTGCCCTTGAAAATCTTTCTGGACACCTTGAGGCAAAATGACCAATCTTGTTGCAGTTAAAACATTTGAAGGGAAATTTTCCTTCATACTTACCAGATCCTCTTGGCAGTCTTTTTGCAATAAGGGCTTCAAGTTGAGCAGCTTTTGCTTCATCTTCTTCCAGATCTTTTCTTGCTTTTTCATACCATGATAGTTTCTTTGAGGAGTTCTCTCCTGGATCAAACTTTTGTTTGCCTTTTACAGAGGCACTAGCTTTGAATGCAGATTTAGTCTTGGGGGGTGCATCTCCAAACTTGGCCAATTCAAATGCAGCTAATTTTCCAACCAATTGATCTCTTGTGATATTTGAAAAAAATCTAAATTCTTCAATAGCAACAACCTTGTATTTGTAAGGAGGTAGGGATCTTTGAACTTTGGCAACAATCTCATCTTCATCCAAGATTCCACCAGCACACCTAATGCCACAAACAAGATCATTTACTTTTGGCATAAATGTAGTGATATTCTCATCTTCATTCATCTTTAGGCTTTCAAATTTTTCTTTCAGACTCTGTAGTTTGGCATATTTAACATATTTGTCTCCTTCATGCAGAAGTTGCAGTTTTTCCCAAATCTCATATGCAGTTTTTAGATCTATAACATTTGTCAACTCTGAATCAAATAAGGCACTTAATAAAGCTTCTTTAGCCTGAAGATTGTCTTCAGCATCTTTGATTTCATCCACAGTTATCGGACCATTCTTTGGTGGAACATACTTCTTTGAAGTTATGGTCCAATATTGTATTCCCATACATTACAAGTGACATTCCATGCGGCTTTTCCAAAGAGTGTAATTGGTTCCATCAAACCTCAGACTATCCTTCTTGTAGGAAGACATCTTGGATCTCCTCAAGTGGTTAAGCTCTTTTAGAGGAACTTATCTCTGATACCAATTGTTAGTTTCAAGATAGACAACTGAGAGAGGGGGTGAATCAGTTGTCCCAAAACTTTCCTTTTATTAACCACTTAAATCCTTCTTGTAATTCAGTAGCATAATAATAAATCAATCATGGAAACACAATGTAATAATTCAAGAGAAGAAACACATTGACACATATGACACCAAGATTTTAACGTGGAAACCTGGTTAAGGGAAAAACCATGGGGTGACTAACCCAAGATTGTATTCTTTGTTAAAAGAATAAGAGGAACAAAATGGCACATACCAATTAGGGCTCACTTCTCACAAGAGGCCCACTGCCTACATGAGACACACTGTCTACAGAATAATAAATATTACATACTTGAATTGAAGAATAGCATCTTCACCATGCTTGAGTCAGTTCCATTTAAGCTCAACACTTTTGCTTTGCCTTTCACTCTTCTCCTCTCTACCACACTCTCATCTTCAACAAGATACTTTGAAATGACTTCACAACTCTTATTTATACAAGACATCAACTTTGGGATAATCATCAAAGTCGGCATACATTATTTTATTACAAAGCAAATACACAAATACAACTTGACTTATAACAAGAGACTTCCTGTGAATCACCACTCTGTTGGCCACACATATCTGGGACTTCAATCTTCTTTGAGGAACATGCCATCCTTCGCAGAACATCTTCAAGATCATCCGCAAGATGTGTAAATCATCTAGTCGACCAAGTTGAGGAAAAACATCATCATCTGGAAGTAATTCTTCAATTACGAGTTCAATCTTCAATGCAGACCACCAACACGAACTGGTCACAATCTAGAGACCCCCATAAGCTTGCTTGAATCACCAAGAACATCCACACCACTTATGCTTACTAAAATCATTCTCTCTTTCATCTGGAACCTCAAGAACACAGTCTGTCATCACTGTCATATTGGAATAAATGCTTGCGGACCTCCAGACCATGAACCAATTGAGTTGTCAATTCACATTGACTTCCTAAACACTCCATCAAATCTATCGAACAAGATATTGCATTTCTGGATCTTACCAGACCTATTTGTGACACTCTGTCACCTTTAAACATCTGCTAGAACCAGTTTTACTCATATAGCCATAACTTCTCCAAATCTTCATGCGGACCTCTCAAATCTTGACTGTATCATCTTTAGACACATATCTACAAACCCTTTGATGTGCATCCTCTGATCTTCATCTTAGTTGGGATCTTCACTTCATAGAGCTTCACTATCTTCACTGTTCTTCTCTATTTCTGATAGGACTAATTTTCTCAATATCCTCAACATATAGCTCATCCAATCCTTGACATCAATGACAACACCAGTTAGGCCCATACTTACAACACATGACACTTATCTTCTAACCCAAACCCTAGTTTGATCATTCCTACACCTAGTTTGACCATATCTTGGCCTAGTTCACCCTTTCCTTTAGGTTTCCATTTACTTTAGGTTGTCCCAACACCCCCTTTTCCTTTTTCCAGCCCATCCCCATGTTGAAACACTCCTGATCACTGAGAGGGGGGGTGAATTAGTGATTTGATACAACTAATTTATTCATCATCCCAATATGAATGCAATTAACATCAACATACGAAAAACATAGAGAGCAACATAATCATGAAACCATAACACAAATGTTTAAAGTGGAAAACCCTATCTAGAGAAAAACCACTGTCCAACCTCACCAAAGCTTTATTAGGTATCACTAACCAAACTCTCACTAAGTACAATATATCAAGGAGCACCAACTCTAGAAAAAAACATCACCAACTCTAAAACCAACAGAAGCACCAACTCCAAGTCTTCCATGAGCACCAACCCCTACATCAAAAACACCAACTCTACATAACTAGGAGCACCTACTCCAAATACAAAATATGAGAATATATAGAGTACTACTCTGTTTACAATAATTACAAAGGTTATAGATGAGTTCTGTAACTCTTATAAAAACACATTATCTCTCCTAGATTGACATAAAAGAATAACTCTTCAAGATTACAATACACCCAATCACAGGAGTACATGACATCATAAAACAATATAAGAACTTTTAGTTACAATGACATTATAGACCACACAAAATTATCTTCACCCAAGACACATTCTTATTTGCATGATATATCATGTCTCTATTACAACCAAATAGATATAACACATTAAATCATCATCAGAACAATGGATACCTGATCTGAATACCTTCTCTATCTCTGTAATCAATACATAATGCTATCAAAACTTGTTGTCATTATTATACCTCTGCACAATCACACTTTGCTTCACACCTCATAAGCTTTACAAAAACTTATCATACTCTACCATTACATCATATCAATCCATCATAAAAGGACATCCTATTCAAACATACATTTTTCAAATAAAGAATTCATATGCATACCTCAAGTGATATCTACATGCAACCATATGCTCTCATACACATATCAAGATATCTTCACAACTCTGACATCATTCTTTCACACACAAAAATTCATATCTGTCATCCAGCAAATTTGTTTTTACCTTAGTCACCATTACTCACATGAAGGAACAAGAAAATCTATTCACAAGAATGCCCTTCTCTATCTTAAAATTACTACACATTGGTCCTCTCACTTTTTCCTTTGTTATATGTTTTCTGCATACTCTTAAACCTATCTCTCACAGAAAAATCATCACACACATCATCATCAAGAAGATCATCAAACACCTATATATTTTCATTTAGATCATACACTTCAATACATGGACAAAAGTTACGAGAAAACCATCATTGTTGTTGAGTACATGTGTCTCAGATTTACAAGCATCAGCAAGAGTTGACCTTTGTCTCAGCGATCACATGAAAGTAGTGGGTTGTCCTTTGTATCGGCAAGATGTGAACTATCGGTGTGATCTGAGAGACTATCACCGATGGTGTGTGTTACTCCGATGGTGGTTGGTGTCGGTGAGAGTCATTCTGATAGAGAAAGGTCATCAGCATGAAAATCACTATCATTCCAGTTTTGAAATGTCATTCTGATGTGTTGAGTCACTTTGATGGAGGTTTGGCATCGGTGAGAGTCATTCCGATGATCGGCGTGACAAGTGACATCGGCGTGGCTAGAAGATGTCTCTCTGGTACTTCATGTTACACCGACGAAGGATGAAGGCTTGGGTATCGGTGGGACAAGGAACCATTGGTGTGGATGGTGGAGTGGTCTCTGATGGCTTGGGATATTCTAATGAGGCTTAGACTGGCATCGTCGGCAACAAAATTGTCGACGATAGTCTTATTGAGTGGTCTTGTATATAAAGCGATCAGAGGATCACTGGCTGATGAATGTGGGATAATTAGATCTCACGAATATGAACAGTCGTGGAAACGGTTATGAGCTAGGATGCTAGGAATTCGTTTGACAGTGGTGACGTGGCTCCTTGACATGGCAGAAGGACATAAAAGCCAATGATGTTGTATTGGCAATGCATATCACTAATATTGTCAATTTGAACGGTTGCCTTTTGTAACTGTCTGGTTTGTTATGGTAGTCGAACCGAATGTTCTCTTCTGTAATGTGATATGTAAAACACATTGTAACAGAGGATGTGTGAGAGAGGAAGACATAAAGAGTTTGGATTATTCTGTTCGGTTGGTTATTAGAGACGAAGAAGAGTAGTCTCGACACTCATGCATGGACATGTAGTTCTGAATGTTGGATGAGTGTGATACCTAGAACCGGGCAAGACAGACAGAGGAGGAGAGACTGTCGGATTGTCTCTAGATGGAACAAGATGTTAATCTCCTATAAAGGCTATGAGCCTGTAATTGTATCGTAACTATTTGGTTGCTGATTAATACAATGGCTCTATGATTTGGAGTGTGGGGTTTTTTTACCCATAAGGGTTTTCCCCACGTAAATCTGTGTTCTTGTTCTATCTTTCATGTTTAATATTTTTGCTGTTGAAACTGGTTAATGTTGCTTGTACTTTTCTCTAAGGGTCAATGTTGGAAACGTTCTATGTCTATTTCTGCTTTGTGGCATTGTTGTGTGTGTTTTTTGAAGCAATTGAAAAAAATTTAAATCTGTCGAAGACACCACTGTTCTTAGAAATACGTTCTAAGATGCTCTCATTTCCTTACAAGTGGTATCAGAGCCTTCTTCTAGGATCTTCTTTGTTTCTCACATATGTACGTTTGTGTGCTACATGTGTTTTCATGTAAGAGTTCCTGGTGTATATGGTCTGGGTATTCCTTCTATGATGATTTCTTAGTGTGACAGGCTTGAGGAAATCTAAAGGAATCATCTAATAATTGATCCTTGTTTTGAGTGGAAGTCTTATAGTTGATCTTGTCTTCATGTTACAGCAGGCGCTTGAAGGATGGTGAAGATGGAGATACTAGAGCTGGTCATATTTAAATGATGTGATTTGAGGCTCCTAGTTGGCAGCGATATAATCCTGATGCATGGGGTGGAATATTTTACTCTATGGTTGAGATGCAACAAATTTCTCTATTGGGTGTCTATGTGAGAGGCTCCCTGATGATATGGAGAAGCTTGAGTTATTTCTTAGCTATGGATAAATGTACTTATGCTGGGTGTTTTGTCCTAGAATTGGAAGGCATAAATTTTTTTGTTACCTTGATTGCATGTAGGCTATGGAGTTGATCATTGGATGGTCTGAGAACTTCTGTAATAGCATGTTTCCCTCGGATGCATGTGCATGTTGGTGGTTGTGGAGTTGGCCTACAAGTGGGCTTGAAGTTCCTGAACTATTATTTCCTTTAATGGATACTTTGTACTTGCATTTCTCAAAATCATGTTCCTTAGTTTTGAGGGGTTTCATAGTTTTTCCTAAAATCTATGGTTATGCATATTCATGATGATCCATTTTTCTAGTTTAACCATTATGGTGTTTCTTGATTCATATTCTTGGTCTTCCAGATGTGAAGTGGGTATGGATGTGCATGGGTGTTTTTTCAAACATAGTGGTTTTGCAGGTTTTACACGGTTAAGAGAAAAACTTGTGGTTTTGTGAAGCTGCAGTCAAGCTATTTCTAGACCCTGTCTTTTGAGGTGTTGTTGGATGATATGGTTGTAGTTTTGCATGCATGCTTCGTGCATGGTGTGAGGAGGTGAAATGCTTTCTCTGCATGGGAGTGTTGGTTTGCAGTTTCTAGTGCAATAGTGGGTTTGCATGTTTCAGTATATTGGATCTAGAAGTTATGCAATTTTTTAGGTGTGTACAGCCTATTGATTGTAGTGGGATAACTCAGAAGTGGACAGTCTATATCCACAAGATTGATTATGTGATTATGCAGACTTGTTAACTAGCCTTGTCTATGGTCACTTGTGCATTGGTGTGATTGTTTTGGAATGAGAGGATGGATGTTGTAAAGTACCTGAATAGTCGATTAAGGGGACTTGTAGCATGTGTATCACGATGTCATGAATAGATTGGATTCACAGGTTTGTGTAAGCTATTGACAGTGATAGTATATTTCCTTGTTTTGGAGTTCTTGGTGCCACTTGGTTTTATTGTCACATGGACATGTTAATGTGTGGACCTGGAGGATTTTCAGATTAGGAGAAATTTAGTCATGATGCTTGGAAAGCTTGGTTGTCATAGTCCAGTGGGAGCTTTAGCATTGACTGTGTGTTCATCACTTAGTGGTGAATGATCTTCTTTAGTGTTGCAGATGTTACTAGGAGGAGCTCTTTGATCTTGTTGCTGCAGAAGGGTTCTTTCACATTTGCAAGGGCACTATTTGAGGATGTGTAACATCTTGGAGTCATGGAGGATTCATGAAATCCTTGGCTGAGGTGTTGGTGGTGCTTGACAAGTGATGTTGGTTTAGAGTTTGGTTTGTTTCATGTCATGATATTTTCTTGATTTTTGCATTTGAGTTTTGGCATGATACATTGCTCTTGAGACCATGGTTATGTTCACCTGGAGCATGGAATCTCCAAAGGGGGATGGTAAGATCATGATGTCATGATAAGTTCCTGATTTAGATGATTGGAGCTTTGATAGTGGTCTGGTGATTCTCTGTGTGTTGGGTGCATTGATCTTTTGCTTGATTACTTCATGTTGGTGCAGTGATGCATTTGGAGTTTAGCATGAAATGATTATTTGCAGATGTTCATGGGTACATGGAGAATAAGGTGAGACTGTATATGCTGTGTTTAATCAGAGTTTGCAGAAAGAAGTTCGAGGAGTCTTTACCTTGGTTGAATGTGAGTTCAACAAAAGATCTAGAAGAGATTGTTCTTGGAGAAAGTCATTGGGACTTGGATATCTTGGAAGAACATTCTCATTCCCCACTCTTGGTCTACTCGGTAGTTTATTACTTGAGAGGTATTGCCCATTATTTCTCTCAGGTGTTTTATGCTTTCTTTCATAAGACATGGATCTTGAACTGCTCATAGATGGTTCTGGAGGATTCATTGTGAGAGATGGATAGCATGATTAATCTCCTTGTGCATTTGAGTTTAAGATATCATTCATTGATGAGGATTGTTAGGAGATGGTTTTATGGGATGATTTCCTGAAATGGGAAATGGATTAGTTTGATCTTCTTTGGTTTGAGAGGCTTACATCCATGTTAGTTGCATGATTACATATGTTGAATTTGATCTCTTGAGATTAAATGTTTGTTTGGGTGTTGTTATGCTATTCTCTTTGGGGTGTTTTGAAGGAGATCATACTTGACACAGTTGGCATTCACAGTTGTATGTAGAAGGATTTGTCTATAGGTATATGATGTGTAGAGTTACTCTCTATGGTCCTGGTTATCTTCCTGGATGGTTTGTTTCAGACTACATTGGTTTAAGGTTTGATTGGAGCTGAGGTGATCACTAGTTTGTGGTCATGTGTTTTCACTTATGTTCTTGAGTGATGACATGGAAGTTATGTTATCTCTTTCCTTTGTTGGGTGTGGAGAACTTGGGAGAGTTCTAGACTGGTGGTGAGGAGTTGTTATTTGATTACAGGTGTTGCATATCATTGTAGATGTTTCCTTGGTACTACATGATGTTTTACACTTTCTATGTGATGCTATTGGTAGACTTTGTATGCCTTGATCTTTTTCAGATCTGCATTACCCATGCAGTGGGAGTTCTTAGATGTGTTTGATCTTCTTCAACTGGTTGACACATGGAGCTTGTATTTGCAGTTGATGGGTGTATATATAGGTGGCATGAGTCTACTAAAATGAATACCTTCAAGGTATGAGTGATTGGATGTTTTAGCACTAGCTGTGTGTGCTATTTTCAGTCAAGTGGGTTTTTTGTTCAATTGGATGGAAGCAGACAGTTTTTCTGATTGTTATTCTAGCTGATGTTCTATCTTATTTCTAGAGGATGATTTCATGGCTGTGTTTTGGAAGCTTTGAAGTTGGTTATGTTGGAGCTTCTATGTAGCTTGTGAGCACAGTGGAGTGGAGGCAGTATCAGCTTTGGTTCTAGAGCGTTGATGGGTTCCTATAAATCCTTCATCAAGTGGGAGAATGTTGAGTACACATGTCTCAAATTTATAGGCATCGGCAAGAGTTGACCTTTGTCTCAGCGATCGACAAGAGTCTCAGCGATCACATGAAAGTAGTGGGTTGTCCTTTGTATCGGCAAGACGTGAGTTGTTGGTGTGATATGAGAGACTATCACCGATGGTGGTTGGTGTCGGTGAGAGTCATTCCGATAGAGAAAGGTCATCGGCATGAAAATCACTATCAGCCGGGTTTTGAAATGTCATTCTGATGTGTTGAGTCACTTCAATGGAGGTTTGGCATTGGTGAGAGTCATTCTGACGATCAGCGTGACAAGTGACATCGGCGTGGCTGGGAGATGTCTCTCTGGTACTTCATGTTACACCGACAAAGGATGAAGGCTTAGGTATCAGTGGGACAAGGAACCATTGGTGTGGATGGTGGAGTGGTCTCCGATGGCTTGGGCTATTCCGATGAGGCTTAGACTAGCATTGTCAGCAACAAAATTGTCGACAATAGTCTTAATGGTTGGTCTTGTACATAAAGCGATCAGAGGATCACTGGCTGATGAATGTGGGATAATTAGATCTCATGAATATGAACAGTCGTGGAAATGGTTATGAGCTGGGATGCTAGGAATTTGTTTGATAGTGGTGATGTGGCTCCTTGACATGGTGGAAGGACATAAAAGAAAACGATGTTGTATTGGCAATGCATATCACTAATATTGTCAATTTGAACGGTTGCCTTTTGTAATTGTCTGGTCCATTATGGTAGTTGAACCGAATGTTCTCTTCTGTAATGTGATATGTAAAACACATTGTAACAGAGAATGTGTGAGAGAGGAAGATAGAAAGAGTTCAGATTGTTCTGCTCGGTTGGTTATTAGAGATGAAGAAGAGTAGTCTCGACACTCATGCATGGACATGTAGTTCTAAATGTTGGATGAGTGTGATACCTAGAACCAGGCAAGATAGACAGAGGAGAGACTGTTGGATTGTCTCCAGATGGAACAAGATGTTAATCTCCTGTAAAGGCTATGAGCCTGTAATTGTATTGTAATTGCTTGGTTGCTGATTAATACAATGGCTCTGTGATTTGGAGTGTGGGGTTTTTTACCTGTAAGGGTTTTCCCCACGTAAATCTATGTTCTTGTTCTATCTTTCATGTTTAATATTTCTGATGTTGAAACTGGTTAATGTTGCTTGTCCTTTCCTCTAAGGGTCAATGTTGGAAATGTTTTATGTCTGTTTCCGCTTTGTGGCATAGTTGTGCATGTTTTTTGAAGCGATTGAAAAGAATTTAAATATGTTGAAGACACCACTATTCTTAGAAATGCATTCTAAGATGCTCTCATTTCCTTATAGTTGCCTCCAGGCAGTTAACAAACTGTGTATAACTGAAGAGACACTCAAGAGCCCATCAAAATGAAAGCTTCGAGAAATAACCATTTGAGTTTAAATAAACTTTAAATCAGAACCCTTGATTCTCCTTATTGTGCACTTCAAACTTTAAATGGAAACCTTTAGATTTTGTTTTGGCACCTGTTTATAAACACATACCTATAGTATTCAGTTGCCTAGGTAGATGGGGTTGGTCAGGGCATGTTATAGAATGCCTCCATTTGTCACTTAAATGACTTATGACCTGTTACAACCAGTCAACAAGCAAACATAACAAAAGTAACCGACTGTCACAAAAGGTGCCTTAAAGCTTATAGTCTAGGGTTTTAAACAAAGAACTTAGGATTTTAGTTGTAGAAACTTTAGGTTAGGCTTTGAATCTTTCACAAACCCTAATCAGACTATCAAGAAGAATTTTACATTGCCCACATGACAATGAAGATGAAATAACTGAATAGGACCTTTGAAAACCATAAAGCATCAATACCAAGAAGTGAATAAACAAATCATCACCATAAAGGAATAATGAGATAAATGAACAAGTGCCTTCAACAATACCACTGAAACATTGCAAGTTTTGTTTGTGTCATCACCACTGCAAGGCAAAGGCATTGTCATATTACCATCACTGCAACCAATGACAAGCTCCATCCAAATCACCAAGTAGATTGCCAACTGAAAGATCTTCCTCTGTCATCTTATATGATCAACAACATACTGACAACTCAAACAACAAAGGACAAACACCATATTGATCAACTGACTATCAAACCATATTTCCATAGAGATGAGTAAATCAACACAACACAATAGTCATCAATATCATCAAGGATGATGAGTATCCATCAAGTCACTGATCAACACCTAAACTCATATGAACTCACTGATCAACAAGGGAAAAGCAACAAAGCAACTTCTAAAGCATCATGAAGCAACTCCTAAAGGAAACATCATATCATGAAGCAAGAACATTATCCTGAAACTTCTTGAAGCATGAAGATCTTGAAGTAAAAACTCCTACTCCAACTTTTGACATCAATGACAAACACCATCAACACCCCATTTGTTCCCTTGACCTATATTACCCATCCCAGCACTTTTCTCTTTACTCCCTATCTTTGCAACACCCTCTCAAACTTTTGCAAGATTCCTTTTTCTTTTCTCAACACTTTCTAATATCATTCTTACATACCTCCCTCTCTCCCCTGTTCACAACACCTACCCTAGTATCCCCAACACTTATCCTAACTTTTCTCCTTCCTATTACTAGTTCATTACCACCTTTTCTTCCGTTCACCTTCACCCCTTCTACCTCTAGCCTTCCTTTTCATATCCTCATGGATTATCCCTTGTCCCTACCCTCTCTCCATATATGATTTCTTGATTCCACTTTTTCCTATCATCTTTTATCTATGCGCTTTGTTGTCCTTGATCACGTTCTAGATTTAATATAATTAAACTCTTCTCCTCTTTCTATTGATCAAATATTCTCTACTCTTTCTCACTAGCCCACCTTCACTTGTTTCATTGGCATGTATCTTGATGATTTAGAAACCATATGTCCATTCATGTCACTTTCAGATCTATCAATAGCTCTTCTCCACCTTCTCTTCCCTCTAATGCACATATTATACATCTTGACATAGATGATGATGCTTGTCCTAGTATTCCAATTACAACCTCTCCTCCTACTTCTATGAGAATTCCTTGTCTTATAAACAATAATGATGATCCATCGTATTCCAGTTCTCCTTCTATTACTACATATCTCTAAAATACATCATGAGATAGCAAGTGTAGATCTTCCTTTCTCTTTAGTATTGTTGTTTCTTCTCCTATAATCATAAATCCTTCCTCACCTAAAGACTAATTTCCCTCTCTTGGTGATTTATATTTGTATGTCTTTAGTGAGTCTATCTTATTTGATGATGTGGCTCACTCTGCCTATGATTACTACCCTACCTTGGAGTCTCCTCTTTCTTTTAATTATGTTTTTGAGATTTATCTTCTATGGATAGATTTAATCTTAAGTACCTTGTTACACATGATTATCATGTTACATACTTTCTAGATAGTACATTAGATGAATTAAATTATGATATTGACATTGATACTTTCCCTTATGTGTATTTTCCCATTCCTCATTTCCATGTATCTAAGCCCTCCCCTCTAGACATAGATCCACTCCATTGTGCCTCTATACATTCTCTTCCTTCTAAACTAAATTTTCTTACATTTACTAATATACCTCCCCCTCCTTTAGAGCCCTTGATACCTACTCCAGGTATAAGTTACCATCTCCTTCTTGCCCTTTTAATAGTATACCAACTTTACCCACTTTTCCTCTACACCTCCTGCCATTGAGTCCTTGATTTCTACTTCTTATGAGACACATCATTCTTCTTCTCCACCTAATGGTGTACCTTCATATCCCTAAGCCAAAGTAGCTAGATGTGAAATTGGATGCTCTCACTTATTCTCCTACTTTTTGTATCACACCTTCATGCTTGATTTTTCCTATTTCTTATTTGATTCTCACACATCCTTGTCCTAATAGAATGAGGAACATATTATTTAACAAGTGTAATAGACAAGGATATCTTTTTTTCACATGCAAAATTTGTATACAGATTTCTTAACTCATACATGTGATGATCCTATGGCTCAATTATTTCCTAGTCCCTTGATAGATCATGCTTTAAATTAGTTCTACACTTTACATCCTAGTTCTTTAACTCTTTTGTTGATCTTGTGAATACCTTTACACTACATTTATAATATAATATGGAACATAAAGTAATTCTCATACAATTAGCACACTACAAGAAAGATCCTAGTGAAAGTGTTAATGACTATGTACTTCTTGCTCCTTTTATTTACTTGTTCACATGGGATTACATCCTATTGATTCTATATTGCAACCTCTTTTTCTAGATAATCTCTTACCTCACATTTAAGATAAAATGTTTTTTTACTACAAACCTCTCTATGATTTACCTTTACCATCCATTGAGGTTGAACATACATTTTCATGGGTTAGGGGCACTTCTAATTTTGTTCCTTTTATGGATCCAAATGCTAACCTTCTATAATTAAGTCTCCTCCTATCTTGTAAGACAAACATGAAGAAATAAATTTTACACCTTTTTAATCCTATAAAACATATCTTATTGCTTCTTTTAGATGCTAAGTTAATCACTCTTCCTCCTCTTGTATTTAGGAAACATCCTAAACATTGTCATCCACTACTCCTTGCTTTCTTATATAATAAGACATTAGACCATTGTACCAATTAGTGTAGATATTTAATGTAAAATGCAATATCTTATTGATGGTGGTATCATATTTTGTCTCTCCTTATGATGCACATCCCCCTTCTTCTCATGATCACAATTCTAATTTAATAGAAGCACCTAGCACAACATATGACCTATCATTCATCTATAATAGACACAATGATGACCATGATCCTCATAATATTCTTACTCATGATAATCCTTCGTTAATTCTATGGCACTTCTATTCTTCAGTATTCATGTACTATCATTTTGAATCTTGTCCCTTCCTCTAAAATTATCCACATAAGATCATTATACATTTTCCTCCTCTATTAATTATTTTCACCAAAGGCTTGATTTTCTCTTCTAAGTTCCCCTCATATGATTCTCCTTGCATGCCACACTTTCCAAATTTCTCCTCATATTATTTTGTGTATTTTGATACCTTAGTTGATTACTATTGCACTTCCTTTATTGGTTGATGCTACCTTGACTTCAATATGCATTTATTTACTCTTATGTTACACTTTATGTTGTACCATATGTGTTACATTCATCTATATATATTGCATTCCTCTATGTGCTTTTATTTCTATTCTAACATCATCATTAATTTAGGTATTTGGGTCTCTATTTGTTCATCCTCATGCATGAAATATATTCCTTATGTTCTTATTTGTATCTTCCTCTTCATGACATTTTTGGGACATTGAAAATTATTGAGGCATCTCTTACCTTTTTCATGTTTACCCACATATGCCATACCTATTCCAGCTTTATTTGTTGTATCACTCTTATTTAGACCCACTTATTCTCTTATGTTGTTGTATTGGCTCTTTATGTTAGTGACTAGTAATTCTCGAGAAACTTGTTGAATAAATTTGCTTAAAGATTCCAAGGTTTGCTTTCAAGATACAAGAAAAGTAAATTCCTATGATTTGAAAGGTTGGGTGATAGACCAAACAATGAGAAATGGATATCCTCTCTTTCACTTTGAGCTTTATTCAGCTCAATAGGGTGGTCCTATTGGGATCTTATGATGATATGTGATTAATATTATGAATTACTTTCAAATAACAATAAATAAATAAATAAATTTTACAAGTTCATCTCAAACTATCTAAAGGATTAGAATATTTATAAGATTCAAGATTTAAGAAATTTTGATCCATTCTTTTACAATTCATTCAACTTTGAATTAGGCCCTTAAAACACAATGATAGATTTAATTTAATTATCACTAACCTACATTGTGTTAATTCAACTATTGAAATGTTAATAGATTTCTAATTTTTGGAAATGGTAGCATTCATAGTTGGATGACTAGAGGTGTTGAGTACAAAGAATACTGAGAGGGGGGGTGAATTAGTATTCTGAAAAAATTTTCAGCCACACATTCATTAATCCATTTACCAAATTCAATAACATGAAAGCAAAGTAAACACAAGAAGAGTAGCCACAAATTCATAACACAGTTTACGTGGAAAACCCAAAAAAGGGAAAAACCATGGTGAGTGTTAGTTCACAATATATTATGATAACAATACCAAATTACATAAGGCTCACTGCCCAAAGAAATGCTCACTGCAGGTGGACTCACTGTCCACTGAGAAAGAAAGATAGAAGATAGAAGGAAATTGGCTCACTGCTAGTGATGAACTATTGCAAAAGAATCTACCACTTGTTGGATCACAATTCCATTGAAGGCTCAATACACAGATTCAAAGGTCTTCATTAGTTCTGCCCTACTTTTCCACTTTGCTACATATACTTTGTTTTTTGCCCTTATTATCCTTTTCTGCATTGCAAACTGCTTAAAATCATTCACACATCAAATTTGCACTACTTGACCACATTCACTTTGCTTCAACGCTAAAATCCGTTGAGAATATATATCTGTAACAAGATTCATCTTACAATTAGGTTGGCAAGCCAGACATGAAACAAGTATACAAGTGTTATACCTTGTCGGCTTGATTAAGTGCACAAATAGGAATGCAGGCCCAAAAATACATACAATAGTATTCATATAGGTCAGCATCAATCATTCAACCACTTAGATTGATTGTTCAAACAATATATCTTCACTGCATATAGATCTAACATGTCTGTTGGCTTGTCCCTTAAGAACACACTTGACCAATCCATTTGTTACATAATAACTCCCACTACGAACCATATGAGACTCTAAAATTCATATCCAACATTCATAATTGACTTCTTATCATACCTTTATAACCGCAAGACAAAATATGCAACTGTGGAGGAATGCGGACCCTTTTATTCTGATATTGTGCACTGTTCCTGTCTTAACTCTATTCACCCAGACTTAGACACTTCACCATATGACTTCCGGAGGAAGTTAGGACTTGAACACTGTAATATGTGATCACTAGGTGGCTATGAACAACATGCCTAAACCACATACAAATGTCTTTAACTGTGGAGGCATACCATCTCAAATATTGTCACTTACTTTGTATAATGTATACTACCCGTACTTAGTTATTTATTCTTCCCGAGTGAAGTCTCTTTGCCATGTCGGTAGAATCCCTTTGCCTTGTTGCCATCAATGACAACATTAACATTCTTCAAAGAAGTGTCTCTTGCCAACAATCTCCCTCTTTGGCATTGATGGCAACACTTAGTGAAAAATGCTTATCTGCTCCCCCTTTCTATATACACTATGTTTTTCTTCTCTCCCTTATGTGTTTGCCCATTTTTCACTAGTCTTCTTCTCCCCCTTTGACATCAATGGAAAAGGTGTATGTACAAGAGTCAAAATTTTGTCAAGACAACAAGAACTGCAAAAACTGTCATAGTCTGCCGCATATGTACAAATACAATCTTCGACTTAATTTGATGTGGGTTGTAGGATGTCATTGAAAATGTTCTTGATTTGATCTAGCTCTCTATCCCAACTCTTCTTTGCATTGTCCAAAATTTGAATATGGCCATTTATGAGGAATACTAATTTCTCTGCCTTTTGTATATCAGAGGGTGTGTCAATTAGTGTACTTACTTGCAAGGCTTTTGCTGCAAGGTTTGACATTGAATCAAGCTTAAGACTTATTAGTCCTCTTAACTAACACATTCTATTTTTCTTTTGATCCCTCTTATTCAATAGATTACTCAAGTTATTATGAATATTGATGACTTGTATCTCTTTGTTACTGACTGACTCAACTATCGGATCAAATGACTTAGATATATTTATCAATTGTAGCTCCAGATCCTTGATCTTTTCTTCTAACTCCTATGTGGCTTCTGGCCATGATAAACAAAATTTGTACAAATCACAAGCTTCTTTAATAGCACTTTGTATACCTTTTATTCTATCATCTAATAAAGTTTTATCATTGATCATCATAGTCTTCAACTCAGTTAATCTCTTATAATCAAACTCTTTTCTTACTTTCATTTTTGTAGATTTTTCAAAATATTCAAAGTGCACACTTACTGAGTTTATGAGTCCTTTGAGTTGATTTGTTGATGACATTGATGTATCCTTTTGATATGATGGCATCAACTTCTCCAAAATGCTGGATGCTACACCAATGAGTTCACTGTCCTCTATATGTGACTTCAATATTTCTTCATGTGCTTTTTCTTGCACAATTGATACCAATTTAAATTTCTGCATAGGGGACATTGAATCCAAGTTTAACTCAGGTTCATCCAAGACTTGTTTTTCTCTTTCCAAAAATTCCTTGACAGACTCAGCAGTGTCTCTTGTTGTATTAGAGACTTCTTCTTTACTTTGCTCTGGAGGATCTAGATCTATAGCCTCATTTCTATCAACATTATAATTTGGTGTAGGGCTCTTCTCACCTTGTTCTTCTTCTTGATTGTTAGCTTTGTTTTTCTCATCAGTTTGTTGATCTGGAGGAAGATTTGTCTTAGTTTGATCCTTATCAGTTGTATTCAGACCATCAGTAGCAGGGGCTTGACCTTCTTTTTTATTTAACTCTTCATCATCTTTATCTAACCTTTGATCCATGCTAACTTCTAGAATAACTGGGTCATCTCCAACACTCGTTTCTTCATTATCATATATTGTTGGAAGATGAAATTCTTTCAACTCTTTCAAAGTGATTTCCTCAGTCTCCTTGACTACCTTCTCATGTCATCTAACATGAGAGTGTTCATCCTCCTCTTTGTTCTAAATTCTTTATGCATCACTTTAGAGACTTTTGCTTTTTCTTCCGGTGTGATCTCCAGACATAACTTTATTAGTGTATGCTCTCTGAATTCAACATCCTTAGCCATGGCAGCTTCCTTTCTTGCAGGCATTATACTTCCCAAACTATCTGGGAGATTAGTAATTATCTCAATGAGAGATTTATTATATATATCCAAGTATTTGACAACAACAGTCTCAATGATCCTTTTATCTGCATCATTATAATCATCATACAATTAGGCAATAGGTTTTAGATTGCCATCAATTGTAATGGCCTTCAAGAATTCCTCTAGACTTATTGTAGCCTATATTTTCACAGGCTCTT
Source organism: Cunninghamia lanceolata (assembly GCA_027924645.1). NCBI lineage: Eukaryota > Viridiplantae > Streptophyta > Pinopsida > Cupressales > Cupressaceae > Cunninghamia > Cunninghamia lanceolata. The sequence continues at coordinate 748,951 of BSBN01001031.1, read as the reverse complement.
TAGTCTTTGCTTTCTTTCTCCCTTTACCCTTACTGGTGGTCTTTTCCTTTGTGGCATCAGATGGTTTGCCTTGTTGAGAACCGAAAGGTGGTGCATTATGTTCCTTCATTTTCTTGACCTCTTCATCAGTCTCAGTTTCCTCATCATCAACTGTACCAATATTGACATACACTCTCTGAACTTTGGTCTTCTTCCTTTTGTATGTTTGTGTTTATGCATTTGTTGTGGAGGGAATACTAGAACTTGTACCTCTTGTTCTTCCTTTTGGTGCAGTAGGTGCCTCTTGTTGCACATCATGAACTTCCAGAGCTTTATTAGCTTCCTTCAATTTTTTAGTTGTTCTTGCCCTTGTTTTAGCAACTTCTTTTGTAATCACTATGCTTTGGGCATGTTCTTCCACCAATTTCCTCATATTTTTCTGGGTTTCTGGTTTCCTTAGTTTAACATGGACTTTTACAGATAATTCTTCATAAGTGACAAATCTTGGCTCAGAGGTATCCCTAGGTTTTCTTAACATGATCTTGGCATGACCATCCAACACATCTGCATCTACTTCATACCCCATTGGCATAATCCAAACTATTCTAGGCTCAACAACTTCCATCATGCATTCGTCTTTATTTACAATAAAGCATATTTCATCTTTGTACTTTTCCACAATGGTTTTAGGGATCCTTTCCCTAGATTGCATTACCTTTTGGAAGCGTTTGAAATAGCCCCATAGGGTTGAGTTTTGTGCATCAATATTTCCTATGTTGCTCAACTAGTTTCTAATCTGTATTGCAATAGGCTTGTCTGCAATCCAAAGTTGATTCTTCATGCCTGGTAACTCTTGCATAAAGTAGAAGAACAAGCACATAATTAACATACCAAACTTGAAGGGATATTTTCTTTCTTTTGTCTTCTTCAAGTTCTCCATTAACTGTTGTCAGAGAAATTCACACAAGTCATACTCTGAATTTTCCTTACCATTTGATAGGCAGTATATATGGCAATACCAGAGACATAGTTCTCATGGTTTGTGAAGTAGACCTTGTAGCCAATCACCATGGATGCAAACCTAACTGCATGATCTTTAATATCATTGATTGTCAATGCCCTTTTATCAAATTTTTCTCTGGTATATTTCATCACTGTATCATTTTTCACAGCCTTAATATAAGCACTGTACCAGTAGAGTTTAGTTCTATGACCGCCCTTATTATATCTTTGGTGATCTTGAATGTAGAGTTAAGCCACATAAACTCATCATGAACTCTGCTTAAAACATACCAAACCCATTCATCTTCTGCAAAAACTGGAAAGTCTATATACTGAATGAGTTTCTTCTCCTCCAATGCCTTATATTCTTCTTTCAGGTCAAATGTATCACCACTTAGATGTTTTAGATATAGGTCTATGAGTTGAGTACCTTCATGTTCCTCTAGGGCAACTTGAATATAAGCCCTAACATCTTCCACATGCATCACACTTAACAGAATCTCTAAAAGTGCACCATTTGGATCGACCTCTATTGATTTGAATGGATGCTTCTTGAATTTTGGTCAGGTTCTCTCAGTTATATAAATCACTTGTGGTGTTACCATTTTCACAAAGATTCAAATAAATTCATAGTAGGGTTTCAAATATGAAAAATACCTCTTTTGTCAAATTAGGGTTTTGCTTGATCTTGCCTTGAATTGCTTTGGAAATCACTATAGTTGCTTGGAATTTCACTTCAGTTCACCTTAGACACTTGAGAGCTTGAATGCAAAATGAATTGTCTGTCAAATGAACTCCTTTTAACCCTTTATTTGTCTTGACTTAATCGCCATAAATGCTATCTTTTAGAAAGCTATCAAACCCTTCTCTGTTAAGCACAGTCAATCTAGATTGCTCTGCATTGTTCTCCATTTGATCCTTTTCTTCCAAAAATACTTTCAAAAGATCTATCATATGAATCTTTTCATCATATCTTTGTGCCAGATCTCAACACTGAATATCTAGCTAGGGAATTTGGATTTTCAATACAACTCCCCTTGAGCCAGAGCTCCCAATTTACTTCCCAGAAGAAGTATCTACACTAGAGGCTGGTGCAGATCCATCCCTGACCTCATTAACATCCTTCTTAATCCAGACCTTTCTCATCTCCTTCTTGATTTCCACTGGATCAATCTTGTTCTTACCTTTATCTTCTCTCTGATATGTTTTCCTCTTCTCTGCAGAATAGTTTATTTTCTCACTTTTGTATCTGTAGAATCTTGCAACATGTCCAAACTTATTGCAATTGTAGTATACCACATTCCTCTGTCCCTGATTCCTTCTATTGATTAGATTCATTCTTGTTCTACATTGGTTAGCCATATGCCCAATTCTATTGCATGCAAAGCACCTTCCATTAAAAAATTGAGTATTCCTTGCATTGTTAAAACCATTCCTTACCAAACTTCTACATTCATTTGATTTATGACCAATTTTCTTGCAATTAAAACATTGACCAGAGAATGATGGAACATTCTAATTCATTCTACTCCTACACTGGGTAGCCTTATGACCAAAATTATTACAATTAAAACAATGGCCATTGAAAGATAGGTACCTTTGAGCATTTAGCTGCATGACCAGAGGTCTTCTAGGTCTTCTTCTTTGATTCTGGAAATGGTTTCCTTTGTTTTTCTTCATCTCAATGTTTTCTTGACCTGGTTTAGAACTTTCTACTTTTTCAAATCCCAAGCCTTTCTTGTCATCTGAACTCTTCTGACTTTCAACCAATTCCTCAAGTTTTGTAGAGCTTATTTTGAATTTTTATTTATAGCTATTAGCTGCTTCCAGATCATATTTCAGAAGTAACACATCTTTTCCCAATTTTTCACATTCCTCAGACTTATCTTTCAACATTTGATTAAGTGTTTCTCAACTTTTTCTTTTTCTTCAACCAACCTTGATAAGTTGTTTAGGATTTCATTTTCTTCAAACAGTTGTTCATTTAGCTCTCTATTCCTATCCTTTAATCTATTAACTTGCTCTCTTAGCTTCAGGATACATTCATCTACATCTTTTATATTTTCTTTGAAATATTGGATCTTTGCTTCATACTTATCAAGATCCTCAAGAGCTATTTTTAATTCTTGATCAATTGTGTCATTACCTAGAGCATGATACCTTCTGACTGCCATGAGTATTCCTTCCCAGATCTTCCTCAAGTTGTTAGACTTCTTCCAAGGAACCTTGCTCTGATACCAATTGTTGAGTACAAAGAATACTGAGAGGGGGGTGAATCAGTATTCTGAAAAACTTTTCAGTCACACATTCATTAATCCATTTACCAAATTCAATAACATGAAAGCAAAGTAAACACAAGAAGAGAAGCCACAAATTCATAACACACAAACACCAGGATTTTACATGGAAAACCCAAAAAAGGGAAAAACCATGATGAGTGTTAGCTCACAATATATTATGATAACAATACCGAATTACATAAGGCTCACTGCCATGGGGTTCACTGTCCAAAGAAATGCTCACTGCAGGTGGACTCACTATCCAATGAGAAAGAAAGATAGAAGATAGAAGGAAATTAGCTCACTACTAGTGATGAACTATTGCAAAAGCATCTACCACATGTTGGATCACAGTTCCATTGAAGTCTCAATACACAGATTCAAAGGTCTTCATTAGTTCTGCCTTGCTTTTCCACTTTGTTACATATACTCTATTTTCTACCCTTATTGTCCTTTTCTACTCTACAAACTACTTAAAATCATTCACACATCGAATTCACACCACTTCACCACATTCGCTTCGCTTCAACACCAAAATCCATCAAGAATATATATCCACAACAAGATTAATCTCACAATCAGGTCGGTAATCCAGACATGAAACATGTATACAAGTGTTATACCTTGTCAGCTTGATCAAGTGCACAAATAGGAATGCGGACCCAAACAAACATACAATAGTCTTCATATAGGTTGGCATCAATCATTCAACCACGATTGATTGTTCAAACAATATATCTTCACCGCATATAGATCTAACATGTCTGTCGGCTTGTCCCTTAAGAACACACTTGACCAATCCATCTGTCACATCATAACTCCCACTGCGGACCATATGAGACTCTAAAATTCATATCCAACATTCATCATTGACTTCTTATCATACCTTCAGAACCGAAAGATAAAATATGCAACTGTAGAGGAATGCGGACCCTTTTATTTTGATATTGTGCACTGTTCCTATCTTAACTCTGTTCACCCAAACTTAGACACTTCACCATATGACTTCCAGAGGAAGTCAGGACTTGAACACTATAATATGTGATCACTAGGTGGCTATGAACAACATGCATGAACCACAGACAAATGTCTTTAAATATGGAGGCATACCATCTCAAATACTATCACTTACTTTGTATAATGTATACTACCTATACTTAGTCATTTATTCTTCCAGAGTGAAGTCTCTTTGCCATGTCGGTAAAATCCCTTTGCCTTGTTTCCATCAATGACAACGTTAACATTCTTAAGAGCAGTGTCTCTTACCAACACAGAGGTACTTAAAGTAAAGATATAACAAGAATTTCCTTTGTACCTTTAAACAAATTATGAATCATTAAACAAAGTGTATACATATAAAAGTGAACCATAAAAGAGTAAATTAAACTAAATTAACCTACCATATTCACAATCATAAGAAACCTCAAGACTAAACTAAAAACACCTTAAACAAAGATGAAAATGCAAACAAAGATTCCCACCAAAGCCTCCTTGTTGGACCAAGCATGTGGTGGATATGTCCAAGGATGAATTGTGGGGAGAATTGGGATGTTCAAGTTCTCAAACCAACAAAATAAATTTTCCTTCAAGTGTTGTGTAAAAATAGCCATTGAGAGGTCCAATTTATAGAATTTTTGAGGGATGGATGTGTTGATGGTGTTTTTAGCACGCAACAACACAGATGAAATACAAGGTATCTCACCTCTCTTGAAAAAGGTATCCTATCCTAAATAGGACTGCCCCAAGGTTTATATAGCTAGGTCTTAGCTTGCAGGAATAACGTCAGTAGAATGTATCCGCTGTACCAACAAGGGGACTTACATTTGATAGGGTTTATAAGAGATGAAAGCAGTATGTATGCAGAAACCCTATGATTCTTTCAGCAGATTTGTAATGTAGATGTTGCTTATAACCTAACCTAACAAAGCTTGACTTTAAATAAAATTCAAAAGGTAAAGGGGGAAGAGAAGAGGGATTAGAGGGATCCTATAGACAATTGTAGAAATGATCAATAACCAAATAGATAGATTCCCAATAGTAAACAAATCTCTGCTTAACCAGGCAGCCCACAATGCCACAGAGATTGTGCAATCTTCCAAGGAAGCATAATGATTTTTAAACTGTGGAAGATTCCTCCAACAACTAATTCCTGGTGTAGTCCAATGAACTTACACAATCAAACTTAGCTCGTAAAATATGCCTAGACTAACCATGCACAATGACATATAATCAACAAGCCATTAATGGTATGGACAAAAAATTATCAAATATCTAAATGATTAATCATAAATGCAACTGAATGTAAACTAATTTCAGATCGACATGAACCATGAAATCCAAAATGAGACAACACAGAAACACAAATTCCCAGAAACCTACAAAACTTGCTTTGTATTGACTGAATTTTGGCAGTCTCAACAATTCACTATCAAATCTTACTTACAATGAGAGAAGAGGATGGCCCCTTTATAGACAATGTACCGTACCGAGTTTTCAATGGACGGTGGAGATTAACTCAACACCAATGGTCCAGATTACATGGCATTTAATTTTGGATGGTGGGTAGTTACAATCCCGAATTTGCTTGTCTTGTAGGAAAAAGACAAAATTACAACTTTTTAGCTCATGAGAATAAGATGAACTAGCAACTTTTTGAGTTGTCTAATGGGACAAATCACTTTTCCAATGTGTGGACTGGTCAAGAGAAGTGTGTGGCACATTTTTTCATGAAGGCATGGGTCAGTGCAAGAAGTTGGGTCCACTTTTTGGCCAAAAAGTGGAAATGTTTTCCCTGATTTTCAGAATTTGTCACATTTGACCTTAAAATTTGAAGCACTTAGAGATGGAATCTTTAAAAAAGTCACTGAATATAAAATATAGTACTCGGAGTCTAGTTTCCAAATATGTAATGTTTTTCAATACCCAGATGATACAAATTGATTTTCAATAGGCATTTCTAAAAACCACTATTTAAAAGTCACTTTTTTTAACCATACCATGCACGTGTATGGCCAACATAATTTGACCTAAATAAAATTATTTTTCAAAATCCTTTTGGGAAAAGATGTGTAGTACAGTGAAGTTTGATGAGGATATTTTTTTATAATTTTTTTCCAAATAATTTTTTTTATTAATTTTTTATTAGGCCTAATTGCTACTTTTGAAAACCCCTCATGTACGGCCAACATAATTTGAGCAAAAAAAATCATAAAATAATTTTTTTTTTCATTGTGTAAAGAATAATGTGTAGATTGATGACATATAATTTTTTTTTAAAAAAAATTAAAAATTAAAAGTTATTAAAAAAATACAAACACCTGTCATTTCAAGTTTTTGGACCAGTTTGCTCATAAATTAAATAATAAATAGAAGAACATGTCCAATAACAAAAAAAAATTACATATTTGAAAACTAGACAATGTCATCTGTAATGGGTTTTCATTTCGTAAAAAAATTCAGAAAAAAGGTCCTCAACCATATAGGTAAACTCAATGTTTCTTCTTGTTCTGTACTTAGAAAAAAACTTGCAGGTTCAAGGCTCAAGGTCAGCCAACCATGCCTATCGCGAGCCTAAAACCCAAGCAAAGGGAAGGGAAAAGGAGGTCAGTGATTTCAAATTTCAAAGAACAGGTACCCGTTATAAAACGGGTACGCGTTACATAATGAGTACCCGTTATAAAACGGGTTCCTGTTATATAATGGGTACCCATTATGTTTTTAAGAATGGGTACCTGTTTGATAACGGGTACCCATTTCTATTATACCCATTATTTACCATATTAGGGAAAAATGTACTATTATTGTATCCCTGCAACTTGCAAGTCTGATCAATATGGCGCGACAGCAACAATTTCTACATTTTTTTACTTACAGGTGTTTTGTGGAATCTCTTGATAGGTCATATTCTATTCAGATTTTGAAAGAAATCAATCATATGAACAATTCTGAAGTGAAATCAAGTGCATGAGCTATTTTCAAGAGGAATAAAGAAAGAAGGTTTTTATTTTTACATCTACCTTTTACTTCAAAATCTATGGAACAAAGGATCTACATCTAATTCTACTTTAAAATTTCAAATAAGTACATCAATTATGAAATTGGATTAAATATCAATTGTTATTTTATCAAGAGGGTTTGGTAATCATGGGAGCAAATCAACGTCAAAGAAAAAAACAAAGGAGGGTAATGACACCTCAAGAAATTGAAGCAAATAGAGAGAAGGAAGCAAAAAGGCAAAGAGATAGAAGAGCAAGGATTCAAGAGATGAAGAATATTGAAGTATCTAGTTCCATGAGTATTGAAGAGAAAGACATTCAAGAGACTATAAATGATGGGATGAATGTAGATGATGCAAATGTGGAAATGGTGAATTTGGAAGAAAATGTGTCTATAGAAACAAATGCATGTATGTCTTCAAACCCAACTTTCGAAGATATGAAAAATGTGACTATACAAACAAATCCAGGTATGTCTTCAGAGCCAACTTTCAATGATATGGAAAACATGACTATAGAAACAAATCCAGGTGTGTCTTTGGAGCCAAATTTCAATGATATAGAAAATATGACTATAGAAACAAATCCAGGTGTGTCTTCGGAGCCAACTTTCAATTATATGGAAAACACGACTATAGAAACAAATCCAAGTATGTCTTCAAACCCACCTATTGATGATATGAATGAGAATGATATCCCTTTTAGGAGTGAAAATGAAAATTTTTTATTTAAGATTGAAAGAAATGTCTTAGATAATCTTCTTGGTAAGATTTCTTGGAGGCAAATGAGAACTCATGCAAATAGATTATATAAAAAAAATTTATAGAAAAAGTCTTGGATTTCAATGTCAACTTATGATGCAATTAATGAAGATGTGGAAATTGCGAAAAGTAATGAAAAAGTTAGGCATCTTTGTAAAACCTAAAAAAAAAGATGAATCAATCAAACAAGTTTTATCTAGTGTTGCTAATGCTATTGATTCTATTGGTAAAAAGAGTTGATCTAAAGATAGCAATGTAGCACGAAGAGTTATAACAACTGCTTTAGTCAATAAATCATCTTCTAATAAAAGAATGATAAGTAAGACAAGTGAAATTCTAAAGATAAATTCTAAAACTTTGAGAAGAGCAGCAAAGAGAAGAGAATCTATTGAAAAAGATCCAATTAACCAATGTTGGAGTTTTAGTGGTAGACTCCCAAGGTATGACATGAAATTAAATAGTGAAATCAAACCTTTAATTGAAAAATATTGGCATGATAATACAAGGGTATCATCTAATGTTAGAGATGTTTTAAAATTACAAGTGGGGTCTAAAATTCGTGATCCTCATCCAAAACATCTATTAGACATGACTCAAACTAAATTATATAAAAAATTCTTAGATGATTTAGTGTTAGAACCATTTAATATTACCATAAGCTAAAGATCTTTTGAGAAATATAAACCTTAGTATGTGAAAATTAATAAATAGTGAATCTCTTGTTGTTGTAAAACTCATGTGCAATTTCGTTATTATTATGATGTTTTTCGATATATACGTTCTACTTTGCATACTGACAAAATTATGCAGGAATGTGGTATTAATATGCTACCTCAAACAATTAAGGAGTTCGTAGCAGGTTTGTTTTGTGAAACATCTACTGGATACTTATTTTATTCAAAAGCATGTATTTCTGGACAATGCAATAGATGTGGCAACTTTTCATTGTTAGGAGAATGTATGCATGAATTTAGACAACAATTAGTGGATGTGAAAAGATTCAAGAATATTGAATATTCTTTAAAGGATGGAAAAATTGGAAAGCGTTGTGAGTTAGTCACTGAAAAAATTTGTGTGCATGCATTCATAAAAAATTTTAAGGATAATATTGTATCCAAATATGTCAAACACTTCCAATATGCTCGGTGGCTTGATGGACAATTTCGTTCATGTAAAAACACATTTCCAATTGGAACTATCCTATAAGTGGTTGACTTTGCAGAAAACTATACTCTTGCTCCACAAGAGGAAATTCAATCTCAGTATTATAATTCAGTGCAAGTGGCCATATTTATTCATATTGTATACAGACATGCAGATGATAGTACATAAGATAATAGAAAATTTTTGAGGGAGTATCATTTCTATTTGAGTGATAACCGATTACACTCTTCAGAGTTTGTGCAATATTGTTTCACAAAATTTTATGAAAGTTTAAAGAAAGAGGAATCTAGATGGCACAACATTTCATATGGTCAGATAATTGTATAGGGCAATTCAAAAATGCAAGAATATTTTATTGGCTATGTAGGGCTCACAAAGAAATCAATATCCAACATATGTGGAGTTTTTTGAAGCTGGACATGGTAAAGGAGAACATGATGGAGCTAGAACATGTGTGAAAAGAGCTCTTGCTAGAGAGCAACTAAAATTTGAGGATACAACTAAATTTAGAGATGCACGTGCAATTGTGGATTGGTGTAATGAAAAATTATCTACAGGATCAAGTGTTAACTCTATAATTCGACGATTCTTTTGGTTAGTTGAAGAAGAGAATATTCCTACTCGACTTGATTATGAGACAATAACTGGATCAACAAAATAGCATTCATTTAAGAGTTCAAATGCAAGCACATGGACTATATGGACTAGGGAGCTTGCATGTTTTTGTCAATTTTGTATTACAGGTGATTGGGGAGCATGTGAAAATATAGAATGGGTTGAAGAATGGAAACAAAGATCCTTGACACCTACAGAAACACAAGATCAACTTGAAACAACAATTGAAGATGATAATCAAATGTTTGCATCAGATGACTATGATCGTGTTTCAGACCTTGTACAAGAAGGTACTATTATTTTCAATATTTTTTTACTCATTTTTTTGTACATCTATATCTAATTAATTATATATGTATGCATGCATAAATTTATGTGATTTAGATACATGTCACACTTTATTGAATTACATAATTTTTTTGTAGGACATGTGTACACTGTTGTTGCACCTGAGGACAATGAATAGGAAACCGAGTATTGGTTCACTTGATGTGTTTAGACAAAACAAAAGTTGTTACATCCTAGAGTAGATGATGATAACATGGAGTATCCAACAGGTTTTGTGGTTGTTGTTGGCACTTGGCTACGAAAATATCTAATAAGAAGGAATGGTTTGCCTGCATTTGAAGATTATGAAACACATAAGAAGATCATGCACTACTCACATTTGGTTGTGGCAACAAATATAAAACTAGTCAGATATCAAGGCAAACCTTCTAATAAACAGTTATGGACACTTTAGATGGAAGAACATGAGTCAATTATAGATGCATTACAAAAAAATGAGGATGCAGATGGTAAAATAGAATAAATTTCCAGGTATGTAAACCATACTCGTACATCCCCTAAATCCATCCTCTTAAATGTATCCTATATGTTATCTAGTTACATGTAATGCATCAATGTTTTGTCTTTTTGGTATATAAATTCTTTCATTCTCATTTCACCTTCTATGTTATTCCCCTTGTCTTAAATTTTGTATCGACTCATGTAAATATATAGTTAATTTACTTGTACATTTGAACATTACTTTTGCAGGTGTACTATAGACAAGTAGTCAAATTTGCATGATTGTCAATAGAAGTTTTCACCATACAAGTATGTGAGGTCAATTTTGTAGTCTTCAACTAAAAGTGAACGCAAATTAGGTAATTTCATATACTTACATTATGGCTTTCACATTCAACATGTTATCTAGTTACATAATGCATCAATGTGTTGTGTTTTTGGTATATAAATTCTTTCATTCTCATTTCACCTTCTATATTATTCCCCTTGTCTTAAATTTTGTATCGACTCATGTAAATATATAGTTAATTTACTTGTACATTTGAACATTACTTTTTGTAGGTGTACCCTAGACAAGTAATCAAATTTGCATGATTGTCAATAGAAGTTTTCACCATACAAGTATGTGAGGTCATTTTTGTAGTCTTCAACTAAAAGTGAACGCAAATTAGGTAATTGTATATACTTACATTATGGCTTTCACATTCAACATGTTATCTAGTTACATAATGCATCAATGTGTTGTGTTTTTGGTATATAAATTCTTTCATTCTCATTTCACCTTCTATATTAATCCCCTTGTCTTAAATTTTGTATCGACTGATGTAAATATATAGTTAATTTACTTGTACATTTGAACATTACTTTTTGTAGTTGTACCCTAGACAAGAAGTCAAATTTGCATGATTGTCAATATAAGTTTTCACCATACAAGTATGTGAGGTCAATTTTGTAGTCTTCAACTAAAAGTGAATGCAAATTAGGTAATTACATATATATATATACTCATATATTTCTCATCCATCCTCTAAAGACACCCACTTGTACATCCCCTTAATTCATCCTCTTAGCTCCCCTTAAGCCATCCTCTTACTCCCCTTAAGCCATCAAGTTTTATCTTATACTTTGTAAATTGACTCGTGTACATCTCTCCAAGTAAGCTATCCTCTTTTGTATCCCCTTATGACATCCTCTTCTAGCTCCCCTTTTAATTAATCCTCTTATACATCCCCTAAAGCCATCCTCTTATGTATCCCCTTAAGACATCCTCTTAGCTCCCCTTAAGCCATCGTCTTACATCCTCTTTTGTGTTATTTAGTTACATATTGCATTAATATTTTGTGTTTTTGGTACATATTCTTTCATTCTCATTTACATTCATTATTTCTTGTAGGTGTATCCTACAAGTAGATTTTTTCATGATTGCCACTACAAGATTTCATCATAATGTAAATGGTAGATCAATTTTGTAGTCATGTCAAACTAATAACATGGACCTATAAGCTAATTGTATAGATATACTCATATGTTTAATAATAGACCTATTTTTTGTTTTGAGACTCTTTTTATGGTCTATGTATTTAATTTTCACGGATTGAATATTATTTTATGATTGCCACAAATGATATTAGTGTAGAGGTTCAATAAGTATATAGTTTGTATTTTTCGTATCATTTTTGTACCCACTTTAGCTATGTTTTGAGATGTGTTGATTTAGCATTTATTTTATATTATTTAAATGCACAAAAGTTGAAAAGTAGTGTCATGATAGTTAAAGGGAAATAGTCCTAGGACAGTTTGCATATTTGAAACATGGTTTAATATCACCTCTATGAATGCCATGGTCCTCCTCTATATCCTTCAATCATTGTCTTGAATAGTCTAATGCTATCACTAATAAATATGGGACTGTGCTATCATATTACCTAGGTGTAGTCATAAGTATCATGGTATGGATTGAGTCATTGGTGTTGTAGAGTTATTTATGACTGCTAAGGTAATAATGAGGGTTATCATGCATAGGTAAGGTAGTAAATAGTCATTATTTCAAACTAAATGACTACCATAAAGGTTACTCATTTTCATAGCAAATAGAAGATTATTGTCATGCATGAAGATTATTGCCATATCCAATCTAGACTGTCATAAATCATTGAGATGTTCTCATAAGAGCAATTCAAATCTAAAAATCAGTCATAATGAGGTTATATCATCTAAAGTCCATTGAAAAAATCCATATGACAATAATAAAACAAATAGGATAGTCATGAAACAAATAGGACACTCATGAAACAATAAAGTAATCATGTTAGTCAAGAGGTTTTCATAGTGATTGATGATCTTATATCATTCTAAATGGTCATATGCTAGTTAGATAGACATTTATTTATGGAAACAAGTGGCCTTCATGAAATTCATAAGAGGCTACCAAACCAATTATAGGATTGTCCTAATGAAACAAGAGAGGACTGTAAAATGCATAAGTGGTCATCCAAACACCTTTATGATTGTCATAACAATCACTAATAGCCACTTGCCTTCATGACCAATCAAAGATGTTATTAAGAACTTGAAGATAATCCCTAATACCCACTCAATAGAACTACTAAGAGAATGGCCAATCAAACCAAGACAAGAATCTACATAGCAAAAGGAATCTCAAAAATGAAATAATTCCCTAGCACTAGAAACATTTTGAGTAATCATCATAAGCCTGATTAATGCACCAACATTGTCAACCAATAAGGTATAAAAGAGAAGATCTCAAGAGAACGTATAAATACATGAAGAGATCACTTGGAGAAGGCTACTAAAGGTAAACACATGAAACTGGAAGTTCTAGAAAGAGCAAAAAATGGATTGTCAGAAATAGGAAAAATGAAGGGGCCTTGATAAGGTATATACTATCTATTCAAAAATTGGAAAAAATTATCTACACATTAGATATTCACATGTACATATGAGAATCCATCAAAGCATAATTGAAAGTGGATTTTTGTAAGATGTATTAGTTGCAAGTGCTACTTCTGATCACCACAACCCTCACAAGAAATTATGGACAAAATCTCTCTTGAATAATTTCAAATTGTGATAAATTTTTTTGTAGCTTATATTGTGTGGATAAGATTTGAATTTCCTTCTAGTTTCTTCTAAAGAGTTGGTTTCTCTACAAGAATTGAATTCTTCATTTGAATCATGTTTTGAATGTTTTTTTAAGGAAGATTTTGTTTGGACACTATCAAAGTGAGTCTAATATCCTTATCATTTTATCATATTTTGCAATTCACTTTACCATATGTAGCAAATTGGATTAGGTATGTTATCTTATGAAGAAGATTAGTCCAAATTTTGTATTGAATTGATCACATAGTGGGTTGAGCCTTACACCATTGTATTTTGTAGGTTGTTTCAACTTTTGAAGAAAATTGTAATATAGGTGCACTTATCTTTTGAAGAAAATCACTCTAGCTATTGCATTGGATTGCACACATCTCGTTTTATTGCCAAATTAATTGTTGTATTATAGAGTATGTATGCTTGTGTACACTAGACTATTAGAGTGAATAACCTTACTTTTTGATTATGCATGCATCTACATGAATCCCATCTTTAGTTCCAACATTGTTGCTACTATAACTACAAAGTCTACTTTAACACATACATGAAGGGAAATACGAGGTTTATCCTAGGTAAATTACCTTGTTATAAAGTGCCCTAAATTTATCTATTAGATAATTGTAACACCAAACCTATCTATTCCACTATGTAAATTAACTTAATTTAGGTTTGTGAGGTGATGTATTAGAATTTTGAATTTTGAATATAAATATAAATGAAAACATTTAATTAATTTTGGCAGTTAATAGATTGTTCACTATTTCAAGAAGAACTATTGAACCATAATGCATAATCACTTCTTAAATTAAAAAATGTAGTAGAGAGAAATCTTCTAACATGTCTCAATTAAATAATTTATAATCTAGAAGTGAACAATGAAACATATTTAACATATTATCTAACATACTAAAATGTTCAAGCATATAGTCAATAATATATACATGTAGATCTATCTAGATAAGTCCATGAAATACTATAAAATATAGGTAGGACCCATGAAATGTGTACTAAAATATCTACTCATCGTCAACATATAAATAAATAAAAATCATAGTTCATGAAATACTGAAATATATCTAGAAGTACATGTAATAGCAAGTTCGACATATATAGTCAAAGTCCTGGCATGGCATATATAAAAAATAATGCACATCATACAGTTCAGTCTATGAAATAAATATCTATGTCAGGTATGATCATCACTCAAGTTCAAATCTGAAAGAGGCCTCTTTCTTCCTTGTGAAATAGATGGATCTACCTCATGATGTACACAAGAGAAAGAAACTTGCAATCAAATTTTAAAAATTTAAAAATGACACATACATGTGCTTCTAAAATGTAAATTTCATTTTGAATTTTATTTGATTGAAGATTTAATTTAATTTATAAAATACTCATATTAAATATTCAAATCTAGACTTTAATGTATGATTAAATTACCATATGATGTTGGTCATCTCCTCCCACATTTTGTTGCCCAAGTGATTGTAAAGCATCAGGTGCTAATTCCTGGATGTTCAAATTTAAAACACTCAAGAATTAGGTTACCATCCAAATTTAATTTAATTTATAAAAAATATGAAATTAAATATTTAAATGTAGGCTTTAAAGTGTGCATTTAAATTACCGTGCAATCATGCTCATCTACTCCCACATTTTGTTGTGCAGGTGGTATAGTTGTTTCATCTTCTTGACCAAAAGTTTGACCTACTAATTGCTAGAATTTCAAATAAAGCAAGTTTGAAATAAGTTATAATTTATTTAGCATATATAGACCTAGAAATTGTACATAGAAAATTTAGTAAAGTTTAGGACCTCAAAATGTGTGGATGGCTCATGAAATTGTCCCTGACTAGCAACCTGACCAATGGTCGCACTCCTATCATCCTGCACTTACATATATATGGGTGCTTATATAAATTTATATAAACTCAAAAAAGAAACTTAGTACAAATTTAGTACAATTTTTTAAAACACACACCAGGGAATACTTAGGCATAACAGCTGACGATGGAGGATCAGTGGAAGAAACACCTGAGCCACGTGGTCGGTCAGACATGGGAACTGCCACATGACCTGAGCCTCACTGCAATAGTAGTGTTTCACATACATGTACATATAGTTATTTATTTATTTATACACTTGTTAATTTAAAATATAATATTGATAAGTTTCAAGAAGAAAATTTAAACTAGAATTAGATACATATGGTTTTAGGGTTAAGATATATTGGTTTACCCCGTAAGGTGTGCCAATCTCTACAGCTGTCGATGCAAAAATCAATGTATCAAATCGTGATGTGGCCCTAGAGCGAATTGAGATCTGTACAACAAATAGTTCACAATTATATATTAATTCATTCAATTATTTATATAAATTTTGATACGTTCAAATTATGCACTTGAAATATTTAATAAAATGTGGTCAATGTACCTGTGTAGGACATGTGCAGCAGAGAGTGATTTCAGCGCAAGGCAGTAGATAAGGCTTTTAGTGCAAAATGTAAAAGGTTCAGTTGGTGGCAATTTCAAAGGCAATGGGCTAGCACAGAATTTGAATGGTACTGCATATATGTAGTAGGTGGCTTTTTTAGCGCAAGTCAGCAAGTTTGTTTTTAGTGCTAAGTGCTCTCAACAGGAGATTCGAGGGGTGTTGGATTGCACGGGTTCAACTTTTGATGGATGGACTGCTAGAACAATTGTGCACATGTCCTAGACATTGGATTGGATCTGCAGGAACAACAGGATGTAGGCTTGATTTTTAGTATCTTCCAACTCCTATATCTCATCTCCATCATCTTGGACATCATACAGACTTCTTTTTGTAGGTGCAACAACAAATTGGTTGGTAAAAGGATGATTCTGCATTTCTGGGACAACATTGTACCCCTGTGTGTTCATCCTTCCAAGACAGCTCCAACAAGCTCATTTGTCCTTCCAGTATTCTCAAATTTGCAATTGCCAAGCATCAATTTCACCACAAACAAATCATTTTCCATCAATTTAGATCAAAATATATCTATTTGCAGCCTCAGATCAGTCTAGGACAACTCAGTGTCAATGTTTCTTCCTTATGGACAACTTCACAAATCTAGTAGATTTCACATGATTTTCTACATTTTTCATCATTTTCAAGTACCCATTTGGCCAATATAATGATATGGAATGTTTTTGCGGCCATTAGGATCCATTGGGAGACATTTATTTCATGTTTTTATAGCCTTTTTTGCAAAAAGTGGGATTTTGGGGGGGTACTACATATTCGGGTGCAATAGCATTAATTGATGCAAAATGTGCCCAAAATCCACAAAAACCTGATAAAAATGTTCATCATGATATAATAAATGCATATGCAGATCAAATTTGTCAATAAAATCCTAGTTTGCACTCCAAAAAATGAGTTTTTTGGCTCAAATTGGCAAAAAGTGGGGATTTCATGGGTTACTGCACAAGTGCAGTAGAGAGTGATTTCAGCGCAAGGCAATAGATAAAGCTTTTAGTGCAAAATGTAAAAGGTTCAGTTGGTGGCAATTTCAAAGGCAATGGGCTAGTGCAGAATTTGAATGGTACTGCATATATGCAGTAGGTGGCTTTTTTAGCACAAGTCAGCACAGTTTGTTTTTAGCGCTAAGTGCTCTCAGTAGGAGATTCGAGGGGTGTTGGATTGCATAGGTTTTAGGTAGTGTTGCATATGTGTAGTGAGCACAGTTTTTAGCACTAGGCAGTGTAAATTACTTTTAGCGAAAAGTGGGGTTTTTAGGACCTACCGACCAAAGGCAGTACAACATAATTTTTGTGCAAGTCAGTAGAAGCTCATTTTAGCACTAAGTGCAAAAGGGGATCCAACGCTGATATCCAGTGGCACTGGATATTAGTGCAAAATGCAGTGAGGGGCAATTTTAGCACCTGATTTTGAAGTACCCTGGCTAACAGTATATTTAAAAATATATTTAAGTATAAGTCCAACTTATACTTTAAATATTTTTAAATATATTGTCAAGATATTTGAGATAGGTCCTGGATCCATAGGATTTAACATGCAGATTCTGGATTTTTGAGGATCCACCAAATTTCAGACTTGGTTAGTTTTTCAGGGTTTTAGGACATTAGACTTAGCCAATTTTATGGTATCAAGAGCATGTGTTAGGATGAAAGCATATGGACCCCTTAGTGAAATGATGTGAAATTTGACATGATTTTGCAAGTCTAAAGCATGGAAACTAGGAATTTCAACAAGACACAACCTGCAGTAGCAATTTCAAGGACAATATCTAGTGACATGGGATTTTAACACAAAATACAGTAAGACCCAATTTCAACACAAAAGGCAACATGTAGTGCCCCCTCGTCATTGGCTTGTGATAGTGGTAGTTCTGTATTGCTCTCTGTCAATTGGAGACAGTTGTTAGTCTTTCAGTGCATTGATTCGGTTCTGAGTCACTTGATTAGTAGGTTATGATTTATGTTTATTTTGATGTTGATGAACTATGTTAGACTGATATAATTAGACATGTGTTATGAGTCTATGACATCATTACTATTACTCCAGTTATGATGCGAATTAATGTTATCATGTGTCATTTGATTTGTGGTATTTGAATTCTGATAAAGTTGTTATGATATTGTTTCAAGAGTGGAGACGGTGTAGTACTACTCGCTTCGAGTACCCTACTACGCCGCGATTCTTTGGCTCTTTGTGTGTGTTGACATATATGTGTTTGATTTTATACAACCAATTGCTCGGATGCAGGCTACAGGTACCGAATCTCGACTCCACCTGATATAGCAGGTTCGAGCAGGTTCTTACACCAATGGGTATCAGTGATGGGAGATAATGCGAGGTCGATTCCGCTAGGTCGGTCCTTGTATTCTGTTGTAGTCTTGAGTTGCGTTGTGATGCTGGGTCCTCGCCTTCTAGGGTTGGTAATCCCGTGTTGTGGTGTTTAGTTGAGTTGTGTTATTTATGCTCTTGGGTGAGGTTAGAAAATACTTTAATGAATTATTATTAAATAATAATTCTTCTTTGAGGATTATTGGATAATGTTTGCCTGGCTTAGAACTTGGATTAATTCCTTGGTTGGATTTGAAAATAGACTAGAGTTAATTATCTGCTCTCTAAGAGCATTTATGTCATTAATTTGGAGTTATGGGTTATTAATAGTTTCTAGTGCAGAATAGTTTTGGAGATGCGAAATAAATGCCTTGAGTTGTCATATATGAATTCTCTGATTTGTGGAATCTCCATGATTAGTAAAATTTTGAATTTCTTGGAGTGGGTTATTGGGTAACGGATGGATGTCTGTATTATTTATGAGCTGAACCATTTTTTTGGGGGGGCGAAGAGAGGGGGAGGATCTTGGTTTTGGAAAAAGATTGTGCAGGTCAAAAGAATTACGGATTGAGGCTGTCAAGAAGAGTTGGTATCTGAGCAAATTTTATCATAGGTGTTCATTTTTTTGATACACGTTCTCTGAACCATCTCCTAGTTGTCAATTTCTTGGGGAAGGAAGAATAGTGTAGCACTGTGCTTATTATGAATGAAATGTGCTTAATGTTGCATGTCTATGAATTGATTTTAATTGTTCTTGGAATTTTATTATAATCCATGAATTTTTGGAGTCTGCCTTTAATTTGGTTCGAATTGCATTTTCTCTATAGATCACTGAACATTGTGTTATTACTCTTTTTGTAACATTTAGAAATATGTTAGTTTACCCCTGGTCTATGATCGATCTGTGAATGAAGCTTAAATTGGGTTTTGTTTCCTTGTACCTGTCTTTTGTCTGAGTTGAATCAACATGATACTATTCATCGTAACCACCAAACAGGACACATTCTGGTAGTTTTCCAAGCAATTTCTGTATTAGATCTATACCCCTACTGGTGGTCTTAGTTTCAAACCCTCCTTGCTTTAATCCAACATGTGGATCGCATTTGGTTCTCCCTTGCTCATTAATAGTGGATCTTGCACCAAATCCTTATTTCCAAGCAAAGCCTGATTCACTGCTTCATAGCCGATCTGTATTCAAATACCCAACCTCTGCAAGAAAGATTAAAAATCATTTTGTATGACTATTGTTAAAGCTTGTAAAGGAATGCATCTATTTTGTAGAGATGATAATATTTTCCTTTTGGTAAGCATCGACTCATTCTAGTAAGTTCCTTAATGATAGTTATACCATTCGTTAAATGCTGACCATGTCAGAGAGTTTCTTAATGATAGTAATTGTCTTTTAATAGATAGCATCCCCTTATAGAAGGTCATAACAATGATTTAGGCCTTTCCGATAAGCATCGACCAGTTTAGAGGTAGATCAATGCTCAGGTCTGCATCTTTCATAGGTTGCAAATGTTGTTTAATGTTGAATTACACTAGTTGATTTCATATGAATTCATTGGTATTGAAGGGCATTATATTTTTTCACTTATAAGGATAGTTGTAATCTGCGTGTGCTTTTAGTTGCAGTGTATAAGCTAGTTGGAAGTAGGTGTTACACAATATTTTGGATATTCTATGCATTTGTTGGAATACCATTTTATCAAAAGGAAGTTGGAGAATGTCAAAATCGTATTCTATTCGAAGTGATGCTATGTAACTCTGCATGTGCTTTCCATGTATTTTAGTTGTTGTTTATGATTCATTTCTTAGCTTGCTAGCTGTAGGTCCTTGAATTTCGTTGAATCTATGGTGTCATGGTAATCCAACATTATGAGTTCAATTGTATTTGTATCTTCGTAATATGTTTAGAAGTTTATGAGGGTGTTGAGTCTCAATTTAGAAGATTGTGTGTCCATATCTTCATTAGATGCATTTTTATGCCCTGACCAAATTATTGATTCTTAGATACTACTTTCTATGGCATTGACCCTATTAGTAAGTTCTGGTATATTAGATCCACCTCTTAGTAGGCGTCGACCACAATAGGGTTGCAAGGCTAGTTGTTGGAAACAAACCATGAGTAGAGTTGTGAAAGAACAGAGTCATGCCATTTTCCATTCACTTATTCTTCGTTCTGTCAATCGCTTTTGCTGTGTGAACTCGGTCTATCTTACGTTCTGCATTAAACTGCAATTATTGTATGCAGTGAGAAGCCATTTCAGTGAAACCATTCCTATGCATATTTTAAATAAAATGCATTCTTGTGAGGTAACGTTTCATAAAGAATATCCTTGCAAATCCATTTTGTGCATATCCTGCGATCATTGCATTCCAACAAATGTCATCCCTTTGGGTATTCTGTCAAACGGGTTGCACGCTCTGTCTTACTTTCACAGTATTGCATGCAAGTTCCTTTAGCCTGTTCAACATATCCATTTCTGTTTAACCTACGATGACCACATTCCTTGAGGTGACATTCTTTATGAAGTTTGTCGAATAGTTAACGTGCATTGTCTATACTCTCCCACTTCACATGCATGTTTGCCAGTTCGCTTGTTTCTATGAACTCCATTTTTTTCTGCTTGTATGTTTAACAAGGCTTTTCCAATTATAAGTCTAACCAAATCAATTCTCCTTTAACCCAAGATCAATTTTTGAGGCATTGTTTTCATCTTCTCTAATTTTGTTTAAGTAATTTCTTATTATACCTCAATAATATCTTAAGCGATGTCTTTATTACGTAGGTAGTATATCCAATTAATGGCTTCAAATTTCATTTATGTTGAGTATATTCTACCTTATAGTTTGACCATATGTTATTATCTTCAATTATTGGTTTTGAATTTCTGTGGCGAAAGGGTTGCGTATGATATTAGACTAAATGGATATTTGGTATTAGATTAGAAGATTTGTTTACTATTAGGAACGGTTTAAGATATAGATGACCTTGGTATTAGATATTACCTTATTGAGTAAGCTTAGATTTTGTTTTAGATTGTTAGTGGGTCAATCTACTTAAACTTTGGGGTAGCCTTGAGGGTGGTTGTCAAGGATCCAACCTTATTTTGTCTTGAAATTATTTAATGTCTCTAGGTTTGGAGCGATAACTTGAATCAATAGCTTAATCAATAGTTTACCTTGTTAGATAAGTAATATTGCTACTGTTGTGCATTATTTAGAAATAACTAAATATTCCAACTTCATGAATTTATATGTTATTGTTATCATTTTTGGGTATCATGTTATCTCTCTTGGTAAGGAGTTAGGATAAACTATGCCTAGTTAAGTATTACTTGGTGTACCATTAAGATGATTTTATTCTAGTTTAGTAGTTAGCATGATTAGTTTTGTTTTGTTGAACAGACTCATTTTGTTGATTAACCATAGTTGTAATAAGCATCTCATTGTATATTTGTTTGATAATCTAGGTCAGACTTTCACCTCACCATAAGGAACTTGGTGGTTAAAATGGAGTCTAATCTTATTGATGATTTAAAATTAACGATTGTGCATAGTTATGAATTTGGGTGAGTATTTAGGAGATACTTATACTTTTGGAACGGGATGTTTAAGAAACAAGTAGAGCTTGTAGTCTAAGCTTGTAAGGGGTATAAAAGTTTAATAGTCTATTTTGGTAGTAACTTATGCAATCTAAGATATTATCCTATTCTCATGACTGTGTTCATTAGGAATTATAGATTGGAAGATGCTTGATGGAAAAGATGTGATATTGGAAAATATAAATCACAGTTGTTTGATGATGATTGTATTTGGTTTAATGTTAAAGAAAGACCTTGCTTATTGTAAATAAGTGCTTATAGATGTTTTAACTAGAGATGGTAAGTGGCAATCCTAAATGATAAGTTTCACTATTTAGGATTATAATGATTTGATTATATGAGCTTGCCTTGGCTTTTGTTTATGTAAGGATGTTCGGTTTGTTCACCTTCCTTGCCTTATTAATTCCTAGAATTGTGAAGTTTTTCTATTTGTGATAACTTGATGTAAGTTGATTTCTTGTTTGAATCTGGAGTCCATTAAACCTCTTTGCTCGATCTCCTCCTTGGTCTCATCTTATGTTTGTAATGGAGTATTATGTTACCTTGGGGTGGAGTTTGGTCTATGTTAGTTTGTTGGGAAGTAGGAATCTTGTGTGATGTCATGGCCACTTGTTGTCAATGTGGAAGTGTTGAACTTGTCTGATTATGGTTTCTTTATCTTTGGTTGAACCTAACTCCAGAGGCGAGATGACTTCATCTTTGGTCCAGATAGTGGCATGTCAATGTAATGGGTTCATTTGGACTTTTGTATCTTGTTTTGATGGGGGAATGGCCTCTCGGATATAGTACTTGGTTCTTGATGGTTTTGCTTCAATTTTGAAGAGATTATAAGGATTTATTGTTGTGACCTAGTGAATGGCGTATGTTATGGCTCAGATTTGATGGGTGACTTCTTCCTGCATGATGTAGTATGTATGGTTGACCAGAGAACGCTAAGGGAGTGGCTTTCATGGTGGGCCCGGTGCCTAGTGAGAGGTCGCCCGGGTAACCTCATGGAAGTTATAAGCATGTGGAAAACTTAATAACTTAATCAAGAGGGTTGGGGTATTAAAACACTTAACAAGATAAGTAAGAGACCTCACCCATGCCTTGAGTGCTCTCGCAGGCTAAGGATGGGATGAGAAGGCCTGGTTGGCAAGGCCAACCTCCTTGTCTCCATGAAAGGACCTGTCGGCTCCGCATGTGTCACCCTATGAGGCCGGTGCCTAGAGAGAGGCTGCCAGGGTAGCCACAGATGGGGGCCGATTTCTGGTGATAGATAGCCTGGGTAACCCATGCTAGGACCATGCAATGACACTCTCCTTATGCAGTTTAATTGTTACTCTTGGTAGAGCCTCTGGAGTGATGTCTTGTCTTGTGCAGTTTGGTTGATAGGGTCAGTTGTGTCATGTCAGTTGTTGTTCTTTTATCTTTAGGATGTTGTTTCTTGGCTTAGTGGAATCCTCGTCGTTATCTCCTAGCTCAGAGGGGTGGACCTCAGGGTTCCACATGGTTGGGTGGCAGAGCTATCCATTGGTCTTTCTTGAGATGCAGTTCGAGTTCTGTGCAGAGGTGTTCCAATTCCAGTTTGCTTCCTACCTTCAGTAGTGTTGTATACTTTCTTATGTATTATTTTGTAAACCGACGTGATCGAACTTGTAATCTTGTATTGTAACTTTGTATATATTCTATCTTGCCAATGTAAAAGTTGAACTTATCTATAGAAGAAGTATAATGTATTTCACTTGTGTGGTTTTAATTTTCTATTCTCTAATGCAGTTGTGTTTCCCTAGAGGAGTTAGAAGTGCACCTTTCTTTATGTTGCATATTATGTTATCTTGGTTTCTGTTATTGCATTTACGTGCTTCAAAAAAAAATATTTCTGTAAGATTGCACTTGCTGATCTATCTCTCTAGGGTTTCATGACAGGGCATTACACAACAAATGGCTACTTCTCAAGCACAAACCTAATCAAGCCTCCTCTCAAATCAATCATGAAAGACATCAAATGACTCCAAACATGCCAAATACTCAAATCTGGGACAAATCCTACATTCTAAGCACAAATTCACCTTCTCATTGCCATAAAGAAGAAAGGTTGAGACTCCAAGCCAAATTAAAAGAGGGGGTCTCCATTTGGAAAAATGGGGCGTGTGTGCAAGGCACAACAAATGGCAACTCTATTGGAGAAATGCTCCAGAGCATTTCTGAGATAAACTTTAGTTTCAAACCCCAAATCTTTGTGTTTCCCACATGTTAGACTGGACAACATGATACAATATCAAAGAAGCAGAGACCACTAACCTAGTACAACTATACATATCTTGAAAGTCTGAGTGTGTGTAGTTGCATTCATTCTCATCCTTCCATAGCAAAGATTGCTAAGGTTCACTTGCATTAAGTTACGTAAAGATACACAACTTTTGAACTACCTAGATATTGCCCCACTTCCAGTAGGTGTCTATATCCTCGACGGAGTTGTCTCTATGATTCCCTCAAGCATTGCTCTACTTTGAGCTGGGCGTCCATAGCCCCGATAGAGTTACTAGGATCCTCCAGCTAATTGAATAATTTAAGGGGAGTACTATAAAGTACCACCTTTGAAAAACTTCTTATGTATTATGCATTTTGATTCAACTTTTGATATGAGTACTAGAAAGTACCACATGCCCTTGCAGCACATGATAAATATCACATGGGCTATGAATTGGTTCAACTTCGCTAGGCTAGGAATTATAGTGGTGGCAAAGGTGAGCCTATAGATTTTTCACTTAACCAAAGATCACCAAGACTCCTTTGGAAGTTTCAAGATTATTTAGAGATGTGAAAGATATATGACTAGAAAATACTTCAAGTGCACCAAACTAATGACTCTTTTCCTATGAACAAGCATCATACCATCTGAGAATAACAATAGAACCCACAGGAAGACTTGAGTGGAAAACTGTAGCTTCTCAAAGAAATTTTCCAGAGTACTTACCCAAAGAGGACCTCTTGGAGGACTGCACAACTGCCACCATGTTCAAGAAATGGAGAACCCCAACAAAGAAGACGTAGGAAGCAAAAGCAAAGAAAGCAAACAACTAACCTAAACAAAGTGACAATGCCAACAAAGCAAACAAAATCAACAACTAATAACTACAGCTAACAACTAAGGAAAACATAAAATAGAAAGTAGAAACTAAACTAAAACAACTAACTAAAACCTAACTAGAAACAAGTAGAACTATGTATAGAGACTTGGGACAACAAGTATTTACACTTCCCCATGATTTATTTCTTAGGAAATGCAGGAGTAACAAGGTGCAAGTCAGTGTCCTAAGTCTGGCAAGTTCATCTTTGTACTCTAAAAAGTAAGGTAGAGGCATGCTAGGTTCATGTTCAGGGTACCAATCATGCAAGATCAACAATTGGGGCAATTCATTAGGCCCATGATCAATCCAAATGTAAGTTGTCTTACCCATGATACCATAATCAAATTGATAATTGTTGAAACTAAGTGGAGAGAGGAAAGATACAACCTGATTTGTAGTACCATCAATCAGAGATGCAAGTTCATCACCTTGTTGCATCACATCATTGACTTTTGCACCTTCGGGAGATCTCAGTTTGTGTTGGGTCATATCCTATGCATCAGATACCTCTAGGTCACTGAATGTCGTATCAACCTCCCAAACAAACTCGAAGTCTAGACAACTCTCTTTAGAATGTGGATCATTTGGATGAACTTTGCATGAAGTGACTAAATCAAAATCTGACATATGCAGTGAATTCCCGTGTAGTAGCATATCCTTGCTTATTGTTGACACAAACTCAATGATATGATCAAGTGATTGACATGAAAAAGCTTCCAAGCCATCACTTTGCATGACTGTCTAATTTTCATTCTCAGATTGCATACTTCTTCCTTCAGTTATTGTCAGCAGATCAACATCAGTCATGTGGAGATCTTCTCCAATGCAAATATAAATAGGATCAGCCTGATGAGTACATGATATACTTGAATCTACTTCATCTATATCAGTCACATGTTCTGAAAAAACTTCCTCTATGTCAATCAGCAACCTCTGTGTTTAGACTGTCCATCCATCATCTGCGGTAGTAGCAAGGTCTCCTTCTTCTTGCATAATAGGATTCATAATGTCAAAGTTGTCTTATAGTGGTGCATCATCCTGCTCTTCTTCATTTGACTCAGCTTGAGGCTTTGTTGGAGGAACTACATCAGCTTGAAATGAATGATCTTTATAATGCACTATGCTGATATACTCAGAAGCTTGATCACTCTCCTCTAGGCAATTTGATTGTATCTCTCCTTGCGTTGCTATCCATGACTTATCTTTATCTAGAGGACTATTTTTTTCTTGTTCTTGCATATGTTTGACTTGATCTAACTGCTATTCATATTCAGAACTATCAACCAACTACAATGAACTACTATTTTGTACCTCTACAACAACAAATCTAGACTCAAAACTTGATGTATGTGAAGCATTTAATTGCTGATCTGCATCCTTAGTTTGACTATTTATGAGGTCTAATTCATTGTCTATCTTATCAACATCCTCAGCAATAGAAATCTAATCATGTACATTGCTCTGTTTGTTGTCCTGCAACTAAAAACTATGCTTCAACCATGCTAGGACTATATTGTCATAGTCTAGTGAATGAAAACTAGGTTTTAACCAGTCAGGGACCATATACTCCTTAGTTGGGTGACTTGCAAACCACATGCGTTGTTTGCCATCATCATTTGGATATGTATTTTGATGAATAGCTTCAATTTTTCCCATATGGAGACTACCCTTTTGACTATGATTAATTATGAATGGTGGACCTGCAACTCCTGCAGCCTCAACTCCTTGGGTATTCTCAATTGAGGACCACATGCATATGCATCCATCTGTACTACAACTCCTCCATGCATTGTCTTTCTTTGAATATGTTTGTCATACATATATCCCACTTCAAGCTTGTATATCTCAAAAATAGGAAGCAATCCTTTTAAATGCAGATCTAATCTTTGGAGAAAAGTTAAACAGTCACTTTTGTCATGCAACTCTCTAGGATATATATTGTAGACATGACGTGAACTAAAATCAAGCAATGTCAATGGAGGATACTTCACCCTGATTTGCCTATCTAACACTTCTTTGAGAGTGGGATATCTACTTTGAAGTTATATTCATGATATGACGGCTACGATAGTCCTCTGAAGAATGAAGGGGTCTCATGACTGAAACCCTTATGTGGATCCATTGGAGCTGAATCTCCTAAACATTCAATTCATTTCAACATGTGCAGTAAACCAACAAAACTAAAAGCTTGCATCAAAATCTTTGTCCAGCCCTCCTTCTAGCACCAATTCTATTGATGATGTTTTTAGCACACAACAACACAGATGAAATACAAGGTATCTTAGCTCTCTTGAAAAAGGTATTCTATCCTAGATAGGACTGCCCCAAGGTTTATACAGCTAGGTCTTAGCTTGCAAGAATAACTTCAGTAAAATGTATCAGCTATACCAACAAGGGGACTTACATTTGATAAGGTTTATAAGATATGAAAGTAGTATGTATGCAGAAACCCTATGATTTCTTCAGCAGATTTGTAATGTAGATGCTTGATTATAACCTAACCTAAAAAAGCTTGACTAAATAAAATGCAAAAGGTAAAGGGGGAGGGAAGAGGGATTAGAGAGATCATATAGACAATTGCAAAAATGATCCATAACCAGATAGACAGATTCCCAATAATAAACAAATCTCTTCTTAACTAGGCAGCCCACAATGCCATATAGATTGTGCAATCTTCTAAGGAAGCATAATGATTTTCAAACTGTGGAAGATTCCTCCAACACCCAATTCCTAGTGCAATCCAATGAACTTAGCTCATAAAATATGCCCAAATTAACCATGCACAGTAACATACAATCAGCAAGCCATTAATGGTATGGACAGGAAATCCACCAAATATTTGAATGATTAATCATAAATGCAACTAAATGTAAACTAATTTCAAATCGACATGAACCATGAAATCCAAAATGAGACAACATAGAAACACAAATTCCTAGCAACCTACAAAACTTGCTTTGTATTGACTAAATTTTGGTAGAGTCTCAACAATTCACTATCAAATCTTACTTACAATGAGGGAAGAGGATGGCCCTTTTATAGACAAAGTACCATACTGAGTTTTCACTAGACGGTGGAGATTAACTCAACACCAATGGTCTAGATTACACGGCATTTAATTTTGGATGGTGGGTAGTTACGATCCCAGATTTGCTTTTGTCTTGTAGGAAAAAGATGAAATTACAACTTTTTAGCTCATGAGAACAAGACGAAATAGCAATTTTTTGAGTTGTCTAATGGGACAAATCACTTTTCCAATGTGTGGAATGGTCAAGAGGAGTGTGTGGCACATTTTTTTATGAAGGCATATCCAACTAGATGCTTGTTGGGTTCAACTTTTGATGGCTGGACTGCTAGAATAGTTGTGCACATGTCCTGGACATTAGACTGGATCTGTAGGAACAACAGGATGTAGGTCTGATTTTTAGTATCTTCCAACTCCTATAGCTCATCTCCATCATCTTCGACATCATACAGACTTTCTTTTGCAGGTGCAACAACAAATTGGCTAGTAAAAGGATGATTCTACATTTTTGGGACAACATTGTACCCCTGTGTGTTCATCCTTCCAAGACAACTCATTGTCAATGTTTCTTCCTTATGGACAACTTCACAAATCCAATAGATTTCACATGATTTTCTACATTTTTCGTCATTTTCAAGTACCCATTTGGCCAATATAATGATATGGAATGTTTTTGTGGCCATTAGGATCCATTTGGAGACATTTATTTCATGTTTTTATAGCCTTTTTTTTGCAAAAAGTGGGATTTTTCAGGGGTACTGCATATTCAGGTGTAGTAGCATTAATTGATGCAAAACGTGCCCAAAATCCACACAAACCTAATAAAAATGTTCATCATGATGTAATAAATGCATATGCAGATCAAATTTGTCAATAAAATCCTAGTTTGCACTCCAAAAAATGAGTTTTTCAGCTCAAATTGGCAAAAAGCAGGGATTTCATGGGTTACTGCACAAGTGCAGTAGAGAGTGATTTCAGCACAAAGCAATAGATAAGGCTTTTAGCGCAAAATGCAAAAGGTTCAGTTGGTGGCAATTTCAAAGGAAATTGGCTAGCACGAAATTTGAATGGTACTACATATATGCAGTAGGCGGCTTTTTTAGCGCAAGTTCGCACAACTTGTTTTTAGCGCTAAGTGCTCTCAGCGGGAGATTTGAGGGATGTTGGATTGCATAGGTTTTAGGTAGTGTTGCATATGTGTAGAGAGCACATTTTTTAGCGCTAGGGAGTGTAAGTTGGTTTTAGTGCTAAGCAAGGATTTTGGGGTGTACCAACCTAGCGAGGTTTTTAGGACCTACCGACCAAAGGCAGTATAATGTAATTTTTGCGCAAGTCGGTAGAAGCTCATTTTAGCGCTAAGTGTGCAAAAGGGGACCCAGTGCTAATATCCAGTGGCACTGGATATTAGCACAAAATGCAGTGAGGGGCAATTTTAGCACCTGATTTTGAAGTACCCTGGCTAACAGTATATTTAAAAATATATTTAAGTATAAGTCCAACTTATACTTTAAATATTTTTAAATATATTGTCAGGATGTTTGAGATAGGTCTCGGATCCATAAGATTTAACATGTAGATTCTAGATTTTTCAAGATCCACCAGATTTCAGACTTGGTCATTTTTTCAGGGTTTAAGGACATCAGACTTAGCCAATTTCAGGGTATTAGGAGCATGTGTCAGGATGAAAGCATATGGACCCCTTAGTGAAATGATGTGAAATTTGAAATGATTTTGCAAGTCTAAAGCATGGAAATTAGGAATTTCAACAAGACACAACCTGCAGTAGCAATTTCAAGGACAATATCCAGTGACATGGGTTTTTAACACAAAATGCAGTAACACCCAATTTCAGCACAAAAGGCAACAAATGGCTACTTCTCAAGCACAAACCCAATCAAGCCTCCTCTCAAATCAATCATGAAAGACATCAAATGACTCCGAACATGCCAAATACTCAAATTTGGGACAAATCCTGCATTCTAAGCATAAATTCACCTTCTCATTGCCATAAAGAGGAAAGATTGAGATACCAAGCCAAAGCAAAAGAGGGGGTCTCCATTTGGCAAAATGGGGCGTGTGTGCAAGACACAATATGATGGAGGGCTAGGATAGGAAGCAAGAGAAGCCTCCAAGTGGAATGATTTGGATGGTGGTCAAAGGGGCTCCCAAGATTCAAGGGGAATCAAGGGTAGAGATTTACCTTAGGGGAAGTGGATGGTGAGGATGAAAAAGTGATTTCTTGTAGTGTTCTGCAAATATTTCCCATGCTTCTAAGTACCCCTTGTGAACATGTTGAATGACATGTGTACCCCTTTAGGGACTTCTACATATAATGCCTTAATTAATCATATTAAGGCATGTGCAAATGATTAATGATGATTAATGATGTAATTTGATCAACTAATGAAAAGTGCACAAAATAAAAAATTAAATAAAGATTTAAAATTATTTAATTTTTGGGTGAGATGAGATGGGCTTAACTAATTAATTTTTTGCATTTATTTATCTAAGATTGGTCTATAGAAAAATATTTATTAATTGAATAAATAGTTAAGACTTATTCAATTAATTATGGGTGAATAGTGTTGAATAGTAATTTTATTAATTAAATAATAAAAATTATTTAATTAATTTCAAAAGAAAAATTGGGTGATTATTTTTTTTTTTGATAAGTAAATAGTTGGTATGGGCCAGCACCCTTTGATTATAGTACTGAAAACAAAAAAAGGGAGGTCTCCATACATGAGAACCTGAGTATTCAAAGTATTACAGGGGCTTAATAGCCAAAAACTGTTGCAACATGAAAAACCAACCTTCCACTACAGGGAACGATAAAGCCAGTCTAAAACCAAAACAAGAACAGTCCACAAGCTGAAACAAAACACAGGAAAACTACCGACTGACGAATAGACCAAAAACTGGTAACTTATGACCCCCTCATTATATGCCACCTTGAACAGCACCCTCAGGAACATGGAGAGAAGAACTGGATGCGGCTGTTCCAACACACACCTCCCACTCCTCCTCCCGCTCTACCTCGTTTTGCATCAGGAGGGCCTTTTCTGCCTGGATTTTAACCGGACAATCCTTCCTGCATATCTTGTGCACCGGGCCATTTGCAATCTCGTCCACATCCCTACTGTCCTCCTACACCCAGTCTTCACCACAGTCAGGGAGCAAAGGAAACTCCACATCTTTGTTTTCCTCCTCCAAATCACTGTCATCAAGAACCCAGAAGCCTTCCCTCACCATGTAGCTGACCATCCAATCCTTTAACGGAAAAGGGAGGATTCCGGTTGCAACCTGGAGAAAGTCCAGATTACGGTCCATGTCCACCACCCTATCCTCGAGGTCCCCAAGGTCAATAGCGAAGACAATGGGAAATTTCTAGATTTCCTTACCACCTCTTCCTTTTCATAGGTAGTACTGATGCACCTAAGGAATCCTACCATCACCATCAATACTGTTGAGAACCGCATCAATTTCCCCTAGATACAAATGCTTGAAAAGTCTCTGGGCATAGGTTCTTCACTTTTGCTTTAGACACTCCTTTGTATAGTGCCAAAGCCATAAACATTGCTGCAATGTCAGTATTCACCTGTAGCCTATGGTAGTCCCAAATGAAGCCTGGGCCTAGCACCTGTTTCACCGCATTTACCACTAGCTCATGTTTAACCGAGAGGATACCTCTCAATCATTTGTCTGTGATTTCCCCATGAAAAGCCATCATAGCCACCGATGATTCCAAACAAATTGGCATCTCCATAGATTCTGCTAAGCTGCCACCCTTGTTTCCTTTACCTTCGACTGAGCTCCTTACCCTCCGCAGCTGATTCAAAAACCTTACAGAGATAAAGTTGCAAAAATACCGACGCATTTCTATAATCAAGAAAGAAGTATTGAAGACGCCCATGGTCACACGTATCAAGCCAGCTAGAAAATCTATGCGAGAGGACATCTTCCCTGCCCTGAGAGATAACAACCTGTACTTCGCGCATATCACAAATGATGTGAAATAACTCCTCCTTCGGCCTTTTAAAAGTGCTACTAACCTTAAAATGATCACCACCTACACTGAGGGTATGGACCTACCGCCACACATCGAGAGCAATCTGCTAGCTTGCACCATCCAACGTCATGAACTCCATGTCATGGCAAAACAGTCAGCTGCCATCTCAGCCCCATGGTCGACAACGACCCTTCCCAGACTGCCCACTAATTTTTTGGTAGCCCGTCATTTACTGACACTGGTCCACTGGGGAAGAGTCGAATTGAAACACCCACAGCCCCTCTCACCTTGCCAAATCAGCGTCAGGCTGGAGTATTGAGATCTCGGTCACCTAGGTCCCCCTGCATTGCTAAAGCATTAGCCTCCCAGTTGCCTTCTCAATAAATGTGGCTCACTCTGAATTCTGAGAAGGATTTTGTCAGCCTTCTAATTAGGGGCAGCCAGCGACGCAGAGTCCAACTAGGAGTGTCGAAGGTCCTAATTGCATTAACCGTTAGGAGTGAATCTCCTTCTAAATGAATCTTGAGGGCACCCAACGCCTTACCCAGTTCCAGGCCTACAAGAGCTACCTGAAATTCGGCCACATTATTCGTCACCTCACCTATGGAGGCTGAGCGTTGGTCCAAAGTTCTCCCATCTGAATCTTGGGCTATACATCCAATCCCTGCTCTGCCTGGGTTCCCTATACTTGCGTCATCAAAGTTTATCTTGAGCCACCCCACATCTGGTCGCTGCCAAACAGTCTACCTGTGAACCTCCATTCTCTTAATAGGATTCAAGTTACCTACTGTCAGGGGAATACCCAAGCCTTTGAAATTGTTGGTAAGATCGATATCCCGGTTATTGAAGACACTCTTAGACAATGGTCTACCTTTGGCGGCTGTATTTGTTAATTCCACAATTGTCCTCTTGAGTCTAGAATTTTCCTCCCCTCTAGGATTAATCTTAGGGCTTCCTTCTGCTTGGCTAGGGCATCTAGTTCACTAAGGTCCTTCCATCTCCACTGTTCTCCCTCTGACCTAAAGTCACAAACTCTGGGGCCCCAAACCCTCATAGATTCTCTTCTAATATCCTCCTAGTTGGGTGAGTTAACTAGCTTAGGATAGCCATCCCATGAGTCATGCCAAAAACAAGCCTTACCCCCACTATGGATTTCCCATGTGGCATGTTTTGATATGATCTCTCTGCTTTCACAGATAAAATTCCAAGCTGCTGAGCCCCTTGGAGGGTTCCTAACTCTTACTATTTCCTCTAGATCATTCAAGTCTAGGTACTTGCTCCTTAGAATCCTTACCC
Organism: Cunninghamia lanceolata; assembly: GCA_027924645.1. Lineage (NCBI taxonomy): Eukaryota > Viridiplantae > Streptophyta > Pinopsida > Cupressales > Cupressaceae > Cunninghamia > Cunninghamia lanceolata. The sequence continues at coordinate 715,369 of BSBN01001031.1, read as the reverse complement.
ATTTTTGATCGCTTGTGCACATGGCCCAGACTAATTTGGCCCCCATAGCCAAGTTCATCATCCTCATCTGCCAAACCCCTGCACCTCCAGCTTGCTGGGGCTTGCAAATAGTCTCCCTGGCTAAGAGGGGAATTTTGTTTGTGTCATTCGATCCATTCCAAAAAAAATTACACATTATTTTATTGAGTTGGTCCTCAATCCTGGCTGGGAGCTTCTAGCATGACATAGCATAAATGGGAACAACTACCAGAACTGCCTTTATCATAAGCAGTCTCCCCGCTGAGGTTAACCACTTGCCCTTCCACAATTCCATTCTTTGTCTGCAGCTAACAACTAATTTCTCCCAATAACTTTTCCTGTTAGTTCCTGCAAACATGGGCATTCCTAGTAATCTTTCAAGAAAGTTAGCCACCTTCACTTCTAGAATTATGGCTAACTCTCTTTGCAGGATGGGTTGGACATTTAGGATTTTTTTTTTTGACTTTCTCCAATTTGTGGCTTGACCTGAGACCCTTCTATAACCATCCAACAACATCTTGATCCTTCTGGCTTCCGCCCTAGTAGCTTGTCCGAAGAGAATGGTGTCATCCATGAATTGTTGGTGGGTGCAAACTTCAACACCAGGGGCCGCCTCCAAACCTCTCCAAACACCTTCTCGCCTGACTCGGCATATCCTTCTACCCAGAGCTTCTACCATTAAGACAAACAGAAAGGGTGAAAGTGGGTCCCCCTGCCTTATATCTCTAGAGGAGCTAAAAAAGCCTTTGGAGACTCCATTTATCAAAACAAAGAATTTAGGAGCATTGATGCATGAACTAATCCAATCTAGCCACTTGGGATCAAAACCAAACTTCCTTAAAACTTCTAACAGAAACTGATGATCCACCTGATCATATGCTTTTAGGATATCTAGCTTCACAACCATACTTAGTACTCAGAGTTTTCTGACTATATGGATTATTTCATGAGTGACAATTATTCCCTCTACAATGGACCTACCCAGAACGAAGCCACTCTGTTCTTTAGAGACAAGTTTATCGATCACTGCCTTCAATCTGTTAGCTATCACTTTTATTACTATCTTATAGAAGGTATTGCATAGCAAGATAGGTCTGTAGTCCACCATCTTCCTTGCTTCCTTCTTCTTGGGGATTAATGCAATAAAGGTGTGGTTGAAGACTCCTAGCATGGTAGTTTTCCTCCTCGATTCTTCCACTGCCTTCAAGAGGTCATTTTTAATAATCTCCCAACACTTTTGGTAAAAAAGGGCCAGAAATCCATCCGGTCCCACAGCCTTATCTTCTCCGAGTTGAAATGTGGCTTTCTTCAATTCTTCCATGCTGATTTCCTTAACCAGTTCCTTATTTTCCTCTTCTGATATCAGAGCTGGGATCTCCCCTAAAATTTCTTCTCTTTCCCTTCCCTGCTTGAGAGTTTCCTTTGTAAAGAGTTTTTCAAAGTAGAAAATAGCTTCCTGAGAAATCTCCTCTTCCTTATTTGTTACTGATCCATCCTCCTTTTCCAACTCACCAATTCTATTTCTGCCTCTATTGGCCAAGGCCGAATTGTGAAAGTATTTAGTGTTCCTATCCCCCTCCTTAATCCAAACTTCCTGAGATTTTTGTCTCCAATGACACTCTATTCTAGCTAAAATTTCTTCCTACTCTTCTTTTAGCCTTTTTTCAAGAAAGAATTCCTCCTGCCCCATACCTCCTTCTATGATCTTCTCATTTAGCTTTCTCAGTTCTTCTTCCACTTTGTCTCTTTCTTCAAAAATGTTTTTAAAATGTTCCTTATTCCAAACTTTTAACTTAGCCTTAATCTCTGTCAATTTTTTATGGAAGATTAACGTATTAGATTGATTCCCTTTGCAAGACTCCCTCCACCAAAGAGCAATCTTACTCAGCAAATCTAGATCCCGAAGCCACATATTTTCAAAATGAAAGGGGGAACCTCCTCTGAAACTATCATTAATCATTTCAATCTGAATCAGGAAATGATCCAAACTACTGTAGGGAAGGATTGAGGCCTCTATTGAACTTGCAATAAGTGGCCAATTACCTTGTACCATAAATCTATCCAGTTTCTCTGCAATGTTTGTAAAACCCAATCTCCTATTGGTCCAGATAAAAATACCATTCTTAATATGAATTTCTCTTAATTCATTCTTCTCCACAAACTCTTGGAAGTCCATCTGTACTCTTGTTGTGGTCCTAATTCCTCCTCTTTTCTCCTGATTATTTAGTGTAGCATTAAAGTCCCCTCCTATCAATATGCATTCCTGCTTGTTTTGGTCTAGAAAAATTGAAAGCCTTCCCCAAACATTCCTTTTGTCGACTGTGCTTATAGGCCCATATACATTGACTAATAAGAAGTCCCTGTTGTTTTGAAAAAACTTTGCCTTCACAGCTATCCAGCTTTGGCTTGCTTCTATGACCTCACAGCTTGCTTTACCTGGGTCCCAGATAATACCTAGACCACCAGAGGCCCCTTCAGCTTCCTCAAACTCTCCCTTCCACCCTCTCCAAAATCTCAATTTGTTAATCTGTTCTTCCCTCTTCCATTTTGTTTCTTGGACCAGAACAAAATCAAGTTTATTTGTTTCCACTAAGCGCCTAAATAGGCGCCACCTGCTAGGGGCATTTAAGCCCCTAGCATTCCAACTTAATATCCTCATGCTCCCTCGGGAAGGGGTAATTCCTTCCCATTTCTTAGTGTTGTTTGGTTAATTTTTGTTTGTCCCTTAGCAGCCCCTGCCACCAATAGTCTTTCCTTGTTAGATTTCCTTCCCCTTTGACAGGCAACCCTAATCCTTGGTGTTTTCCGTTCTGACTGGGTTTGTTCCAAACACCTTTCCTCTAGGCTGCCAATTTGACTGTCTTCAAAGCTGTCTTCCTCATCGGAGTCCAATATGGGGTCCTCCTGTTCACGTTCCTTTTCTTTTAGAATACTTCCTACCATCTCACTCTCTACTTCCAGACCTTCTAGGTTGTGAAAATCTACCATTGCCAGTTCATCCCTTTTCACCATGACCTGCTCTTCCAGTGAGGTTTCCTTATCATTCTGCATCAAGTCCCTCTGATCGACTCTTTCATCTGCCCCAAAGTCCCAATCCTAATGCCACATAGTTTCCAACAAGTCTACTTCCCAATTTCCTTCCCCCTCCTTCCTCTTTTCTTCTATCGATGGTTTAGGTTTTCCTGTTTCATAAAGACCGGGACCCCTTTCTCCAACCTCTGATTCGCACTTAATCTTTCCATGCACCATAGATTTGCAGTTAGGGCACAGAATCAAACCATCTTCCCTTCTTACTTTTTGAATCCAGGTTCCTCCTTCTGATTCTAACTTAATTTCTGCCGGTAATATACCTTCATGACCAACTCCGATACACATCCTGAAGTATGCTCCCCACTTCCTATCTTCCTGAATGCTATCTTGGAATTTGAAATTGCCTATCTTTCTTCCTATCATTTTTAGAACTTCCTCATCCCAATATTCTGAGGGAAGGTTTTAAAGGCGAACCCAGGTATGGCTCTCTCCTAGGGTTTGATTGCTTGGGTCGAAATTTGGTTTCCAATCTACAATATGCATTTGCGAGCCTCATAGGAAAAAGGGACCTCACCCTAGGGCATCACTTTTTTATGCCTTTGAAGAGAGGATTACCAAATAGTAATCGTTTCTAAGTGCCCACATCCCAATCTGGTGCCCCCATTTCGCTCAGCACCATTTCAAGATTTCTTCCTTGCTTAGCGAGGTCTCACCTCCCCATTTAATGAAAACTCCCTTTTCTTTAAGCACATCTATGGTATTATTATTTGAATTAATTTTAACCGAAATAGGGTCTGGTTCTTGATACATACCATTGTGCCTAATTTCATCCTTTTCGCCTCCTCCCTTACTGCTAATTTGATCTTCCTTCCAAACTTCTGCGGCTCGCCATTGTTGGTATTCATCACTGTTCCTTTTTTTCCCGAACCACCCATTCAATCACCCAAAATTCCTTCCCTTCCCTCTTCCTTGATTGATCCATGGGGGTCCCTGTCTGAATCTACCCTTCCTAGGTGCCCTATAGTTCTGTTGTGTGGTTACACAACACGCCCCATTTTAACTTATCAAAACAGGGACCCAACTTTTGGCTTGGTTTGTGTTGTCTGCTTTCTGGCGGTTTGGTAAAAATAGGTCAGGTGCATCATCATCATGAAGGTCAGGATGAGGTTGGTCATCATCATGAGGTCAGTTTGTCAAAGTTCATATTTTGTTTCTATGACCTCATATTTAGAAAGAGCTTGAAATTCCATGCAGGTTTGCCTTTTACATCACTTGAAAATTCGTCCATATGAGGGAGTTATGCACAGTCAAAGTTTTGGTCAAACCTGATATTCGCAAGAAGAGGGTCATATTTTATAAACTCAGTTTTGCTGTATGAAGAACATCATCATCATATTTGAAATGCCCCCCGATAATATCCTGAGGTTCAAATATCTAGACGTCAACTTTAAGTCATAGTAAGCTTTCCCCGTCGAGCGGTCTTTTGTATCGTGAAAGGTCATCATCATGATCTTGGTCTATCACCCGATAAAAATCATGCAGTCCCAATATTCGGACGTCAATTTTGGGTGATAGTGTGTTTTACCCATTAAATGACCTTGGGCACATCGCGGGCATCATGATATTTTAACATCACCTGATATTATAATATCATGCTGATATTATAATATCACCTTACTTAGAAAATCCACCATCTGCATAATTTGCATGCGCACGTCAAAGTCCTGGTGATCATCATCATCCTGATCTTTCAAGGCAGGATCATATTTCATATCCTCCTGATCTCCTTTTACATGATCATGATGATCACCCTATCTTTCAAAGGGAGGGTGATATTCCATTCCTAAGTCATGTTGTCAAGATCATCATGATCTTGTTTGTCTACCCGACATTTCGTAATGTCCTCCTACCGAGAAATATAACCTTTTGCAAATATGCTGATGACGTCATCCCGACCTGATAAACGAAGAAGCAAATATCAGGATGACATCACCATCACATTTCTCCTTCGGCAAGATATTTTCCAAGGCATGATCCTGTTCGCCAATATGACGATGACGTCATGTTCTAAGATTAACAAAAGCCCCGGATATCCTGATGACGTCATCTGGACATTCAGCAGGATCATATTTTAAATCACCTAGTGCGGATATGATGATGATCATCATCATCATCCTGATCTTTTGAGAGGGTTACCTTGGCCGCAAAGGGGTCATATTACATGCACCACCCGATCATCTTCCTTAGGTGACCCGATATTACATTTATCCCCTGATCTTAACGAAACATGACGGTGACGTCATCTTTTGCATTTTAATGAAGCCCGAATATGACGATGACGTCACCATCATATTCCTTTCCTCAGCAGCAGGATCATATTCCAAATCCTCCTATTTTCCTTCGACATGATGATGACGATGATGTCTTTCTTTCCCCAATATGCAGAAGCGAAACATCCTGATGTGCTTTTCATCAGAGCATTCGGAAGGGAGGAGCATCATATTTCATGATATCCTGCAGCTAGATAGAAGACATAGAGTTGGGCATCATCATGATTTTTTGGCGTCGGTATAACTGTTACCGTCGGCCTAAGGTAAAATTGTTACCCCGATCATATGTGGTCACACCGATGCGAATATGATGATGACCCGAAACATACAAACAGAGCATGCAAAGCCGGATTTGAAATAATTTGTTAAAAGCGGTTATTTCCTTGTATATTTTGAGATACATGATCATATTTGGAGCCTGATATACAAGAAAATAGGCAGGAAAATGAAGCGATGGAAATTTGAAGACCCGATTGCTGATTTCCAGTCAACGATGGTTGACCCGAGTGTTTTGATGCTGTTTATGCATTTAGTGCATAATTTTCCACTAATTTGGAGCCCGATTGCCTGTAGCTGCACATTTTGAGGCATGTTTAATAAAATGTTTAAATTCCTGTTGTTTATCCACATGATGATGAACTTAATGTTTGTCTGTTTACTTGCAGGAAGTCATGATGCTGTTAGAGCTGCTGCTGAGGCTAAGCATTGTAAAGTTGCACATGGAGGCAACATGAACCAGAAATGAGGAGGATATTGTCAAATATGCTGTTTGCCAGCTGGAGACCGAATCAAATCAAAAATGCTGGAATATTCTATGCCAGCTGTACATTTGCCAACTGGCGAAGCATGTGCTTGTCATCTGGACCGTTGATTATTATGAGAGGATCCTGATCCTTGGATGATTGTAACTGTTTTCTGGCATTTGTTCTATATAAGGCCAGAACCTAAGGCATAAGAGATACATTGATATACATGAATACACAGACGCATCTGGCGCATTAAGGCCAATTACTGTAGAATCAATTAGGAGATCGGATTACTGAGACTAATGAAGACTGAATTGTTGAAATGTCAAGGTTCTTTCTTCAGATCACTGTAAATGTACCTGTTCTTGAGCATACTGAATGGATATGAAGTTTCAGATTACATCCTGATTGTAAATTTTACGTAATCTTTCTGTTGGTTTCTGGATATGTACTGGTGAATGCTGTGTTCAACTAGAAGCGCTTTCATTTCATTACATGTTGTTATCAACTTTTCCTTTGAAGATTTGCACTAGATCATGCAGATTTGTGGAATGTCCTGGTGAAGTATGATTCTAGTTTCCTTCTTTTCATTGCATGTATGGGAGCTTGTATGTGGATCAGTGATCTAAGTTAAGTAGTTTTGGGAATCTTATTCTTTAACCCTTTTCCTTTTTTTAATTTCATAAATTCATCACCAGAACTGCAAATCATGATAAATAATAAGCAGAAACAGAGAAATATGCTGAAATCCCGTAGGTAACTGAAAATCATTAGCATATTTGAGTTAAATGCATGTAGTATTGAAAATATCATGCAAAGAATTGTAAATAATGGTAAAAATCATGCCAATATCAGCCTGTAGGCACATTATTTGACTAAATTCACAGTGCAGAGGTAGAATTGTTGGAGATTTATGCAGAGCAAACATCCAGAGCAGGATATTTGGAAAATGATGATGCACTTTGCAGAAATACGTAAGGCCCCTGAATGGAAAACAGCAACACACATCAACCACTGAGTAACGTCAGTAGATTAAGACCTAATCAACGGAGACTTGGGATCATGAATTCTCTGAATTCATCGTATCTTTCAAGATGAGTAAAGGTTGTTGTGTAACTTTTATTCTATGTTTGTGAATGACTAACATCATGACCAACAAGTTCCATCTGAAATTTCTCTGTCTCCAGTACGGCTGTCTCCATCCTCCATCTTGCCTATTTTCATAGAAGAGGTACCGCTTGTCAATCCATCTTCCACTTTCAAAAACCCATTGGGGTCTTGTGGAGTCATTTTCCATCCTCAGCCTTCCTTCTACGCCAGTCCCTCCTCTGTGTCTGAATCTTACGCAGAGGTCTTCGATTGGAAATTCTCGGTCCACTTCTTCACCCCAGCTATTGTGAGGTTTGAGGTCCAACTTACTCCTCCATTCGTCATTGCCAGACCATCCCACTTCCCACTTATCACTTTTCCAGTTGAAGTGATTAAGCTCCTCATGTTGCTGATCCTTGCGCCGCTAATCCTCTTGCCTCTACCCTTCTATCTGTGCCATTTCTTTTTTAAAAATTGGGTGATTAATTATCTAAATATGATTTAATTAATTAATTTTAGAAGAAATAGCGGGTGATGACCTGATTAGAGCTAAAATAGTGATGAGATGATTTTAGGTGCCTACATTTTGCCCCTCTTTGAAATGGAATTAAAAACATCATTTCAAAGAAAATAAAGTATAGTGATTTTTGGCAAGGAAGGGGGTGACAGTGTGCCTCGATTGGTTGGAAAAAATGAAGAATTATGTTGTTGGTATGATGCCCCCTTGAGAGGTCAAGCATGTGAAAAAGGGCATGAGTGAGCTCCCAAAATATGAAATGGATCGAAAAATTGGATATAAGAGGAAAAGTTTGGATGAACGGAAGAAAATAGACAAAAACAAATAAAAATTGAAGTTAGGTGTAAAAGAGTGAAAAATTAGGGCTTGGGGGTGTATAAATAGGGGTTGGTGTTGAATAGTTAATTTTCACCCTCAAGCTTAGAAGAATTGGAGCAGATTAGAGAAGGAGCACATAGAAAAATGGAGAATATACTAGTGCATACTCATCGGGTAAATGAGTGAGTAGCATAGATGGTTGACCATGATGGGGGTAGTAGTATGTAGGATGTCAGCCCTCTTTGTGATTAATATAAGTGTATTTATTGCTAGTTACAGGGAGGGAAAATGATGTAAAAACATAGATCAATGCATACATGGGGCAAACGAGTGCATTCATAGGGTAAAAGAGTGTGGGTGGTTAGTGAATGAGTGCAAGCACATGAAAACCAATGCCTTTGTTGAAAAGTGGAGCACTCCCATGGGGGATAAGTGCCTCTATTAAAAATTAGAACACCTATGTAGAAAGTCATTTTTGTGGATACACATGTGCCTCCATTAAAAAATAGAGTACCTTTACAGATAAGCACTTTTCTGATGAATGGGAACATTTATGGAAAATTGAAGCACCTGCACTGGGATAGAAAGAATAAGGGATGTTGATAAAGTGTGACATGGTTTCTGGGTGCATGCAAGAATGATTAGATTTGATAGTGATGTAGGAGTGGAGGTCAGTAGTGCTAGGTCTGATGGAGGGTAGGATGGAGGAGGAGTGGGGATATTTAGATTTGATGGGGGTCTGGTATGTAATGGTGATGTAATGCATTAGGGTGCATAGGGCCATGTTGGTAGGAATGGTGGAGAGGTGGTACTCAGATACAAGCATCTTTTATATCTGGATAGGGGAGATCATAGTTACTCTAGAGGACTATGTCAAATTCTATGATTGTTGATCAAGGTTCATAGGGTTTATTATAGAGAGAGGTATAATGTTCTAGCACTACAAAGGTTATTCAGTAGATTGTATCTTTTGAGGGATAGGATGAGATTGGATCTAGAAATATACATCACGATGGTAGATGATATACCTCTAGTGATGGCAACCATTGTCGATAGCTTACTACTACCCAACAAGATTGGCTAATAAATTTTTATTCGGCTGGCACACTATGTAGTAGATGTATTTATAGGTGAGTTAGTGTTCACATGGGAAGATTGTGTATTCAAGATGTTGTATAGGGATAAGGATCTTTATTTGATCACATACAATGAGGGGTGTAGTATGGCATATGTGATGCTACTATAGGTTTGGGCATGGGAACACATCGCCGTGCTCAGGCCTACTAGAGATAAAGATCAAAGGCTAGAGGGTGAGCCTTATGAATTTTATTAGGGAGGTAGGAGGAGGTATACCCATGTGGATGAACTAGATCACTAGCTGCAAGTGTTATATTATGTATATGGCAGAGATTTGGAAGTCGTACCTATAGTGTAAGGTATGGCATGATGATGACAATGTATATCTATTGATTTTGTGGCCACACTAAATCATTGGGTAAATATAATTTATCATTAAGTGATATAGACCAATAGGGTCCTTAAGTAGTTTAGGATCTTTATGAGGGTGTACTCCACCCAATACACTCACAACAAGAAATTATAAAATTCAAACCACAAACATAGTGATTTACATGGGGAAAACCCTTTTCGAGAGAAAAACCCCACTCAAAAAAGTAGCTCAATATATTATTTAGAAATCTCAATAGATTACATTATGATTACAGAGAAAGCTTCAATAGGATTATCACCCACCAAAAATCCAAAATCAAATCCACCTCTATAATATTCTCCCCCAACCTCTATCTCAAGCACTTGATATATAGGAGCTATACTACATGAAACCATCAAACGGTAATTACAAAACCATGAGCTAAAACTACCCAAAAGTGGCACCCAAATTATCTACCAATCAAAGATACCTTATGATGTTTAAAATCACACACCAAAACATGTAACTTCCCCCTTTACAACTCTTTTAAGTGTCCAACACGTTTTCAGTTTTTTCAAACCAGGAGGCCTAACTTCTGGAGGCCATAACTTTTGATCCAAGAGGCCGATTGATGAACCATTTGATGCATTAGAAAGATCATGAAGAGATATATCAATATATAACCCATTTATTTCGTTATGTTAACTTTTAGGGAAAATGGGGCCTCAAAGTGCCTCTGTAATGTAGAAAATAGATCACAAGCCTAAAGAGTTAAACTAGTGCATCCCTCTTCTACAAAACATTGGGGCACAGACCAAGCATGGTGTCTACCCAAGGAGGAGAGCCAAACTATAGGGTTTTTCCCTTTTGTTGTACATAGAAGGACCAACCAAGTTCAACAAAAACCAAACAAGCAAGCCAAGCCTATGATTAAAACAAAATGATAAATAACAAGCTATAACAGACTACAAAGAATGAACCTCAGAGATCGACAAGTGCAGTAGAGATGACAGAATAATTCAAAACCTGGAAAATGTAGTAGAAATGTCTAGGACAGGGGTTCTCAAGTGCCCTAGTCCTCTTTTAGGGTTAGGTGGAACTTCAGGTATAATCAGATTTATATCCGTCTGCATTGCTTTCTTCCTAGAAACCAACCTCTGAAACCTGTTCTTATTACTTGCACACACAGAAAGAGGGAAAAGGTTATTCTTTTTTAAGGATTTGCCTTAGTCAAACCCTGTGTTGGTGTTCCCACCTCCACTACAATGAATGATAAGATCCAAGAAGGCATGCCCTAGGAGGGCAAAGGCCAGATTTACAATAATATGATAGATAATGATGAAAGATGATGATAATAACCACAAGATATCCAACATTAGTTGATGAAGACATAACACCAACAAAGGAGATTGATGAAGAGGACTTCTAACTTCCTTCAAATCCTGCAAACAACTTTAGTGGCATTCACAAGTAGAAGACAATCCAAACATGAGGAATCCTTTAGCATAACACATCATATGAGTGTAATTTCACATTCATCCAATTAGGTGTAAAATGAACTACAACAAACACTTATATATGCATTCCCTCTTACCTTCAACAAATAAAACAGCTTTAGGCTGACAAATACTAACTAAAGAAGTGTTCTAAGCTGACACCACAAAGTGGGACCAAAGTACCCAAGCAAGACCAGGGTGCTTGGGTGCCCTAGACCTTTGGTCCACAGGCTCTAAAAAGTGTCTTTTAATGTGATCTTAGTCTAGTCCTAAGTTGATTATTCTGGGATTACTTTTTGGGATCGGGATATTCATCATTCTAAGCTCAAAAAGGTGTTAAAATAGGTCTTGATTAATAAAGGCAACAAAATAGGTCCAATCTAGAAGCTAAACTAGGTGTAAAATAGGTCCAATCTTACATCAAATCTAGTAGGGGATCCCTATAGAAAACATGCATTTGTATGCATGAGTGGCATGAGAGGACCAAGCAAGATGGGGGCATAAGATGGATGCATTGTAGGTGTGTCTAGACTAGGAACATGTGATGCCACAACTATAATGAAATAACTTGGACAAAAAGGAATTTAATAGGAAATATGTTGTAAATATTTGATAATAACTAAAAATAACAAGCCACTTCAAGGGGGCAAACCTCCAAATATCTCCAATGAGAACACAATTCACAATATGATGATCACAAACATACCACTAGCTCCTTTATATACCTAATTAGGCCTTGGCTACCACCCAGGCTGACTTACATACTTAAATATAACCCCTAGGCTAACCTAATAACCTATAATTAATTATAATAATGATTATATATCATAATTAAGAGTTAAGGTAGCCACAAGCTGACTACTCATAACCCTATACACACTATAGGATTAAGGGCATATCATGTACCCCTCTTCATAGAATCATTGTCCTCGGTGCTGATCAAATTTGGATGCTTTTGCACAAAATCCTCATTCTCCCATGTAGCTTCTTCAAACGGAGAGTTCTTCCATTTTATCAAACATTCTATGATTGCCCTCAACTTCTTGGTGCATGTTTGAGGAACTCCCTTAGGATCCAAAACTATTCTTCCATCCTCATCAAGCTCAGGTAACTTAGTCTGTGCTACAAATTTTTCCTAATAACCTTCTTCAAGCATGAAACATGGAAAACTAGATGAATTTTCATTAATATAGGGAGCTCCAATTTATAATGCTACACTGCCAATCCTTTGCAACACCTTATAAGGACCATAGTACTTGGGTTCAAGCTTGTTATCTTTTTGTTGTTATTTTAGAGACATTTTATTATATGGTTATAATCACATAAAGACCCATTCCCCCACTTCAAAAGTCCTTTCACTGTAGTGTTGATCATCTTGTTGCTTCACTTTGTTTTGTGCCATTGCCAAGTTCTCTCGAAGACTAGCCAATACCTCTTGTTCATGATGAATGTGTTCTTCAAATGTGTGAACCTTTGGTTGTGCCCATAATGAAGAGGTGATTGATGGTGGATGGTACCCATATAGTGCCAAAAATGGAGAAATCTTGGAAGAATTTGTTATGTCGTAAAATGTGTACACTAGCATTTTACACCTAGTTTAGCACCTGGGTGGACCTATAATGTTTACACTTGTTAATCATCACCTATTTCAACACCCTTTTAAACATGATTAATTCTCAATCCTAATGATAAAACCCAACAAAATAACAATGAGACCGACCTAAGAACACCTAAAGCGACTTATGTCAGGGTTTTAGGGGCTAAAGGACAAGGGCACCCAAGCCCCCTAGTCCCTCATTTAGCCCTCACCTAATTTAAAGGTATGTCAGCTTAAGACATCTTAAGTGGTTCCTCATGTTGGCCCCATTTGGTTTTATTCATCATTTATCAGCAGGAATGCATATAAAAGCAAGTTAGTTTATTGATTTGGACATCTCTAAGTGATCTCTAACTTCTTGAAGTATTCTAGGTCTCTCTTCTTCTCTCTCATGCTTCTCTAAAGCTCTCTATAGTGGATTATTGCTATGACACTAAATTCTTACAAGTCTTGTGAAGACTTTTCTACTTCTTTGGGCTACACCAATTTTTTGAGTCAAATTGTGATGCTGCATCAAGCATGCTAGGGTTTCCATGCTCATGGTGACTTCATTCCTTCATTCTTTGTTCTAGCATTCCATTCTACTTTAGATTTGCCTCTACCCTCCTAGGACACACACTCTTTGTCTATCATCATTGCTATTGTGGAGGTGGAAACACCATTCACAGAGCTTGACTTAGGCAAGCTCCTAAATAGCACCCAACCATTTTTATTTTTGTGTGTGTAGGTTAGATCTAGAATAATCTGTAGAAAATAAGTTACAAGGAGCAGGAACACAGAAGGGTGAAGACACATCATACATCACATTCTGCCAAACCCTAACCAGGGTCTAGGGTACCCAAGTGCCCTGGTCCTTTAGGCCCTCAAACCTAGATCTAGGTTCTAGTTTTTACCCTGATCCTCATTGTGGTCATAGATTTCTTATATCAATTTCTGATAGTCTATTATGCTCTGATCTTGCTCAATTGGCGTTTCATGTTTTGCCCTAGTTTGATTGGTTTGATTTGGTTGATTTCTCCTCTATACAAAAAATGGACAAAGCCCCTATAGTTTATCTCTCCTTCTTGGGTAGAATCTAGATTCCAAGCTTATCTTGTGTTTGAATGTTGGATAGAAGAGGGTTTGACCTAGTTTGATCTCTTGGACTAGTCTCTCTTTTCTATCTAACATTTTGGTGAACCTGACTCTTCTTGCACTTTGGGAACCTTCTTGCTTTAGATCTAAGTTCTTTGATACCCTATATCTGGTTATATTTGAGTTCTTTTTTAATTTTTCATACCTACATAGCTAGATTGTGCATGGTTTCAAAACTAGGGTTTGCAAAAACCTTAAATTTCTAGGAAATCTAGCTAATCTCCAACCTAGGGTTTGTAGATTAGTATGGTGTTTTGAATCCTGTTGCATTGTTGGGTTGATTAAATGGATTTAATCTTTTGTACCTTATCATCCTTGATGTTTTAGAACATTCTTGCATCCTTGCATGTGAAATTTGGAAAACAAACATTTCATTTTAGATCTTGAAAAGAGTATATTTGTTACCTTGTTTGCATTTCATAATGTTAGAACATCATAACATGAATTAAATTTATGATTTTGCATCAGATATTATTGATATTACAGTATTTAATCATTTCATGGTGTTGCATCTTACATTTAAAACTCTTCTTTGCTAGGGTTTTGTCAAAAATAGTTGCATTTTTTTGGAAAACCTAGTCAAATTCAAAACCTAGGGTTTGTAATTAAGATCTTGTTTCAGATTTTTCTGCTATCATTTACATTTAAAATCTGATCTTGCATTGTTTTAGAATGTCATAAATATCATTTGTGTTCAAAAGAATAATTCTTGCATTCAAAAATTGTAATTCAGGAAGTAAGCATTTAAAATCTAGGGTTTTGATAACAAACCCTAGCTAGTCTTGCATTTAATGCATCTTCATCAAAGAAAAGTTATGTAAACATTTGTTGCATTCAAGTGGATAAATTATTTAGGAACTTATTTTTCACATACTACACATCCTACATTTACAATACTTAGTTGTTGTAGTTACCAAGAATATCACATTTTTGGAAGACCCCGCTTCTCTTGCAATTATAGGTCTTTGATTACAATCTTATTTTCATATTGATGGAACTTCATTAATGAATATATATGATTGTACATTTATTCTCCATATCATATTTCCATATAATAGACAAGTCATTTAATTATGGCTTCTTCATGTTGTTCCTTTTTGGAATCTTTGCACGCGTATATCATAGATTTTGAAAAAATTTCTAAATTCATTAATATGCATCCTCATATTTTAGATAATAGAGCATCCATGTATGATATTGATGTTTCTATATGCTCTATATATGATTTCCTTTGTTATCATCTAATTTTACTAGCTTCAAGACTCTCATGGATGTATATCCTTTTATATTACAAGATCTTACTAAAATCATCTCCATGAATTGTCATGAGAAAGATGATGATGATAGATCTTCTTCTACTTCTACTACAAGTCATGATAATGCCATGTCTCTTCCCATGGATCTACTCTCTAATACATGTGATGGTGACCTAGCTTTTCCTATTTCACCCTATGATTTGGATCCCTCTCCCAAATTTTTTCTTACTTGTGAGGATATTTTGGCACAAGAGGATGAAATCATTGACACATTTCTTAACATTACTTTACCTTCTCTTCATTTGGATGATCTCTCTTCTAGGGATGTGACATTAGATGATGTTGAGCATACTACTCCTATTTCTACCATAGTACATGAGGTTTCTATGGCTCATCCTATGGATCTTTCACCTTTAATCAAATGTTCAAATACCATGGATATCACTAAGGACGTGAAGACCCTTGATCTTCCTCCTTTGATTTAATGTTCAAGTACCTTGGATATCACTAAGGATGTGATGACCCTTGATATTTCTCCTTTGGTTGCATGTTTAAACCCCTTGGACATCACTAAAGATATAATCATCAACAATTTTTGTAACAACACTTTACCCTCCCTTCAAAAGATGAAGCATTAGTGGATGAAGAGTGGTCTCTCACATTAAATCCCTCGGGGATGGATGCTGAGCTTACTCAAAAGGAAAACAATGTCAATTCAATCATAATTAATAAACATATTTCTCCCACTAAAGGGATGGTGAATAAGTGCAATTCACATCTTTTCTCTAGATCGGTGATTATGGTTCAAGGTGATCCAACACCACCTTGACCCCTGGGTTACTTTTGTTGCACATATGCCACCTATGATTGTCATTGATGTCAACACTTAGTTTGGAACACTTAGTTTGGACTATCATAATGGTGTTGCTTATGTTCATGGTTAGATGTCATGTCTTGATTAATGTCAAGTAAAGTTGTATTGAGCATGTTTGTGGTCAGAAAAGATGATCTCATGATGATATATTAAGATGGGAATTAGAAGTAATGCTAAGGTTTAGAAGATGTTGCTGATGGTCTATGGCATGTTGTATGATCCTTCTTGTTGTTCCTAAGGATGTGTGTGCTATTATAAGAAGGTCCTGGTCTTCAGATGTTGGTGAAGGTTTTTGATGCAAGAATCTGCCTTAAAGACTGGTTGGTAGAATGCTCTGCATTCATCTACATTTGAAGCTATGGTCATGCAGTTTAGAAGTTGAGTTTAGTATGTTCTGAAGGTGTTATATCCAAGAGTTTAAGTCTTTACACCTTCATCAGTGAAAGTTATAACTGACAGAGCTCTGGTCTGTGCTTTGACAAAGTAAAGTGATGATGAAGGCTTGCTGGAATGCTTTGCATTCCTCCGGATGTGAATATTTTCTCATATGGTTTTGTGGACATGTTCAGGGATGTTCAATACATGCTACTTTGTAGTATCAAGTGATTTGAAGGTTCGCAAGTTCAATTTTCAAATGACAGTGTACTATAGATGGTTTTAGATGCCTAATTATTCTACAGAACCTATGTTTGAGTACTTGTGCTAATTGTAGATTGCATAGATTAGTTATATGGGTTTATGTGGACATTCTACATGTCTCTATGCTTCTCAAGTTTGATGCACATGCAAATCTTTTGTGTTTCTAGTACCGCACAAAGTTTTCAAGTTAGTATGTGAAGAGTTCTTTTTTATGAGGTCGACTAGGGTATGTTGGAGGTGTGCACCACAAAGTTCTTGTTGTGTGGAGATCAAGGAGTGTTTGGAGATGTTGTATGGGTCATGTCAACTCATCTGGGAGAAGAACAAGTAATGTTTAATCATCTATGAGTACCACCAAATTGTAATGACCAATGTGCTACAAGCTTCATGTGTTCTTGCTTAAGAGCGACCTACTTCAATTTTGTGAAGCGTGCAGATGTTGTTCTTTCAAGGATGTTTAGGACCGAGATAAGCATGTTTTGGGATCCACAAGGCGTGTTTCTCTTCCTAGAGTTGTGTGTATTTCATGTTAGGGCTTGCCTTCCACATGTTTCATGTTGTGTGATCTCTGACTGACTTGTAAATTGTAATATTCTTGTTGTATTAGTTGACTTGTAATGAAATCAATGTAATATCATGTATATATTATAAACCTAGATGATCTAAGTGAAATTTGATTGTGAATATGAGTGTGTGAAGAGTAGAATATGAATATGATATGCATTATGATGTACAAAGAGTAGAAGAAATAAGGCATGTCTTGATTCATCTTGAAGACATTCTTGAGATAGAAGGAAAGTGAAGAGTGTGCCTAACTGATTACCGGAGGTCGTGAGCCAAAGGCAAAACTTCTTGAAGGCTGAAAGCAGTGAGTCAGTAACCTACAGAGAAGACTGCTGAAGAAAGTGTAGAAGTTATCAAAGTAGAAGATCAATCATCAAAAGAGGAGTATCAAAGTAGAAGTGCAATCATCAAAGGAGAGAGAGCTTCATTGTCAGTTTCAAGTAGTAGAAGGATTGTCATGTTGTAATCATTTCTGAGTTTATTCTTAGTTCATGGAGTAGTTTCTTCCTTGGGTTGTAGCCCTAAAACAAAGTCAACAAGGAGTTGTAGCTTCCTTGGGTTGTATCCCTTAAACAAAGTTGTAATCTTTTATTGTAGTGAGCTTCATATGTTGTGAGTTAATCCTCATCGTGGTTTTTCCCATTTTGGGGTTTTCCACATATATCTGGTGTTATGTGTTGTTATGCATTGTGTTGATCTTTCATGTTTATGTTAATGCTGTAAAGTTTAAGGTTTAATCTGCTCTAAAGGATTTGAAGTTTATTTGGTTACTGATTCACCCCTCCCTCTCACTATCTGGGTGTTTTCAACAATTGGTATCAGAGCCAAGTTACTCAAAAGAAGCTTAACCACTTAAGGAAGATCTAGGATCGCTCATAATGGATCTCACAAGGAACCTATGTTTGATGGAACAAATTATTCCTTTTGGAAGCTAAGGGTGAAAAACTATCTATCTTCTCTAGGGTTTGGTATTTGGCAATCTATCAAGAATGGTTACATTGCTCCTGCTAGTGATCCTACAGATGCAGATGAGATTAAGTTGTATGAGAACAATGCCAAGGCAAAGAGTGCTATCATGAGTGGGCTAGCTAATTCAGAACTTCTAAAGGTAATGAGTTGTAATTCTGCTAAGGATGTCTAGGTAAAACTTAGCAGCATTTATGATGGAGATAGTAAAGTGAAGCAAGCCAAGATGCAAATCTTCAAGAGCAAATTTGAGACCTTAAAGATGACAAAAGATGAAGGCATTGCTAGTTACATGCTCTGGGTGGATGAAATAGTTAATGGCATTAGAGGTCTTGGTGGAGAAGTGAAAGAAGATGAGATTGTGAAGAAGGTTTTGAGATCTCTTCCTAAATATTACAGTCATAATGTGTTTGTTATTAAGGAGACTCAGAATTTGGATCAATATACAGTAGATCAATTGTTTGGCTCTCTCACAGCCTTTGAAATGAGAGAATTTGACAAAGGTGCTCCAAAGAAGGAAGTAGCATTCAAAGCAAGTAAGAAGACAGAAGATGAAGCAGCTAATCAAGATGATGACCTTGATGCTCAGGTAGAGGCAAACTTTGTAAGAAAATTGAAGAAGGGCACTGACAAATACAAAGGTAAGTTACCTTTCAAATGCTTCAATTGTGATAACATTGGTCATTTTGCTTCTAAATGTCCTTTTAAAGATTCAAATCATAACAACAAAAGAGAGAAGCCCAAAAGAAGCTTGTATTCCATGGAGAGAAGTTGTTCTTTGGAAGATGTGGATCATGATGATTCAAATGATGAAACACTTTTCATGGTCTTGAATGTTGGTGACAAAAAGGATGATATTGGGAATTGTGAAAAGTCTGATACCTTGCAAGGTGATCAAGATAATGAAAAATCAATGGTTGTATGGACTACCTTTTATGCAAAAGAAGAAGCCAATGCTTGGGTAATTGATAGTGGTTGCTCTAATGACATGACTGGTGACAAGGAGAAGTTTATCAGCCTTAAGAAGTGGAATGGTGGAGCTATTAAGTTTTGTGGTGATGAGTCTACACAAATCTATAGAAAGGGTGCTATAACTATTGATGGGAAGAACAAGACTAAGGATGTCCTCTATGTCAAAGTGCTAAAGCACATTCTTCTCAGTGTTAGTCAAATGTGCAATAAAGGATACAATCTTACCTTTCATGCCAAAGGTTGTGAAATTAGGAAGGCATGGTCTATAAAATTAGTTGCAAAAGGTATCAAGACATATGGAGATATCTATCATGTAAAGGAGGTAAATGGAAGAACCTTCTTATTGGCTCAATCTAGTGAGTGTTGGTTGTGGCACAAGTGATTGGGACACATCAACTTTGATAATATAGTAAAGATCAACTCTATTCATGCGGTGAGAGATATGCCTAAGATAAACAAGCCTACAAACACATTATGCAAGGAATGTCAAATGGGAAAATAGACAAAGACAAATTTCAAGAGCAAGGGGTATTCTTCTACAATGCCTCTAGAGTTGATTCACACTGATCTATGTGGCCCTACAAGAACAAAGAGTTAAAAAGGTGAAAGGTATTTCATGTTGTTTATTGATGATTACTCTAGAATGACTTGGGTTACTTTCTTAAGAGAAAAATTAGAAGCCTTTGATAAGTTTATTGTTTTCAAAGAAATAGTTGAGAATGAAATGGATGCTAAGATCAAATGCTTAAGGTCTAATAGAGGAGGTGATTTTACTTCAAATGAATTTGAAACGTTTTGTGAAGATCATGGCATTAGGAGACATCTATCTACTCCTAGGACCCCTCAACAGAATGGAGTAGTGGAGAGGAATAATAGGACTATGCAAGAGATGGCTAGGGAAATGTTAAAAGATGCAAATCTACCTAATATGTATTGGAAGGAAGTAGTTCACACTATTGTCTATCTGCTCAACAGAGTATAATTGAGGGCCAATAGCACTAAGACCCCTTATGAGAAATGGTATGGAAGACCTCCCACTGTTAGATATTTCAAGATCTTTGGCAACAAATTTGACATCAGGAGAGATGAAGGAGACCTTGGGAAGTTTGATGCAAGGTGTGATGAAGGGATCTTTCTTAGTTACTCAACCAGAAGTAAGGCATATATATGCTACAACAAGAGATTGGGAAAGATGATTGAAAGCACAAATGTCAAGGTAGATGAAGACTTGTAACAAATCTCACAAGAACCAGAGGACTGCAAATCTTATATACTTCCATGCATTGAAGAAGAAGAGGAGGATAAGGAAGAAAAGGAACAAGAATTAAAGAAAATCCCTAAGACTCTAGCAAAGTATGTTTAGAGGAATCATTCAATAGATTAGATCACTGGGGATAAGAATGAAGGTGTGCAAACCAGGAGAAGGCTTGTAAAAACAAGTAAGTGAACTTGTGTTACTATCAAAGGTAGAGACCAAAACCTTTGTTGATGCTAGCAAAGATGATGGATGGTTGAAAGAAATGGAAGAAGAATTGAATTAGATAGAAAAGAATTAGACATGGGAACTAGATCCCAGACAAGCCAATAAGAATGTTATAGGAACAAAGTGGGTGTTCTGGAACAAACTGAATGAAGATGGTGAAGTTGTGAGGAACAAAGCAAGATTGGTATGTAAGGATTATTAACAAGTTGAAGGCATTGATTTTGAGGAGACTTTTGCTTCGGTAGCCAGGATGGAGGCAATCAAGATGTTTCTTGCCCTTGCTGCTCACACAAACTTCAAGGTTTATCATATGGATGTCAAGTCAACATTATTGAATGGTGATCTAGAGGAAGAGGTCTACATTGAGCAACCTAATGGTTTTCAGTTATCAGAAGATCTGAACATGGTGTATAGACTCAAAAAGGCTTTGTATGGACTCAAGCAAGCTCCTAGAGCTTGGTATGCTAGGTTGGATAAATACTTACTTCAACAAGGATTCAAGAAAGAAGAGATGTAGAAAGAGTTTGAGATGTCTATGATTGATGAGTTGTGTTTCTTCCTTGGGCTTCAAATTGTTCAACTAGATGATGGCATCTTTATTTCTTAGGTTAAGTATGTTAGAGAAATGTTGAAGAAGTTTGGTATGGAAGATTCCAAACTAGTAAGTACTCCTATGGTTACTGGTTGTCACTTGAGCAAGAATGATGAGTCACCAAAGGTTGATCAAACTCTTTATAGATCTATGATTAGAGTATTATTGTACTTGACTACTTCTAGACCTGATATTATACATGTAGTATGTGTGGTTGCTAGATATCAAGCTAATCCTAAGCAAACTCATGAGAAGGTAGTGAAAAGAATATTTAGATACTTGAAGGGAACTCTGGATTATGGCTTATGGTATCCAAGAGGTAATGACTTTGATCTGAGTGCCTACACTAATGCTGATTAGGCCGGTTATGTTGATGATAGAAGAAGCACAAGTGGTGGTGCTTTCTTTTTAGGAAGCAGATAGGTTTCATGGCATAGTAAGAAATACGATTCAATATCTTTATCAACTGTAGAGGTAGAGTATAATGTTGCAGCATCCTGCTGCACACATGTATTGCGGATGAACCAAACATTGAAAGAAATTAAGGTACAATATGATGAGCCTATTCCTATTTTGTGTGATAATACTAGTGCTATCAATATTTCCAAGAATCCATTGATGCATTCTAGAACTACGCATATATCAATAATATATCACTTTTTGATAGAGAAGGTTACAAATAAAGAAGTGAAGTTGGAATATGTTCCAACAAAGGATCAGATTGCAAATATTTTCACAAAGGCTCTTGCAAAGGATACTTTTGAGTATGTCCAGCAGAGGTTAGGGGTAATTGACCCTCCTTCTTGCTAGATGTATAGTTGGTACATCTGTCTAGGGGGAGTAATTCATGCTATATATTTTTCTTGGACTGATGGTGGCTACCTCTCAGGGGAGTAGGTAGTGGTTGTTGCTAACAAGGGGAGAAGGTTGAAAAGGAGAGTTTTGTGTCCTAAGTGGGAGAAGAAGTTTCCATTTTTACTTGATGTCAAAGGAGGATAATGAGTAGGTGTGTGTTACCATCAATGCCAAAAGGGGAGATTGTTGCACATATGCCACATATGGTTGTCATCGATGTCAACACTCAGTTTGGAACACTTTGTATGGATTGTCATTAATATACTACAATGGTGAACATCTATGATGTTCATGGTTGGATGTCATGTCTTGATTAAAATCAAGTAAAGTTGTATTAAGCATGTTTGTGGTCAACAAAGATGATATCATGATGTTATATTAAGATGGGAATTACAAGCATCAAAATGAGGATTAGAAGTAATTCTGAGGTTGAGAAGATGTTGCTGATCATTTTGTAGCATGTTGTATGATCCTTCTTGTTGTTCCTAAGGATGTATGTGCTATTATAAGAAGGTTCTGGTCTCTGGATGTTGGTGAAGGTTTTTTATGCAAGAAGTTGCCTTGAAGATAGGTTGGTAGAATGCTCCGCATTCCTCCACATTTGAAGCTATGGTCATGTGGTTTAGAAGTTGAGTTCAATATGTTATGAAGGTGTTATATCCAAGAGTTCAAGTCTTTACACCTTCAACAATGAAAGTTATAAGTGACAAAGTTTTGATCTATGCTCTGGTAGAGTAAAGTGATGATGAAGGCTTGTTGGAATGCTCTACATTCCTCCGAATGTGAATATTTTCTCATGCAATTTTGTGGACATGTTCAAGGATGTTCAATGCATGCTACTTTGTAGTATCAGGTGATTTAGAGGTCCTCAAGTTTAGTTTTCAAATGACAGTGTACTACAGATGGTTCTAGATGCCTAATTGTTCTACAAAACCTATGTTTGAGTACTTGCGGCAGTTGGAGATTGCACAAATAGTTATATGGGTTTATGTGGACATTCTACATGTCTCTATGCTTCTTAGGTTTAATGCACATGCAAATATTTTGTGTTTCCAGTACCACACAAATTTTTCAAGTCAGTATGTAAAGAGTTATTGTTGTTGAGGCCAACTGAGGTATGTTGGAGATGTGTGCCACAAAGTTCTTGTTGTGTGGAGATCAAGAAGTGTTTGGAGATGTTGTATGGGTCATGTTGACTCATATGGGAGAAGAACAAGTAATATTTAATCATCCATGAGTACCACTAAGTTGTAATGACCAATGTGCTACAAGCTTCATGTGTTCTTGCTTAAGGGTGACCTAATTTAATTTCATGAAGCGTACAGATGTTGTTCTTTGAGGATGATACTATGAAGGATGTTTAGGACTAGGTGAAGCATGGGTTGAGATTTACAAGGCATGTTTCTCTTCCTAGAGTTGTGTGTAGTTCATGTTAGGGCTTTCCCTCCACATGTTTCATGTTGTGTAATCTCTGGCCGACTTGTAAATTGTAACATTCTTGTTGTATTGGCTAACTTGTAATGAAATCAATGTAATATCATGTATATATTGTAAACCCAGTTGATCTAGGTCAAGTATGATTGTGAGTATGAGTGTGTGAAGAGTAGAATATGAATATGATATGCATTATGATGTACAAAGAGCAGAAGTTGTTGATCACAAAGAATACTGAGAGAGGGGTGAATCAGTATTCTGTAAAACTTTTCTTTCACATATTTATTAATCCATTTGCCAATTTCAATAACACGAAAGAAAAACAAACATAAGAGGAGAAGCCACAAAGTCATAACACATAGACACCAGGATTTTTACATGGAAAACCCAAAAAGAGAAAACTGCGGTGAGTGTTAGCTCACAATATATTATGATACCAAAACTAAATTACATAAAGGCTCACTGTCTTAGGGCTCATTGCTCAAGGACTCACTATCCAAAAGAAGTGCTCACTGCAATAGGCTCACTACCAAAAGGAAGAGAATAGAAGATAGAGAAGGAATGACTCACTACCAAGAAAAGACTGCTACAAGTGCATCTACAAAATGTGGAGGTGCAGTTCCATTTATAGCTTAGTATACAGACTCAAATGTCTCCATAATCTCTTCCCTACTTTTTTTGCTCTACTTCACATATACTCTGTTCTTTTGTCCTCACTGTCCTTTTCTAATCACAAAACTACCTTAGATCACACACACATCAAATTCGCACTATGTTCACACTTCCAATACCAAAATCTATTGAGTATATATATCCGCAACAAGATCAATCTCATAACTAGGTCGGCAAGCCCAATATGAAACGTATACACAAATATTATACCTTATCAGCTTGATCTTAGTCACAAATAGTAATACAGACCCAAACCAACATTTAGGAATATTCATATAGGTCAAGACCTATAGTAGAGCCACTTAGAATGATAATTCAAACATTATATCTTCACCGCATATTGATTTCCCATGTATGTCAGCTTTGTCCTTAAGTGCATACTCAACTAACTTGACAGTCATACCATAACTTTCAATGCGGACCATATGAGATTCTAAAATTCATAACCAACATTCATTATTGACCTCTTATCATATCTTCAGAACCATGGAGCAGAATATTCTTTCATAGAAAAATGCGGATCTCATAACTGTTGTTTTGTCATAGAGAAATACTGTCAACCTGAAAGCCGATATTGGAGAACTTGTAAAATGTGATCCAATGAACTTCAAACTCTACAACTCTAGATTTAGATGCTTATGTCATGTATCTACATTTCCTCAAAACTGTAAATCAAAGTATTCATCAGCGGAGGAATGCGGACCAATTTACTCATATACTTTGCACTGTTTCTGACTCATCTCTATTTCTCAGACTTAGACAAATCATATTATGACTTCCAGAGGAAGTTAAAATTTGAACACTGGAACATAACATCATCAGATAGCTATGAATAACATACCAAAACCACAGACTGTGATCTTCAACTGTGTAGGCATATAATCACTCACTTCCTTGCCTTGTATACTGTCCATACTTAGTCATTCTGACTATGTTAGTCTTCCAGACCAAAAGTTCCTTTGCCATGTCTTGTTGCCATCAATGACAACATACAATAATTTTGTCTTAACCATCAGAGCAGTGTGTCTTGCCAACAATCTCCCCCTTTGGCATTGATGGCAACACTTTGTGAAAATTGATTGTGTTGCTCCTCCATACTCTAATTTTCTTCTTCTTTAGATGTTTGGACATTTTTCACTGGTTATTTTTCTCCCCCTTTGACATCAATGGAAAAGGTAAAGGTGTATGTACAAGAGTCAAAATTGTGCCAATACTATAAAAATGCTATACTTAGCCGCATATATGTAGGTACAATCAAGAGCTTACTAATAAAAGAGTGGAGAGGATGTTAGAGTATATAACTTTCAATTGAGCTATCTTTGTATCCCATTTGGTCTTGACATTGTTCAAACTTGAATGTTTCCATTTACTTGAAACACCAACTCTTCTACCTTATCAAAAGTTGTAGGCTCATCAGTTACTGCCTTTATCCTTTCTGCCTCTGCTTGCAGACCAATCATAGAATCAAGCTTGGATTCTATTGCTTCTCTTACTTGGCACATTCTTCTCTTGGCGGCCTTTTTCTTACTCTGTAGACTATTTATTTGTGCATGAATGCCTTCTATTTATGACCTTTTGTTTGAGATGGAGTCAGTTGCTGGGTCAAAGGTTTTAGAGATCTTTACCAATGTGAGCTCTAATTCATCTATTGTCTCCTTCAACTCTTTTGTAGACTTAGGCCAAGACAGACAAAACTTATATATTACTAGCATTCTTGATGGTAGTCTCTATATTCTTGATGTTGTCTAACAAAATTTTGTCACTGTCTAGCTTGTTCTTTAATTCAGTCAACTTTTTATCATCAAATTCTTTTTTGACCTTAGCATCTACAGATTTCTCAAAAGATTCAAAATGAGTACTTACTGACTTTATCAGACCTTTAAGTTGATCAGTTGATGGCAATGATGTGTCCTTTTGGTATGAAGGCATCAACTTCTCCAAAATGTTGGATGCCTCACCAATGAGTTCATTGTCCTATATATGTGACTTTAGAATCTCTTCCTAAGCTTTTTCTTGAATAATTGATACCATTTTAAATTTTTACACAGGAGACATTGAGGCCAAATTTATTGGTCCTTGCAGGAACTCAGGCTCATCCAAAACTTGTTTCTTTTCCAAAAATTCTTTGATAGGATCCACGAGATCTTGTAAGATAGCAGTGTCTCTTGTCATATCATACACTTCTTTTTCTTGATTTTTCTCTGGTGGATCAAGATCCATAACCTCTTGTTCATCAATGTTTTGTTCTGGATGAGGGCTCTTGTCATCTTGTTCATCCTCTTGGTCATTAACTTTATTTTGCTCTGTATTCTTCTCCTTGTTTTCTTGATCATCAATTTCTTGATCAAAAGGAGGACTTGTCCCTGTTTGGCCCTTCTCAGCTTTGTCTTGATCATTAGTAGCAGGGGCTTGATCAGATTCTTCCTTTTCTGAGGCTACTTCCTCAAGGTCTTCCTTGATTTTCTCAAACTTTTCTCTTCCTCTTACTCTTCCATTGCTTTGTCTTTTATTGGAGAATTTGTATTAGTTTGCTCCAAGCCTTGATCCATGTTGACTTCAGGTACAGAACTGTCATCACCAATATTTTGTTCTTCTTTGTCATATATAGTTGGGAGATGAAGTTCCTTCAGTACTTCCAGAGTGATATCTTTAGTTTCCTTGGCCAGCTTCTCAGTGTCACCTAACATGAGAGTATTTGTCATTTTCTTTGCTCTAAAGCTCTTTCCAAGTTCTTTGGAGACCTTTGCCTTTTCTTCTGGAGAGATCTCAGGACATAGCTTTATCAATGCATATTCTTTAACCTCAATGTCCTTTGCCATAGTTGCTTCCTTTCTGATAGTCATAATGCTGGAAAGGGTGTCAGGGAGATCAGTTATTATTTCAATGAGAGCTTTATTATAGATCTCCAAATATCTAATTACTGCACTCTCAATGATGCCTTTGTCTGCATCATTATATTCATCATACAGTTAGGTTATAGCTTGTAGATTTCCATCAACTGTTATAGCCTTTAGGACATCCTCTAGATTAATTATGGCCTCTTCTTTCTCAGACTCAACTTTCTTCTCCCTCTTTCCTCCTTTCTTCTTTCCATAGGGCTTGTCTTGCTTAGAATCAGAGGCTTTAGTTGATTTTTCTTTCATCTTCTTAACCTCTTCATCTGATTCTATTTCTTCATCATTTTTATCCACACTGACATATATTCTATATCCTTTGGTATTTTGCCTTTTATGACCCTTGTCATTGGTTTTCTTGGAGGTTGCTTCTACAGATGGGGTAGGACCTAGGGATTTTGAGGTTGTTTCAGCAGATGTGGAACCTCTTGTCCTCTTCTCTAGAGCTGCAGGTGCCTCTATCTTTATCTCTTGCACTTCTAGAGCCTTGCTAGGCTCACCTTCCTTCAATTTTTTAGTTGTTCTTGCCCTTGTTTTAGCAACTTCTTCTTTTGTAATCCCTATGCTCTGGGCATATTCCTCTACCAATTTCTTCATCTTTTTCTGAGTTTCTAGTTTCAACATGAATTTTTACAAATAACTCTTCATAAGTGCCAAATCTTGGCTCAGAGGTATCCCTAGGTTTGCTTAACATGAGCTTGGCATATCCATCTAACACATCTGCATCTACTTCATACCCCATTGGCATAATCCAAACTGTTCTAGGCTCAACAGCCTCCATCATACATTGATCTTTGTTGACAATGAAACGTATATCATTTTTATATTTCTCAACATTTGATTCAGGTATCCTTTGTCTAGAATGCATAGCTTTTTGAAAATTCTTAAAATAGCCCCACAGAGCTTTATTCTGTGCATCTTTGTTTCCTATGCAATTCAGGTGATTTCTAATTTTAATAGCAACTGGTTGACTGCTAGACCAGGTCAACTCCATTCCTGGTAATTCTTGCATGAAATAGAAAAATAGGCACATAATCAACATACCAAATTTGAAGGGATACTTGCTTTCTTTTGTCTTCTTTAGATTCTCCATTAGTTGCTGCCGGAGTAGTTCACACAGGACATACTCTGCATTCTTCTTCACCATCTCATAGGCTGTGTATATAGCAGTACCAGAAACAAACTTTTCCAGGTTTGTGAAGTAGATTTTGTAGCCGATCACCATGGGTGCAACTCTAACTGCATGGTCTTCAATGTCATTGATTGTCAATGCCCTTCTATCAAATTTGGCTTTGGTGGCTTTTGTCGCTGTGTTATTTTTCACTGCCTTCAATATAGGTACTGTGCCAGTAGAATTCAACCCTGTGACCACCCTTATAGCATCCTTTGTGAGCATGAATGGTGTATTGAGCCACATAAACTCATGTACTTTGCTTAGTACATACCAGACCCATGGGTCCTCTACAAATGATGGAAAGTCTATGTATTGCACAAATTTCTTCTTTTCTAGAGCTTTGTATTCCTCCTTCAATTCATAATCCCCACCACACAGATGATTCATATATAATTCTCCAAGTTTTCTATCATTGTGTTCATCTAGGGCAACGTGGATGTAAGCCCTAATGTCTTCTTCATGCATCACACCATAGGGCACTTCCGAAAAAAGCACTGTTAGGATCAACTTCTGTGGATTTATGTGGATGTTTTTTGAATTTAGGTCGTAGTCTCTCAGTGATATCAATAACATGTGGTGTATCCATTTCTGCAAGAATTCAAATAAGTTCATAGTAGGGTTTCAAACCAAAAAATACCTCTTTTGCCAAATTAGGGTTCACTTGATTTTCTTTGAGATGCTTTGGAAATTGTTGTAGTCGTTTAGAATCTTGCTTCAGCTCTCCTTGGACTCTTGATAGCTTGAATGCAAAGTGAATTGTCTATCGAACGAGCTCCTTTTTAACCCTTGTTATGATAACCTAGTCGTCATAAATGCTTGTTATCCAAAAGCTATCAAATTCTTCATTGTAGAATACAGTCAATTAGGATTGCTCTGCATTTGAACCTTTTCTACTAGAATTTCTTTCAAGAGATATGTCATATAAAGCTTTTCATCATATCTTTGTGTCGGATCCCAGCACTGACTATCTGGCTAGGGGATTAGGATTTTCAATATAGCTCCCCCTGAGCCAGAGCTCCCAATTTACTTCCCAGAGGAAGTATCTGCACTAGAAGCTAGTGCAGACCCCTCCTTAAACTCAATTACATATTTCTTGATCTAGATCTTGCCCATCTCTTTATTGGTTTCAACCAGATCAACTTTATTCTTTCCTTTATCTCCCCTCTGCTCTGTTTTCTTCTCTTCTGCATAGTAGTTTCTTTTCACATTCTTGCTTCTGCAAAATTTTGCCAGATGTCCAGGTTTGTCGCAATTGTAACACATAATATTCATCTGTCCTTGATTCCTTCCATCGATTAGATTTATCCTTGATCTATATTGGTTAGCCATATGTCTAAATCTATTGCATGCAAAGCATCTTCCATTGAAGGATTGTGTGTTCCTTACATTGTTAAAACCATTCCTTATTGTACTCCTACATTCACTTTCCATGTGACCAATTCTTTTGCAATTAAAACATTGACTAGAGAAAGATGGAACATTTTGATTCATTCTACTCCTACACTAATTAGCCCTATGACCAAACTTGTTACACTTGAAACAATATCCATTGAAGGATGGGTACCTTTGAGCATTTGGTTGTCTTACTAGAGGTCTTCTAGGTCTGTTTCTCTGATTCTGGATCTGGTTACCTTTGCCTTTCTTCTTCTCAGTATTGACTTGTCCTGAATTTGGACTTTCTCCTTTTTCAAATCTCAAGCTTTGCTTGTCATCTAGACTCTTCTGACTTTCAATCAACTCCTCAAGCTTTGCAGATCTTATTTTGAATTTTTTTTTATAGCTATTAGCTACTTCCAAATCATATTTCAAAAGTAACACATCTTTTCCCAATTTTTCACATTCCTTAGACTTATCCTTCACAACCTAATTCAGATACTCCTCAACTTTTGTTTTTTCTTCAACCAGCCTTGATAGATTGTCTATAGATTCATGTGCTTCTTTTAGTTGCTCACTTATCTCTTTTATTCTTTCCTAGGACTTCTTGACTTGATCCTCTAGTTTTAGAATGCAATCATTAGCTTCTTTGATATCTTCTTCAGACTTGTCAAAATCTTCAAGAGCAGCTTGTAGTTATTCATTGTTAACATATATACAATCACCAATTTTAATGGTACCTAGATGACTTGCTTCTAGAGAAGTGAGATATCTTATTACTCCCATGTGTACACCTTCCTAGATCTTCCTCAAGCTATTAAGCTCCGTCCAAGGAACCTTGCTCTAATACCAATTGTTGATCACAAAGAATACTGAGAGGGGGGAGTGAATCAGTATTGTGTAAAACTTTTCTTTCACATATTTATTAATCCATTTGCCAATTTCAATAACATGAAAGCAAAAAAAACATAAGAGGAGTAGCCACAAAGTCATAACACATAGACACCAAGATTTTTATGTGGAAAACCTAAAAAGGGAAACCACGATGAGTGTTAGCTCACAATATATTATGATATCAAAATTGAATTACATAAAGGCTCACTATCCAAAAGAAGTGCTCACTACAATAGGCTCACTGCAAAAAGGAAGAGAATAGAAGATAGAGAATGAATGGCTCACTACTAGGAAAAGACTGCCACAAGTGCATCTACAAAATGCTAAGGTATAGTTCCATTTATAGCTCAGTATACAGACTCAAATGTCTTCATAATGTCTGCCCTACTTTTTCTGCTCTGCTTCATATATACTCTATTCTTCTTCCCATACTATCCTTTTCTTGTCACGAAACTACCTTAGATTGTACACACATCAAATTTGCACTATGGTCACACTTCCAATACTGAAATCTATTGAGTATATATATAACCTCAACAAGGTTGATCTCTTAACTAGGTCGGCAGGCCCAATATGAAGCGTATACACAAATATTATACCTTGTCAGCTTGATCTTAGGCACAAATAGTAATGCGGACCTAAACCAACATTCAAAAATATTCATATAGGTCAAGACCTATAGTAGAGCCACTTAGAATGATAATTCAAACATTATATCTTCACCACATATTTATTTCTCATACGTGTCGACTTTGTCCTTAAGTGCATACTCAACTAACTTGACTGTCATACCATAACTTTCAATGCGGACCATATGAGATTTAGAAATTCATAACCAAAATTCATTATTGACTTCTTATCATATCTTTAGAACCACAGATTATAATATTCTTTCATAGAAAAATGTGAATCTCAGAACTGTTGTTCTGTCACAGATAAATATTGTCAACCTGAAAGCTGATACTGGAGAACTTGTAAAATGTGATCCGATGAACTTCAAGCTGTACAACTCTAGATTTAGATGCTTATGCCATGTATCTACATTTTCTCAAAACTATGAATCAAAATATTTATCAGCGGAGGAATGTGGACCAATTTACTCATATACTCTACACTATTTTTGACTCATCTCTATTTACCCGGACTTAGACAAATCATATTATGACTTTTGGAGGAAGTTAGAACTTGAGCACTAGAACATAACATCATCAGATAGCTGTGAATAGCATACCAGAACCACAGACTGTGATCTTCAACTGTGGAGGCATATAATCACTCACTTCCTTGCCCTGTATACTGTCCATACTTAGTCATTATGATTATGTTAGTCTTCTGGACAAAAAGTTCCTTTGCCATGTCTTGTTGCCATCAATGACAACATACAATAATTATATCTTAACCATTAGAGCAATGTCTCTTGCCAATAGAAGCAATAAGGCCTATCCTGATTCATCTTGAAGACATTCTTGAGATAGAAGGAAAGTGAAGAGTGTGCCTAACTGATTGCTGAAGGTAGTGAGCCAAAGGCAAAACTTCTTGAAGGTTGAAAGCAATGAGTCAGTAAGCTACAGAGAAGACTACTAAAGAAAGTGTAGAATTTATCAAAATAGAAGCACAATCATCAAAAGAGGAGTATCAAAGCAAAAGTGCAATAATCAAAGGAGAGAGAGCTTCATTGTTAGTTTCAGGCAATAGAAGGACTATCATGCTGTAATCATTTCTAAGTTTGTTCTTAGTTCAGGGAGTAGTTGCTTCCTTGGGTTGTATCCCTAAAACAAAGTCAACAGGGAGTTGTAGCTTCCTTAGGAGTGACCCTAAAGCCTTTCTTCAGGGAGTAGTAGCTTCCTTGGGTTGTAGCCCTAAAACAAAGTTGTAATCTTTTATTGCAGTGAGCTTCATATATTGTGAGTTAATCCTCACCGTGGTTTTCCCCATTTGGGGTTTTCCATGTATATCTGGTGTTATGTGTTGTTATGCATTGTTTTGATCTTTCATGTTTATGTTAATTCTGTAAAGTTTAAGTTTTAATTTGCTTCTGAGGATTTGAACAGTATACGAGTGTTTTCAATAACTTTCTCAATGTTGCAAAATAAATTATTCAAAGAGATCAAGGTGTTCAAAATGCATTGCAACAATCTCATAATAATGTGGTTGCTCACACATACAACACCTGTAATAATAAGCAAAGTAAGCACACATTGAGTGTGCCATTTCTCTTCCACCTTCTCAACCTATCCTACCTCAAGCACCTTGTCTTCCTCAACATATTGGTAAAGAATACAATCTTGTCGAGCAACTCCGTGCTACTCTGACTAAGATCTCCCTATGGGGTTTAATACAAAGATCACCTACATACAAAAAATGCTCAATGAGGATCTAAAAAAGGTAGTTGTTCCACCTGCTATTAGACCGAATGATGTAGCATCTTTATTTAGTTGTATGCATGTGATAACATCTGATATTTCATTTCAACAACATGAATTACCTCCCATAGATGTGGAAGACCAATATGAGCCTCTTATGATATTTTTCATTATTAACAAAATGAGTGTAAGATGCATTCTGATTGATGGTGGATCAAGTCTTAATGTTTGTGGCATAGACCTGTTACATAAAATCAATATTGATACATCTCTCATCAAACTAGATAAAATCAACATTCGTGGCTTTGATAATGTTGGTAAGCAATCACTAGTTACAATCACCTTAGCTGTTAAGGCTAGACTTGTGACAATGCCTACCCTTATCCATGTCATGCCTAATTCTCTTTCATATAATCATCTTCTTGGTAGACCATGGATTCATGCCATGGAGATAGTCTCATCTACCCTTCATCATTCCATAAAATTCATTTTTGAAAACAAACCTTGTATAATTAAAGTTGATTCAACTTAGGAAAATTGCTGGCAAATGGAAGTGAGACATCAAACTCCTTTAAGTAGTTTGATCACTTCTTTAACACTACTCTCTGGTACTAACAACAATATGGGTTAGGATAGTGTTTTTCCTTTGAAGGACTTTTTTAGTGATGATTGGGGTTCATTAGATTTTACACCCTCCTTTACGGGTGAATATAAAGTCTCACCCTCACACCCAAATACCTCAAAGGTAAATAATATTTCAACATAATTTTCTACTCCTACAAAGATTAAACTTAAACTTAGTGATGATGGAACTTTTCATATTGATGAAGATACGCCTTCTTATATAGAAATGGTGGCCATCTGTGATAAAGTATCATCTAATTCTCATACATGTCTTGGTAATGATGAGGTCTCTTTAGATTTAAACCTCCATGGGATGGTTGAAACAAAGGTTAACCCTCCTCACCGTGATCAAATGTATGATCCTTCTACTTCTTCTTTCAATAAAGATAGCCAAATGACCTCTCCTCTTCCTTTGGATTTGGAGAAGCGTTATGGGCATGGATTCAAAATTATTTCTAAAAAGGGATACAATGGAAATGGGTTAGGATGCAAAGAACAAGGAATTAAGGAACCTATGGAACTAACAAGGAACTTGTCTAAAGTAGGTTTAGGTTTCCAGCATCCTCCTGCATTCTCTCCACCATGTTCACAATAAAAAGGGTTTCTTCCTACTCCCCCTAAATCTTTTCTTCTATCTCAACAAGAGTGTATGTTGTCAAGTGTAGTCAAAGACTGATTAATCACTCTTCCTCCTCCAACACATAAAAAGATTCAACAAAATAATCATTCATCACCTCATTATTGTGCATATCATCAAGCACTTCACCATTCCACTAAAGAATGTCGAGTCTTGGGTGATGAAATTCAACAACTTTGAACAAGGTTTGGTTCTATCACTCCTCACAATGCTTTATGTAGTCCCTAGAGAACTTTGTCCTCCATCCATTTTTATAAATAAAGTTGGGGGAGGATAATTTGTTATAGGCCAAATCCCAAGTGTGGTCCCTCCCTCTCATTTTTGTTATGCTCATATGTATTGGTATCCTCTTATTTTGATGTTTTGTTGATTTTTAGCTCTCCCTTGGTACCCTTGTTAACACAAAGGTACAAGGAGGAAGAACGCATTGTGTCATTCCTCTATGTGTATCTTCATTCTTCTATATGTCATGATGTGCAATTTTGTTATTTTTCTTGGATGATTTAGAATTCTTTCATGTTTATTCAATTGATGTGTACTCTACTTTCATGTGATCTTTCCACCATCATTTTTGTAGTTATGATGTTTTATTTATGTGGCACCTTCTTGCAATGCTCAATGTCATACTATGACTACACAGTCCATTTTGTATCATGCATATAAGCATCACCTTGGTTTTCTCATCCTAGGGGCAACCCCTTGTCGTGATGTAGCTATTGAAAACACATATCATTTAGGTATGTGCATTTAGAGAGCTCTCGTGTCTATTTTATATTTCTTTCTCACTCTACCTTAAGGGCAATTGCTCCCTAATGGAGTTAGCAATCACTTTAAGGTGGAGGCATATATCGTGCTATGAGTCTTACTCTCATTCATTCCATATAAACACTTGTTGATTATCTTTGTAACTACACTCTCTTGGAAAGGATTATTGTAAGCTTGGAAACAATATCTTAAGTCTATCGTGTTCTCCCAAGTTGAATCTCCTTGTATGTTTGGGACAAGGGTTGCACCACCAACTAGAGTTTGGTAGTAAGGTTTCTTTGCCTTCTTATCCTACAATAATTCATGTAAATACTTTTGTGGAAGGTAGTTTGTGTATTCGCTTGAGTGGAAGCACTTTTTAATGTGGATTATGTGTATAATGTGTTTGTACCCCTCTTGTTCTTCTTATTTCTAACTAACCCCTTAGCATTCTTCTTATTGCATCTTGGGGAATGATGTATGGTGATTGAAACAACATTTAGATTAAGGCCTGGTTTTTCATGCTGACTCAAGGTCTTCCGTTATGTGTTTCTTGTGATTGATGTATTATGTGTGTATTCTCCTCATATATTCTTATTCTCTATATGTTCTTTATGCCTCATGTATGTCTCACATGTATTCTCTCTTTGTGTTCCTTGTGTATGCCTCTTGAGTGTTTTGTGTGTATTCCATGTGTTTTTTCATATGTATTCTATGTATACTTTGTGCATGTGTATGCTTCATGTCAAGCATGTATACTTTGTGTATTGCTTGTACACATTGTGATTGCTCAAGTGTATGCCTTGTGTATGCCTTGTCTTATCTCATGTTTTCTAAGTGCTTCATATGAGTGAATTATGTCATTTGTTTTATGTGTATACCAATCATCATAGACTCCTAGAATCCTAAACTTAGTGGCTTGATCACCCCTCAATTTTGGCGACATTCTATGGTTTATATGCTTGTTGTGTTTGAAATTTGTCTTCTCCGTACTTTAGTGTGAGTTTGAATGTAATCTCGTACCCACACTAAGTGGGGGCTAAATGTTATATCGTAAAATGTGTGTGATAGGTAAAAAATCAGGTTAATAAGATCAAGCATAGCCATGAAAACCTAACCCTACCATCATCAAAGAATCTAATCTAAATGAGATCAAAAGTAATGCAATTCAAGCACAATATCACCTAGATTGTGTGATTCCTTGTTTATGATGTGGATTGCTTCTTCAACAATGAACAATTATGAAGATAAAAGCCTCCATGATGGATGGTAATGATAATAAGCTCAATGGATACTAAAATGCTCAATATGCTCAAGATGATAATGTAGACGCTATACGAATGCTGGATAGATGTAGTATGGAATGAGAGGGTGTTTATATAGAACTCAACCAAAATCAATCAATGGTGGAGATTCAGTGGCTATGTGAATGGCTAAGATTGAATGACAGACATAGATGAATGTGAAGATGACAAGTGGTGGGAAGATAGGGCTTATATGTGCTTGTGTACATAAAAAGTACTACATGTGAAATATATTAAATAAAAGGATGTAGTAACACTTATCTTTTTAAATGAAAGAGGCACACATGTCGGCTCATGAGATAAATGATAAGATAAATTAATTAAATAAATAAGATTTATTTAATTAATTGGAAAGTGGGTTTATGAAAGGAATTTTTAATTAAATAAATAAGATTTATTTAATTAAAAATAGATAGAATGAAGATAATTAAATAATTGAAGATTGTTTAATTATAGCTTAGAGGAAATGGCTAATGAATTAATTAAATAAATATAAATGTATTTAATTAATAGAAGAAATAGATAGGTTAGGGAAATTGATCAAGTGTGTTAGATAAATGCAGATAGTGTGATAATGCGATATTTGAATGTTAATGATAATGAGTCAATTTTGGGTGTCTACATTTTGCCGCTCTTTGATACAATGTTTGATAGAGCGTTGTGTCAAAGAAGATACGATATTTCACTTGATAAACAAGGTTATGCCCCAGTGTAACTGGCAAGTGATGCCCCCTCGAGAGGGAAGCCAGGCTAACTAGGAAGGGCTGGGTTGGCTCGCGATAGAAGAAAAGCTATGGCACAAGGTTGACACGAAGAAAACGGGGGTTGGGAGGGAACAAATGGGATGATGCAGCTAAAAAGAGGCTTTGGCATAGAAGAATTAGGGTTTGGATAGGGCTATAAATAGGTTCTACAATGGCAAATAGGCTCATTTGTGCTCAGAAAGCTATAGAGATCTAGAGCTCCTTAGAGATGGTGTGCGACGAGAGTTCAAGAGCTATCAGGATGGTGATTCCATGTAGAGATCATCGTACTGAGCGAGTGAGGACACATGGATGACTAGAGGGAGCAGATGTACTAGTATGGATCAAAATTTTTGCTAAAAGCGTGATTTTGATAGGCTAGAAGTGTCATAAATGCACAAACTTCACCATAAGTGACGAGGTCTTAGGATAGGTAGTTCAGGTCGCTTACAATAGGTTAGATCGCTTGTAGGCGCGGCTTGGTCATTTTTAGAAAAACTAGGTCGCTTGTAGTCGCATAGGCAATAGGATAAGCAAAATGCGCATATAGAGAGGAACAGGTCACTTGTGGTCAAACAGTAAGCGCATTTAGAAAGTTAGCTCGCTTAGAAATCATAAGTGCGCACTTAGGGTATGCAGCTCACGTATGGGCAAATGATGAGTGCATGTAGAATTTGGCTCACATGTAGTCCAACAGTGAACGCATATGTAGAATAGATGGCTTATGAACAAGATAGAAGCGCATATGGTAAAAGAGGTCACTTTTGATCAATAGGTAGGCGCATATGGAAAAATGAACCGCTTATGGTAGATAGAAACTAGGAAAGCAATAAATGGTCAAATATTGATAGCATTTAAGTAGCTCAAGGGACTGACATAATGAATGACATGATGTAGGATATACTACCGCCTTTGTTGTCACGGGAACCACATCTTAGGGATTTGCGATTGGTGAGATTACTGGATGCAGAGGAGTGGCTAGTGTTAGAGATCCACGGGTTAGAGCATGTGTCGAGATTGGAGCCGGTGCAGGCACATCGAGGACTGATGACGACGATGGTGAAGCGATGGATGAGCGAGCATAGTTACTTCTTATTGCTGACAGGAGAGACTACGATCACGCTAGAGGATGTGTTTTGGATTATGCGGATTCTGATAGATGGGGACTGAGTTGATTATGATCCTGATATGGGTCTAGCTACATTTAGGAGATTATTCAGGACACCAGACATTGGAGTAGAGGGCTCAAAGATTCTGATGGCTAGGATGGAGGAGCTATGTGACAGGTTATAGCGGGTGGTAGTGGCTATCATCAGATGGCTAGTGGGAGATAGGCGAGTGAGAGGTTTTCTAGTAGGATGGGGGATAGTGATGGAGGGGATGTTCTCCTATGGTACGAGATATGCATGGGCGGAGTGTGTGCTAGGACAACTCTATCATTACTTGCATGATTGTGCATATATGTTTGGAGTGAGTATGTCTACAGGGGTGATAGTTTTGCATGTGTGGGCTTATGAGCATATCCCAGTGACGAGACTAGAGGGATGGGTGGCTAGAGCTGTAGGAGAGCCTTATGCGAGGATGTATAGAGGAGCTTTGACATACCAACAATGTCAAGGAGTAGTATACTAGCGGAGGAGATGGGATGAGGTGGATAGCTTTGTATGGAGACCATGGCTGGGATGTGTGAGATGGGAGGAGGAGGATACTAAGCTTGTCTTTGCTAGGAAGGCGAGATATATTTTTGGACGCGGCATATACATTATAGAGTGCTATTTGCCAGAGAGGGTTTTGAGACAGTTCAGGTTGCCACAAGCAGTACCAGTTGGTGATGCCATTTTTGGGAGGACTCGGCAGGAGGTTTTTGATTGGGGGCCAGAGGTTGTGGTGGAGATGGCTTTGACAGAGAGAGATGGGCTACAACCAGTTGTATGGTAGTGGGAACAGGGTCCTGCAGATCTAGGGACGTTACCAGCCTATGATGCATACTGGGTGATAGCTAGACCGACACGGTTGACGTGGGTTGGAGAGATTGGGGAGATAAGGATGGAGAGACCAGTTAGGAGGAGGTGACGACGGGCTCCACCAGTGCAGGCTGTTGTACCAGCAGCGCCAGGGATACAGATGTAGGGACAGATGCCAAGACAGCCTCAGATACTTGCACAACCTCAGTGGCAGATATTAGTGGGTGATGATGTTGGGATTCAGTAGCTACGGAGTAGACAGAGCAAGCAGATGATGAGATTAGAGTGAGATATGGCGGTGCAGCAGGTGTAGGTTATGAGAGCAAAGAGAGATGGTTTGTGAGTAGAGAGAGATATGGTTGTGCAGCAGCTACAGGTGATGACTAGTGAGCGAGATAGAGAAGTGGCTGCATTAGGGACAGATGGGGCTACGATGTATTTGGCCACACAGTTGACATAGGTACAGGCAGAGCTACGGAGAGTACAGGGTGAGCTTGAGTACTATGGAGGCTTATACTATGGGGCTGTGCTGGCAGAGCAGAGGTAGCCTAGCTTCAGGAGCAGGTCAGGGGCTTTAGGTTCATGAAGGTCAGGCGGATCTCAATTAGTAGCCTCAGTGATGGGGCCACCGAGAGATAGGGGACTGGGTGTAGGACCCAGTGGTGGTGGTCAAGGTGAGGGAGTTGCCAGTAGTCACTAGGGCTACCTTGTTTATGTTGTATCATGATAAGGCCTAGAGCCGATTGTACATACATTCTTGATGGCTCATCTTGTATATGTAGACACTTGTATATTGACACATGTATATATGTATATGATGGAGTATTGGTGATCTATATGATGTTGTAATGGATGCACTGTTGGTATTATGATGGTTATGCATGTTGTACTTGTATTTGGATGGATTATGTATGGATGTTTATGCAAATGCTATGGATGGAAATGATATGATAATGCAAAATGTGTAAATGGTAATGATATGGATGGACTTATGCATATAGATAGATGGTAATGAGATGATATATGATGGACTTATGTATGTCTAACACACTTGTTTTGCAGGATATGAGATGTGGACAAAGGACGATGGAAATGATTGATCTTGGCTAGACTATATAGGTGAATAATAGAATGGATAGATGATGTGATGGAAATTTTTTTATGTAATTGCTTAAAAATGAAAAAGAAATGCAATCCTTATGTTTGATATAGCATGTGGATGTTATACACTAGGGTATAGAAGACCAAGGTGTCAAGATATCCAATGCGGAACTAGCATGCTACAATCTTGTCTGAACACATGAGGTCAAGATGTTGAGCCAACATGCACAGGATATGAATAACAGCTAGTGTTGTGAGATTGACTTTAACGCTACAAGCAATGGTTTGAACTTATCTCCACTACACATAGTGATAGCTTGCTGGTTATATGTATGGAGCTAGTCTTAACATAGAATAGTCTCAAGTGCATAAGAAACTGTTTAGCTTGTTAGATGCTAGAGATATTGATATGTAAGATGCTAATCCCAACACGTACAAGATACCAATACGCATAGGAAGAGATTAAGGTCATCCTGCAAACACGACACACGAAAGCAATATGAGCATGCCCCATTCCTTACTTCATCGCAACGTACCAAGATATAGATAGATCAAGGCAGTCTTGATTAGGCATAGAAAAGGGACAAAAGATACTGTCATCACATTCTCTTTCCAAATTTAGGTGCTCTTAGATAGATTTAAGCTGGTGCCTTGTTAAGAGGAAAGCTGCATCCTATTGAAGGCTAAAGATGTTGATAAACTGCTATAGCAAATGTTGGATTAAGGCATGTGGACAAATAGCTTCTGGCTTATGCTTGATTGGTTAAAGTGCTTGAGCTAATCAAAGAGAAGAAGATGAAAGATGAGAAAAGATGAAGATGGGGTGGATCATCTATGCTTGAGTACTAGAAACTTCCTTTGTATTCCAGACAGCCTACATACCCTGTATCCACGGGATCAAAGCACATTTACGATGAAGATGAGACATGATGAATATGTAGTTCTAGGTTTTATTGATGATGTAAGTGATGAAAGATAGAAGAATGTGAGATGAAAGATTTAAGGATGATTATAAGAAAGATGAAAGATGGTGATGATCAGAAGGGGCTATCGTCTTAGCCTAAATCAGAATGCTACCTTTGCATCTCAGATTGCCTACATACCTGTATCCACGGGATCAAGGCTTTAACGATAGAGCTAGGATGTAGTTCTTGCTTATTACGTTGGATGAGTGATGTTGAAAGACTGACATGATTGCATGAATGTTTGCGTTGGTTTTGTATTGCAATTGTTGGATGTTAGATGAGCGTGAATTGATTGCAAAGATATGAAGCCTGGTTGCAAAATGCTTTGCCACGTTTGTTGTTGGATGAATGCTATGGTTGAAGTTGAAAGTT
The DNA here is from genome assembly GCA_027924645.1 of Cunninghamia lanceolata. Lineage (NCBI taxonomy): Eukaryota > Viridiplantae > Streptophyta > Pinopsida > Cupressales > Cupressaceae > Cunninghamia > Cunninghamia lanceolata. The sequence continues at coordinate 674,205 of BSBN01001031.1, read as the reverse complement.
TGCTGTGTTGTGAGCTAAAGTGTTTGATGTGTTATGAGCTAGAGATAGCGGTATCCACTTCCAAAGAAGATGCAACAAAATGCCCCCAGTGCGGGATGAGGTTTATTAGTAAGGAGCAACGATGAAGAAGGCGTGCGGTCAAGATGCTAGGGTGCCAAAAGATAAAGTTATCGCAACAATGTCTCAAGTATAATAGCTAGCATTGACAGAGGCAAAGATGGAAAGGATGTGTATTGCGATGATATGGGGATTAGGATATGGACTATGTAGGATAGAATGGTGAAATATGGTAGGAAGAATTATGATCAAACAAACCAAGTAGATGATGAAAGCTGGTCACTACACATAGCGCATGTTTGCCAAGTTTTCACTATGGTACTTATCCAAGGTGCCTATTTACCAAGTTTTCACCAGAGGATGGATTATTTATCTTAGACTATTATTTTTTTGTTATCCAAAGTGCCACAAAGTGGTTTTCACTGTTGGATGGGATTTTTTTTTTTTTAATTTTTATGGGATAACTGAGATTCAAGGATAAAACTTCTTGAGATGAACACTGTTAACTGGTTCATCCAAGGGAATGCCTTCACGTGTTGAGAGAGTGTATGCACCTGATCCATAAACTCCTATGATGATGAAAGGACCAAGCCAATTTGGTTCAAACTTGCCCTGTTTCTCACGGTGTTGCTGATTCTTTTGATTTTCTTTAAGGACAAGATCTCCAACTTGAAATCGGCGTTCTCTGATTTTTTTGTTGTAGCTGCGGCATAGATAGTTTTGATAGACTTGGAGATGGTTGAGTGCTGTAAGACGCCGTTCATCTAGAAGCTCAAGATCATGGAGTCTAGATACTCGATATTCTTCTTCTGATATGGTATGTTGTAAGGATACTCGCAGTGAGGGGATCTCAACCTCAATAGGTAAAATAGCTTCAGTGCCATACACAAGAGCATAAGGTGTGGCTCTAGTGGGAGTTCTGATACTTGTTCTATATGCCCATAATGCAGGATGGAGTTGTAGATGTCAATCCCAACCAGCTTCATTGACCGTCTTTTTGAGAATTTTGATGATTATTTTATTAGAAGCTTCAGCTTGGCCATTGCTCTAAGGATAGTAAGGGGTAGAGAATCGATGTTGGATATGAAACTTGTTGCAAAGGTCTTTGACCTCTTGATTCTTGAAGGGACGACCATTATCTATAACAATAGCTTGAGGAACTCCATAACGGCAAATGATATAGTGTAGAATAAACTTGGATATTTGCTTGCCTGTGATATAAGTCATTAGTATGGCTTCCACCCACTTTGTGAAATATTCAGTGGCAGTGATAATGAACTTATGACCATTTGATGAAGTAGGATGGATTTTACCTATGAGATCAAGTCCTCACTACGAAAAAGGCCATGGAGTAGTGATAGGCTGAAGCTCATGTGCTGGTGCATGTATTAAATCTCCTTGTTTCTGACATTGTAGACATCTCTTTGCAAATTGTTGTGCATCTTTTTCCATGGCTGGCCAATAGTATCCTGCTTGTAGAAGTTTCTTAACAAGGCCAGGGCCAGCGGAATGTGAGCCGTAGACACCTTCAGGTACATCACGTAAGGCCACTTTTGCTTCCTCAGAATCAAGACTCTGGCGATAAAGGATGTCTCCTAGTATAGTGTAACGAGAGGTTCGATGGATAAAGGTTTTGCGTGGGTTGTTAGATAGTTGAAGTGGAAAGGTTTTATTATGGAGATACTCATATAAATCCTCGTACCACGGCGAATTGGGACCAACAATGTCACATATAAGCTCAGACTGTGGAACTTCAAATGCTGGAATCAAAAGCTGTTCGACCAAAAACTCACATTTATGTGTATTAGATGGCATGTCTAAGAGAGACCCAATCATAGCCATAGCATCGACTGCTCTGTTCTGTAGTCTGGGGATTTGTTCAAAAGTGATATTGTCAAAGTACCTTTTAAAATCATCAACCATTAGCTGGTATGGAAGAAGCTTCTCATCTTTTGTTTGATATTCATCTAAGACCTGTTTGATAACTAGCTGAGAATCACCAAAGACTTGTAACTGTTTGATAGCCCATTGTACTTCCATGCGCAATCCTATGATTAAAGCTTCATACTCTACTATGTTGTTGGTACATGGAAATACAATTCTATATGATTTGGGTATACAATCTCCTTGAGGGGTAACAAACAAGATGCCCGCTCTTGATCCATGTTGTGTATATGATCCATCAAAATATAGTTGCCATCGTGTTGGAGAAGTTAAATTGAACAATCCTTCATCAGGGAATTCTGGATATATTGGATGAATATCTGTGATGGGTGCTACAGCTAATTGATCAACAATGATTTGTCCTTTAATATCTTTTCGATCCACATATTGTATGTCAAATTCACTTAACATCATGGCTCATTTTGCTAATCTTTCCATGAGAATTTCTTGAGAAACAAGATATTTGAGTGGATCAACATTTGATATGAGCTTGGTTGTTTGGTTCAGCATATAGTGTCGTAACTTTTGGGAAGCAAACACTAATGCTAAACATGCTTTTTCCATAGATGAGTAATTGAGTTCATATCCCACAAGAGTTCTGCTGATGTAATAGATGGCTTGTTTTTTTCCTGAATCATCATGTTGAGCTAGAAGGGCACCCAATGCTACTGTTGTTGATGATATATAGAGCAATAATGGGCGGCTGAGCATAAGAGGCACTAACACAGGAGGTGTTGCCAGATATTCCTTTATTTTATCAAAAGCTTGTTGAGACTTTTCATCCCACTTAAAAGGTTCACCCTTACGAAGAAGATGCTCAAAAGGATGACATTTATCTGCTAGTTGTGAGATAAATCTATGGATAGACTATAACCTGCCTTGTAAACTACGAAGCTACTTGAGATTTATTGGCGAAGGCATTTCCATGATAGCTTTTACTTTAGCTGGGTCCACTTCTATCCCTTGTCAAGACACAATGTATCCCAATAGTTTTCTAGATGTTACACCAAATGCACATTTCTTTGGGTTCAGTCTGACTTGATACTTTTTTAATTGATCAAAGATTTGTTCTAATACCTATAGATGTCCTTATCTTGTTTTAGATTTTCCCAGGATGTCATCAACGTAGTCTTCCATGATAGTATGAAAAAGGTCATGAAAGATAACTATCATGGCTCGTTGATAAGTAGCTCCAGCATTCTTGAGACCAAAAGGCATTACAACCTAGCAATATGTGCCCCATGGACAAATAAAAGATGTTTTATCTTGATCTTCTTCTGCTATTCAAATTTGATTATACCCTAAAAATCCATCCATCAAAGATAACATTTCATGTCTGGCTGTAAGATCTACAATGTTGTCTATGCTTGGTAATGGAAAGTCATCCTTAGGACATGCTTTATTAAGATCTCTAAAATCTGTGCAACAACGAACTCGTCCATCAGGTTTTGCTAGAAGTACCAAATTTGAAACCCATTCTGGATAGTCAATAGGCTTTATGAACTTTGCTTCTAACAGTTTCTGAATCTCTGTCTTGACCAATAAAGCTACCTATGGATGCATTTTGTGCATTTTTTGTTTGACAGGATTTGCATTAGGAGATACTGCTAGATGATGTACCACAAGTGATGGATCTAGACCCGGCATGTCAGCATAAGTCCATACAAAATTTATAGGTCTTCTCAGAAAAAATGTTATGAAGTTTCTTCTTTCTTGCTCTAATAGTGATGCTGCCAAAAAAGTGATCTTTGGATTCTGCTCTGTACCCAAGTTCATGTCTTGTGATTGTTCAACTAGCACTATTGATTTCTCATGATAATAAGTGGCAACAGGAAGATCAAATCCCCCATCCTCAGGTGCCTCAGAGAGGTTTTCACCTTTGGATACGTCCTTTATTTTTACTTTTTCACGGTCAAGAGGCGCCTTTCAGTTTTCACCTAGTGACCTATTTTGTTTGATTTTGTTTATTTCACTTTTGCGACTGAAGGATTTGATACTTCCACCAAAATATGCTAGTTTAGGTAATTCCATCATGAAACCTGCTTTGTGATCACCCAATGGAATGCCTTGTTGCAAGCCCATAAATTCTGCAATAGCTTCATCATTTTCAAATGTATCTAATATCGGTGCCCCCTGTTGGTCCCAATCGACGAGGTCAGGATATACGAGTGAAAGATTAATGGAGGAATTGTTATGGCTAGAAGAGGCTGCGGAAATCATGAAGGAGTGTTCTTGGAAAAGGTTGGTAATGTGAAAGGGGGATTTATCGATAGTATCTGAATTAGAAGTCTCTCCTGTCGAGGAAGGTCCAATGTCAGTATCAGAAATACACTTAATGTCCTTGAGTCGCAGTACCTCTGGCTGATAACCAAGGCCTTGCTTATTAAACTTCTTAGACACAATAATGGGTTCAATAGGTCCTTGTTCCTGTGATCCCAATCCACCATGTCCTTTGTAGCCCATGTTCTTTATGATGCGGAACCCATTGTTGTATCTCTATACTTCCAGTTGAACTTGGTCATTTTCATCAAAGAATATCCAAGAGTACATATATCATCAATGTCTTCATCATCTAGGAATCTGCATTTCAGGAATCTTGTAGGCGGAGTTTTGGTGACAGTGGGGGCTAAAGTTGGTTTGGATGTGGAAGGTTTACCATAGGATTTAGGAGATAATGGAAGGGTGCCTACACAACAAGAGTCTTGCAGTGTGTATTCACCAGAGCCATGTTCAGTGTACTTGATATGGAGGTTGGAAGCGACTTTGCTAGATGATGGATTAAGTAGATCGGAGGGGTCTACATAGGATGAAGACAGATATGCCTCGGTGTTGATAGGAATGCGGTTTGGACTCTGATATTTATCTTGAAAGGCACGATAAAATTCAAATGGATTGGGATCAGCTTGGATAGTAACTTCAACACTATTGTGTGGGAATTTAAGGCATTGATGCTATGTGGAAGGAACTACCTTGAGGGCATGTATCCATGGATGACCAAGGATGATGTTATAAGGAAGGTCAATATCAAGAACCTGACAACGAGTTTCTGTGGTGATCGGCCCAACTTGGATAGGCAAGAAAATAATTCCTTCAGTATCTCTCTCGGCATCATCATATGCTCTGATAGTAATAACCTTGGAGGTGTCAACATATTTCTTAGAATATCCTAGTTGTTTTATTAATTTCAAAGAACATATATTAAGACCAGCTCCACCATCTACCAAGATTCATTTGATACAGCATTGTTTAACAAATACTTCAATGTGAAGGGCTTTGTTCTGTAAAGGATGGATGGACGGCTGAAGATCTTTATCAAAAAATGTTAAATGACAAGGGGCGGCAATGCTAGCGACCATATATTGGAATTGTGTGATATCAGTATTGTTGGGCACCAAAGATTCTTCTAGAGCTTTGTTAAGGATAACTTTGTGAGCAGGGGATATGCGAAGCAACTCAAGAATGGATATGTGCGCGGGTGTTTTGCCAAGGTGATCCAAGATATTATAGTTAGGGAACGGTCGAGGAGGATGAATAGGTGCTCCTTGAATAGTGACTCAACCTCTGCGAGTGGTTACAGCACAATTAGGTGCTTTACCTTGGATAGTAATGGTAGAAATGTGAGCATGGTCAATGCAGCCAATGGTAGATGATTCATAGGTATAGTGAATGGCATTCCCAACATGAGGGTTACTTGTTTTGTCATGAGATGGAAGTGGATTCTTGAAAGTCTCTAGATCATAGTTCAATGTTGATTGTTGCACAAGTTGAGTTGTTGAAGGTGTAACTTTGATTAAACCTTGATCGATGCAATCTTGGATGACATGTTTTAAATGCATAGAACCATTTGTTCTGTGTCCTTTAATTCTATGGAAATCGCAATACTCATTTTCTTTGTACCAAGGTGCTTTAAAGAGCGGTTCACCATTAGGTGGTACATCTGGTAAGATAATATCACCCGCTTGGAGAAGCTTTCGAAAGATAACTTCCATGGGTTCCGCTAATGGTGTAAATTGTCGACGCGGATTGGAAGTTTGGTGTTGTCGCATTCGATGAAAAGGTTGCATTGTTGTAGAAGCAGCTTGGATGTTGATAGGAGCTTTCATAGTTTGGATGTTCTTTGCGTCCACAACACCATCATTGACAACATTCTTATTTTTGTTCCAAAAGTGAGACTTATCATTGGAGTTTTGAGGATAATCTTTGTTATCACGAAAGATCCTGATAGTTCCTTTAGCAATTAAAGCTCATTCAATGATGGTTCCTTTGGAAACAAGTTCATCAAAGGTTCTAGCACTTTGCAATTGTAGTTGGAATGATAGCTCGGGATGAAGATTTTGAACAAAGATACCAAGCTATTGTTTCTTAGGAATTTCCCATGATAGTTTGCTAGCCATATTATGCCATCATTGAGTAAATGAAGAAAAGCCCTCACCATTGCGTTGTTTATTGTTGACAAGATTGTTCATGTTTATCTCATGGTCAATGTTAAAAGCGAAGTGTGATCGAAACTTATTGGCTAACTCCGAAAAAGACTTAATTCCTAGAGGTAAATGAGAGAACCATTCAAGAGCTTGTCCTGCTAAGCTTCGAGGAAATAGTCTCAAAAGATATGTATTGTCATAAGCAACATCGAGACATGCCACAAAGAATGCTCTAAGGTGGTCTTCTGGATTTCCTTTTCCTTTGTACTTATCAAATTGTGGAATTTTAAAGTGTGGTGGAAACGGTATCATATGACGAGACTTGTCAAATGGATAAGCGCATATGTTGTCTAAAGAAAACGTCTTCTTGCCTTGTCCTACCACTTGGTTAATCATTTGTTGAACATCCACTGAAGATAATTATTGTTGTTGCAAAGGGGGTGAAACATGGTATGGTGTATATTGAGGTTGTTGTTGTAGGATATATGGAGCCGTGACCATTTTTTGAGGTTGCGTACTCACAATATATGTCAAAGGATTGGGATGTGACACATATGTGGCTGAGGATTGCTGTCCTTGAGGCACAAGCAGTGAGTGGGTGTATTGGGACGAATGGGTACCAAGATTTTGCATCACATGCGAAGTGGAAGATGGATTGATATTAGTTAATGGTTGGGAAGTTGGAGTTGGATTTGTGACATGGTAAGTGATGGAAGGATTGGTAGATGTGAAAGAAGGATGAACACTTGGGTTTGTATTTTGGACAACATGAGGATTGGTACGTGTCATGTGTTGGGTGACAATAGGTAAGCCTTGGGTAGCATAAGATGGATTGATGGTGTTTTAAGGATTAGAAGAATATGATGGAATGGATGTAAGTTGCTCAACATAAGTGACCGTAGAGCTAGGATTGGCTTGAGAAACGATAGGAGGGTCACTCATATCAATAAGACTAACATTAGGATTATATGGTGTAGTGGAAGGATTAGTGGAGATGGTGGAAAGCATATTAGCAGTTGGTATATGGGATATGGTAGATTGTGATGGTCGAGAAGCTTGGACTATTAGTGTTGTTGGTATAGTTTGGGAGGCTTGCACACTATGGGATATGGGGATAGCTTGTGATGGTTGGAGAGTTTGTGCTTGGGCCACATGGACAGCTTGTGTTACTTGAGGCATGGAAACGGTCATGGTAGGAGGAGGTGTATGTTGAGGAATATGGAAAGGTGGACTGCTCAAATTTTGTGACATGAGAGGGAGCATATTGGTTGGTATGATCAAAGGTTCTAAGTGTGCTCCGAGCGTGGTAGATCAAATGAAGTAACAATAGGCAATGAAAGAGATGTGGTAGAAAAGGGAGCTTGTGATATAGTGGGGGATGGTGTGACTATAGTGGATGGTCCCTTTGCAACAACAGTGGGAGTGTTTGGATCGTGTTCTCTAATAGCAGATATGTCAAAATATCTTGGTAATTTCATGCCCATGTGAGCAAGTTACAAGAAGTAGTGATTAGGCTCAGATAGAACAAGTCTCTCAACTTGATCCCACACATGGGTGTCCAGAAATTCTGATAAGTCTTCTTGGGATTGTTCTTCAAAAATCTTGAGAGCTGTTGAAGGTTGCATTTGTTGTGAAGATGACTCTCCAACGGTATACCCATGAGGTGTAAACATATGAGGAGGCATACCAGTCATGAATTGAATTGCGTCCTTAAGAGGTGTCGATCTAAGTTGTTGCATCTTAGCTTGCAATTTGGCTTCCATTTCAGCTCTATATTTGGCTTCCATCTGAGCTCTATATTGACTCCTAGTTTGAGGCATGATGTTGATGTTGAAAACTGAAGTTTAGCTTGTCAAAGTTTTGAGACCCAAAAGATGACGGTTTGCTGATTGGTTGGTTGGTTGGTTGGTTTTCTTGGTTACTGGTTTATCTGGTTGGTTTGCTTTGGTTGATGTGTTGTTTTGCTTGGTTGGTTTATTTGCTTTTATGCTTGGTTTTCCCTAGAGAATAGCTCACACACTCAAGGAAAAAATTGTTTACTAAAGGTTGCTATGTTGCTGATGTTTGCTGATGGATCAAAACGATTGATTTGATGTTTGGTTTGCTGGTTTGGGATCTCAAAAAGATGAAAAGCTCATGAAATGTGATTGATTGATATGCTCAAAATAGGAGACAAGTTCCAGGTATCTACTAATGATCAGAGATAGGTCTGAAAGCTAATGTTGAAGCTGAGAAAGCTAGATTTGTGGCTAATTTGACTGAGTCACTAAGATTTGCTGGTATTAGACCATAGGCAACAAGTGATAGCTCATATGCAACATAAAGAAGACTAAAGGTGACTGGTAATAGCTCAAATGCGGACTGGTTTAGGTTCTGAAGCAAGTTACAATGTTTAGTAACCAGAGGTGATCTGATTATTCATAGGTGATAACTATTGGCTCAAAAGTGATTTAGTGCTGATTGGAAGTGATTCAGGTTAGGCTAAAGGCGACCGACTATTGTATAAAGGCAACCTTATTCAAATAAGAGGTGACTGACTGTTGTTTAAATTTGACTCTGTTTATGCAAAAATTGATTAACTGTTGTTCAGAGATGATTCAATTCAGGCAAAAAGTGAATAACTGTGGTGTAAAAGTGGTTCTGTTGTCTGTATGCAGGTAGTTTAAGCTTAAAAGTGACTGTGTCTGTCAGGAAAGATGTCTGATTTGTGATTTTTGACAAGAAAATAGTAATTACAGTCACTTACACTCACAACAATCACAAACTTATACAACCTAGGCTAGCAAAGGATTGTATTTGTTGAATCCCCTCGTCGTGCTTATTCAAAGTGGATAGCTTTAGGATCTTGGTAGCACCAGCTCCCCTCCACGGCACACACTTCTCACGCATACCGAGATCTAGGTTTCCTGTAAGGCCTATCCCTCACCAAACATTAGGATTGTCCCTACTATCTCTTCTAAGAACCACGTGAATCAGGGTGGCTTCAAAGGTCCCACCTTTTGCGTCAACAAATAGAGGGTTTTTGGCTACTACACAAAGTTGTTAATAAGGGCATCCGTTCAGGTGGCTATACATGCATCAGCGCTAATCTCCATTGTGGAGTCTCCCAGCCTTCAAGGGTTACGCCTTGGAGGGTTTTGGGGGAGGTTGGTTGTTAGTATAACGTAGCAGCACCCGTTGTTTGTGGCTTTCGACACAAACACTTTTCTTATATAGCAACTCAGAAGGACTTGGCTTTAGCCCGTTACCACTTGGGTCGTACCCCTTCTCACACTAGGAAGGCAAGCCCTCTAAAGATAATAACAAGTTCTCATACACCCAAGATCCATTTGATAGGCAAGGCAAGAGGATACTTTTGTTATTAAATTTGGGTTACAATCAATCACATGCAAGCAATCAAAAAAAGATAAATCAAGCATAGAGCAAGCAATGATTCATTTTAAGCACCAAGCCCAAATGTTCCTAATTTAGTGAAAAATCACAAGCCTTGGACCGATCGGAGCTGCAATAGATATGTTAGTAGTTTGATAACCTCCTTTTCTTGGATAAATCGATAAGATATTGTATAAATACCCAATTAGTAGCCAATAAAACAAACTACAAATTATACAGATTGAAAGCACATAGTTTACCAAAGGTGACTTACTGTCGGTCAAAAGCGATCTCTATTTCTGTCACAGGCAAAACCTTACAGATCACAAGCGATGCGGAGAACTCTAGATGTGAATTGTTTAGGCTCAGAAGTGATGCGAAAAAGCATGAAGCAGTTGGTTTCAGTTCATAAGCGACCTGGATCTGTAAAATAAGCAATACGCCACAAAAACCCTAGTTCTATGATAAGCGACGCAATTAGCTAAAAGTGATCTATGTCGGATCAAAGGTGATTTAATTAAATTCAAAAGAGACCACTGTTAGGATAAAAGCGATCACTGTTAGTATAAAAGTGATTCAGAATATGCTACAGGCAATAGATTGCAGTGCAAAAGTGACGTGAATATGCAGACAGCGAAGGTTTTTTGCTCAAAAGTGACTGGAACTTGTCGTAAGCACTCAAAAAATCTGATCTTCATAAAAACAACTTCAAACAACAAAGTTAATCAAGGACGTGAGTCCCACCGGGCGTGCCAAAATGTGATAGGTAAAAAATTAGGATAATAAGATCAAGCATAGCCATGAAAACCTAACCCTACCATCATCAAAGAATCTAATCTAAATGAGATCAAAAGTAATGCAATTCAAGCACAATATCACCTAGATTGTGTGATTCCTTGTTTATGATGTGGATTGCTTCTTCAACAATGAACAATTATGAAGATAAAAGCTGCCATGATGGATGGTAATGATAATAAGCTCAATGGATACTAAAATGCTCAATATGCTCAAGATGATAATGTAGATGCTATACGAATGCTAGATAGATGTAGTATGGAATGAGAGGGTGTTTATATAGAACTCAACCAAAATCAATCAACGGTGGAGATTCGGTGGCTATGTGAATGGCTAAGATTGAATGATAGACATAGATGAATGTGAAGATGACAAGTGGCGGGAAGATAGGGCTTATATGTGCTTGTGTACATAAAAAGTACTACATGTGAAAGATATTAAATAAAAGGATGTAGTACCACTTATCTTTTTAAATGAAAGAGGCACACATGTCGGCTCATGAGATAAATGATAAGATAAATTAATTAAATAAATAAGATTTATTTAATTAATTGGAAAGTGGGTTTATGAAAGGAATTTTTAATTAAATAAATAAGATTTATTTAATTAAAAATAGATAGAATGAAGATAATTAAGTAATTGAAGATTGTTTAATTATAGCTTAGAGGAAATGGCTAATGAATTAATTAAATAAATATAAATTTATTTAATTAATAGAAGAAATAGATAGGTTAGGGAAATTGATCAAGTGTGTTAGACAAATGTAAATAGTGTGATAATGCGATATTTGAATGTTAATGATAATGAGTCAATTTTGGGTGTCTACAATGTGTACACTAACATTGTACACCTATTTTATCACCTAGGTGGACCTAAAATGTTTACACTTGTTAATGAGGACCTATTTTGACACCTTTTCGAACATTAAATGATTAATTATTGATCTCGATGATAAACCCAACAAAATAAAAAAAGAGACTGACCTAAGAACACCTAAAGGGACTTATGTCAGGCTTTTTGGGGCTAAAGTACAAAGGCGCCCAAGTGCCTTGGTCCCTCATTTAGCCATGATCTAATTTAAAGGTATGTCAACTTAAGACATCTTAAGTGGTTTCTCATGTTGGCCCCATTTGGTTTTATTCATCATTTGTGAGCAGGAATACATATAAAATCAAGTTAGTTTATTCATTTGGACATCTCTAAGTGATCATAAACTTCTTGAAGGATTATACCTCTCTCTTCTTCTCTCTCATGCTTCTGTAAAGCTCTCTATGGTGGATTATTAATGTGACACTAACATCTTGTAGGTCTTGTGAAGATCTTTCTAATTCTTTAGACTACACCAACTTCTTGAGTCAAGTTGTGACGCCACATCAAGCATGCTAGGGTTTCAATGCTCATGGTGACTTATTTCCTTCATGCTTTGTTCTAACATTCCATTCTATGTCAGATTTGCCTATGCCCTCTTAAGGCACACACTCTTTATCTATCATCACTGCTATTGTGGAGGTGGAAACACCATTCACAGAGCTTGACTTAGGCAAGCTCCTAAATAGCACCCAACCATTTACCTTCTTGTGTGTGTGCAGGTTAGATCCGGAAGAATCTGTAGAGAAAAGTTATAAGGAGTGGGAACATAAAAGGGTGAAGACACAACATACATCACATTCTACCAAACCTTAATCAGGGTCTAGGGCAACCAAGTGCCATAGTCCTTTAGCCCTCAAACCTAGATCCAGGTTCTATTCTATACGTTGATCCTTGCTGTGGTGCTAGATTTCTGCTATCAGTTTTCAATAGTTTGTTATGCTTTGATCTTTCTCAATTAGGTTTTCATGTTTTGCCTTAGTTTCATTGACTAGATTTGGTTGCTTTCTCCTCTATATAACAAAGGGACAAATCCCCTATAGTTGGGCTCTCCTTCTTGGGTAGATGCCAAGCTCAGCTTGTGTTCTAATGTTAACAGAAGAGGGTTTGGCCTAGTTAACCTTGTTAGGCTAAGTCACTCTTTTCTATTAACAGAAGTATGGAAGGAAGTGTTATACCACCATTTTTCTAGTGGTAGCCATTGCACCCATCACTCTTGTTTATTTGAAGCAAAACAATGAAGATAGCCTTCCAAGCATTTGTTGACCAACTTCTGTCTGTCCATTTGATTAGGAATGATATGATGAGCTATAAGAAACCTGAGTGTCCAAGCATGAAAATAAGTCAGTCCAAAAATTACTTGTAAATATAGGATCCTGATAACTTACTATAACTTTTGGAGTCCCATGTAGTTTATGAATAGTATTCATAAAGGCTATTGCTACATTGCTTGCTACCAATGGGTGTGCCAAAGCAAAAAAGTGTGCATATTTGGTGAGAGGATCCACAACAGCCATGATGACATTTTTTCCTTTAGATCTGGGAAAACCTATGATGAAATCCATAGATACCTCCTCCCACCTCTGACTTGGGACACACAAGGGTTGTAGAAGACCTGGAGTCTTAATTGTCTCCCCTTTGTGTTGATGACACACCATGCATTTAGCTACAAATTTTTGAACATTCCCTTTCAGCCCCTCCCAAAAAAAATATTACTTGATTCTATGATAAGTTTTCAGGAATCTTGATTGCCCACCTAGTGGAGAAGCATGTAGTTCTTACAACACCTTAAGCTTAAGGGTTGAATTCTTGCAAAGGTATAACCTATCCTTGTACCATAAAATATTTCCTTTCCATGAAAATTTGTCAGACACACTTGAATCCTATTAAGTTTCTCGATGAGAGTTTGAGTATATGTGTCCTTCTCCCACTCTTCTCTTGGCTCATTTAGCTAGTCTACTTGTAATATGGAAATGACATACAAAAGTGACTCTGTGGGTTCATCTCGCCTTGATAGAGCATCATCCATAACATTCTCCTTGCCTTTCTTATATATGATCTCAAAGTCATATCCCAACATCTTTGTGACCCATTTTTGTTCTTCTTCAGATGATAACATTTGTTCCAAGAAATATTTGAGACTATCATGATCTATCTTGACCTTAAAGTGTCTTCCCATTAGATAAGGCCTCCATTGTTTGACTACATGCAAGATAGCCAACATGTCCTTCTCATTAAACTAGCTTCAACAAAATCTTACCTTTGAGTTGGTGACTCTCAAATGCTATGGGTGTTCCTTATTTCATGAGTACTACTCCTATGTCATGTCTTGAAGCATCACATTTGACAATGAATTTTTTAGAAAAATCTAGGGTATCTAGGACTAGAGTTTTGCACATGGCTTCTTTTAGTTTCTCAAATGCCCTTGTCACTGCTTCATTCCATTAGAAAGAATCCTTCTTTAACAAATATGTGAGAGGAGATGATATGCTACCATAATTCTTTACAAATTAGTGATAATAACTTGTAAGCCCTAAGAAACCTTGTAAGTTTTTAAGGGTCTTAGGAATTTTTCACTCTACAATAGCCTGGATCTTATGAGGGTCCACCTTGACTCCCTCATGTGACATAATGTGACCTAGGTACTCAAATTATTTGACACCAAAGATACATTTGGATGGTTTAACATACAACTAATTCTAATCCAAATGTCCAACACTTTATTTACATGCTACAAGTGGTCCTCCCATATTATACTATATATTAACATGTCATCAAAAAATACCAAAACAAATTTCCTCAAAAATGGCCTGAAGATAGAGTTCATCAAACTTTGAAATGTCAATGGTGCATTTGTGAGACCAAAAGGCATTACCAAAAATTGATAGTGGCCCTCATGGGTTCTAAAAGATATCTTATGTACATCCTCATCTCTAATTCTGATTTGATGATAACCCGAACAAAGATCAAGTTTTGTAAAATAAACAACACTATTAATCTCATCTAACAAATCACCAATTACTGGAATAGGAAACTTATCTTTTATGGTGAACTTGTTAAGCTCCCTATAATCTAGACACATCCTCTAAGTTTCATCCATTACCACAGGATATGAGTAAGCACTTTGACTATGCCTGATAATGCCTGCCTCTAGCATCTCTTAAACTATCTTCTCAATCTCACTTTTTTGTGCATATGGATATTTGTAGGGCCTAATGTTGGGTGGTTGGTTCCTTGGTACCACTTGAATGGCATGATCATGACCTCTCTTAGGAGACAATCCTTTTGGCATCTCCCCAAAAACTATTGAGTGCTTATGTACAATTTCTTGTAGATCCAGTGATGTAGAATCCTTTGAGTGATATGCTTCTAATGAAATCAATTGAGCTACAAAACCATCTGCCCCCTTCTTAAAAATATTTTTCATTTGGTAAGAACTTACCATTTGTGGAGACTTTACACACAACCCTCTTGGTTCTATTGTCCTTCCCTCTGATTAAAAGTGCATGAATAGTTCTTGGAAGTTCAACTCAATTGTCCCCAAAGTAGTAAGTCACTGAACTCCCAAAATAATATCTGAAGCACCCATTGAGATAGCATACATTGGGCAATTAAGATGATAATCTCCCATGGATAATTTAATGCTATGGAATTTACCTAAACAACTAATAGTACCACTATTTGCATTCAAGACCTAAAATTTTGGAGCTAAAAATATAAAAAAATTTAGACAAGTAGCCAACTTTTTGTTGATGACGTTATGAGTGCTACCTTAGTCTATCAACACTATTACTCTTTTTTTCTTTAAGAAATCCACTACCTTGAGAGTTTGTGGGGTGTTGAAACCTGAAAGTAGATGACCATAAATGATTGGTTGAGTATCTCTTGACTCCTCATCTATCTCATTATCACCCTCTAATATTGGTTCCTCCTCCTCTTCTTCCTCACTTGGCCCTTCAATATAGAACAATTTCTTTTCTGTGCATTTATGTCCTCTACCATATTTTCTATCACAGTTAAAACATAATCCTTTTTCTCTATTCTCTTCAATTTTTTGTGGTGTCAATCTAGTAGGCTAAGGAAGTGACTATGTAGGAGTGCTTTTATCTCATATGTTTACAAAACCTTGCTTTTTATTAACCATAAATTTTTCCTCTACTTTCCTTGCCATAATCATTGCTTGAGAGATATAATTTGGACAGAATATGCATACCTCTTATCTAATGTGGTCCTTTAAGCCACCAATGAATAACTCCAACAAATTTTTTGTTTCCACATTTTTCACTCTTAAAGACAAAGTGCAGAATTGATGAATGTAATCCTTGACCATACATGTTTGTCATAATTTGGTAATCTGGCTGAAGTAGCTATCCATAAGATTATCACCATAATGTGTAATGAGTTCTTCTTAGAAAATAGACCAAGTGACAACACATCCCTTTGCTTTCTTTTCTTCACATAGCCAGTGATACCAAATGAATTGGTCAGGTTCCAAGTATAAGGAAGCCATGGCCACATTTTTTGACATGGAACATGGTGAATACCGAAGAATTGCTTCATTTGATAGAGCCAATTAGTAGGATCTTGATTATGAAACTTTCACATATCCAACTTTGGTGTGAAATTCCTATCCATAGAATGAGAGGTGTGATGATCCATCTTGAGATCTGATTCAAACCTGAAAACACCCTTACCTTTAGAAGACCCCTCTTCCTCCCAATCCTGGTGGTGTGACTCCTTATTTTGGAAACTCTAGGATGCTTTCCATCCAAAAGTATCTCCATGATTTTCATGATATCACTTGACTTAGCCAACCCTTTCATTTTTTTGTCCATAATGGACAAGATTTCACCCTTCATCTTTTTGTTTTCTTTATGAATGAGTTCAAGTATATATTCATTTTCTTTCTGAACCACATCCTCATTTTCCAAATCCTCCTTTCCTGGAGTTTTTCCAGGTGTGGCAACATTCTTTTTGCCTCTCGTTAAAGAACCCATAATGATAGAAAAAATAATTTTAGAATAAATCACACTAAATAAATCTAATAGACCTAAATTGTTTACTATAACTTACCAAGGCCTAGATCTCACTTTCCTAAAAAAAACTCCAAGAAATTCATCAATGTGCAACTTGGAGAGCTAAATTGGTGGAAACCATAATTCTTCAATAACTCACTCAATTCTGCTCCAAATTCTCTAAACTCTGGACTATAGCAGCTTCAATATGTCATTAAAAGACCCTTAACAAATATTGAAAATATTCTCTAAAATGAGAGAGATATGTGCTTCCCAAAATGACCTCCAAATCGGAAAAAAATTTACCTAGTTTTTGCCTTCACGGTGCTAAGATCATGCTTTCATACCACTTGTAATGAAATAACTTGTACAAAAAAGAATATAATAGGAAATATGTTGTAAATACTTGATAATAACTAAAAATAATAAGCCATTTCAAGGGGGAAAACCTCCAAATATCTCTAATGAGAACACAATTTGAAATATGATGATCACAAACTTACCACTAGCTCCTATATATACCTAATTAGGCCTTGGCTACCACCCAGGTTGACTTACATACTTAAATATAAACCCTAGGATGACCTAATAACCTATAATTGATTATAATAATGATTATATATCATAATTAAGAGTTAAGGTAGCCACAGGCTGACTACTCATAACCCTATACACACTATAGGATTAATGGCATAGAAACAACCATATTAGAGGTATCCAAATGTGATAGATGCAGGTGTGATGTGATATTACTACTAGTTGCGGGATCAAAGGCATCTTATCAGGTTTATAATTCTATTTTAGGCACATGCAGAGATAGTGATTCACAAAGCCATGAGGATAGCTTGTAGGCATTGACAATGAGGTTGGGGCAACAGGGAGGATAGAGAGTGGCAAAATAGATTCCACATCTAGGATATGTGTAGGTATAGTAGTAGATGCCACCATAATAGGTGATACCACAATAGTCATAGGTACATGTGCTATCCTAGGGTCCTCCTCAAGGAGTAGATGATGGTGGGTACAGAGATGCTGGCCATGTAACCATGGATGTGGACACAAGGGATGGATAGGGATAGAATCCAAAGGTAGGATCTCATGTGTAGAGACAAGGGTCCCTAACCAAGTAGGATGAGGTGGCTAACCTGTAGAAGTGTCTAGCCACTATAGAGTCAAATTGAGATGTAGTGGTACAAGAGAGATATCAACTCTTAGCTGAGTGAGATATCTTGAGTGATACCTAGGATAGCCTCTAGGAAGCACATGATGATGTGGGGTAGGATAGGGATTCATTATAGGTAAGGCTAGATAGCCTCTAGGCTAGACTAGATTTAGTGACAAGGGAGATGGATACTATGATAGTTGCGAGGGACAATATATAGGAAACATAGTATGTGCTGATATAGGAGAGGGATGGGATAAGGGTTTAGCTACATATATTGTAGGTGAATACACAAAGGCTTTAGCAGGAGTGGGATTAGGTGAGAGAGGCATTGAGTGGGGTAAGATTAGCCTAGATAATGGTTGATACTAGTAGGGTAGCAACAAATGCATAGAGGGCATGATGCAAGAGCATCCGAAAGTCTGATGCAGAAGGATCAAGAAGAATTCAGAATCATTGAGATAGTTGATAGAAGCTTGAGTATGTAGAGAAAGTGACCTTGGAGAATTACAGATTTTGAGTATGAGAGGCTATGGATCTAGACTTAGCATCTAGACATATAAAATTACAACATATCAAGAATTCAAATAGTTTGGCTTTGATTCTGGAAAGTTATCATTGTTTGAAGATTGACTGTTCTAACATAGCAGAGCCGACTGTGTTTAGTGAAGTGGAATTGTCTTGCAGATCATTCCTGTGATTTGCGGAGTGAAAAGAAGAATTGGTTGATGAAGTTTAAGGACCTGACTGACCTTTAGTGAGATCCGCATGAAGTTCTATGCATTTTTGGAGCAGTACCTTATGTTTAGGCCTGACCTATTTTTTGTACACGTTACATAAGCTATCTGTTGCAATTAGGTCAACCTGGTGATGATTTGAAAGCTTGCAAATTATATAAGTAAGAGATAACAAATTGTTTCTAAGAAGTGATTGATGGCATGAAGACATGAAGCGAGATCTGAAGTTGTTTTGATCCAAAGGAGTAGCAAAACAGAGTAGAAGGTAGAGCAGGAAGAAGAATGAGTTGCAGAGCAGAGAGTTGAGTTGTAGAAGAAGGAAATCTTGAAATAATATTGTTTTATGAATCTTTTGCAATCCCTAGGTTGTGACCTAGCATCTGTAAAGCCCTTGAGGCATGTGTAATTTGATTTGAAGTATAATATATGAAGAATGAGCTTTGAAGGCTGGGTTTTTCCCTGTTAGGGTTTTTCCATGATACATCTTGTGTTATGTGTTCATGAATATCTTTTACCTTTCTATTAGCTTATGTTGCATACTTGTTATGATCATGGTGTTGTTTGGATAAGGCTACAAGGTTGGACAGTCCCTCACTAGACCCTCCTACCTTGACTACATTAGGGCAATATGAGAGGTGGGGTGGGTGAGTAGGGAGGAAATGTACTACCACTCGCTCTATGAGAAAGTAGTATTAGTAGATTAGAGCGTGCCCTCTTTTATGGAGCATACATAGAGTAGATTGACAAGGTCTAGGAGATCAGGGAGGTCAATATCAGTGGGGATGCAGCCACCACCTCCTAGTGGAGTGTCTTTAAGGATCACATGGAGATAACATGGTCCATGCCTCTAGAGTATCCTTTATATATGTATTGAATATGATTGTACATGTATATGTTTGTATCATTTTGATAATGTACATTATTTTTATGATACTATGCTTTGTAGAGCTCTACGTACTCACTCCATTTTTTATGATATGTATATATGAGATAGTTATACCATGATTTATTTTATGTGATTATAGGTGTATGTGATGATACATGTTATTTATGTATTTGATGGTAATATGATTTTATGAAATATATGCAATTTGATATGATGCATTGTGAAATGGTTGAGCTTTTTTTATTGTGATTGATATATAAAATATGATAATGAAGTTGGATTTTTGATGTATGTATTTTGAAAGTTTAGACTATATGTATGGGATAGAAATGGGCATAAGTTATGTGAAAAATGTTACATGAGGTCATTATGGAAATCATGTTATTTTTAAAAGATTAATAAGACAAATGTGATGGGGAGATGCAATGGTATTTTATTTATGTCATGATGTGTGCATGATGATATATGATATTCTTATATACGATAAATGTAAATGGGTAAATGTGTATATGTGATAAATGCAAATAGATAAATGCTTAGATGCAAATGTAGATATATTTTTTCATTGCATAACTGTGTTGGAATAAAATGATGAGAATAATAGATAGAATATAATGATGCATTGGATGGTGTTAAGTGCTATCAACTCCCAATAAACCTAATGTATCTAAGGCTTGCATACAACTTGTTATATGTGAAAAATGAGAAGAGGGGAAATGATGTTAAAGAATATCAAATCAAACCATCCTTTCACAATAACATTCAAGGACAAAACTCAGCCAAGTCACTACAAGATGGATGAGGACTTAGCTACTAATTTTATGCTCAGGAATGATATGGAAAGAATAGATTAGAATGAGAGACTTGCCAAACCCTAGATCAAATAAGCCTCAAACCCTAATCATAGTGCAATCGGATACAAATAGATAGAATGTTATAGAAAAGTGGATAGAAAGATACTCAGGAAGGATCAGAAACATACTAGAAGTTGAGTTTCTAGAAATGATAACCTTGAGGACTACGGGGTGGGTGCCCAAGTCTAATAGGGAAGTATTTCTAGAGATTCAGAGCAGAGAGATGTATCATACTGTATCTTGATCCTAAGTCCGGAGCCAAACTTATCAGGAGGATTGCAGGGTGGGTGTCCTAGTCTAGGAGGGAGGAATATTCACAAGATTCTTCAAGATCCCAAAGCCTAATCCTTCAAACTGCTTCTCTGTACTTGTACTTTTCCAACTCCTGCACCTATAAATTGCACACACAAAGAAAGGGGTTGGGGGTTGTTGTGTTTAGGAGATTGCCCCGGTCAAGCCTTGGAAGGACATTCAAGTCTTCCAACACCTTTGTTAGATAGAGTGTGTGCCCAAGGAGGGCAGAGGCCAAATCCAATGATGAAATGAAATGATTGAAACACAAATTGATGTCACCTTAGAGGTGAAGCCCTCACAGAGATGAAGATCTTTCAAACCATGAGGAGATGTATTGATGAAGCCAAATCTACAAAATTCAAACACAATAACAACACAATTCTGCTCTGAAACACAAAGAAGGCCTTGAATGCTCTTTGCTCAATATCACAAGTTCCCATTATCCATCTAGGTGTAAAATGAAGTCATAAACTCACTTATATATGCTTTCCTTCTAACATTCATAAATTAAATCAAGAAAGCTGACAAAGGGAAACCTTTTGAGAGGGCCCAAGCTAACATGCATTAATTTCTATCACAGCAAATCAGGATGGACTTGGGCACAGGTACCCAAGTCTCAAGGCTCTTTTTGGCCATATTTAAGGATTTAGAATGGGCCCCTTAGTCCCATTTGACATGGTTTTTGGGGGAAATTGCTTTGGGATGAGTATTTAACTTGCAAAGTGTTAACATGGGGACCTAGGAGCTAAACTAGGAGGTAAAAAGGCATAGGGAAACTTTTTACTCCATAACATTTAGCCCCCACTTTAAAGTATGTATGATCTTATGATTCCATATGTACATTAAAGTACAGTCTGTTGGTATTGCCAACTCATGGTATGAGTTTCCCTAAAAAGTTGTCATCTTTTATGCTCAGGATTCTCAGGTCAGTGGCTAAAAAACATTAGACAATTGCTTGTTCTCCTCTACACTTCAAGCTTTGCTAAACCTAGGGAGGTATTCCCTTACTTCAATATCAATATGAAAAATCCTTATTTCAACTAGATATTGACACTTAAAGCATATATGTTCATTTAAATACAGACCAAAACTATCTAATTGCTTCAAAGTTAGCTAGCTTTGGAAATCACTTCATTAAATGGCTTAGAGAACATAGAACTAAACCCTCCTCCTAAAAATTGATAAGCTGATTGTTCTTTATGTATGATTGTTTGATTATGGTTTGATTTTTAAAATAAACACAACTTTTGATCAATGCCAATCCTAGGGTTCGGAGTCGATCCCTTACATACATAATACTTCTCATAAACAAAACAAACATTCAGGTTTAGAGGATTTATTATGTTCCTATCTTGCAGTTAATAATCCAAGAATGGGTATTTCCAACAACTCTTCTTATAAATATCCCTTTTGCAAATAAAATCTCACCATATCTTACTTAGAGCATTTTAATCTATTCCTTGAATAGAAGCAATAAACTAGATATGCAATATAGCAAATGTATATTTAAGAACTCAGAAACTCTTAGTATCCTTATTCAAAAGAGAAATGCAAGAAATACATGAGACAATTGATGAAAACATATGCTCAAAGGCATTTTTCATATATTGCAATCTAAAACTAATAAAAGTGTTTGTAGAGAGAACACATTCAACATGCAAGGAATCGAAACTTACAACTCAAAATATGGACAACTTCTCAGAATTGCTTTGTATTTCACTATCAAAACTTCCCCAATCTTTTCAATCTCCTCAAAAAGTAAAACAACATGCTCTTTTATAGACACAAGAACATGTTTCCCTAAAACTCGTTACCAAATGTTGGTTGCAAAATCTTGCATTACATGCCACTGCCATAGGCATGGGAAAACTAATCCAAATTACAGATAAAAGAGAAAAAAACAAAATACAATTCAACTTGGAGATGCTAAAAACCATTGGAGATGCTTGATCCCAATGATGAAGCTAACCTATCATATAATTGGATCTTCATTCACCCTAGACACAATTATCCATACTTCTCCACCCAAGTTGCACATGATTTCTCCAAAGGCCATTGGAAAGGAATTAATTTTTCTATTTTCTAATTATGCCTCATGTACATAACATCCAATAGAACCTTTGACTCCTTACAAAATGAACTTCAAAATTTAATTCCCAAGCATACAGACTATCAAGTGTAGAATTTGAAATACTCATATTTGAGTCGTCATCTACAAAACTTGAGGATATAAGATGGCCAGCTACATTTTCAAAATCACCCTTCCATTTGTCCAAACCTTTTATTTGTCCATCATTATCTAATATGCTTGGCATGGACCTTTTATCCATCTCCTCAATTAATTTTCTTTTCTCCTTAAAAACTTTATCCAATTTCAATTGGAAAGACACTACTTCTAATAAAATCAACATGCCAAGGGTTAATTTTATTTATGTTTGAGCATCAGAGGCAAACCTTGAACACTTGTGAATTTCCTTATTTCTCTAGTTCTATGTAGCCATACCCTACAAATGTTTTTTAAGTTCTTATCCTTCTCATGTTTGTCCTGGGCTGTCCTCAAACTTGAATAGGACTTCCATGTATCATCAACCCTGGCTGTAACCCTGGATAACCTATGGTTAATCAAATTTGTAACCATTTCCTTGACAATGGTCTTCTTCTCGTCCTTTACATTTCTTATTTCTTCCTTCAACTCTCTAATCTCTAAGGGCAATGTCTCTCTATCTGTTGGAAAAGCTTCTGCAGTATCCACAAGAACTGAACCACTCTGAGTTGAGGTGCCTAGAGATAGCAACATTTGCCCCTTATACTTATTCAATTCTAACATTGCCTGTCCATATTTGAACAGAAGATCATCATAATCCTTCTGCAATTTATTTGTGACAACTTTAGCAAATTGAGTTGTGTGAACATTCAAGTTTGCAGCTTGAGGAGTTGGAGTATCTGATACTCTTTTTATTATTAGTTCCCCTATCAATTCATTTAAACCAACCCTTGTCTTATTATTATTTGGGGACAATGCCCGTTTTGCCAAGGTCTCAAATTTGGGGTTAAACCCTGTCCCAGAATGTCTATGCCCATCCTTATGATAGTATCAAATGTAATTGTATCTGCCAAAGTCCAATGAGGAAGTAGCATCAAACCACTCTTTTCCACCAAGGCTCACCCTTCATTAGGGGTAATTTTGCTAATATCCTGACTCACTTCATTGTGAACCCTTTGTGTTATTTCTTCATATTTCTCAGGATCAGCTCATATTCTTGCTTCTTCCACCTTCCTCTGGAATTCTTCATTTCTCACTTTTAACACATACCCCTTAAATTTAGGCGTAGTGACAAAGGCATCTTCCTCCAAAAATTGTGCACAGGCAAGCACTATGATGTCCTTTGTATCAACTTGGTCACTAGAAAGTGACATTCTCAACCTATTATCTGGAGAGGCATAAGGCAATATTCTATTAGGTGAATTCACCTACTAAGAAATTTTTTATTCTTTTCCAACTCCATCCTCATCAATTTCCTCCTCCAAGTCCACAATTTGAACTCTTTCTTCTTGCTCCAGATTAATAATTTTCAATTTTTTTGGCTGTAGGTCTCTCAAGAGACTCATTTCTTCTCATGTATGGCTTAATTGGAGACCTTGGGTCTCTGCTATATGTTGGTCTCTCTTCACCTATAGGGGTCCCTTCAATCAAAATCTCTGCATTGGCTAAAATTTTCTAAATTCTTATTATTGGGTCACTCTCATCTACAAAAGCCCCAAGATATGCAGGATTCAGTTTTGATCTCATTCTCTCCCCTTCCATCACACCCTGCCACCTCTTCCTTAGTAAATGAATTTCATCCATGGTGGAGTAGTTTCTTACCACATCCTCATCAAACACAACTTGATGGAGGAATTGTGGCCTCTTGATGTTAAGTCTTACCTTGTTGATAAAACCTTCTGGATCAAATGCCCTCCGATCTCCCAACCCCATTTTGTAAACTTTCAATACTGAATCAATATGATCCAGAGCATCCTTTTTTGTAGTCTAGAAATCACAAAACTTAGTGGCAGTAGGGAAAAATGACCCTTTATTTTGCAATCTTAAGTGCTCCTTATCTAACTCATTAAACTGCCAGATAATCTCCAAGTATGCAATCCTCATGGGCACATATTTTGGCAGTATATGTGGGGCTACTTTGCTCCCATAAACCCTAATGCAAGTAGTATGGGTGTAGAGGAACCAATCTCCCCAATTATTTCTAATTCCTAGCTCAGGGGTTCTATCAAATGGTCTCAGAAAATCCAACATATCCCTTGGAATTCTTTCACCTTCAGGCTCCAAAACAATTTAGCAGGCTTCTCACAAAATGCTCTTCAAAGATCACATAATATGCACTCTCACAGTGCATATCCATCAAATGGGTCCATAATTGGATAGGGAGAAGAGTACCATCCTGATCTTGTTCTCTCACATGTAGAGCCTGATGCCACAAGCCTATTCCAGTATACAAAAACATATGGCACAAAATAGAATACCATCTGAACTCTACATTTGCATATGCAATACCAAGGTTACTCTTAGTTTTCAATAATTGTTCATGCATCTTGTTTGCTACATAGGTTGCATAATCAAATCCCATAGTTGTCAAAATATCTTGTATGTCTGTAGCCAACACCATCATAGGAATTGGAATTTTATCTAATGAGTCTTTCCCTAGTACTTGGCACAGGGTGTGGTAAGTTTTTCAAAAATAATGAATGAACTAAGAGACATCAAAAGGCTCCTCCTCATTGTCTAAAATTCTAATCAATTTTCCATCAATCCCCCTTTCTTTGTGCTTAGGCAATTTGAAGACTCTGTATGAATGCCAGGCCTTCTTATATTTATCCCTTAGGATGGTAAAATCAATACTCTTGTTAGTAGCAGGTTTTAGGCCAAACACCTTTGTGACAAATGCCTTTGTCATCCTGATCATTATTTCATTATTCCATGCCCTAACATCCCTGGAGGCAGGATCACATCTTTGTGTAGCAACCCTTACAAGATGAGGGTTTCTAAATACATTTGGGCACACCAACTTTGCTAAATCCAAACTCCAAGCATTGTACACAGGGACTTTGTAATCCCTCCTATCATACCAATGTCCAAACAAATTCCACCCTAGCATAGGCAATATACCATCCTGTCATCCAGAACACAAGTCTAACAATCTATCATTTGGCCCACCTAGGCCATTTACATTCACTGGCCTTCTTCAAGACTCAGGTAATTGAATCATTAAATCTTCATCTAGACTCCTCTTAGTAGTCGAAGGTTGGCTTGCCTGACTCATTTTTGGAACAACACTTCACCAAACTAGGGTTTTCCTTTCTTTTCTTCTAAGAATGCTCAAAATTCCCTCAACAAAGTAGCAATTCAACTCTGAAACAAACACAGTAGGCAAGAACAACTTACTAGTTTTGGTCGCAGAAACTCAAATTCATAATATTTTCTCACCCAATTACTTGTTGCGCACAGGAATCCTTTTCATGCTCATGAAAATTCTAAGAAAACCCAAACCTTTAACTTTAACTGAACTTGTAAACTAGGAACTAGGGCTTGCTACATAAATGCACGTCTTTTCAACCATTACTACAAATTCATGATGCAGGGGCACCTTCCAACGACTACATAGAGAATTTGAATTCTGACCGTTGATGCAAACTTCAAATGTGAGATCGACAACCCTGAAATAACCACCAGATTTGAAAATCTAAGCCCTTATGTGAAAATTTGCCAACCAATCAAATAATTCCATCTCAGATGCGTCCTTTTTGCTAACTTTTCAATTTTATGTCTTACGTGGCCATGTAGCAATCATTTCGCAGTCGCGCAATAGAAAGTGGGCCACCTCCTTTTGGCTCCATAGGTGCACGCTAAAGCTTCCATGTGGATCCCCTCTACATAAGCCTTCTTCTTTCTTCTGGGAACTAGCTACGTGTCACCATCTCGCAGTAGCATAGAGAACCTTTCTTGCTAACAAGATTCTCTTGCGAGGATGCCCTACTGTCTAATCTTTAATACCTATGGTCCCACTATTTTACTGAATCCTTCAACACCTGGCACCATCTTCTTCATTCAAAAGCATTGTCAATACTATGGTTTTAAGTTGTGATACCATTAACACAGGTCTTCACCTCGCAGCCCCGTGGTGTAAACATGATGTTAGCTTCAACAGTGTGTGGGCTTGCGATATCCCACCAAGTGGCACCTTTGGACCCCTATAAGAACATAAGACCTAGAACCTTACAACACACATGACTTGACGGGTTACAAAAGGTAACCCAAGACCTGAGGCCAGTCAACACATGACAAAAAAGACATAAGTTTGCAACTTAACTGATTGGGAACCTAGGCTAAGCGGTCAACAACAAAATAGAACATAAAGTAAGATTTTGACCATAAGACTTAGGGTTTCAAGGAAAATAAGGAAAACATTTATGAAATTGACTCAAAACCCTAAAACCTAAGCAGGTACCACCATTGGCTCTAGTTGGGGACATGCAATTTGCAGAATTACAACAAGGACCAAAAAACTCTGAGAGCATACCAGAACAGAAACACACACAGAGCAAAAGGAACAATTGTACAAAAATATACATTATATACAACATATTTACAATGTGCACAGAAAAATAACCTACTTATGAAAAGTAGGGTTTCAAAAATTGTCCATGCATAAGCAATTCCTGAAATTCACCATCAAGAGCTTGGAGAAAATATGAATCTTCTCCATGAGTATTGCTTATCAAGTATGGGCCAATCCACAAAGGCTCAAATTTTCCATGCTTGCCTTTATCCTGACATCTGAAATTCCATACAAGAACCATATCATTAACCTAGAACTTCCTTTCTGAAGCTCTTTTGTCAAATAAATATTTCACCTTTTGCTATCTTTTATATTGGTTCTTTGTGCTTCTCTTCTTACCTCATCCAATGCAATCAATTGATTTGCCCTTCCTACCATTGGATCCTCCATGTCATCATCATTTTCCTGTATGAAATTGTATACTGGAAAAAGATTATTTATTAGCAATTTTGTTTCCAATCCATACACTAACTCAAAAGAAGACTTACCAGTAGCCTTTTTAATAGTCACTCTATCAACCCACAATGCTAGTTTCAACTTGGAGTCCCATGCCCTCTTATTTTTACCAATTATCCTCTTGATTATCTTCATCAAACTCTTGTTGCTAGACTTAGCCTAACCATTGCCTTGAGGATGATATGGTGATGCATAGGACAAATTAATACCATAATCATTACATAAATCAATAAATTCTCCTAACCTGAAACACATTGCATTGTCTGTCACCAACTTACCTAGTACCCCAAATCTAATGATTATGTGTTCCAAGAAAAAATCTAGTACAACTTTGCTTGTGGCTTTCTTAGTTGGGATAGCTTCAATCCATTTAGTGAAATAATCAGTAGCAACAAGTATCCAACTATGTCCATCACTTGACTTTTCTGTTATTTCTCCAATAAAATCAATTCCCCACTCTTGAAATGGAGAATCTACTATCACAGTTTTAAGTGGTAATGCACCAGCATACTTTAACTTCCCAGAGAATCTCTGATAGGAATCACAAGTCCTCACCACTTTGTATACATCAGAAAAGAGTGTTGGCCACCAATAACCTGACGTAAGGATCTTGTGTGCAGTGGTTTTAGCTATGTATTGTCCTCCACACACCCCCTTATGCATATCAATCAATATCTTTGTAGCCTGATCTTGATCTACACACCTAAGCAATACACCATCAGGGTTTTTCCAATATAACTCACCTTGAACAATGACATACTTAATGGCATGTAGCTTCAATGTCCTCTTCTAATTATCATTGAAATGAGCAGGATAACTCATGTTTTGCAAGTACTGAACAATATCTCTGTACCACTCAGATTGTTGTACACTGCATGTTTTATCTTGCATCTGATCTTCAATTGCATTCACTTGACAAGCTTCTAGATTTGTCTCTGCCATTAGCTTCACCAAACCTTGTCCTCTTACCAACTTGGTGGTCTGGATGTCAATATTAAATTCATGTATCTTGTTAATCCATCTACATCATCTCCCTGTTACCTCTTGTTGTTTGAACATATACTTTACTGCAGAGTGGGGAACATATGCTACAATCTGAGCTCTAACCAAATAGGGTCTAAAATTCTTCACCACCCTAACCAAATCATAAGCTTGTTTTTCTATTATATCATATTTTACTTCTACAACTTGCAAAGATTTGCTAAAGAAAGCAATAGGTTGCTCATATCCATCATCATTCTTTTGCAATAGGCATGTAGCAATTGTATGTAAAGAAGCAAAAGAAAATAACTAAAATGGTTTAGAGAAATCAGGAGATTCATAACAAGGGTAGTTTTGATAGCTTCCTTTATATTTTGAAATGATTGAATTGCTTCATTTCCCCATGTTACAGACTCACCCTTTTTCAGCATATTGGATATTGCTTTGGTAATTGCTGCAAAATTGATAACAAATCTTCTAAGAAAGTTGATCTGCCCAATAAATGACTGAATACCTTTCACATTCTTTGGCATATGGATTCTATCAATTGCAACAACCCTTTCTAGATCAATTCTGACTCCATCTTTGGACACTATATGCCCTAAGAGCTTTCCCTCAGTTACCCCAAAAGCACATTTCTTAAGGTGCAGTGAAATGCCATACTCCAATGCTCTGACAAAAATCTTTTCCAGGTGCATACAATACTGGTCCTCCTTCTTAGAGTAAGTAGTCAAATCATCTTGGTAAACCACCAATATTGAATCAATCATCCCTATAAATGCAACATCCCTGGCTCTCTGGTACATTGCCCCAACATTTGTCAGTCCGAATAGCATCCTCACATACACATATGTTCCCCATGGAGTTGTGAAGGTAGTCTTATACTGCTTTGATTCCTTCACTTTCACCTAATTGTAGCTAGAGAACCCATCCATCATGGATAAGAGTTCACATCCTATTACCCTCTGGAGCATAGCCTCCATATTGGGCAGTGGATAGTTATCCTTCAAGGATGATATATTCAAGTTTCTAAAATCCACACACAATATGATATCTCCATTTTTCTTTCTAACCAGGACCAAGTTTGACACCCAAGTGGAGTACCTTATAGGCATTATGATTCCACCATCCTTGATCTTCATAAGTTCCTCCTGTATCTTTGGAGCCAGAGTAGGATTTATGGGCCTTTGCTTTTGTCTAAATGGCTTAGCTCTAGGCTTCAAAGGAATCTCATATTGAAATAGGTCTTCTCTATAGGCCTTTAGATCCTCATATGACCATGCAAAGACATGCTTCTACTTCCTCAATAGGGAAATCAACATCGCCCTTAAGTGTGGCTTAAGTTTCTTTCCAATGTAGACTTTCTTTAGAGCTTTATTTGTACCCAAGTTTATTTCCTCCAAATCTTGCTTGTCTATGGAAGGAGTCTTAGCAACAAACTGATCTATGTTGTCAAATGCTCTTTCCAAAGATACCAACCCCTTTGGAATCTTATTAATCTTAAGTTGTATTATCTCTTTTCTAAATAGAGTTTCCTTTCCATCTGCAACTTCCACAAAGTTCTGAAAGTCTAACTCATGATTTTCATACTCATCAATGCAATGTAAAAACTTTAAACTTCATTAGATCCTTATCATCTTCAAAGACTTGCTAGCTGCATATGTTATCTGGAACTGCAGGTCTAACTTTGATCTCAACATGTACAATGTTAGACAATGTGATGTCATCTGGCCGGATTGCAACATTTGCTAGGAAGTCCGCCATGACATTCCTAGATCTCTCTACCCAATTTATAGAAAATGCATCAAACAATTTCATAGTATCCCATACTACATACTTATAGTATTTCAACCTCTTATTTTTAGAAGCATACTTTCCTCTTACTAGAGAGACAATTAACTCTAAATCTCCTAACACCTTGAGCAACTTGATTCCATGCTTAATAGAAACATTTAGTCCCAATAGAAGGGCCTCATACTCTGCAATATTATTAGTACACCCGAATTTTAGAAGGAAAGAAAATTTGAATATCTTACCAGTAGAGGACACAAACACTACTCCTGCACTAGAGCCCTCATTTGAACATGCACAATCAAAATACATAGACAAGAGCCCATTTTGGTACTTCAATCCTTCTAGTTCATCATCAATGAGTTCCCTCCTTTTTATATTCTGGTCACAAGATACTACTCAAAAGTTATCACAATTAGTATCAACAAAACAAACATGGTCAACTAGCTCAAACTCTTCAATTGTATCAGATGCCCTTTCTTCTCTATTCAATTTAACATCCCTGCCATTTATGGGAATCATAGCATATTACAAGTCCAATTGTATACTTCCTCTAATCAATACTGCCCACCTCCTGGATAGCAACATCCCATATTGTGGCTTGATGTCAACCATTGTCACATTCATAGTATAAATTTTTTTAGGATAAGCAGCAAGCATGAAATCCACATTCTTCATGATTCCAATGACTGGCACCTCCCTAGCATCCATAGCAAAACATTTACCACATGCCTTATCTATTTTCAATCCATCTTGTTCCATAATAGCCAAAGGCATGATGTTTGTAGATACACCTAAGTCAAGCATACAATTCCTTATTACTTTTCCATTGATGATAAGAGACACATAGAATGGCTCTACTTGTGATGGACACTTTGTCAAGGTTGTTCCTAAATATACTTCAAAAATCTCTTCTTCATCAGTATCCTTTTCTTGACCCTTACCATGATCCTTGGTAGCTTGGTTTGCCTGATTAGGTATCCCAGAGATTAAGGACAATGTCTTATTCTTGTATTCTTCAATTTTCAACATCTCAAGTAATGGGACAGAAAGCTTCATCTATGACAAAGCCTGACTAATATCAAACATGACATAATTTTGTACAACAGCTGAGCTCTAACCCATATTCCTATTTCTTTCATGGATATGCCTAGCTTTGGCACCTGTGACATTTTGACTATTATTTGCCACATTGGAACTTCTACTTCTATCCTCATTCTGGGTTGCCTTACTTTCTGAACATTTGGTATTATGATTTGACTTTTATTTAGAGTCCCTCTTGTTGTCATTACTCTATTTGCTCTGGGGCTCAGACCCTTTTGGATTATTTTGAGACTACTTCATAAATATGCTGCCTAGTTGACCAGAATCACTAGTTTGAGCCCTACTCCTAAGATTGTAATTACTCTTCACCTAAGCCACTGCGACAGCTGTAAGGGCTCTGATCTCCTCATCAGAGGGTCTCCTCAAATTTATATTTGGAATGTGTGAATCTTGGGCATAGATCTATTGATCTTCATCCTCTTCATCTAAAAAAATCTGCTGATAAACTTGCTCCTTATGATATCTCTTTTCAACCACATCTGTATCTGCATCAACCTCATCAGAAGAAGAATAATCCCCACTAGTAAAAAGCATGTTAACATTTTTATCTTCAGTATAGTGGGATTCATAACATTCATTACAAGCATTGACATCATTATGGAAAGACTAAGCAATCATACATTGCAATGATGAGTGAGCCATTTGACAAACCATACACTAAGGAGTATCCTCAACAACATTGACACTTTTCTTTAATGGGTCAAGAGTTTCCTTACCATACTGAGACTTTTGATTGTTATTATTATTCAAAATGGGCTTACCATTGTGCCAGTTTGTGTTATATGGCATATCATGCAATTGTGGTCTCTTTTCTTGTCTTTGATTATTCAGCTTTTCAAGCCCCAATCCTTTTTCTACTCTAGCAAGTTTATAACTTAGGTCCTTAAAAGCACTTGTCAGCTTGTCCAATTTGTCCTCAGATGTGGAAGCATTATTCTAAGCTCTATTGTTTGGATTTTGTAATATTTTTATATCATCTCTCCTATTCCTTTGCCAGATGCTTTCTTGTTTTTCTCAATATTGGTTGCAATCCTGAAAGCATCTCTGAAATTGGTTGGACCCTTGTCTCTCAATTCATATCCCATTTTTGCATCAAATGCATTTGTGTACAAAACCATGCACATAGGTTCATTTGGTCTCATATGAGGTGGAAGTCTATTCAATACCCTGGTAAACCTTGCATTAAAATCAGGAACAGGCTCATTTGATCCTTTGGTTATACTAGTGAACTCATTTATAATGAAGCTAGGATCAATCTTGTCTCCATACTGTTCTATGAAAATCCACATGAAATCATCCTACGATGAAATACTCTGATCAGGCAGATTCCAATAACACTCCCTAGCCTCTTCTACCAAAGACTGCATGAACAATTTCATGAAAACATCTTCTTGTTCAACCTCAAAATTGTCTATCAAATTGAGAAAATCTTTCAAATGATCTTCACTAGATATTGTATTATTACCTGAAAACTTGGGCAATTCAGCCCTGATGTCATTATCAGTAGGGTTAGGATACCCAGGGATACCAATAATATCTAGCTATCTATATCTTTCCAACTGCATAGGTCTCCTACCAAATGCATTCTGATTTTGATTTGCATTAATATTCTGATTCACATTACCCTAGACATGTGCATTTGGATTACCTAAAAGGTTCTGATGTGCTCTGGTATTATTGGCATTCTGCCCTTGATTGCCTTGCAAATTCTGATTTGCATGTTGATTAGCCCATCGATTGTTACCCAATACATTATGATTATTTTGTTGGTTTGTAATATTATTAGCCTATCGATTACCCACTATATTTGCATTATTTGTTGTAGAGATAGTTGGAATTGCATTCTAGTAAGTAGCCCTTAGAGCGTCAACCCTAAGTCTCATCTCATCCCTTATTCTCATAGCTTCCAAAAATTCAATCTCAGTCCTGAGGTTCTTTTGGCATTGATGAGGATGGTCCAATCATATTGGGGTTATTCGTCTCCCTTGGTGATTCTATACTTACTAGCCTCTGAAGTGGATCCTCAATAGGATGTTCTTGAAAGGTACCAAATCCTAACCTCAGCCTATCACCTTGTTGATTCTCATAGATTTCATGGATACTAGCTTCTGTAGCTAAAAAAATGTTGTTTAAAGAACCTAACATTAGTTTCAGTGTTGTCATTATTTTAAGGATTTGGAGAACCTTCTTCGATGGACTGAATATTTCCCTTCTTTCTATACATCTTTTTTGGTTGTGCTTGAAATAAAGGGTTTTGCAGGGATCTTCTTCCGTGCATACAAATATTAATGTCATCGGTTGGGAGATAAATTCAGAGTCGCCACCCAAAAATAGGATTCAAGGTTGTATTCTAGATTCTTTGTGTTGTCAACTCCCCAGCAGAGTTGCCAATCTATTGGTGTTCCCATTTGATGGTCTAAGTTTCCCTAAAAAGTTGCCATTTTTATGCTCAGGATTCTCAGGTCAGTAGCCAATGAACATGAGACAATTACTTGTTCTCCTCTGCACTTCAGGCTCTGCTAAACCTAGGGGGTATTCCCTTACTTCAATAACAATATGACAAATCCTTATTTCAACTAGATATTGACACCTAAAGTAGATATGTTCTCTTAAATACAGACCAAAACTGTCTAATTGCTTCAAAGTTGGCTAGCTTTGGAAATCACTTTGTTCAATGGCTCAGAGAACATAGAACTAAACCCTACTCCTAAAAAATGATAAGTTGATTGTTCTTTTTATATGATTGTTTGATTATGCTTTGATTTGTGAAATAAACACAACTTCTTATCGGTGCCAATCCTAGGGTTCAGAGTCAATCCCTTACATATAGAATACTTCTCATAAACAAAACAAACATTCAAGTTCAGATGATTTATTATGTTCTTGTCTTGCAGGTAATAATACAAGAATGGGTATTTCCAACAACTCTTCTTATAAATATCCCTATTGCAAAGCAAATCTCACCATATATGACTCGGAGCATTTTAATCTATTCCTTGAATAGAAGCAATAACCCAGATATGCAATATAGAAAATGTATATTCAAGAACTTAGAAATTCTTAGTATCCATATTCAAAAGATAAATGTAAGCAATATAGGAGACAATTGCTGAAAACAAATGCTCAAAGGCATATTTCATATATTGCAATCTAAAACTAATAAAACCATTTATAGAGAGAACACATTCAACATGCAAGGAACTACAACTTACAACTCAAAATATGGACAACTTCTCAGAATTGCTTTGTTTTTCACTATCAAAACTTCCCCAATTTTTCCAATCTCCTCACAAAGTAGAATAGCATGCTCTTTTATAGACACAAGAACATGTTTCCTTAAAACTCATTACCAAATGTTGGTTACAAAATCTTGCATTATAAGCCACCGTCATAGGCATGGGGAAGATAATCCAAATAACAAATAAAAGAGAAAAAGACAAAATACAATTCAACTTGGAGATGCTAAAAACCGTTGGAGATGCTTGATCCCAATGATGAAGATGACCTATCATATAATTGGATCTTTGTTCACCCTGGGCACAATTATCCATACTTCTCCACCCAAGATGCACATGATTTCTCCAAAGGCCATTGGAAAGGAATTAATTTTGCTATTTTCT
Organism: Cunninghamia lanceolata; assembly: GCA_027924645.1. Classification (NCBI taxonomy): domain Eukaryota; kingdom Viridiplantae; phylum Streptophyta; class Pinopsida; order Cupressales; family Cupressaceae; genus Cunninghamia; species Cunninghamia lanceolata. Next base: position 639,235 of record BSBN01001031.1, on the reverse strand, counting down.
AATTATGCCCCGTGTACCTAGCATCCAATAGGACCTTTGACTCCTTATAAAATGTTTTAAAATTTAATTCACAGGCATACAACCTATCTGTTGGTGTTTTCCCATGACTGGATGCTTACTCCCAGATTTTCCTACAAGGTAGCCATCAATGATCAACAGGATCTCTGGGCCAAGGGCCAACAGTGTAGGAGATAGACTCTATATTTTATCTCCTCTTCTTCTTCAGGCTCTGCAAAACCTAGGGGGGTATTCCCTACTCAACATCCATGAGGTTATGCATACAAAGGCTGGGATGCTGACAGAAAGCAGATAAGTCCTCCTGTAAGTAGACCAAAACTGAAAGATAAGAGCAAAGGGGCTAGCTTTGGGCCTATTTGCAGTTGTAGACAAAGGACTTGGATCCTAAAACTAATTCTACTGTCCTAATGGTTGTTTTAGAGTTTAATTTTGATTTTATGTTTGGATGCAAAGATGGACATGGTTATAATACAAACACAAAGCAAGATTGGTTCCTATCCAGGGCCTGGAGTCACTAGACATACACCTGTGAATGATCAGCATGAACAACTAAAACTAGATTTCACGGGGATACACATGATACCTGCCTTATAGATATCTCCCAATATAGAGTATTAAGCTGTCTATACTTATGGCATCCCTATTGCAGTATACCCTTCCCAGTATTCAATCTAAAAATAGTTTAATCTACCCCTTAAGCAGAAGTTAGAAGATTAAACATTCAACACAGGAATTCTATGTTCTAGACTCTTAGACATTCCTTGAATACCTAGACTCAGAAGAAAGATACATGCAAAATTGGAGACAGAATTGGCATAACACATGCAAACATAGCATTATTCATATAAGATTGACCATGAAATCAGTGGATTCATGCAAAAACATACAACAGGAGATACATAAACTCACAAGTTTTGCTGCACAGAGCAACCAAATCAGCTGTATTGCATTACAAAGCCAAAATGTTCAACTTTCAATAACCTCAAAATGAGTAACACTTCCTGCTTATAATAGCCAAAGAAGCGTACCTAGCATTAATTACATGATGGACATCAAAAAATGTCAGATACAGACCCCTAAAGGAATGGCGCCCAGAAGTTATTGCTGCATCAGACAGAAAGGACCTCGAGCCTTGCGCCGCCATCTGGAAGTCTTCACTCAAAAATTGGGCAACCCGATCGCTTGTACCATTGCCCATATCTCTGCATTGTCGCCATTAAAGGTCTCAACCACCCGCGTTTCACTTGGAAACCGTCGCTACGTTTCAAACAGAAGTTCCCACCAAAACGCACTTCTTCGCAGGTTTCAAATATGTAGGGAAATTAATCCCACATGCAAGGTGCGGAAACCCCCTTAGCACTTTAAAAACATGGTCACACACATAAAAGGTGTCGAGCATTTTGCCCCACTCAACACACGACCCTTCACCAAATACCCATCGCCATGACATATACCATCGGCCCGCCCCAAAAATCTCTTGCCAAGCTCAATAGTCATACCGATCACACCTCCACAAGCCACTGTCGGCCAGACAGAGTCTATCGGCCAACCCAAAAGCTTCCTCACTGATAGGTAAAAGTCACGCCGAAGCCTACTTCACATGCCCTCCGTCGGCCAGAGATGAACCATCAGGCTAGCAAGAAACCCCTCTGCCGATATAACAACTCCCACCGATGGCCTTACTGTCGCCAAGACAAAGACCATCAGCCAACATGAAATTCCACTGGCCGATAGTATAAGTTACCCCAATGGCCAACCCAAAGCCATCCACCATCGGCTAGACCCACGACAATCAGCCTAACATCTGCCCGCTCACCCGATAGCCAAAGTCATGCCGATGAACACTTCATCGGCGAGACCAAACATACAGTCCAGCCGATGAACAAAGTCACTATGCTCCCGTCGGCCAGACCATCCATATCGGCCAAAAACAAACAAAGCTTGCCGATAAGAATGATCACCCCAAAATTCCTCTGGCCGATCACACTTGTCTCGCCAATAGACATCGGCCTCCCACCTCCGTCGGTATGACCGAAGCCATCGGCCAAACCCAAAATGCCTATGCCGATCTCCAATGTTATGCCGATGAACATCCATCGGCCACACCAAACCTATCAGAGGGACCAAGAAACAGTTCACCGATGATGCCAATCACTCTGATGAACCAAAAACATAAAGCTCCGAACCTTTAAACCTTGAACCAAAAAGGGTTCAACACGGTGGTTCAAAACGATGGTTTAATACTGAGGTTCGTCGGTGAGGTTCAAACCTCAAAAACAATACTTCATCACTGGCGGCCAAGTACTTCGAAGTCGGCCTGATACACAAAAAACTTAGGCCGAGACCAAAATCACAAAGCTTCGAACCGTTGAACCTTGAACCGTTGAGAAAAGGGTTCAAGTTCAAACTGAAAGCTTGAAGACACAATCGAAGCACTTCAAACAAAAACTCATGCCGACAGACAAAACATGATGACCCCTTCCTCAAGAAAGATGATACGAATGCTGCAAAACACTGAAGGGGTGCCAAAACTCAAAACTTTTTGGATTTTTTGGGAAGGTGCCTGCATGAAAAATTGCTCACAAACTGACAGTCAATTCAGGCACCAACAGTGGCTCTGATTGGGGACGTGTAGGTGTAAGACTGTAGCGAGAACCCTAGATCTCTGGGATGCAGACCAGTCCCCTATCCATTGGGCACAAAGTCATGAAGTTACAATGATCTGCATCACCAATCAAACTTGATGGCCTAAGGCCACCGAGAAAGGGAAAACCAATATTTCCCCTTATCAAACACCTTGTTCTCATCTGCATACACTGGGTCAAGCCTGAGAATGATGCCATGATTTGACCTCAAACAAACCTGGTCACTTACATATTCAACCTTCTGATTTATTTTGTCACTGTCAACCCTATGCAAGTGACCCTCAGCATCAGGCAACAAGTGGATGCAGAATGTATCAGGTAATGCATACTCAAATGGTATGTAACACTTGTCATCATCTGCATCAGCAGTATGCACTGCAAAATGATCTCCTAGCTGGACTGAAAATAGGAAACACTCAGAGTCCACCACACAACTAGGAAAATCAGAGCTCATTTCATATGTTGGCCTCTCAAAAGAAAACCTTTCAAATTCACAATTGTGCACACCATGCACACAATCAATAGCAGCACCAAACTGGAAAAGATCAGGCTCTGGCACCTCTTTCAAATCAGGCACATTTTTACAGTCACCTACTTGATGTATGTTGTTTCCTCTTTCATCAGGATGAGAAACAGAATCCAAGTCACAAATAGTGTCTAAATCTTCACCATACTCAGATAGATCCTCATCACCACATGTGTCAAAAATGGGTGACCCAGGTACATCAGCTTGATCATAATATGCCATTTGTTCATGGACAGCAGAACATGCATCTTCATCACCAATGGATTCACTCTGTGGAGGAGTATCAGCCTGTGTGTCATGAGCAAAATAGTCACCAAATAAAAAACAACCATGCTTTGCACTAGCACTTATTTCAATCTCTGACTGCTCTTCATGATCTCCATGTGTTTGAAAGGAAGGCAATGGGTCACACATGGGACTGTTTCTCTGTTTGCTTATATCTTCTCTGTCTTGAGTACAATACTCACAATTATCCCCACAAGTCCATTCCAAAAGTTACTCATTGTTGTACACAACCTCGTTGTTGTTTTCATGGTCAGATGCCTCAACATTGCAATGGGAGTCCTCACTAGTCCTTTCCTTGGCATCCTCAATATTTATCTTTTCATCTTCACATGATGCCTTAATCAATTGGTCATTTGCAGCTTCACAACCATTATTCACACCAAAGCCTGGGGACAGGGATTTCAGCAGGTGCTCATTTCTAATTTTTTCTATATTTTCTAAAAAAATGTATGCCATTTGCATATTTGTCACCTTGAAATCCCTCAGTAATGCACTAGAGCCCTCCTCAAAAGCTTCAAAGAATATGCCAACACAGGCTGAAGTATCAAGTCTGAAGACTTCTGGGATCTGTGAAAGGGTTACTGCAAACCTATGACTGAAATCAATACATAGCTCTTTATCTTGTTTTCTGATTTTCATCAATTCTGCAACAAGATCAGCAGGTTCTTTTGCAAATTCATTTTTGAAACAGTCAGTAAGCTCATCCCAACAGGCAAAAAATCTCTTTGGAAAGCTCAAATACCAATCTTTTGCTTTTGCATCAAGGGACCTAACAAAAAACCTCATCCACACATCCTCATCTCTAAATAAATGTTTTCCCATGAAACTGTGAAAATTTTGGATATGTGCATTCCCATCACATACACTGTGACCACTAAATCTAGGCATCTGACAGTATATCCTAGCAGGCATAGTTTCTACTTTATAATCAACCCATGACAAATCCAGTTGGTCATACAAAGGATCAAAAGCGCTGACAGGAGGTTTAGCTTTCTGACTGGCAGACACAACAGGGTTATCATGATTCAACTGGGCCTGCCAAGCTTCTAAGAATATCAACCTATTTTTCATCTCTTCTATTCTTTTATCCAACAAGTCATCCCCCTTTTGACTGAGTATGAGTGTATACATATTTGGATTCATGAAAATTCTATTTTCAGACATCCTTTGCATTCCTAAGACCTATAGCCTCCCCTGGCATCTAACCTATGCAATAAAACAACAATTACAAGTAGGAAGGAGCAAGGTACCTTTTCTCATACAGATGCTGAAGTCTGAACAGCACATTTTTTGTCACAACACACACATCAACTTTTCATGTGCACTTGAATCTTTTGCAGAGTCGCCACCTCTCCAGAGAGGACAAAATTTACAGCAGCTGAAAGCTCATCAAATATGTTTTTGAGTTCATTCCACCAGCAAAGCATCATCATTCACATGAAAGACTCCCCAGTAGAGTCGCCAATTTCTGTTGGTGTTTTCCCATGACTAGATGCTTACTCCCAGATTTCCCTACAAGGTAGCCATCAATGATCAACAGGATCTCTGGGCCAGGGGCCAACAGTGTAGGAGATAGACTCTATATTTTATCTCCTCTTCTTCTTCAGGCTCTGCAAAACCTAGGGGGGTATTCCCTACTCAACATCCATGAGGTTATGCATACCAAGGCTGGGATGCTGACAGAAAGCAGATAAGTCCTCCTGTAAGTAGACCAAAACTGAAAGATAAGAGCAAAGGGGCTAGCTTTGGGCCTATTTGCAGTTGTAGACAGAGGACTTGGATCCTAAAACTAATTCTATTGTCTTAATGGTTGTTTTAGAGTTTAATTTTGATTTTATGTTTGGATGCAAAGCTGGACATGGTTATAATACAAACACAAAGCAAGATTGGTGCCTATCTAGGGCCTGGAGTCACTAGACATACACCTGTGAATGATCAGCATGAACAACTAAAACTAGATTTCAGGGGGATACACATGATACCTACCTTATAGATATCTCCCACTATAGAGTATTAAGCTGTCTATACTTATGGCATCCCTATTGCAGTATACCCTTCCCAATATTCAATCTGAAAACAGTTTAATCTACCCCTTGAGCAGAAGTTAGAAGATTAAACATTCAACACAGGAATTCTATGTTCTAGAATCTTAGACATTCCTTGAATACCTAGACTCAGAAGAAAGATACATGCAAAATTGGAGACAGAATTGGCATAACACATGCAAACATAGCATTATTCATATAAGATTGACCATGAAATCAGTGGATTCATGCAAAAACATACAACAGGAGATACATAAACTCACAAGTTTTGCTGCACAGAGCAACCAAATCAGCTGTATTACATTACAAAGCCAAAATGTTCAACTTTCAACAACCTCAAAATGAGTAACACTTCCTTCTTATAACAGCCAAAGAAGCATACCTAGCATTAATTATATGATGGACATCAAAAAATGTCAGATACAGACCCCTAAAGGAATGGCACCCAGAAGTTATTGCTGCATCAGACAGAAAGGACCTCGAGCCTTGCGCCGCCATTTGGAAGTCTTCACTCAAAAATTAGGCAACCCGATCGCTTGAACCATTGCCCATATCTCTGCATTGTCGCCATTAAAGGTCTTAACCACCCGCGTTTCACTTGGAAACTGTCGCTGCGTTTCAAACAGAAGTTCCCACCAAAACGCACTTCTTCGTAGGTTTCAAATATGTAGGGAAATTAATCCCACATGCAAAGTGTGGAAACCCCCTTAGCACTTTAAAAACATGGTCGCACACATAAAAGGTGTCGAGCATTTTGCCCCGCTCAACACACGACCCTTCACCAAATACCCATCGCCATGACATATACCATCGGCCCGCCCCAAAAATCTCGTGCCGAGCTCAATAGTCATACCGATCACACCTCCGCAAGCCACTGTCGGCTAGACAGAGTCTATCGGCCAACCCAAAAGCTTCCTCGCCGATAGGCAAAAGTCACGCCGAAGCCTACTTCACACGCCCTCCATCAGCCAGAGATGAACCATCGGGCTAGCAAGAAACCCCTCTGCCGATATAACAACTCCCACCGATGGCCTTACTATTGCCAAGACAAAGACCATCGGCCAACATGAAATTCCACTGGCCGATAGTATAAGTTACCCCAATGGCCAACCCAAAGCCATCCACCATCGACCAAACCCACGACAGTCAGCCTAACATTTGCTCGCTCACCCGATAGCCAAAGTCATGTCGATGAACACTTCATCAGCGAGACCAAACATACAGTCCAGCTGATGAACAAAGTCACTATGCTCCTGTCGGCCATACCATCCATATTGGCCAAAAACAAACAAAGCTTGCCGATAACAATGATCACCCCGAAATTCCTTTGGCCGATCACACTTGTCTCGCCAATAGACATCGGCCTCCCACCTCCATTGGTATGACCAAAGCCATCGGCCAAACCCAAAATGCCTATGCCGATCTCCAATGTTATGCCGATGAACATCCATCGGCCACACCAAACCTATCAGAGGGACCAAGAAACAGATCGCCGATGATGCCGATCACTCCGATGAACCAAAAACATAAAGCTCCGAACCTTTGAACCTTGAACCAAAAAGGGTTCAACACGGTGGTTCAAAATGATGGTTGAATACTGAGGTTCGCCGGTGAGGTTCAAACCTCAAAAACAATACTTCATCACTGGCGGCCAAATACTTCGAAGTCGACCTGATACACAAAAAACTTAAGCCGAGACCAAAATCACAAAGCTTCGAATTGTTGAACCTTGAACCGTTGAGAAAAGGGTTCAAGTTCAAACCGAAAGTTCGAAGACACAATTGGAGCACTTCAAACAAAAACTCATGCCGACGGACAAAACATGATGACCCTTCCTCAGGAAAGATGATGCGGATGCTACAAAACACTGAAGGGTGCCAAAACTCAGAACTTTTTGGATTTTTTGGGAAGGTGCCTGCATGAAAAATTGTTCAGAAACTGACAATCAATTCAGGCACCAACACTATCAAGTGTAGAATTCAAAATAATCATATCTGAATCATCATCAACACAACTTGAGGATATAAGCTAGCCGACTACATTTTCAAAATCATCTTTCCATATGTCCAAACCTTTTATTTGTCCATCATTATCTAATATGCTTGGCATGACCCTTTTATCCATCTCCTCAATTAATTGTCATTTCTCCTTAAAAAAATTATCGAATTTTAATTGGAAAGCCACTACTTCTTCTAATAAAATCAACATGTCAAGGGCTACTTTTATTTCTGTTGGAGCATCAGAGGCAAACCTTGAACACTTATGAATTTACCTTATTTCTCCAGTTCTAGGTAGCCATAACCTATACATGTTTTTTCAGTTCTCCTTATCCTTCTCATGTTTGTCCTGGGCTGTCCTCAAACTTGAATAAGACTTCCATGTATCATCAACCCTGGCTGTAACCCTAGATAACCTATGGTTAATCAAATTTGTAACCATTTCCTTGACAATGGTCTTCTTCTCATCCTTTACATTTCTTATTTCTTCCTTCATTTCTCTGATCTCTGAGAGCAATGTTTATCTATTTTTTGGAAAAGCTTTTGCAGTATCCACAAGAACTGAACCACTCTGAGTTGAGGTACCGAGAGATAGCAACATCTTCCCCTTATACTTATTCAATTCTGACATTGCCTGTCCATATTTCAATAGAAGATCATCATAATCCTTCTGCAATTTATTTGTGATAGCTTCAACAAATTGTTTTGTGTGAACATTCAAGCTTGCAGCTTGAGGAGCTGGAGTATCTGATACTCTTTTTATTATTACCTCCCCTATCAACTCATTTAAACCAACCCTTGGATTATTATTATTTGGGGCCAATGCCCATATTGCCAAGGTCTCAAATTTAGGGTTGAACCCTATACCAGAGAGTGCTTTATCCACCTGATCATCTGAAATATCTGTGCCCATCCTTGTGACAGTATCAAATGCAATTGCATCCGCCAAAGTCTAATGGGGAAGTAGCATCAAACAACTCTTTTCCACCAAGGCTCTCCCTTCATCAGGAGTAATTTTACTGATATTCTGACTCAGTTCATTTAGCACCCTTTGTGTTATTTCTTCATATTTCTTAGGATTAGCTTCTATTCTTGCTTCTTCCACCTTCATCTGGAATTCTTCATTTCTCACTTTTAACACATACCCCTTAAATTTGGGTGTAGTGACAAAGGCATCATCCTCCAAAAATTGTGCACAGACAAACACTATGATGTCCTCTGTATCAACTTGGTCAATAGAAAGTGACATTCTCAACCTATTATCTAGAGAGGCATAAGGTAATATTCTCTCAAGTGAATTCACCTACTAAGAAATTTCTTGTTCTTTTCCAACTCCACCCTCATCAATTTCCTCCTCCAAGTCCACAATTTGAACTCTTTCTTCTTGCTCTAGATCAATAATTTTTAATTTTTTTGGCTGGAGGTGGCTCAGGAGACTCATTTCTTCTCTTGTATGGCTTAATTGGAGACCTTGGGTCTCTGCTATATGTTGGTCTCTCTTCACCTACAGGGATCCCTTCAATCAAAATCTCTGCATTGGCTAAATTTTTTTGAATTCTTATTATTGGGTGACTCTCATCTGCAAAAGCCCCAGGATATGCAAGATTCAATTTTGGTCTCATTCTCTCCCCTTCCATCATTTCCTGCCACCTCTTCCTTAGTAAATGAATTTCATCCATGGTGGAGCAATTTCTTACCACATCCTCATCAAACACAACCTGATGGAGGAACTGTGGCCTCTTGATTTTAAGTCTTACCTTTGTTGATAAAACTTTCTGGATCAAATGTCCTTGGGTCTTCCAACCCCATCTTGTAAACTTTCAATACTGAATTAATCTGATCCAAAGCATCCTTGTTTGTAGCCTAGAAATCATAGAACTTAGTGGCAGTAGGGAAAAATGACCCTTTCTTCTACAGTCTTAAGTGCTCCTTATCTAACTCATTCAACTGCCAGATAATCTCCAAGTATGCAATTCTCCTAGGCACATATTTTGGCAGTATATGTGGGACTACTTTGCTTCCATAAACCCTAATGCAAGTAGTATGGGTGTGGAGGAACCAATCTCCCCAATTATGTCTAATTCCCAGCTCAAGGGTTCTATCAAATGGTCTAAGAAAATCCAACACATCCCTTGGAATTCTTTCACCTTCAGGCTCCAAAAAAATTCAGCAACCTTCCCACAAAATGCTCTTAAAAGATCACATAATGTGCACTCTCACAGTGCATATCCATCAAATGGGTCCATAATTGGACATGGAGAAGAGTACCATCCCAATCTTGTTCTCGCACATACAAAGCCTGATGCCACAACCCTGTTCCAACATACAAAAACATATGGCACAAAATCTAGAATACCATCTGAACTCTACCTTTGCATCTGCAATACAAAGGTTACTCTTAATTTTCAATAATTTTTCATGCATCTTGTCTGCTACATAGGTTGCATAATCAAATCCCATAGTTGTTGAAATATCTTGTATGTCTGTAGCCAACACCATCATAGGAATTGGAATTTTACCTAATGAGTGTTTCCCTAGTACTTGGCACAGAGTGTGGTAAGATTTTCCAAAATAAAGCATGAACTAAGAGACATCAAAAGGATCCTCCTCACTGTCTGAAATTCTAATCAATTTTCCATCAACCCCCCTTTCTCTGTGCTTAGGCAATTTGAGGACTATGTATGCACGTCGGACCTTCTTGTATTCATCCCTTAGGATGGTGAAATCAATCCTCTTGTTAGTAGCGGGGTTTAGGCCAAACACCTTCGTGACGAACACCTTTCTCATCCTGATCATTATTTCATTATTCCCTACCCTAACAGCCCTGGAGGCAGTATCATATCTTTGTGTAGCAACCCTTACAAGATCCTAGTTTCTGAATACATTCCGGCACACCAACTTTGGTAAATCCAAACCTAAAGCATTGCACACAGGGTCTTTGTAATCCCTCCTATCATACCAGTGTTTAAACAAATTCCACCCTAGCACAGGCAATAGAGCATCCTAGCATCTAGAACACAAGTCCAACAATTTATCATTTGGCCAACCTGGGCCATATACATTCACTGGCCTTCTTGAAGACTCAGGCAATTGAATCATTAAATCTTCATCTAGACTCCTCTTAGAAGTCCAAGGTTGGCTTGACTGACTCATCTTTGGAACAATACTTCACCAAACTAGGGTTTTTTCTTTCTTTTCTTCTAAGAATGCTCAAAATTCCCTCAACAAAGCAGCAATTCAACTCAAACAAACACAACATTCAAGAACAACTTACTAGTTTTGGTCGCAGAAACTCAAATTCACAATATCTTCTCACCCAATTATTTACTGCTCATAGGAATTCTTTTTGTGCTCATGAAAATGCCAAGAAAACCCCAACCTTTGAATTTAACTAAACTTGCAAAATAGGGCTTCCTACATAAATGTGCGTCTTTTTGACCATTACTACAAATTCATGATGCAGGGGCACCTTCCAACGACTACACAAAGAATTTAAATTTTGGTCATTGATGTAAACTTCATACTGTGAGATTGGCGGCCTTGAAATAACTGCTAGATTTGAAAATCTAAGCCCTTATGTGAAAAGTCACCAACCAATCAAATTATTCCATCTCAAACGTACCCTTTTTGCTGACTTTCCAATTTTATGTCACTTGGCCACGTAGCAATCATTTCGCAATCGCGTAATAGAAAGTTGGCCACCTCCTTTTGGCTCTGTGGGTGCATGCTAAAGCTTCCACGTGGATCCCCACCACGTAATCCTTCTTCTTTCTTCTGGGAACCGACTATGTGTCACCATCTCGCAGTAGGGTATAGAACCTTTCTTTCTAACAAGATTCTCTTGCAAGGATGTGCTACCGTCTGATCTTTAATACCTATGGCCCCATTATTTTACTCAATCCTTCAACACCTGGCACCATCTTCTTCATTCAAAAGCATTGTCGATACTATGGTTGTAAGCCATGATACCATTAACACTTGTCTTCACCTCGCAGCCCCACAGTGCAAACATAAAGTCAGCCTCAGTGGTGTGCGGGCTTGCAATATCTCGCCAAGTGGCACCTTCGGACCCCTATAGGAACATAAGACCTAGAACCTTAGGACACACATGACTTGATGAGTTACAAAAGGTAACCCAAGACCCGAGGCCAATTAACACACGATAAAAAAGACATAAGTTTGCAACTTAACTGACTGGGAACCTAGGCTAAGAGGTCAACAACAAAATAGAACATAAAGTAAGATTTTGACCATAAAGCTTAGGGTTTCAAGGAAAACAAGGAAAGTGTTTATGAAATTGACTCAAAAATGTAAAACCTAAGCAGGTACCACCATGGTCGAAGCACATCAAACACACCAAGCACATAGAGCTAAGGCATACCCAAAGCTTGGAGGACTATTTCTAGCCACCAATCTCAAGTAAGCACTAGAAAACACATGAAAGTCATGCAAGACACAATGAAGATAGTGAAAAGCATAGAAAACATGGAGAATATAGTGAAGCACGCAATACACAAAGAAGACATGAGAGAAGTCATGCAATACACAAAGTATACATTGATTTAACAACTAAACAAATCCTAAACTAAGGGGCAGAGGGATCTCATCGCTACGTGCCTTTAGACTGCCAAAAACATACAAAGCAAAACCCAAAATGTGGAGGAAGATCATTTCTACGCGCCTTTAGACCATACCAAGGGGAAGACACACCAAAAAAAATCCATATGTGGAGGGAGCTCATCGCTACGCACCTTTAAACCACACCAGGGGGAAGACACATGGAATACACGAGCGCTGCATAGTATGCCATAGACACACTATACGTCTTATACACAACAAACATGGGCAATGGGAAGGACATTATTGCTAATTCCCACCATCTAAAACACATTTCAAACACACCTAACGATTGAGCTAAGCTGCCACAACCGCTAAAGACACGCTTAAGGGTGAATGACTCAAGATCCAACCCCACCTCCGCAAAGAACTTTGTATACAAGGATGTGCACTAGCTCAAGAGATGCACCATCTTGCCTTCCGCAGAAGGGCTTTGTATACAAGGGTGCACACTAGCTCAAGAGATACACCATCCCACCTCCTGATGAGTGCTTCTAAACATGCTTTGTTAGTGCAAAGATAATCAAGTAGATACCATTATATATGTCCCCACCTTAAGGTGGTCGATACCACTTACCGATATCAAACACATAATAAGGTAGAGTGAAAACACACAAGGGAACAAGAGCTTTCACAAAGCCCATGTCCCCAAAGATGACATGTGCCATGATCAATGAATGTTCCCACAAACATATTGATATTATTTGCTAAGATAATCAACAAGATATAAACTTTGGTTAGAAAATATGACTCTAAGATAATAGCCAAATCAATTCATAGAATCTATGCATAAATCATGTATTAGATGATATTAAAGACCAAGGCTATACTTGCAGGTTCGGAACTGAGTATAGCCATTGGGCTATACTGCATGTATCTTGGAACTCAGTGTAACAACAAGGTGAGATACAAAACCATCCAAAGTGCGTTGAAGCAGATTGAGAGTATTGCAAATGTTTGTTATGAAATGATACATCACATAGAGTGATTCCACTAGTCAAGCGTCGGATATATATATCAACCCCATCTTCATATATGGACTGGGACCATTTTTGCTTTTCTTGCTGAAGGGACACATGATCCTTATTAGTATTTGTTTGTTTTCATCATCCGCTGACTAGGTAGAATCACTGAAGAATGGAAACAATAAAAATGAGAGAGGAGACAAGAGTGACTTAGCAACACCACATAGGAGGATGCCCCCAGAAAACACCTTTTGCAATGCTATGCCCCCAAGGCACAACACACAACAACAAAATAGAGGAGAGAAGAGTAGAAGAATGGAGAAACAAATAGAATAATGGTCATAACAGAGGCAGTCTACTTGTAGCCTTGACCTTACAAGACTATCAAGGGTCATCCAAAGAGACCAAAACAACATAACACAATACGGGGGAACACAACACAACATGATATCATAGCATATATATCTAAGAGGAGGCCAAGATTGTGATCATCTTAGAATGATGCTCCATCCAGTTTGGTAAAATGTGTGAGAAACTCATACCTGTTTGATTGTCATTGCCAAAATAATTATGCGGTGTATTCTTTCCAACACCCTATATGTTTGAACTCTCGTGATGTTTGCGATGAAGGGAATCATTACTTGTTCCTACGGATGATGCCCACCTTGTTCTTTTCTGGTCCTTTGCTTTCTTATTTTGATTTGCTTGAAAAAGGAGTCTTTTGTGATGAAATGGGATACTTTCCATCATGACAACTTTTTATTGCTTAATGTTATCATATCGAGGTTGCTCAATTTGCGTATTTGGTGTATTTTGGTTATCTCATGATCCTTGAAGGGATAATGGTGGAGGAACCCCAACATAGATACCTTTCCCTCGTGGACAAGGTGAATTTTCAGTCATCTCCTTATCCACTTCTATCATGCTAATTATTTCATCATAGTCGAGGTAGTCATCCTCCTGCTCTGTTGTATTTTGTTCTACCATATTTTTGTCTTTATGCTTAGGAAAAGGATTAGTGAAGATCTATAAATTTTGATTCAGAGGGGCAATTGACTTATTTCCATTGTCATTCACACCATTTACCTGTATTATATTAGAATCAATGAGGTCTTGAATTTCATGTTTAAGATGCATACATCGTTCAATATCATGTCCTGGTGAGTGGTGATAGTGACAGTAAGCATTGGCATCAAATCAAAGTCCTTGTATCTTGTTTCTATCGAATGGTTTAGCAGGAGGAAGCTTCAAAAGATTGTTGTTTACTTCTTGATTCATAATTGATTGAAGAGAGTCGAATAATGGAGTAAACTGTCTATGTTGTTGTCTGAATTGGAATGGTGCCGATTTAGGATTATTGATAGCGGACACTTGTGATTCAAAATTAGTCGAATGTTACCCATTAATCTTGATGAAACTCTTGTTGTTCCTCTTAAAGTTTTTTTTAGATGTTCCAGCTATGGATTGACCAACTTGAGCTGATGAGTTTTGATTCTCATACTAACTAGACGAAAGCTGGTAATCGCGAAGAGTTGTGCATAAATGTTGAAAATATCTATACTTCATCAAGAGGATTTTATCATGGATGTTAGGTTGTAGATTCATAATGAATATCTTCTCAACATCCTCATATGTAATCAAATATTGTATCTATGTGAAAAGAGCTTAATATTGATTGATGAACTCAGTTAACTTTTCCTTCTGTCCTTATTTACAATGAACTAAATCAATCAATGAGACTGAAGGTCCAATATTTTCTTGGAAATGTTGCAAGAACTGATCAATAAGCTATGAGAAAGAGTGTATTGAATTCAGATGTAATGAACAGAACCATTCCAAAGTAGCATCTTTAAGGGATCAGGGGAAGAGCTTTCCTAGTAAGTCCTCTTCAAAAAAGAAATCACTACACATAGTCGTGAATGCTACCACATGAGTATTAGGATCACCTTTACCACTGTACTTTTCAAAGCAGAGAGTCTCAAATTTATCAGGCATTTGAGCTCTTAGGATTGTAAAAGATAAAGGAATTTGAGCATGGTATGCCGGTATATTAGGTTGAGATGAAGCATTGGTCAAATTTATTACTTTCTGCTATCATGATGTCATACTTTGCAAGAGTTGGTGTGTATGGAAAATTGATAAAATCAAAACAATCAAATAAAAAACCCATAACATAAAGAGAATTAATCTAAATAAAAGCCATTATCAATAAATCAAATGAAACAAGAAAGCTTTTACCTAGATTTGTGTTGTTCTCTTTGTCGAAATGTGTATTGCTCAATAATGTTGCGAAACCATGTTTGCAACAAGGAAGTGTAAGTGCTCAAAGATCAATGTCAAAAGATCGTAAAGTTGCTCAATCGATGTGATGTATACTCAAAGTTCTATAAAGGATGCGTGAGAATAAGTGATCGAAGAGGATTTGTGAAGGAGATGAGGGAGGTTTATATAGGTTTCAAACATGATTGATCAACGGTCCAGATAATTTAGAAGAATCAACAAAGGAGATAAAACAAATAACCATGATGAATGTGCACACGACATGTGTCAATTCATAAGGATATTTATATTAAGATATGATGAAAACAAGATTGATTGAATAGATTACTCAACTTGTAATTTTGCCTTTTTTAGAGTTCTAAAAATAAGACTGATTGTGCACATGAGTTAACAATATATTTTAAGAGGAATTGGAAGATAACTGAAATTAAATAAATAAATTTATTTAATTGATTGTGCATAAGAGGAATAGAAGATTATAAATAAAATATTTGATTTTATTTATTTTTAGAGGATTGAGATAATTTAAATAAATTTGCATGATTTATTTAAATTTAGAAGAACAATTGATTTAATTAAATAATGTAGAATTATTTAATTGTAGATAAGAGAGAATTTGTGAAGAATTAATTAAATAATTGGGTTTATTTAAGTAATGTAGACTTGAAATTTTGGACAGAGGATAATGATTTAATTAAATAATAAAAATTATTTAATTTTGTCAGAATATAGAGGATTTTAATTAAATTAATTAAATAAAAGAATTTATTCAATTAATGTCAAAATTATGTGATTTGGAAGAAATAGATGAAAATAATTAAATAATTAGATTATTTAATTAACACCGAATGCAGGTGATTAGAAGAATTGATGAAATGCAAGTGGTGCGACGACATGGTCATTTTAGGGTGTCTACATTTTGCCCCTCTTTGATGCAATGCAGTTTATAGCGTTGCGTCAAAAAAACTGATTGTTGAAGACATGATGCAATTTTTGATGCCCCAGTGTAGCTAGTTGCCCCGACGTATTCCCCCTCAAGCGGGAAGATAGGGAAGTGACAAAAGAACTGGGTTGACACTTGACTTAGAATATTGCGTGACAAGGTAGAAAGAAAAGCATAATGGGGTGGGAAGAGAAAAAATGTGGGAGGGACACTAAAAATAGGTCCCAAGGGGACCACACACCTCATTTGCACACTAAGAGTTTGCTAAATTTAGAGTGTAGAGCCTCCAAGCTTAGTGTGTGAGAGTTGAGTAGAGAAGGAATTGACAGCGAGGAGAGATGCCAATCCCAGCGCATAGGCATCGGGCGGAGCTGGTGCAGACGTATAGGAGACCAGCACGAGCTCCAGTAGCGGTAAGTGCCCAAAAACCTCTTTGTAATTGGCATTTTAGGTCATCTTTTAGGGTTAGGTCTAGGTGGGTCCTTAGGTTAGCCAAAAGCGCCGCAGGGTGGAATGGCGCATCTGGTAGTCAGTCTAGGTGCTTTTGGCGTGCTAAAGCGTGGTTGGTAGGGTAGTACAGTGCGTTTGGAAATAACTCAGTGCTCTTAGTTTTTAGTTGTCACGCCGCAGCGTGGTTGGTAGCAAGCTGCAGCGCTCTTGGTAGAGCAGTGCAATGCAATTGGTTGAGTAGTTAGGCGCAGTCAGTAGGGGAGGAGAAAAAAATTGGTCACCTTTGCAAATACAGTAAGGCGCAGGTGGGGGCACAATGAAGTGCACCTGTGTGAAACAGGTCACTTTTGGTATGGACAGTAAAGCGCTAGTGTTGAAACATTAAGGCGCGTGTGGCAGAATAGTGTAGCGCACTTGCTTAAAGCAAGGCGCTTTTGGTAAAATTAGAAGGGTGAAATAATTAGGGTTGACTTAGGGGTTGACAACCTAGGGGTTGACCACCTAGGTTAGAGAAGTGCCGAATCGGTCTCAGGGTTTGCGTCATAGGGTAGATGTTGGTAGGACTTTGGAGAAATGGTAAAAGGTCTAACAAGTGGTTTTGTGGATGCAGAGGATGATGCCGTCGCTGATGTCGAGAGAGCGACACCACCCTATTGCACACGAGGTGGTACAACTGACATGGGAGGAGGATGCATTCCTAGAGTACATGGGATTGTGGCATGTGGCACACCTTACACACATTAGGGTGAATCTCGCCCTAGTGACAACAGTCGTGGAGAGATTCCACAGTGAGACATGTTAGTTTCACTTTCTGACAAGGGAGGCTACAGTGACACTGGTGGATGTGTATCGCATCCTCAGGATTTGGATTGATGGGGAGCAAGTTGATTTCGACCCCGCACGAGGCGAGGCAGGCTTGATAGAGGTGTTCTGCATAGATGACCTGAGGATAGATGACAGCGAGATTTGGTGGGCAGACGTACTGAGACTCTGCGACAGGATTAGATGGATTGTGTCCTCACTGATTGGCGGCTTCCTGTGCCCAGACAAGTAATTCAGAGGATTATCTGTAGGATGGGGCACTGTACTATCTAGGATTTTTACACATGGCACTCAGTATGCATGGGGCCCATGTGTGCTTGGGTAGCTATATCGCGATATACACGATTGTTTCTACAGGAGAGGCCAGACTCTCTCAGCAGGGGTGACTCTACTATAGGTGTGGGTGTGGGAGCACATCCCAGTGATCAGACCTATTATGTAGCGCCATCGAGAGAGGGGGCAGCCCTATGTATTTCTATATGAGGGAGTGATTACACATAGGCAGCTTAGATCTATTAGCCACTGGAGGCGACAGATCGACGAGATGGACGTGTTCGTTTGGAGGCCATGGTTACTATGTGAGGAGTGGGAGGACGAGCATGAGTAGCTGATGTACTGTCGACAGGCTTGAGACTTATTTGGGAGATGGACAGATACTATTAAGAGATACCTACCAAAGTGGGTACTCAGACAGTTTGGACTACCACAGGGATTGCCAGTTGGGGAGGCAACCCATGTGAGGACACGGAGGGAGATTGGGGACTGGGATGCCGAGATTCTAGTGACTACAGCCTTGGCAGAGGTACGAGGACTTGTCCTAGTGAGATGGGACTGGGACATAGGACTAGCAGACCCAGGTACTTTACCTAAGTACGACAGGTACTGGCAGACAAACAGGCCAGTGAGACTGACGACACCAGGTGTGGCAGGGGCAGTGGGGGAGGTACTAGTCCCTGGTGTGGAGGCTAGGATGAGACGACAAGCCAGAGAGGCAAGACAGCAGGCAAGTGGAGAGGCCAGAGGCCCACAGGCAGATGTAGAGATGGTGGAGGCGGAGGACCTAGTCGTAGAGACCGATTTATAGTGGGTCGAGCGGCTACTATAGGAGGAGATAGCCCGGAGGACATGACTAGAGCTCCAGATGGTGAGGGTTAGGAGAGACAGGGATGTAGCGAGGGCAGAGGTGAGACAGGCCGAGGGCCTAGCACAGGTGCAGACATAGATAGTAGCAGCGACACGGGCAACCCTGGTACAAGCATAGTCACAAGCACAAGTGCAGGTACAAGTACAGGCACAGGCATAGGCTGCACCCGCACCGTCAAGGGATGATGGGCAGTTAGCCTAGGTGACTAGGGAGAGGGACGTAGAGGTACAACTGCAGTTGACAGCAAAGGCCACACTACAGAGAGTGAGGCGGGAGAGAGATGAGGTACACCGTGCATTAGGTGCCGATCAGAGGACACTATACAGCGAGCTCATCTGTGTGCAGGGAGAGCTAGTGTCAGCAGGTAGAGAGGCTGAGTACTACCAAGGACTCTACGTTGGTGTGATGCCAGTAGCTCAGTAGGCACCTAGTTACAAAGAGAGGAGCAGGTCCGGAGCATCCGAGTCTCACAGGACAAGGCAGTCATTGTCCTTAGTTAGAGGACCCTTTGTGCCACCAGGGGGAGGAGGACCAGCAAGGGGCCTGGACTGAGTATAGGTGGAGGACAGGGGCCATAGCAAGAGGGCAGCTCTACCCACTAGAGCATGCACATTGTACATTGTATCATGTTGTACCAGTTTTGTATCATGATGGACACTTATATTTTGACTGATGCCTGTGTGCATCCTGATGTATATTTTGCGGGCTCTTGATAGCCTTGATGTACTTTATTGATGTATACATATGGACTATGGATGCAAACGCATACAGTTTGTACTTTGATGACCTTCACATGATATATATGATGACATATTATGCTTACTGATTTTCATGCTTTTGTGTATGCACTTCTTGATGACCTGGATGTGATGATATGTATGTATGATTATGGATTTATGTGATGACGCATATTGCTTATATGATGCTTATAGATGTATGATGATATAGATGCTATGACATGTGATATCTAACATGTGGGTTTTGCAAATATGCACCAAAGAGAAGAAAAGAGGAGCTAAAAGAGAGAGAATGTTGATCGATCATTGCTTTGAAAATGATATAAGGCCATGGGTAAATGGATGGGAAAATGATCATCTTGTTGCATTGGTTTCACAATTGTATAGAAAGAGCTATCCTTATTTTTGATATAGCACGTGGATAGTTTGCCACCAAGGTATTAAATACCAAGGTGTTGTAATATCTGAGTGCGTGGACGTTGACTCTGCAAGCACGTGGTTTAAACTTAGATCCCTTAGACATAATATGACCTTGTTGGTACATGTGAATGAGCCATAGTCTTGAACATGAAATAAACTTCAATATATGTAAATGTAAGAAGTAATATTAATATGTAAGATGCTAGGTCATAACACACACAAGATAAATATGCTGCCAAGAAAGCTGCTAAAGATCATTCCTCAAACACGGCACACAAAAGCAATGACTATGCCCCCAATCCATACTGTATCGCAACGTACCAAGATTATAGACAAATCAGGGTAACTTTGAATAGGTAATGGATAAAGGAACAAAAGATAAACCATAAAGAAAATTGACTGACTTACAAAGTAAACATATAGCCAACATATTCTCTTGCCAAAGATGTTACTTAGGATAGATTGGATAGGAAAGATAACAGCCTTATCGTAGGAGTGATGTGTCCGTTAAAGGGGGCTATCTACCTAAAAAGACAATGCCTTGCTGCAGGAGATGCTACCTGTTGTAGGAGACGCATGTGTTAGTCTCGACTATGGAACATTCCACAGAAGACAAGCTTGTGGATTTGGTGCTTTGGTTAAGCTGGACTTAGCTAATGTTGGCAATCGATATGCAGGACAGTAGATGACTCTAGAAGTAAGCTGCTTTGCTTTAGGCTTTGCTAAGGACTTTTGCTTTGAAAGGATGCACTAGTTTGTTATTTTGCTGCCTAAGTTAGTCAAGTCAAGGTGAATGGATTTTGATAAATGGAAGACTAGAAAGATGACAGGTCAATGGATTCAAATGGGTGAAGAATGATGAATTGTATGTGCCTGAGTACTGGATATATCCTTTGTATTCCAGACTGCCTACATACCCTGTATCCACGGGATCAAGGCACATTACGAGGAAATATGAAAGATGATAATATGTAGTTCTGGATAGACTGATGAGATGGGTCAAGGTGGTGAGGAGGAGATCTTATGTACCTGAGTACTGGAAACTTCCTTCGTATTCCAGACTGCCTACATACCCATATGCATGCGATCAAGGTACTTTAAGATTGAAATGAGATGATATGTAGTTTTGGTTGGTGTGATGATGTAGGAAAAGTGTTGGGAAGATAACAGCCTTATCGCAGGAGCGATGTGTCCATTAAAGAGTGTTATCTATGGAAAGGAGAATGATTAAAGTGCTTTGCGAACCACGAACAAGGAACCACTCCTAGACCTAGGTTAAGGAAGGAATTGCCCCTATTCTAGTAGAGGAATTTGCATGTATGACTGATGAAGAAGACATAGAAAGTTTTGGCCTAGGACAAGATAGTGATAACTATTGACATAGATAAAGACGTGGGATAACGACAGTGGACACTGACCAATTTCCAAGCTATACTAGATAGGGAGATGGAAATGCAAACAATGTCAATGGTTTTATTATGGATGGATGGATGAAGCTTGTTGTGAAATGGACATGGAATGAACAGGACTCGATAGATGATGGACGCTAACTCTACACATAGTGCCTATTTGCCAGGTTTTCACTATGGTACTTATCCAAGGCGCCTGTTTGCCAGGTTTTCACCAAAGGATGGATTGTTTTGTTTTTTTGTGTGTGTGTTTTTTTTTTTTTTGGTATACTCTGAGGATCAGGCATAGAACTTCTTGAGATGAACACTATTAAGTGGCTCATCTAGAGGAATGCCATTAGGTGTAGCTAAAGTAGAAGCTCTTGATCCATATGCTACTGTGACAATAAAGGGACCTAACTAGTTAGGCTCAAACTTGCCCTTCTTTTCTCGGTCTGCTTGATTTTTCTGATTCTCTTTGAGTACAAGATTACCAACTTGAAACTGTCTTTCTTTGATCTTTTTATTGTAATTACGCCAAAGGCAGTTTTGATAGACATGGAGATGATTAAGCATGGCAAGGTACCTTTCATCTAGTAGTTCTAGCTCAGCTAATCTGGAAGTGCAATATTCCTCTCCGCCGATCAGGTTTTGCATGGATACTCTGAGGGATGGGATCTCAACCTCTATAGGTAGGATGGCTTCTAAGCCATACAACAAGGCATATGGTGTGGCACTAATTGGTGTTCTGATACTAGTGCGGTAGGCCCATAGGGCGGGATTGAGTTGCAAGTGCCAATCACGATCAGCTTCATTGACCATTTTCTTGAGGATTTTGAGAATGGTTTTATTGGAAGCCTTAGCTTGGCCGTTACTCTGTGGATAGTAGGGAGTTGAAAAGTGATGTTGGATATTGTATTGTATGCATAAGGCATAGACATCTTGATTCTTGAATGGTCTCCCATTATCAGTAACAATGGCTTGGGGGATACCATACCGGTAAATGAGGTAGTTTAGGATAAACTTGGCTATTTTCTTACTAGTGATATAGGTCATGGGAATGGCTTCAACCCACTTCGTGAAGTACTCAATGGCGGTAATAATGAATTTATGGCCATTGGATGAGGATGGGTGGATTTGTCCTACGAGGTTGAGACCCCATTGAGAAAAAGGCCATGGAGTAGTCACAGGCTGTAGTTCATGAGCTGGTGCATGAATTAAATCTCCATGTTGCTGGCATTGTAGACACTTCTTAACAAATTGTAAAGCATCATGCTCTATTGTAGGCCAGTAATAACCTGTTCTGAGTATCTTCTTAATGAGATTAAGACCGATAGAATGTGCGCCACAGACACCTTCATGTATGTCTCATAAGGTAGCTTCAGCTTCTTCCCCGTTAAGACATTGTAAGAGGATACCATCGAGACTCCAGCGATATAGTGTATCACCCAGAATGGTGTAACAGGAGGATCGACGGATAAAGTTTTTGTGTTGGGTTGATGATAGTTCAGAGGGAAAGGTATGATTTTTAAGGTATTCATAGATTTCTTTGTACCATGGGGAATTGGGACCAACAAGTTCGCAGATGATTTCAGTAACTGGAACATCGACGGCTGGTATCAACAACTGCTTGATCAAGAATTCACATTTCTGTGTATTAGCAGGCATGTCTATAAGTGACCCTATAGAAGCCATAGAATTTGCAGCCTTGTTATGCTCTCTTGGAATTTGCTCAAATGTGATGCTAGAAAAGTGTGGTTTGTAGGCATCCACTAGTTGCCTGTAGGGGATCAGCTTTTCATCTTTTGTTTGGTACTCATCTGTGACTTGGTGAATGACTAGTTGTGAGTCTCCATATACCTATAATTCTGTGATGTCCCATTGAACTACTGTATTGAGACCTATGAGGAGTGCTTCATACTTGGCAATGTTGTTGGTGCAAGGGAATGCAAGCCGATATGACTTTGGAATATAGTCATTTTGAGGTGTGATAAATAAGATGCCAGCCCCTGATCCATGCTTTGTAGGAACCATCAAAATACAACTTCCACCTTATTGAGTCAGAAAGAGTGAAGAGATTCTCATTCAGAAAGTCTGCTACTATAGGGCATGTATCTGTCATGGGTGCTTCTGCTAGTTGATCTGTTAGGGCTTGTCCCTTGATTGCTTTACGATCCATATACTCAATGTCGAACTCACTAAGGATCATGACCCATTTAGCTAGTCTGCCTACGAGAGCTACTTTCGCTAGTAGATACTTCAATGGATCAATTTTTTCTATGAGATTTGTGTGTTGGTTTAGCATGTAATGCCGCAGCTTTTGGGAAGTGAACACTACTGCTAAACAAGCTCTTTCCATTAGTGAATAATTGAGCTCATATCCCACCAAGGTTTGACTGATATAATAGATTGCATGCTCTTTTCCTAACTCATCATGTTGTGCTAGCAGGGCCCCTAGGGCCGAAGTTGTAGTTGAGATGTATAATATCAAAGGTTTATCAGCAACTGGTGGAACCAAAATAGTAGGTGTAGCTAGATACTCTTTGAGCTGATCAAATGCTTCTTGACACTTATCATCCCATCAGAATGAGACATCCTTTCGGAGCAAGTGTTGAAATGGTTGACATTTATTTGCTAGTTGTGAGATGAAACGCCTAATGGACTGCAACCTTCCTTGAAGGCTCCTTAATGCTTTGAGGTTCTTTGGTGGAGGCATCTCCACTATAGCCTTGACTTTTGCGGGGTCTACTTCGATGCCTCTATGAGATACAATGTATCCCAACAACTTCCTTGATGTTACACCAAAGACACACTTCTTTGGATTAAGGCATACTTGGTATTTCTCAAGCCTGTCAAAGATCTATCCTAGAACTTGTATGTGATCTACCCTAGAAGATTTAGCTAGTATGTCATCCACATAGTCCTCCATGATATGATGAAAGAGATCATGGAATATCACTGTCATTGCTCTTTGATAGGTTGCCCCTGCATTCTTTAGACCAAATTGCATGACACACCAACAATAATAATCCCACGAACATGTAAAGGTTGTTTTATGTTGATCTTCTTCTGTTATCCTTATCTGATTGTAGCTTGAGAATCCATCCATGAGAGAAAGCATTTCATGACCTGCTGTCAAGTCCACTATGAGGTCAATGTTCAGTAGTGGAAAGTCATCTTTGGGACATGCTTTGTTAAGATCTCTAAAATCATTACACATGCGGATGTGCCCATTGGGTTTAGACACGGGTACAATGTTTGAGACCCAATCTAAATAGTCAATAGGTCGGATGAACTTTGCATCTAACAACTTCTGTATTTCCACTTTTACTAAGAGAGCTATATGTGGGTGCATCTTCCTCAGCGTTTACTTGACAGGTTTAACTGTTAGATCTACTGTGAGATAGTGAACCACTAGCTTAGGGTCTAACCCTAGCATATCAGCATAGGTCCACGCAAAGTTGATGGTTCTCTGTAAGAAGACTTTGTTAAGATTCCTGTGCTCTGTTTCTAATAATGATGCTGCCAGGAATGTGGTCTTTGGATTTTGCTCTGTACCAAGGTTTATCTCTGTAGAATCTTCCACTAGGAGAGTTGACTTCTCTTGATACTTACATGGTAGGGGAAGGTCAAATCCTCTATCCTCAAGTGCCACAATTAGGTTTTCACCGTTGGATACGTCCTTTGTTTTTACCATTTTATGATCGGGAGGTGCCACGGTGTGGTTTTCACCTAGAGATTTTTTTTTGTTCTTACTTTTGTGACTGGAGGATTTCATATTCTCACCAAAATAAGTTGTTGGCTCTAGTTCCATTACAAAACCTACTTTATGATTGCCAAGAGGGATACCCTCCTGAAATCCCATGAACTCAGCTATAGCTTCGTCATTCTGAAATACATATATAATGGGGGACCCTTGTTGGTCCCAATCGATAAGTTCGGGATAGACAAGTGTTACTTTCTGGGTGTTTGTGGTGGATGTTAGGGATACAGATGATAGCATAAATATGGAGGATTCTGTAAATAGGTCAGTCAGATGGAGGGAAGAGTCATCGATGGTATCCTCATTAGACGTTGAATCTACGAGAGAATTTTCAGCCACCTTGTCGAGGATACCCTCGATGTCCAAGGCATGCAGTACCTTTCTACCAAATCCTAACCCCTTCTTGTCTAGTTTCTTTGTCACACTAATGGGCTCCATTGTTCCTTGATTATGTTTCCCAAGGCCACCTTTGCCTTTATAGCCCATGTTTTTGACTATCCTTAAGTCATTGCCATATTGCTTGACTGGTATTGTGACCAGTTCTTTCTCCTTGTAGAGCCAAGAAGAGATGTCTTCAATAGTTTCCTCTTCCAATAATTTTCCCTGTTGGAATTGGGTTAAAGATGCTGGGGGAGGAATAGTTGCCTTTTTAGTTGCTTTGGCAATGGGTAGTTGGCCATAAGATTTAGGGGATAAAGGCATCCACCCTACACAACAAGATTTTTAGATATCATAAGTTCTAAAGCCTATATCACAGACGTGAGCTTTGATTTTAGGAAGAGGATTAGGTTCACTTGTAGAGGCTTGTGTCAGATTTTCAGGATCGACATATACTGGGGATTCAAGGGCTTTGTCATTTTGAGGCACTTGGTTGCAATTCTTATAACTGCCTTGCAAGACATGGCAGAATTCAAAAGGATTAGGGTCACCTAGGATAGTTATCTCTGTACCATTGAATGGGAACTTTAGAGACTGATGGTACATGGAGGGAACAACTTTCATTGCATGGATCCATGGGCGTCCTAGGATAATGTTGTATGGTAGCTCAATATCAAGGACTTGGCACCTAGTTTCAAGCATGACGGGGCCCAATTGTATAGGCAAGTGGATAACACCTTGTAAGCGGCGCTCAACATCATCATATCCCTTGATTGTAATACTTTGATCAATGTTGACATGATCCTCAGAGTATCCCAATTGCTTAAGTAACTTTAAAGAATAGATGTTGAGACCAGCACCACCATCTATGAGTATGCATTTGATTTTGCACTTATGGATGAGAACTTTAATATGAAGGGCATCATTGTGACATGGATCATGGGATGGAAGGTCTTTCTCAGAGAAGACCACATTGTAGGGTGAAGCAATGTTACCTACTATAGCTCATAAATCCATGACCTCTATGTTGTTAGGAACTGAAGACTCTTGTAGGGCTTTTTCTAGCACAACTTTATGTGCGGGTGATGACCATAGAAGATCCAAGATAGAGATCTGTGCTGGCATTTTCCCTAGATGTTTGACAAAATTATAATCGGATTGAGTTGGGAGACTGGGTGTAGGACCACGAATGGTGACATGACCACAACGAGTTGTAACAGCACAATCTGTAGATTTGCCTTTGATTGTGAGGGTAGACACTCGACTCTCTTCAAAATGACCCACAATGGAGTCAAAGGAAGTGGAAGCATTATTAACACCTTTACCTTTATCTTGAGGAGGAGGTGGACCATGGTGAGGGAATGGTTCCTTGTACATGTTGAGGTCTTTGTTCATCTGTTGAGCTGGTGGTTCATCCTCAAAAGAGATTTGGTTGCGCTCAATGAGATTTTGGATTAGGTGCTTTAGTTTCATGCATGATGCGGTTCTGTGCCCTTTGCTCCTATGGAATTCACAGTATTCATGTTCTTTGTACTGTGCATTTTTGTAAACCGATTCGTCATATGGGGGAGCATCGGGTAAGGTGATGAGGCCTTTGTGTAAAAGCTTCTGTAGGATAGACTCTATGGGCTCTCCTAAGGGAGTGAATTGATGCCGCGGAGGGTAATCTTGTTGAGGCCACTCTTGTTGTCATTTTTGTTGGTTTTGATATGGTTGTCTTTGTTGTTGCTGTTGTTGAGGGGGAGGTTGACTTGGTTTGGATAGCTGAAGTGGTGTCTGCAATGTTTGGACATGTTTAGAATCGACCACCCCATCGTTGACCACATTTTCATTTTTGTTCCAAAACTTTGGTTTATCATCTGTTTGTTGTTGAGGAGCATTGTCTTTAGTTTCTTTGAAGATTTTGACCACGCCTTTAGCAATGAGGGCCTTTTCAATGTCGATTCCCTTGTATGTAATTTCGTCAAAGGTTATAGCACTAAGAATTTGTAAATGAAAACCTAACTCTTGGTTGAGGTTCTGCACAAATATGCTAACAAGCTGTTTTTCAAGTATCTTGAATGGGAATTTGCTATCCATTTGTCTCCATCATTGAAGGAAAGAAATGAAAGTTTCTTAATTTTTTTGTTTGTTGTTGCATAGATCAGTCATGGAGATCTCATGCTGCGTTGTAGGAGAAATGGGTGGTAAATTTCTCTGCAAGTTTGTTAAAAGATTTGATACCCGTGGGTAAATGGGAGAACCATTCTATAGCTTGACCTCCAAGACTACAAGGAAAGAGACGCATAAGATATGTGTCGTTATGTGAGACCTCGAAGCAAGCTAGATAGAATTCCCTGAGATGGTCTTTTGGGTCTCCTTTTCCTTTGTATTTATCAAATTTGGGAATAGTGAAATTTTGAGGAAAAGGGATCATGGGTAATGACCGATCAAAAGGATAAGGACACACTTCTTCTAATGAGGTCTTCTTGGTGTGGCCAAACGTAAGATCAGATAGTTGTTGAACTTCCATGATTTTTAGCTCCATCATTGTGGGAGGGGTTGGAAACATCTCCTGTTGTCCTAGAAGTGGTTGTTGTTGCCCATACGGAAGATTGTAGTGTAAGCCATGGGCATTAGTGCTATAAGGGTCGTATGTGTTGTATGTTGGGTTTAGATTGGGTTGGAATTGGATGCTTTGATTTGGAGGAGGTGGGGGCAGTGCTAGGTAAGAATGTAATCTTTGTGATGGTCGAAAAAAAGAGTTTGGTGGCGGAAAGCTAAAGTTTGTTGGGTTAGGTTGCGATTGTAGAACACAGCTTTGGGAAGTTTGGTTTTGGGAATGTTGAGGGTGGATCAGAAATGTGTTGAAAAAGTTTAGCGCTGATGATCGTTGTGGAGGGGGGACTTAGGTAGATGTGTTTTGCAATGGTTGAGGTTGATTGCGGATGAGCATAGAAGAATGTTGTGGTTGGGGTTGCATGACCCTGGTTGGTTGAGGGATATGAAGGTATGATGATGTTGGGGGTGGTGTTTGTTGATACCCTTGTTGCATGGCTACATAGTTGTTCCCCGGATTGTAATTTGGTGGGAAACCTTCTCGTGAAGGGGTAGCCAAGTTTCCACTTACAATTGGTGTGGGCATTCTAGGAGTTTGTTGTATGTTTGGTCGAGCTATGGTGGCTTGTTTGGCTAGCCCTGCTTGATGTTGGAGAGTCTCTTGTTGGTTTTTGTAGATCTCCATAGGAGTCAAAAGCGGTGAGATGGGTCTCTCTCCTATTGGGTTTTGATAAAGGGGATTCTCATATTGTGCAATAGTTCTCCCTTGTGAGCTTTGTTCATATAACGGGGTGGTCACCATTGACATGGTTTGGACTACCGTTATAGTATCTTGGGTGTTGTTAGGCTCACTAAGTTTTGATAGATCAAAACCTTTGGGTAATTTGGCTCCTTGCTCTACTAGCAAGCGGAAGAAATGATCTTGGTTCTCACTAAGGATTTTATCAAAGGCGGCCATGACTTGAGGATCTTGTATGAATTCATCAAGGTCTTGTCCGTCTTCTTGAGAGGATTGACCTTTTTCAAAGTGTCGCTCTTCTTGAGATGGGACTTGACCTATGGTATAACCTTGTGGAGCAAGATCCGGAGGCATGTTGGTGGTATAGTGAGCTGTATTTACCAAAGGGACTCTACCTTCCCAAGATGGGGTTTGATCAATAGTATAACCTTGTGGAACAAAATCTGGAGGCATGCCAGTGGTATAGTGAGGTGCACTTACCAAAGGGGCCCTACCTTCTTGAGGATTGTTTGGTTGGTCAAGCTGCGGCATGTTTGGAGAGTTGGTCGATCTTTTCACGAGTGTCTTAGGAGTAACTTTTGGAGTAACGTTGGATTGGCTTGATTGCGGTGTGTGAGGAGGTGATTTGTGCTTCCTTGGGACAACTTGCTTGGACTTCATAGTTTTCTAGAGTCTAGTGGTTATCATGGAATACACTAGGAAAAAAAGAAAGGATTCTGCTTGTGTTTTGGAAAAGATAAAACTTTGATGCACAACTTTACTGGAGAAAAGGTGCTACACTATTTGACCAAAGGCACAGGACTATGCAACCAAAAGTGAGCTACTGTAGTACCAAAGGTGATGGACTAAGCTACCAAAGGTGAGGTACTGCTATACCAAAGGCGAGCTACTATTATACCAAGGGTGCTGAAGTAGTTTTTGCCAGAGGTGAGGTACTGTTATACCAAAGGTGGGCTACTGTAATACCAAAGGCAAGCTGCTATAATACCAGAGGCACTGAAGTAGTGTCTGATGCTTTATAAGGCAAATTTTGATAGATTTAGTTTTGGTTCTGAATGGATTTGCTTTGGCAAGAGAAAACACAACAAACAAAGTGGCAAAAAGGACTGACACGACAAATAGTGTATGTTTGAGGATCACAGAAAAACCCAATGTTTCCATAGGTATAAGACAATTACAAACAATATCAAGCACTTTTTATCCCTAGAGACAAGGTTTCATTGTAGTAGATCAACTCACAACTTAATACTCCGTTGACCAAATGTCATTCCATAAAGGTGTCAGACATTTGTATCTTTGTGAGAGACGATAGGTAGGGATATCTCACCCTCCCCTCAGAAAGCTCAAGTAGGTCACAAGAGCTTTATGGCCGAGGGAATACTATCTCTTCTCAAGGGAGCCAATGGTGAGTATCTTGAGCGCTTAAATTGATTCCCCTTGCACTGATGATTACAGCAATGTTCAGAGGTGGATCAGGTAGTCACTATCTAGAATGGTTCTTAGTAACTTTGAGGGACCAACGCCTTACGAGCAATGTGACAAGATACTAAAAGCTTTAACCAATCCTACTAAGAGTATCAAACACTTCGCTCAATGTGAAAATCGTTTCCACAAAGAGTTAGTACACCTCTTTTCAGTTTGGCACCACAAGGTAAGGCCAACGTCGGTTAGGACTTGGCTTTCACCTTATCCCTCTTATATAAAGGTTCAAAGGAAAACTTTGCTTAGGTTCATCCCTTTTGGATGAAATGCAATCCAAAAGCAGGCCCTTCTAAAGGAATAACTGGAATATAAGAGCCAGCACGTCAAACAAAGGTTCAATTGTCTTGTTATAAGAAAAATAAGGTGCAACTAAATTAGGCACACACACGATTGTAGTTGTCAATTGTCCCTTATGGAATTGAAGTGTTTGGCATTCATGTCCATTGTCCCTTAGAAAATTGAAGTGTTTTTGCATTCATGTCCATTGTCCCTTAAGAAAAGTAGTATGTTCCTAAGACTTAGATTGCCAAAGTGATTTGTTCAATTGTCCCTTAAGTATGACAATATGTTTCTAAGACTTAGTGTGATAGATTGAGATTTCTTCACCGTTCATCCAGCATGAACATGTTAAAAAAACCTATTTGCTCTGTGTGAGTGATAAGAAGCTGCAACAGGTCAATTAGTTCCACAAAAACTCACAAGTTAGCAAAAACAAATCAATTTGACCAAAAGTGAGTTATTGTCTTACCGAAAGCAACTTACTATAATGCCAAAAAGTGTTGAACTCTGTTGCAAGAAGCACAGTACTCCAAACCAGAGGTGATTCACTGTACTACCAGAAGCATCGCTCTGTGCTACTAATAGCGCGGTATTGTCCTACAAAAAGCACTCTACTAACCCTAATCTAAAAAAAGTTGTATTTTGTCAAAAAATTTAGGTCAAAAGATAATTTCATGTTTGCTTTGTAGATCTGGGATGTAATAGCTGATAGATCTATAACCTGGGATCAAGAACAACTCAAAGAATGCTGCAAATAGATAGGTTAACTAAAAAATTTAAAATACTCCTAAATACGTCAGCTTAGGAAGTATAAAAGATAATTGAATGATAAATAAATGAGTTTGTCAATCAAATCAATGATAGTTATGAGAGTTAAAATCTTGCAAATCACAAAGCAAGATCTCAAAACCCTAATATGCTAGAAGTGTTGTATTGCTCTACCAAACACGCTGGACTGTGTTACCAATAGCGCGCTACTGTGCTACCAAAGGCGCTACAATACCGTCTGATCTTTAATACCTATGGCCCCATTATTTTACTCAATCCTTCAACACCTAGCACCATCTTCTTCATTCAAAAGCATTGTTGATACTATGGTTGTAAGCCACGATACCATTAACACTTGTCTTCACCTCACAACCCCATGGTGCAAACATGATGTCAGCCTCAGTGGTGTGCGAGCTTGCAATATCTCGCCAAGTGGCACCTTCAGACCCCTATAGGAACATAAGACCTAGAACCTTAGGACACACATGACTTGACGAGTTATAAAAGGTAACCCAAGACCCACAGCCAGTTAACACATGATAAAAAAGACATAAGTTTGCAACTTAACTGACTGGAAACCTAGGCTAAGCGGTCAACAATAAAATAGAACTTAAAGTAAGATTTTGACCATAAGGCTTAGGGTTTCAAGGAAATCAAGGAAAGTGTTTATGAAATTGACTCAAAAATGTAAAACCTAAGCAGGTGCCACAATGGTCGAAGCACATCAAACACACCAAGCACATAGAGCTAAGGCATACTGAAAGCTTGGAGGACTATTTCTAGCCACCAATCTTAGGTAAGCACTAGAAAACACATGAAAGTCACGCAAGACACAATGAAGATAGTGAGAAGCACATAAAACATGGAGAATATAGTGAACCATGCAATACACAAAGAAGACATGAGAGAAGTCATGCAATACACAAAGTATACATTGATTTAAAAACTAAACAAATCCTAAACTAAGGGGCAGAGGGATCTCATCGCTATGGGCCTTTAGACCACCAAAAACATGCAAAACAAAACCCAAAATGTGGAGGGAGATCATTTCTACGCGCCTTTAGGCCATACCAAGGGGAAGATACACCAAAAAAAATCCATATGTGGAGGGAGCTCATCGCTACGCACCTTTAGACCACACCAGGGGGAAGACATAGAAAACACTTAAGGAAGACACATGGAATACACCAGCGCTGCATAGTATGCCATAGACACACTATACGTCTTATACACAACAAACATGGGCAATGGGAAGGAGCTTATTGCTAAGTCCCACCATCTAAAACATATTTCAAACACACCTGACGGTTGAGCTAAGCTACCACAACCGCCAAAGACACACTTAAGGGTGAATGACTCAAGATACAACCCCACCTCCGCAAAGAACTTTGTATAAAAGGATGTGCACTAGCTCAAGAGATACACCATCTTGCCTTCTGCAGAAGGGCTTTGTATACAAGGGTGCGCACTAGCTCAAGAGATACACCATCCCACCTCCTGATGAGCGCTTCTAAACATGCTTTGTTAGTGCAAAGATAATCAAGTAGATACCATTATATATGCCCCCACCTTAAGGTGGTTGATACTGCTTACCGATATCAAATACATAATAAGGTAGAGTGAAAACACATGAGGGAACAAGAGCTTTCACAAAGCCCATGCCCCCAAAGGTGACATGTGCCATGATCGCTGAATGTTCCCACAAACACATTGATACTATTTGCTAAGATAATCAACAAGATATAAACTTTCGTTAGAAAATCTTACTCTAAGATAATAACCAAATCAATTCATAGAATCTATGCATAAATCATGTATTAGATGATATTAAAGACCAAGGCTATACTTGCAAGTTCAGAACTGAGTATAGCCATTGGGCTATACTGCAGGTATCTTGGAACTCAGTCTGACAACAAGGTGAGATACAAAACTATCCAAAGTGCGTTGAAGCAGATTGAGAGTATTGCAAATGTTTGTTATGAAATGATACATCACATAGAATGATTCCACTAGTCAAGCGTCAGATATATATATCAACCCCATCTTCATATATGGACTGAGACCATTTTTGCTTTCTTGCTGAAGGGATACATGATCCTTATTAGTATTTGTTTGTTTTCATCATCCACTGACTAGGTAGAATCACTGAAGAATGGAAAGAATAAAAATGAGAGAGGAGACAAGAGTGACTTAGGAACACTACATAGGAAGATGCCCCCAAAAAACACCTTTTGCTATGCTGCCCCCAAGGTACAACACACAACAATAAAATAGAGGAGAGAAGAGTAGAAGAATGGAGAAATAAATAGAATAATGGTCATAATAGAGGTAGTCTCCTTGTATCCTTGACCTTACAAGACTATCAAGGGTCATCCAAAGAGAGCAAAACAACATAACACAATACGGGGGAACACAACACAAAATGATTCATAGCATATATATCTAAGAGGAGGCCAAGATTGTGATCATCTTAGAATGGTGCTCCATCCAGTTTGGTAAAACATGTGAGAAACTCATACTTGTTTGATTGTCATTGCCGAAAGAATTATGCGGTGTATTCTTTCCAACACCCTATATGTTTGAACTCTCGTGATGTTTGCGAGGAAGGGAATCATTACTTGTTCCTACGGATGACGCCCACCTTGTTCTTTTCTGGTCCTTTGCTTTCTTATTTTGATTTGCTTGATGAAGGAGTCTTTTGTGATGAAATGGGATACTTTCCATCATGACAACTTTTTATCACTTAATGTTATCATATCGAGGTTGCTCAATTTGCGTATCTAGTGTATTTTGGTTATCTCACAATCCTTGAAGGGATAACGGTGGAGGAACCCCAACATAGATACCTTTCCCTCATGGACAAGGTGAATTTTCAGTCATCTTCTTATCCACTTCTATCATGCTAATTATTTCATCATAGTCGAGGTAGTCATCCTCCTGCTCTGTTGTATTTTGTTCTACCATATTTTTGTCTTTATGCTTAGGAAAAGGATTAGTGAAGATATGTAAATTTTGATTCAGAGGGGAAATTGACTTATTTCCATTGTCATTCACACCATTTACCTGTAATATATTAGAATCAATGAGGTCTTGAATTTCATGTTTAAGATGCATACATCGTTCAGTATCATGTCCTTGTGAGCGGTGATAGTGACAGTAAGCATTGGCATCAAATGAAAGTCCTTGTATCTTGTTTCTATCGAATGGTTTAGCAGGAGGAAGCTTCAAAAGATTGTTTCTTACTTCTTGATTCATAATTGATTGAAGAGAGTCAAATAATGGAGTAAACTATCTATGTTGTTGTCTGAATTGGAATGGTGCCCATTTAGGATTATTGATAGCGGACACTTGTGATTCAAAATTATTCGAATGTTGCCCTTTAATCTTGATGAAACTCTTGTTGTTCCTCTTAAAGTTTTTTTTAGATGTTCCAGCTGTGGATTGACCAACTTGAGCCGATGAGTTTTGATTCTCATACTAACTAGACGAAAGCTGGTAATCGCGAAGAGCTGTGCATAAATGTTGAAAATATCTATACTTCATCAAGAGGATTTTATCATGGATGTTAGGTTGTAGATTCATAATGAATATCTTCTGAACATCCTCATATGTAATCAAATATTGTATCTATGTGAAAAGAGCTTGATATTAATTGATGAACTC
Source organism: Cunninghamia lanceolata (assembly GCA_027924645.1). Classification (NCBI taxonomy): domain Eukaryota; kingdom Viridiplantae; phylum Streptophyta; class Pinopsida; order Cupressales; family Cupressaceae; genus Cunninghamia; species Cunninghamia lanceolata. The sequence continues at coordinate 604,343 of BSBN01001031.1, read as the reverse complement.
AGTTAACTTTTCATTCTGTCCTTATTTACAATGAACTAAATCAATCAATGAGACTGAAGGTCCAATATTTTCTTGGAAATGTTGCAAGAACTGATCAATAAGCTATGAGAAAGAGTGTATTGAATTCTGATGTAATGAACAGAACTATTCCAAAGCAGCATCTTTAAGGGATCAGGGGAAGAGCTTTCCTAGTAAGTCCTCCTCAAAGAAGAAATCACTACACATAGTCGTGAATGCTACCACATGAGTATTAGGATCACCTTTACCACTGTACTTTTCAAAGCAGGGAGTCTCAAATTTATCAGGCATTTGAGCTCTTAGGATTGTAAAAGATAAAAGAATTCGAGCATGGTATGCCGGTATATTAGGTTGAGATGAAGCATTGGTCAAATTTATTACTTTCTGCTGTCACGATGTCATACTTTGCAAGAGTTGGTGTGTATGAAGGAAATCGATAAAATTAAAACAATCAAATCAAAAACCCATAACATAAAGAGAACTAATCTAAGTAAAAGCCATTATCAATAAATCAAATGAAACAAGAAAGCTTTTACCCAGATTTGTGTTGTTCTCTTTGTCGAAATGTGGATTGCTCAATAATGCTACGAAACCATGTTTGCAACAAGCAAGTGTAAGTGCTCAAAGATCAATGTCAAACGATCGTAAAGTTGCTCAATCGATGTGATGTATGCTCAAAGCTTTGTAAAGGATGCCTAAGAATAAGTGATCGAAGAGGATTTGTGAAGGAGATGAGTGAGGTTTATATAGGTTTCAAACATGATCAATTAACGGTCCAGATAATTTAGAAGAATCAACAGAGGAGATAAAACAAATAACCATGATGAATGTGCACACGACATGTGTCAATTCATAAGGATATTTCTATTAAGATATGATGAATACAAGATTGAATGAATAGATATCTCAACTTGTAATTTTGCCTTTTTTAGAGTTCTAAAAATAAGGCTGATTGTGCACATGAGTTAACAAGATATTTTAAGAGGAATTGGAAGATAACTGAAATTAAATAAATAAATTTATTTAATTGATTGTGCATGAGAGAGGAACAGAAGATTATAAATAAAATATTTGATTTTATTTATTTTTAGAGGATTGAGATAATTTAAATAAATTTGCATGATTTATTTAAATTTAGAAGAACAATTGATTTAATTAAATAATGTAGAATTATTTAATTGTAGATAAGAGAGAATTTGTGAAGAATTAATTAAATAATTGGGTTTATTTAAGTAATGTAGACTTGAAATTTTGGACAGAGGATAATGATTTAATTAAATAATAAAAATTATTTAATTTTGGGAGAATATAGAGGATTTTAATTAAATTAATTAAATAAAAGAATTTATTCAATTAATGTCGAATTATGTGATTTGGAAGAAATAGATGAAATTAATTAAATAATTAGATTATTTAATTAACGCCGAATGCAGGTGATTAGAAGAATTGATGAAATGCAAGTGGTGCGACGACATGGTCATTTTAAGGTGTCTACATTTTGCCCCTCTTTGATGCAATGCAGTTTATAGCATTGTGTCAAAGAAACTAATTGTTGAAGACATGATACAATTTTTGATGCCCTAGTGTAGCTAGTTGCCCTAGTGTATTCCCCCTCGAGCGGGAAGACAGGGAAGTGACAGAAGAACTGCGTTGATTCCCGACTTAGAATATTGCGCGACAAGGTAGAAAGAAAAGCATAATGGGGTGGGAAGAAAAAAAATGTGGGAGGGACACTAAAAATAGGTCCCAAGGGGACCACACATCTCATTTGCACACTAAGAGTTTGCTAAATTTAGAGTGTAGAGCTTCCAAGCTTAGTGTGTGAGAGTTGAGTGGAGAAGGAGTTGACAGCGAGGAGAGATGCCAATCCCAGCGCACAGGCATCGGGCGGAGCTGGTGCGGATGTATGGGAGACCAGCATGAGCTCCGGTAGCAGTAAGTGCCCAAAAACCTCTTTGTAATTGGCATTTTAGGTCATCTTTTAGGGTTAGGTCTAGCTAGGTCATTAGGTTAGCCAAAAGTGTTGCAGGGTGGAATGGCGCGTCTGGTAGTCAGTCTAGGTGCTTTTGGTGCGCTAAAGCATGGTTGGTAGGGTAGTACAGCGCGTTTGGCAATAGCTTAGTGCTCTTGGTTTTTAGTTGTCACGCCGCAGCGTGGTTGGTAGCAAGCTGCAGCGCTCTTGGTAGAGCAGTGCAGCACAATTGGTCGGGTAGTTAGATGCAGTTAGTAGGGGAGGAGAAAAAAATTAGTCGCCTTTACAAATACAGTAGGGCGTGGGTGGGGGCACAATGAAGTGCCCCTGTGTGAAATAGGTCACTTTTGGTATGGACAGTAAAGCGCTAGTGTTGAAACATTAAGGCGTGTGTGGCAGAACAGTGTAGCACGCTTGCTTAAAGCAAGGCACTTTTGGTAAAATTAGAAGAGTGAAACAATTAGGGTTGACTTAGGGGTTGACCACCTAGGCTAGAGAAGTGTCGAATCGGTCTCAGGGTTTGCATCATAGGGTAGATATTGGTAGGACTTTGGAGAAATGGTTAAAAGGTCTAACAAGTGGTTTTGTGGATGTAGAGGATGATGTCGTCGCTGATGTCGAGAGAGCGACACCACCCTATGGTATGTTGGTATATTAGGTTGAGATGAAGTATTGGTCAAATTTATTACTTTTTACTGTCATGATGTCATACTTTGCAAGAGTTGGTGTGTATGAGGAAAATAGATAAAATCAAAATAATCAAATCAAAAACCCATAACATAAAGAGAACTAATCTAAATAAAAGCCATTATCAATAAATCAAATGAAACAAGAAAGCTTTTACCCAGATTTGTGTTGTTCTCTTTGTTGAAATGTGGATTGCTCAATAATGCTGCGAAACCATGTTTGCAACAAGCAAGTGTACTGCTCAAAGATCAATGTCAAAAGATCGTAAAGTTGCTCAATCAATGCGATGTATGCTCACAGCACTATAAAGGATGCCTGAGAATAAGTGATCGAAGAGGATTTGTGAAGGAGATGAGGGAGGTTTATATTGGTTTCAAACATGATCGATCAATGGTCCAGATAATTCAGAAGAATCAACGGAGGAGATAAAATAAATAACCATGATGAATGTGCACACGACATGTGTCAATTCATAAGGATATTTCTATTAAGATATGATGAAAACAAGATTGATTGAATAGATAACTCAACTTGTAATTTTGTCTTTTTTAGAGTTCTAAAAATAAGACTGATTATGCACATGAGTTAACAAGATATTTTAAGAGGAAATGGAAGATAACTAAAATTAAATAAATAAATTTATTTAATTCATTGTGCATGAGAGAGGAACAGAAGATTATAAATAAAATATTTGATTTTATTTATTTTTAGAGGATTGAGATAATTTAAATAAATTTGCATGATTTATTTAAATTTAGAAGAACAATTGATTTAATTAAATAATGTAGAATTATTTAATTGTAGATAAGAGAGAATTTGTGAAGAATTAATTAAATAATTGGGTTTATTTAATTAATGTAGACTTGAAATTTTGGACAGAGGATAATGATTTAATTAAATAATAAAAAATATTTAATTTTGGCAGAATATAGAGGATTTTAATTAAATTAATTAAATAAAAGAATTTATTCAATTAATGTCAAAATTATGTGATTTAGAAGAAATAGATGAAATTAATTAAATAATTAGATTATTTAATTAACGCTGAATGCAGGTGATTAGAAGAATTGATGAAATGCAAGTGGTGCGACGACATGGTCATTTTAGGGTGTCTACAATTGGTTTAAGATGGCATCATTAGGTGATGCCGTTTGTGGGTTAGAAGCATTGGAAGCTACAGTCATGAAATTTAAAGGTAATTGGGTATGAGTTGTGTTGACATGTTGTTGAGAGAAATTATTAATGAAAGGTGCTTGATAATAAGTAGAATGGAGCAGTGGTTGAGAATGGTTATTCATATAGGAAGACACCTTAGGCACTAGGTTTTGATAATTAAATCCCATAGCCTTGTAACTTTGTGAATTAATTCCATTAGATACTCCCATGCTAGTGGTAGGATTGCTACAATATTGTGCATTAGTAGTGTGAATTGATGATGTGAAAGTGGATATTTCGGTACTCATTATAGGAATCATTACCTATGTATGAATCGGTGATGACACATTGTTAATGATATTTGTGTAGTTAACCACTAACATAATGTTATTATCCACTATATGGGATATTCCATGAAGCATGTTAACACCGTCTTGTCCTTGTTTTAATAGTTCTCTTAGACTATGTACAACATGTACGGCTTCTTCAGCTAGCCTTTCTTTTTCCACAAATGATTGAAAATCAGCTAGTTCCCTATCGAGCTTATGGATTTGATCATCAGGTACATGTGTTATTACATCAATTGTATCTTAAGGATCATGAAATGTTTGTTATTTTGTCATATTTAAGTTGTTTATATAAAATATTATTTCACCAAGTGTAAGTAGTGAGAGAGTGGATTTTCTGATGTTGGCACATCGTTGCTATCAGGAGCACTAGAACCCATCAATCTACGACTTCTTCTCACTAAGGTATTTGTGTTAGGGCAGTGGGTTACAACACTCATGCAAAATTTTATAACACAAAATGCACTAATGAAAGAAGCAATTAATGATATTACTAAGATATATATGTTGAAATACACAATGTGTAATTGCAAAAGGTGAAAGTTTCAAAGCTAGGATGCAAAAGTATGCAAGATGATCCAACACTATGCTTCAAAATTAGTTTTGAATGAATGTTGAAAAGGAGTAGCAAAATCTGAAAATGAAATTTTGACTACAAACCCTAGTTTTTGCAAAGACTAGGTTATATGAAAAATGTAATTTATTAAGCAAAACCCTAGCAAATAGATCTTTTAAATATGTTATTTGATATGAATTAATGAAGAATTACTGTAATAAGGCTCAGATCTGATGCAAATACCAGAAAACCAAATGTTTTATCATATACAATACAAATTATGCAAAACTATGCCTTAATGCAAGCCTAAAATATTTTTTTCTTAAATTGTTTTCAAATGTATGTAAGATTTTCCACTACAAGATGGTAAATATGATATGAATGAATGCAAAGATTGATTAAAACACTCAGAAAGATGCAAAATGCTCACTATTCCAGGTTCACCAAAATGTTATATGTGAAAAATGAGAAGAGGGGAAATGATGTTAAAGAATATCAAATCAAACCCTCCTTTCGTAATAACATTCAAGGACAAAACCAAGCCAAGTCACTACAAGATGGATGAGGACTCAACTATTAATTTTGAGCTCAGGAATTATGTGGAAAGAATAGATTAGAATGAGAGATTTTCCAAACCCTAGATCAAATAAGCCTCAAACCCTAATTATAGTACAATCAGGTACAAACAGAAAGAATGCTACAAGAAACTGGACAGAAAGATACTCAAGAAGGATCAAAAACATAATAGAAGTTGAGTTTCTGGAAATGATAACCTTGTGGACTTCAGGGCAGGCACCCAAGTCTAATAGGGCAGTATTTCTAGAGATTCAGAGCAGAGAGATGTATCAGACTGTATCCTGATCTTGAGTCTAGAGCCAAACTTATTGGGAGGACTACTAGTCTAGGAGGGAGGAATGCTCACAAGATTCTTCAAGATCCCAAAACCTAATCCTTCAAACTACTTCTCTACACCTGTACTTTTCCAACTCCCGCACCTATAACCTACACAGACAAAGAAAAGGGATTGGGGGTTGTGGTGTTTAGGAACTTGCCTTGGTCGAGCCCTAGAAGGACATTCAAGTCTTCCAACACCGTTGTTAGATAGAGTGTGTGTCCAAGGAGGGCAGAGGATAAATCCAATGATGAAATTAAATGATTAAAACACAAATTGATGTCGCCTTAGAGGTGAATCCGTCACAGAAATGAAGATCTTTTAAACCATGAGGAGATGGATTGATGAAGCCAAATCTACAACAAACAAACACAATAATAACATAATTCTACTCTAAAACACAATGAAGGCCTTGAATGCTCTTTGCTCAATATCACAAGTTTGTGTTATCCATCTAGGTGTAAAATGAAGTCATAAACTCACTTATATATGCTTTCCCACTAAAATTCATAAATTAAATCAACAAAGCCGACAAAAGGAAACCTTTCGAGGGGGCCCAAGCCAACATGCATTAATTTCTATCCTAGCAAATCAAGCTGGACTCATGTTTAAGGATTTAGAATGGGCCCCCTTAGTCCCATTTGACATGGGTTTTGGGGAAATTGCTCTGGGATGAGTATTTAACTTGCAAAGTGTTAACATGGGGACCTAGGAGCTAAACTAGGAAGTAAAAAGGCATAGGGAAACTTTTTACTCCAAAACACAACTCAACAAATGTACTTATCCCATATCAAGTGGCTCATTGAGTTATGACATACTACATTTATCTCATCAACCCAGGGACATATTTTCTTGGTATGATGATGGTATTGTATGTACAACTAAATATTTTTGGGGATTTGAATGCTAGGGTTGTGTATAGCAGAGAAACTCTTTACAAAATATGAAAAGGAATGCACTAAAATCTATCGTATTAATCAATTAAGTAGGAATTACACATTAGTTGCTACAGGTATATAATAGGCATTACAAATTAAGTGATTTGAATCTTTGGTAAAAATAACAAACAAATATAACTAAGAATATAAAATAATAGGATAAAGGTTCAGCTGCAATCCACCTCAAGTGGTCCCTTGTTTGGATTAATTGTGCCTTCTCTTCTCTTCTTACTAACTATTAATCAAGTCAACACATCAATTGATCCATAATATTTGTAGCAAAATTGTTATGATTGGAAAAACTCTTTATTCTAAATTATATCTTTAGAAATATAGTACATATCTTGATAATATCACCGTTGCTAGATATGCTGGATCACACACACACACACACACACACACACACACACACACACACACACACACACACACACACACACTATATATATATATATAGAGCTCTACTTCATACATTTATGGAAACTTACAGCTGGTCAACCACTTCCCATCATATGACAAGACTCTTATTTTTGGAAAGAGAAACTAAACTAGGAAACTAAACTTAGAACAATCAAAGAGGAACATTTCTACTAGGACTCCCTAATCTATGCATGGTACAAGAAAGTCATTTAAAGAACATGAGAATGGATAACTAGACCCATTTAATTCTTCCACATTCCTTGTTGAAGGATAGGCATTATGCCATATGTTAAACACCTTTTCTTGCTATTTATGCAGTTCATCGTTATTTGTAGAGAAGAGGTTATTTGATGTTGGATAGTTGTAGGTAATCATGAGCTTTGTTGTAGGAAGCCAGTCCTTTGGCTGCAAGAAGTTGGTCCTTTGGTTGTAGGAAGTTGATCCTTTGGCTATAGGTTGTCACTCTTAATTAATGTAGGAAGGAGTTAGTCCCATAGAAAATCCCTACTCTAAGATCATCATAAATAGAATAACATGCCACATTACATTGAAAATAACTGTTTCAACACACAAATATTAATTAAACATATTACAACTAACATATTGCTTTTATCCAAATATTAATTAAAGGTCTTGGCTTTAAAGGTAAAGATGTCTATAGAAATGTACTTTTAAAATTGAAACATCAGGAATATAAAAGATAAATATAAGACTCATTAGATGGATGAATGATCATAAAACTAAATAATTAACTAATTAACCAACTAAATTATTTACACATGTCAAATTATGATTAATCAAGGTAAAATGGAAAAGATTTCACACTGGATAATGGATAGGCTAATGATTGGTGTGTTCTTGAATGTAGCTATTAAATTGAAATGCAGTGAGCACTTATTTTGGTATAGCATGAGATATTAAGCCCCAAATACTTATAAAGATCAAGGTAACAATGTATCTCCTACATAGGACTAACTTGAAAAAAACATACAAGAGGATTCCCCAACACATCACAAGGCATTTGATGACATTGGTGGGTATTGTAATGAAATAACCAATAGACAGAAAGATGCCCTAGCACATCACAAGGCATTTGATAACCTTGGTGGGTACTATACTAGGAAAACCAAGTAAACATGACCCACAAAATAATAATATCATGCCCCAATATACACCATTTGAGATGCACCATGATATGAAGGATCATGGTGACCTTGATGAGGTATAATGTGAGACATAATAAAAGATAAACAAAGATTAAAAAACATAACTAGTCAATTGACATCTAATAGTTTTAGCTTTTGCCAAAGTTTTGATGATGATGGGATGGGATTGGTGATGCTTGATGTGATGAATGATATATCCCATGAGGTAGAGGATGGAGAGCTAGGTATCTTTACAATCATAAAATAATAGGATGGGTAGATGTTATCAAAGTTGCAAGTGGATCTTTGTTTAAACATTTGTAAGTTAAAGGTCTTGTGTGTAAATCCTTTGGATATATGATCATAGGGCTTGCAAGTGCATGAATCTCAGGGTCAAGAAGAAGGTTTATCTAGGACATGGCATAAGCAATAAGGAGGATACCAAGTGTAACATGTTATCTCACATTACCCAAAATTAACCATAATTAACCATCTTAATTAAGATTGAGAATACATCATGATTAACATAATCACGGTTAAGCAAGAATGAATCAATATCATCATGATAATTAAACATGTTATTCCTTTCTGAATAATTCAAAAATTTAGATTTACAACATCCATAGATAACTTTTTAGTGAATAACCTTCACTATACATGTACAAAGCTATGCTCAGGGCATCATTTATAAAAAAATATACATAATAGTTGACTATCAAGTCATATAAAGAGTGCATTGTATCTGGAACTTTGACATATGTCTTCATAAGTCTCAGCTTGTCTTCTGCTTGGGAAGGAGAGCATCACCAGAGTGCTTTTCCTCCAACCATAGACCAGCAGTCCCCTGCACAACTTCCTACTTGGAAGCGGCCCTACCCTTCAGGGAGGGTATAGATATAAGGAACTATTAGGTTTGCTATCTGAGTATCTAGTGTTGTGTCCTTCATAATGTCTCATGGTCATACAACTATAGATCCACTCTAACTATGTATGACACTACTAGAAAAATTATGCCATCTGGATTAATGTGGACTGATTAATGCATGCAGAGATGGATACATTACTTTGGCCAAAGATTTACATACATATACATTTCACAATGAACGTAGTCATTGTAGACACTTAAATTTGTCCATGTCTTGCATTACCTAGTCAACACATTACTAGAGACATCATATGACATTTTGTCCTAATGCCACTCCTAATCCCATCCTAATCACTTAATCAATTAATTAAATAAATCCCATTTATTTAATTAATCTCCCTTTCACATGTTCCAAATAATTCAAATAAAATATTTGAATTATTCCCTCACATCTCATCACATTCAAACACATGTAAATGTCACATGCACAACTAATTTAAATAATATTTTATTTGAATTAGGTCTCCTTTATTCCCCTTCGTACACTTGTCACATGATTGCAACTCCTCATGGACTGGGAAACCCTATTCAATCCTAACCATCCACATTGTTCATTTGAACTTTCGATCTCAACCATTCATTCAAATCAGCCTTTTCTATAAATCAACCCTCTCATGAGCTATTTGATCATCTAGCTTTTGAGTACTGTTATGCTATTGGAATGAGAAACCAACATTCCTCCCATATTCAACCTTCGAAATATTGCATGCCCATGCGAGGTTGAGAAGAGCAATGGAGATAAACCAAGTGTAGCATGGAGATTCAGTTTGCATTTGCTTTGTTGTTTTGATTTTCATGTTAGCTTGTGCTTCATTGTGCTTGTTAGGGTTTGATAGTTTGTTGTTTGTGCATTTACCCTAATTTTTTTACCCTATCTACATTTAGTGAACTTGACGTGAAGCTTGCAAATCTAACATTTTTTGTTAATTTTTAAAACTTGGTTTTTGTAGGTGACCTCCTGGCCTGAAATGGACCTCACCATTGCATCCAGGAGGCCTCGCAGGTGAAAACTGACATAAAATTTGCCCTATTTCACTCACAGAAATTTTTTGCAAATTTTTGAATTTTTGTTTATTTGACTAGTCCATACAGTACAGATCCGTACCATACGAACTGGTTTTGTTGATCTCTGTAGTGTATTGTCTATGATCGAAGGTGTGATGAATGTGGTCGCTAGTTTAAAGTCTGTGTTTGTAGGTTTTAGGGCAATGAGAGAAATCCTAAGGTTTGTTGTCGACCTGCTACAGACCCCCTAAAAACCCTAAACTGCCATTAAGCCACCTGGTTGCCTTCTTTAAACTTCCCTGTGCCATTGAAGAAAACCTGGCGCCACTTGGTTAGGCTGTCACCTTACCCTCAACTCTTCCACTCACTTCTGCCTTACCTCCGCTCAGGCACCCTGAGCATGTGTTTGAAACTCCTCCACCTCTACTAAAAATCTTGGTCACTGCCTGTTTGAGCCATGACCATCGCATCCTCCAGGCACCACTTGACTGTCATCTCCCATTACAACCTCCACCCATTACGACCCTCTGCATAGCATAGTTTGAAGGAGTTGCCACCACCTATTTGGAGTTTCCACCACCTATTTGGAGTTGTCACCACCGTGGAAGGCTGGGTCGCTACCATTGCCTCAAGCCACATCTGCTGACCTCACTTCAAACTCCCACCATCTGCTTTAAGCCTCCACCAAAGTCTTTCACCATCATCTAAATCACCTCCCATCCACCACATTCACCTTGATCCCACCCTAACCTTAAACTCAAACACTTTCGCCCAAAGCTTAGCCTTAACCACAGACTGTTGGTTTACCAGGCTTTAAACTCCAGTGCCCAGCAGTGGTCATGGTCACGTTTGTGACCGGAGGGCTGGCGCTCATGGCCCCCCTTTTTTTTGCTTTTCATTCACCCCTGGTCATATGGATGACCAGGGGCTGGTCTAAAGCCTAACCACTAAACCTAGCTATTGAGCACTTAACCGCCAATGTGACTGGGCTTGTTTCTGACTATTAGCAATCTGTGTAACTGCCAGAGCCTGACCCCTTTGCCTCTACATGCCCTAATAGGGCATTATTTTTCATTTCCTCATAACTTTGCCATACGGGGTCAAAAATTCACAAACAAGGACTCGTTGGAAAGCTGACTCAACAAGATACGCAGCAGTGAAGGTTTTATTAGGTGACTATACCATTTTCACTCCTTTTTTCTTAGTCAAAGTCAACACTAGTTTGCAACTTCAAACGAGCATCTCTTGCATTTTTTTTAATCTATTTTTCATGAAATTTTTTTTCAAACTGCATGAAATTTCATCTAGTTTATGTTTATGCAATTCATTTTGCTGTATCTATTCATTTACGTTAGATTTCTTAGATTTCTTAGATTTCTTCATTTTCACATAACACGTCTTTGCAAGTTTACATGTTCCTTTCTTGTTTTGGTGGCTCGTAGGTGATCACAAAAAGCTGGAACAACATCAATATCAGTCATACATAATAGATTGGAAGTGAATTTATTAGGTGCATCCATTCTAATCTTTCCTCTCTAATTTCATCAATCAAACTTGCTTGTCATCACACTTCAATTTGGGGCTTAAAAAGAACATTTGTTTGCTCTCACATTTGGATTTAGGCATTAAAATGAATCATTGTCTTCAATCACTCATCGAAGTTGGGTCTAAAATGAACCATTATCTTCCATCACACATCTTGAGTTTGGATTAAAAAGAACAAGTGCTTGCATTGTTTGGTGAACTTGAGTGAGATTAGAGGTGTGTATGCTCTTCTCATGTGCTTCATGTGATCTTGATAATCAAAAACACCTTTCATCCATTCAATTTCACACCACACATTTCATTTCTTAAAGGGAAATTAACAAGTGTGAGTGTGAATCAAGTGTGCATGTATATGCTCTCTCCTCGCACCACAAGGTGATCTTAGAGATCAAAAACACCCACTTGGTTTTCTTTTGTCATACCCTTCCTGGGAGGCCTACTTGGAGACACACCACTCCAAGGGATGACGTCAACTCTAGCATTCCAGCGGAGTATAAAAAGTAAGGTGTGAATCAAAAGACACCCTCTTTGGAAGTTGAAATCTTGTCACTCTTGGCTAAGCCCCAAAGAACTTTATACCTTTGGGAAGTGAAGGTGAAGTCTGGGTTACCCCTTTTTCCCAGTTGTGTGGCATTATTTCACTTTCATTTCACGGAATTGGGCCCCCCATACCTTGAGTATATTGGGGACATCCTTAGTCAACTTGTGCAACCTAACTTAAGACCTAATTGGCCACATCCATTTGACTAGTACTAGGCTTGTTAATGTGTCTTCCACATGTCTTCCTAATCACAACATTCAAAATTTTAAATTCAAACTTGCTTATGTGTCTTGCGTGTGTGATTCATGTGTGCACATGTGTAATCATTTGTTTGCAAATTGCCAAATCAAGCTATCAACACAGACACATAAACAAATCATTCTAAACATTCTTGCCAACACATTTGTCCTTATCATTTCATCCTAATCACACCTCTTTCATTTCTAATCCAACCCCAATCATCCTTGTCATCCAATCAATCTCATCCTAATCTTATTCTAATCACTCCACATCATCACCCTAGTCCTAGTCAAACACTTGCCAAAATGGTCTTGATTCTTAGCAAGCCTAATCCTAATCATAAGCCCAAACTTATACTTAGAGGAGGCCCTCCCTCTAATCCTAATGATGAAACAAAGTCAAAAACTAAGCTCATACTTAGAGGAGTCTCTCCCTCTAATCCTAATGATAGGACAAATCCAATACCTAAATGTATACTTCAAGGAGGCCCTTCCTCTAATCCCAAAGATGAGACAAATCCTAGACCCAAAATCATACTTTGAGGGGCCCCTCCTCCTACTTCTAATGATTACAAGAACCATGTTGCATACCTTGAGGGACAAGATGAAATGCAAAGACTTAAACACATGTGTGACACCATGACAACATTGAAAACAAGGTCCTAGCACCCCAACTACACAACCTTATCCAAACACTTTACCAAGTAACACAACCCCTAGACCAACAAACCATGAAACAATTCCAAGCCATCATTCAAAAATTTCAACAAATCCAATCACCTCAAATACAACACCTCCTAGCTCAAGACAAACAATTCATAGCCACTTGTCAAATTCAACCAACACAACCTCAACCACATCATTCACTTCAATCCTATGTGTTAGCCCCCTCCACTTCATACCAATCTAATCCATCCACCTATCATGTCAATCATGTACACCGACCTATAAATTCATTCCACAACAAGCACATGTGAACCTAAGTCAACCCTTGAAACAAGATCAAGTGCCTTCAAGTTCTAATGCTACCGTTGACAAGGGGAACACTAGTCTAGCTTATCCCACCTATAAGTACATTCTACCACCATCCAATTGCATGCCTATCCTAAAGACACCATGTTCTAGTCCTAACCCATTGGTCCCTCCACCTTCTAATCCATCAAACCCTTCATTACCCCCATCATCTAATCCTCCATCAACTTCACATCCTAAGTTCAAACATTATAAAAGCAAACCTATGGGGTCATCCAAATCCACCAATCCATTAAATCCATTTGATCCTCCACCTAATCAATGCCCTAAGTCTAATCCATCCAACACCCCTTTTATTCCTCTACCATGGGATCTTTCCACTCCACCTAATCAAAATGCTAAGCCTTCAACTTCCACCACCCATACACCTACAAAGGATATGATCCAAGGGCTATTAGCAAGGAACCAATCATCGCCATGTCATCAAAGTCCTATCCTTGAGCCTACCAAGGAACCTTCCAACACCATGTCCATTCCTACAACCCCTTGAACCTATTGAACAGTCTCCCCCATTGAGTCCAAGTCAACCTCCATCATGCTCCTATATAATTGGCCATCAAGAGCCTTCCATCTCCATTCAAGAAAGTCAAGAGTTATGTAAAGAGTTTAATCCTACACATGTGGAAACATCAAGCCCTCATTCTAATCAAGATAAAATCACTTCCATTCAACCCATCCATAACATGTATCTTTTCCATGATGAAGAACATATCCATGAGCAAATTGATCCTATTCATACCCCCACAACCATTCATGAGAAAGACACCCAAGATCCACATACTCCACCTAATAAAAGTCTTGTCAACCTACTTGAGCACTCACCCCGCTTCATGGCCTTCCTTCAAAGCAAAGAAACTTCTCCTCCATCTAGCCCTACCCCTAATGTGCAAACATACACTTGTCATGATGAGACACATGCCTCCCAAGCAACCATAGATGATCAAACCAATAGCTTGGATCTTAGTGAACACAATGATGATCAAAATTCCAATGATCCTTCTTCATCCACTATCAACCTCATTTCAAGTCCACCATCATATCTTATTGGTCTATCCACCTTCATCCATGAATGTTCCTCCTTAGGACAACAACAACCAACGTCTTCCACTTCACCTCCTTCATCCAATAATGAGCTCAAGTCTAGTGTCCAAACTACACCTAGTCCCATTGTCCATCACATACTCCAAAACATGAATTATCAAGGTAAAAGATTAGGCCTTCATGAACAAGGAATTTTGGAGCCCATCCATGTCAAAGTCCCTCCACGCTCATATGGCCTTGGATATACCCCCCAAGGACATCAATCTCAAGATGTTGGTACTTCCTCCATTCCTCCTAAGTCTGCCACTTTCCATCATAATTCCTATCACATACCCAAGACATATGTTGCCATTCCACCTCCATCATCCTACAAATGTCAAAAGCATGTGACCATACACCTTCCACCATCCAATTTACCTCCACTCCTTCCAACTCCTAATATCCCTTCATCCAATTTACCATCATTTCTCCCAACACCTAATATCCCTATCATTCATAAATACCCTAAATATCCTAATCATGACCAACAAATGCACACATCATGTAAACATAAAGCTTCCACCAAACACAAGGGATTCAAAAGTAAAAATTGGGATACCTCCACTCATAAAGCTAAAAATCCTAAGGGTCCTCATGCCTTAGGACATCAATAAAAAAAATCAAATGCATTCAAAAGGCTATCCAAGCCCATACCTCCAAAACAAAAGTCAATGACTAAAATGGTTTGGGTCCCTAAGCAAAAATTAAACAAGTCAAATGAGGCATCCACATCTCAAAAATCCCAACCATCCTCTTCTTTCCAAAAATCCCATCCCATTCAAAAATCCCATTCCACCCAAAAATCCCAACCATCCTCTTCGATACAAAAATCCCAAAAATCTCACAAGTCAAGCAAAAATCATAAAAATACTAAGTCTATGTGGGTACCTAAACTCCTACATCACCCATCCCCTAAGCAAACATCACCATTGCTTCCTACACCACCTTCCAATGAAAAGATTCCATGTTTATCATGGTGTGTGCAACCGTTGGTCATGATTCCTTTCCATCACAAATCCTATCATACCCCTTTCATCCATTATCCTACATATTCCACCCCTCACCTCCCTATGGTCCATGCTTTTGCATAAGACTTTCATCCATCCATTGATAATCCACTATCCTTCCTTTCATAATCCACTATCTACCTAGTCCATCTCACTCTCATGCAATCCCTTACCAACATCTATGAGCATAATGACATTTGACATGGTACATGTGCGATGGCATTCATCTCTAATGGGACAATATCACCTTTCATGGAACTAGACACTTGAGTCCCTCCTATCATATTCCCCTTCTCCCATTCAACAAATTCAAAAAAAGTCAAAAAAAGTCAAAAAAAGTCAAAAAAATCAAAATAGTAAAGAGAAATCCCTTCATCCAATGGTGAAAACCACCCTTGGTGGTGCCTTGGATAAGTACCATGATGAAAACCTAGTAAATAGGCGTCATGTGTAGGTTGATCTTTTATGTCACTGACACTTGGGGGCACATTGTCTCATCCAAACTATCATTTCCATACAATTTCCATCCTATCATATCTTATCTTGCCATCATACACATACCTATCCTATTGAGTCCATTCATCCTCCCTTCCTCCTTTTGATCTTGATGAGGATATGGGGGCAAAATGTTGAAACATGCTTTGGATATCTCTTGACATGCCTCATCCTTTTCCAACCCGTCCTATCATCACCCTCTTGTCATTACCCATTTTTCCACCCTATCCAAACCAATCCTATCATTACCCTCTTGTTGTTATCCATTTTTTCTATCCTTTCCAAACCAATCCATCTTATCATTCCTATTGTCATAAGCCTTGTCATGAAAAAACCTAAGTATTGCACCAAGAATGGGTCATGTTATTCTTATGCAACATAGTCTTTGGAGATCACATCCTTGTTCTCTTTCACGTACATCCATGCCATCCCTTATCGCCCATCCTTTTATCCATTCATCCAATCCTATCCTTCATCCTTGAACCTAGACTTGGTTTTTCCCTTGTCATTAGTATCTAGCACAAAGGCTATCAAAATTGCCATCTAATGCCTTCCCAAAATATTTTCAAAATACAAAAAAAAAATCAAAACATTCCCAAAATACAAAAAAAATCAAATACTCCCAAAAAAATCCAAAAAAAATCAAATATTCCCAAAAATCCAAAAAAATCAAATATCCAACAAAAATCCAAATTAATCAAATCGCAACATCAATTCATCAATTCCATTCATCAATCCAATTCATCAATTCAAATCAAATCAATCTTCATCAAATCAAATCATTCCTTCAAATTCAACTCCTCCAATCCAATCATCACATTCAATCTTTCAAATCTATCAAATCAATTCATCCAATCATTCCAATTAATTAAAATAATATCAAGTCAATTCAATCCCTCAAATCATCAATCCAATTCTTCAAGTCCACTAAATCATTCAAGCCAAATCATCAAGTCAAATCAATTCTTGCAATCATTTTTTCTCAATCAAACCAATCAATGTAATCATCATTTCATCCAACCAACTCAATTCTTCCAATCATTCCTCAAATCAATCATCAAACCAATTCAATCAATTCTTCAATTCATCAACCATCAAATTACATCAATCAAGTCAATTCAATCCAATCAATCAATTCTTCAATCATTCAAATCAATTCTTCAATCACTTCATCCAATCATCCTTATCAAAAAAATCTAAGCAATAATCCCAAATGCAAGTCATCCTTAATCCATACTAATCAAGTCAATCAATCAAGTCAAATTATCCAATTACATCAATGGTCTTGATCCTAATCTTGACGTAAACCAAATCAATCAACTAATCAATCAAATCCTGGTGTTGATTCGCATGGCCAACAACACTAGTATCAATCAATCAATCAATCAATCAATTTTCTTATACAGGATGTTGCATTGTCGAAACTAGACCAGGCGTCTTAGATGACATGTTTTATTTCCTGAAACTAGACACAATCACCATCATTAATCAATCAATCAACTAATCATTAGTTTACAGCTTGATATGGGCTATACCTTGTTTATTCTTGAATCATTTGTGCTTGCTTGTGTGTGTTATCATTTTTATCTTGCATTTGTATCAAATCCAAACCAACTAATATTCATATCTTGTATCTAAAAAAGGTTGTATTATACTAGTGCACAAGACACATTGTCACCTTGGTCCTTATACCTTGGTGCATAACATCTAGTGCTATATCAAACTCCATTGTTTCTAACCTTCATTGTAGCATAACGAATCATTCATTTCTTCTATTCATTCCCTTATCTTTCTTCCTTGACCAATCCCTTTCATTTCGAGAGCCTACCCATGTTTGTCCAACACACCTATCCTCTCGAGGGGGCATCATCCCATCATCATCGCGAACATCATCATCTCAAAGAGGGGCAAAATGTAGACACTTAAATTTGTCCATGTCTTGCATTACCTAGTCGACACATTACTAGAGACATCATATGACATTTTTTCCTAATCCCACTCCTAATCCCATCCTAATAACTTAATCAATTAATAAAATAAATCCCATTTATTTAATTAATCTCCCTTTCACATGTCCCAAATAATTCAAATAAAATATTTGAATTATTCCCTCACCTCTCATCACATTCAAACACATGTCACATGTCACATGCACAACTAATTTAAATAATCTTTTATTTGAATTAGGCCTCCTTTATTCCCCTCTACACACTTGTCACATGATTGCAACTCCTCGTGGAGTGGGAAGCCCTATTCAATCCTAACCGTCAACATCGTTTATTTGAACTTTCGATCTCAACCATTCATTCAAATCAGCCTTTTCTATAAATCAACCCTCTCATGAGCCATTTGATCATCTAGCTTTTGAGTATGGTTATACTGCTAGAATGAGCACCCAACATTCCTCCCATATTCAACCTTCAAAATCTTGCATGCCCATGTGAGGATGAGAAGAGCAATGGAGATAAACCAAGCGTAGCATGGAGATTTGGTTTGCATTTGCTTTGTTGTTTTGATTTTCATGTTATCTTGTGCTTCATTGTGCTTGTTAGGGTTTGATAGTTTGTTGTTTGTTCATTTACCCTAATTTTTTTACCCTAGCTACAGTCATATGCCCACCACCTCGACTCGACTCAGAAGTTGTCTCATCCTACATTATTCATAATTTGACCTCTCTAGGTCTAGAAAAGGTAAACTCAATTCATTCTTAGTCCAATTCTAGGACAATCAACTCCTATCTTGGGAGTACATTCATTAGTGTTATGTTGTTTTCACAATGGGGAACCTGTGACTCCACATCACTCTATTCCCATCTTTTCAAAATGACAATAGCCCAATCATGTTTTCCAACTTATGACCTTTCTAGGTTCATGGCTTCATGTTTACGTTATCACAAGGTTTACATTCAAATTCATGTCATCTAAGACTTATATCATAATAGTCTAATAAGACAGTCTTATTAAAAAGACCCTATCTCAAGTATCCACATGAGTTTTTAATATCTTATACCTCATTCATGAAACATGGCCATTCGAAAAGAGATGGCTTTCATTTACATTAAAATATAAGAGTTTCATACTAAACATAGTATTCATTCTCATAAGAAAATAATTATCAAGGAGGAATGATTTCTCCAATAAACCCGGCGTGCACTTAATGCTACCTAGATAGCAACACATTTTACCTCTTATCAAATTCTCCTTCTTCAATGACGAGTCAATATATCCTTTTAAATACATAGGATGTACCATGGTTATCATAATAACTATCATTAGTCGAGCACTATTATTTGCAGTCCTCATGACCGATTACTAAGTGCCTCATGCACAGTTGAAGGTTAAAGATTAATGATAATGTTATCATGGTTCAAGTAAGGCTCTCAGCGTACTCCCAAGCTGACTTCATAACACACATACATGGTCATTATGGTTTAATATACTCTTAATAGTGAGCACAGTTGGCTCGAATCATAACAATGAGAGCTTCAAGGAATATAAGATATAGTTTTAAACCACTGCCATATTGGCACTCGGGCTTCTTGCATGCAACAACAATGCATGGACTTGGGCTTATGGCCTCGGTTGGCTTAAATATCAAACAATGCTTACAAGCTTTACAATATAAATGCATTTACGGCCCTAAAGGCCTATAAAGATAACTCAAGAGTGTATGAAGTATCATAGTTTAATCACAGCAATGTCTACGGCCTCAAAAGCCTATAAATGATAACGCATTAGCCATTTACTATCTTATGTCAACACAGTCAACCACATACAGAATGTAGTAGTAATATCTTACTTGCCATGCCAAGTATTTGAGTTCATTTCGAAGTCTAAACTTCATACCTGTTAAGGGTTATATAGTGGAGTTTAGCCTGTCGATGAATGACTCCCGAGTGCCTTTCAATGGCTCTAACCTAAGCTTTCTTGCACTCCCAGCTTGCTACTTCTGTAGCAGTCTTTTCTCATAGAAACCACCAATTTCCCAACCTATTTTTGCTCTACCCAAAATCATACTAAAAACATAACACAAACAAAGGCATGGTCCAAAATTTTGCATGTATCCCATATTGCAATAAGGCTCACCATCTTTTTCTCCACATAGTGGTGAAAACTGATAACTAACCTCCACCACCCTGCAACCTTCGGGCTCCAACAATCCATCGTCATCCATGATGGAGTGGGCAGTGAGGATAGAGATTAAGATAGGCTCAAATCGGCCTCCACTCACTCCACTCATCGTGGGTGGTGGTCGGCCTACCAACATAAAACATTACATTAATAATATTAAGGTGCCCAATCAGAAGGGCTAGAATAATATATCACACAAAGTTTCCCTTGCATCTTAATGATGTTTAAGGGTAAACAAAATAATCCAAGATGTCGCCAATTGATGGCATCATCGAAAGGGTGGCACAACCAAAATGCGACTTTGGGGTCGAGTACCACTCCGCCTTCTCCACAATGACCATAAGTAATATATAAAAATAAATAATAGTCACAAAACCCTAATAAGGAAATAGATAAGGAAACAAAGAAGTACTCGACAACCTGACGAGATTATCTATCGACTTATGTTGACATTCTAAGAACATCGTTTAGTCAAATTGATGTAGGTGATGTTGAGAGAACTCAAATTATCATGTCGTTACAGAAATAAAAATGACTAACAAGCCTGGAAAGATGCAAACTAACTCTACCTTGCAAGGATTCACAAGGACTAAATCCAATACTCAGATGGTAATCTGACCTTTTCCCACATCTATCTCCTCCTCCCGGATGATACTCTCCTTCCGTTTTTGAAGGAAGATTATTTTCCTGATCACACTCAAAACCATATAACCATGACTAGTGTATCATCATTTGATGCGCAAATCATAATAATTAAATAATCATATCAACATGTAATCTCATGTATAACTAAGATTAGTTAGTATTCATATAATCAATGATTCTATTTGATATTTTCCACAAACATCAAATCATTAAACTATGATTAATCGTCATGATTACCACACAAAAGCAAGATTAAGCTAAATCATAAGTTGAGGGTGTAACACCAAGAGCATTTTCCTATGCAAGGTTTGATCTTTCTCCCTCAATGTAGGGTAAGGTAATGGTGAAGGATTTATGGTGACATGTTTTAGAGGTCTCTTCTAGGATAGGAATAGGTCATTCACTTGGCTTAGATCATGTATCCATGGAGAATGGAATCATAAAGAGATTGTATGTAAGGGGGGAGATTGATAAGGGATTTATGGTGGTGTGTGATACAAATCTTGTTTGGAAGAGGAAGTGGAAGCATGTATTAGGTTAGATAGATGAGACATGTGGTAGATGAAACATGTCCTGAAATAATTATGAGGTGGGTAGGGGAGATGGGATGGGGGAAAGGGGTATAGTGAGGGGTGGGGTAACAAAAGGAAGGTGTAGTTGATTCATAAGGGAATGGATTAGATAAAATACATGGATGGGTGTGGTTAAGGGGGTGGACTTTTCAACTATTTTTCTCAAATTCTCTAATAAAAACACAAGGTTGGGGTGGGATGACACATAATTGAGTTGAATACTATAAGAGCACTCATTATGGGATCTAGAGGTGTGGGAGGGAGTGGAGGTAAGATGGGATGAGCATCGATGGAGAGGATGGGTAGGTGGATAGAGGGATGGCATGGAGTATAGGAATGATGGAGGGAGAGTGAACTCTTTAGATTAGGGATTGAGATTTCCTATGAAGATAGGTTGGGGATTCATGGTGTTATTTCTTTATGAGGGTAAGTTTGTTTCACGTAATTGTAAGGCAAAAACCCTAATTGTGGGAGTTGTTGGGGTAGGGAGAATGATTAACTAGGGTATGCATATAATGGAGGGTGGGTGGATGCTGACAAAGAGTGTATTCAATATAGAAGCGCGTGTGGTTGGGCAGGATTGGTGGAAGAGGTGGAAAGATGTTTTTTGGTAGAGGACCTTGACGATAATAGAGTCTAGTTATACTCATGTCCACTACAAATAGGTTTTCACCACATTACTTATTCTAAGTGCTACAAAGAGTGGTTTTCAACATAGGATGAATTATTTCTCTTTAATTTTTTTAGATTTTTTTTGTATTTTCTAGTTGGTTTATTCTACAAGCTAGGCATGGAACTATTTGAGATGGATGATGTTGAGAGGTTCATCAAGCTCCTAACCTTTTGGAGTAGCTAGATAATAAGAACATGAATGATATTTTGTGATGACAACATAAGGACCTAGTCAATTAGGCTCAAATTTTCCTTTCTTTTCAGTCTTGAAGAAATCTCTAATTTTCTTTGATTACAAGGTCATCAATTTCAAATTCTTGAGCTCTGATTTTATTAGTATAGTTTCTTCAGAGATGATTACAATAAGCTTGCCAATGATTCAAGGTGTTAAGACTCTACTTAAAAATAATAGGATTAAAAAAAAATTAATTATATTCAAAATTAGATTAGTGATCCAATGAAGTCAATTTGTGTAAAACTAGTTATTGTAAAACATAGAAAACTAGGATTACTTGGGGAAGAAGAAACCTAGTGAAACTTAGGAAGATCATGAGATTTATGAGTTTTTAACATTAGATTTGAATTAGGATTAAAAAATTAACATGTAGGAGATTCACATTCTAATCTTATGATATGCCTTTCCATTTTTGAAACTCTTTTGAATTTGGGAAAAATTATGAACTAGGAAACTAAGAACTAGTTGTCTTAAAAAGTAGCAACCTACATTAGCTTGATTATATATCTTAAGTAGTGATTTATTTATTGCTAATTTTTGGATACGTGGTTTCAAACTATGTAATAAAATTTACCCCCAAATTTTAAAATCTTATCTTGTATGGTTTTTTTTGGTGATTAAAATAGGTTGACAATTTTTTTTAAAAATGGTAAAATTGTCATGAGACGAACTAGTTTGGTCCATCTTCAATAACTTTTGTTTTAGGAACTAGGTTCCTCTAAAACATTTTTGGAAGGTGCATATAAAAGTAGGTTAAATTCTCACAAAAAAATTAGCCTTTATTAGTTTTTTTGTTATGAGATATGAATAAATTAGTGACTATCTATCTATGTTTTTTATTATATTGGTAAAACAGGTTTTGAAGGGGCCCCAAAACCCTGTACAAAAAGCATCAATATGAGAACATAAAGCCAACCATACACCAGCAAAAAGCTAACAAACTATAATAAAGAATAGAATATAGTAGCACAATAGAAAACTACTAACACTATAGCAGCTTCTTCAAAGTTTTTGCTGCTTCCAGCTCTTGCTCATAGAATTTCTCATGCAATTTAGCAATGTTCACTAGCTCCTTTTTCTCTTCTTCAAATTGCTTCTTTCTGCTACCTCTAGTTCAAGTTGATGGGCCTCCAATATCCTCTTGCATCACCTATTTCCCTTTTTCTTTATTATCATCACCCTTATCTTGACATACAATTTCTTCCACCACTGGGATGTCCTCAGCATTAAAGTCTCTAAATTGTTCATTTTTGAGCTCTTTAAGCTTATATGTGAGCAACTTCATCCCCTATAAGCTATTTTGAATAGTTAGCTTACTAATCTTCATCATTTTCTCCAGATTATCATTCATGCCAATCAATTTCTCCTCCAAGTATTGTATCCTAGTCCCAAACTCCTCTTTCATCGTCAGCATCTCACATTCCACCTCTTCCATCTTAGGAATAGCTTCCCAATTCTAAAAGATCAACTTATCCTACTCCACAGTGGTATTGCCACCTTTGTCCAGACTATCCTATAGCATCTTCAACTTAATATTGATTCAGTTGATCTCCATGAAGAACCATTTGGTCATCTTATGTTGAGAATTGACAGCAATTTTAACCAAACCAATGGCTTCCTCTAGGTCTTCTCTGTTCCCAGCCTTTGCCACCAAAACTTCAAAATCATCCGAGAGTTTCTGAGAGGGGTTAAGGATCTTCAGGAAGTGAGACCTAATGTTAGGCTCTTCAACAGGTAGGCCAGAGTCACCATGACTACAATCATACTTACCCTTTTCTCTATCACCCCTATCCATCCCCTAATCCATGACCATATCTGAAGCCTCCCCATAGGACTTTATTTACCACTCTTCATAACCATGGGGCTTTTCCCCTTGTTAGAAAGTTTTTCTTCTCTCTACTACTCTTTTTGACAAGGTCAGAATCCTCCCCAGTCTGCGACCCCTCAGCCTAGGAGATTTGGACGTCTCTCCTTTTCACCCTCTTCCTCTTCTTACCAAACCCTTCCTCACTATCCTCCTAATCTTCTTCCACCATCCACTCTTCATCCTCCGACTGGGTCTCCAAGTCACTAGAGACCGTCAAAACCTTCTTCTTAGCATAGTACTTACCCTTCATCTTTCTCTTAGGGGTGTTATTTTTCATATATTGGAGAAGGATTAAACCTTCATGGAGGATAGGGAGCTTAGGGTTTCTAGCATTTTCCTTCAAAGCAATTTCCATAGATGCCAACAAGTAGAACAAGAAGGAAACAATCATTTGATGGTGAAAATAATTAAAGAAGTTAAAGTGATAACCATAAACAACAATGTACCTGCCATCTAGGATAACATAGCGCATTATGACATCCACCGCCTTAGCTTAACGGATAGGCAATTGTAACCACCAGACTTTAGCTTCACCAATTTACTCCACTCATTGCCCTTAAAGAAGTGGTTCAAGGCCACCTCACTAGTTTTCTGTTCCCTAAACAACTTCTTCCCATTGATAGAGAGACTCGTAATCATGTCAATGAGGTCTTTAGTGATGGTTAGATCCTAGCCAAATTCCATCACCTTCCTTCTCTTCTAATTTTTGGTGAACATCACCGTAGCACTGAGGTTGGATCCATGCAAAATTTCCATAAAAGGGGTCAAACCCTTTGCCTCAAGAATCTTCCACACTTTTTGTGGACCCCTTGGTAGGAAGAGGACTGCACTCTATTTCTATCGCCACCCATGTTAAGATTCACACCACAAGATCCCTCGCAAGCTAACTAGAAACAATAGATAAGAAAATGAAGCCTTCTAAGTTTGAACGGTCTATTTACCATACCCAGAATCTGTGTGTTCTGGTCCTTAATAATTACTCTTCCTTTTATACCATTAAAATCCATCATGACCTCATTATTAATCCTTGAGCCTTGTTCCATGTAGGCAATCATTTAAGATCAAAGTTTTAGCTTCACTAGGAATCATGTCCATGACCTCCCAAATGATCTTAGTCTTACATTAGCAAAGACATCAGCCACTCTATTCCCTTCATGGAATATGTGGGATATAATAATCTGATCAAAGGATTTCATAAGCTTGATGGCTTCATCGACGAAGGTTGCTATAGTCCAACTAGGACTTTGGGAAGTCTTTAAACAATTGACAATATTATTGGATTCCCCTTCAATCCAAACCTTTTTATTACCCTTGGTGTGTGTTAATTTAATAGTATGGTAGGACACCGCAGCTTCGACATGGTAGGCCGCCACCAAGAACCCACTAGAATCATCTCTCATCACTCCCCCACTACCAACAACTCCATGATTCCCTTTAGCTGCCCCATCAAATTTAATTTTGATCTAACCCTTAGGAGGAAGTTTCCACACCACCTCACCTCTAGGATGCTTCATTTTTTAAAAGGGGTAGAGATATCACCAGGGAGGTTCCAGTTCTTAGAAATAGCAAGCTTCGAAGGAGTAACCCTAATCTTGGTCCCATGGGACAGTTGCTCATATATCCTAACAGAGAAGTTCTCCTTGATACATCTAATCACCTTGATAAACATGCCTTCCAAGTCCACACTAACTTCCCTAAAAATTTTGTTATTCCTCTCCTTGTAGAGGTTCCAAGCAATGTGATGGATCAGCAAAGACTATAAAAATCTAAGGGAGGGATTAGAGGTAGGGAAATCCATTGAAAAACTAAATCCTTGAAGGAGTTAGGGAAGATCTAGATGAGGTTCCATTAAGAAAGAACTTTACCCCACACCTCCAAAGAGAAGGGGCAACTAAGAAGTAGGTGGAAGGAGTCTTCATAATCCCTTAGGCATAAGGGGCACCTATTAGGCATTGAGAAACCCCTTTTACAAAGATTATCAGTAGTCAGCACATTATTCTGAACAAGCATCCAAAAGAAGATGTTAACCTTGGGGATGAGCATAGAGTCCTAGAGATTGGCCCAAAAGAGAGGATCCCTTTGGGGAGGTAGCAACCTTTTGAAACCAAAAGCAACATAATACTTACCAGAAGAAGTAGCTTGCCAAATGAGTTGGTCCTCTTTGGGGAAAGAAGGGATATGAAACAAATTCAACCTAGCTTGAAAATCCCCATACGCCTATCCACCACCAAGAAATTCCTCCACCTGCCAACATCAATATAATCCACCACCCTCCTGCCAAAAGTTCTAGAGCAAATCTCTTCGAAGGGGCTAGCCCATTCCTGCTACCTAAGAGGGGAGTTACCAAACCACAAATCACCCCAAAAGTTGACCTACCTTCCATCTCCAATCTTCCATTTAGAACCTTTCTTAATAATATCTCTCGACTAAGTTATGTTCCTCCAAATTTATGAACCTTCCGATAGGCCAATGTTATCCAAGGCTTCCCTAAAGTTGTTGTACCTAGAAAGGTATTTATTCTTGACGATCTCCATCCATTCTTTCTTATCATTCATAAGGCGCCAAGTATTCTCAGCCAAGAGAGTAGAATTAAACTCCTTTAGCTTCCTTAAACCTAATCCACCCATCCCCTTAGGTTTGCAGACCAAATCCCAAGCAATCAGAGGGATTCTTTTTCTTTTGTCAGTTTCCAACCAAAGGAACCTTTTTTGGATTTGTTCAATTTTCTCTCTAAACTTTGAGGGAATATTAAACAACGACATGGAATAGACAGGAAAGTTCTAGAGAGTACCTTTAATCAATTGGATTTTACCTACCTGGCTAAGAACCGCACCTTTCCACCCAGCAAGTTTGGATTGCAATCTATCCAACATACCCATCCAAAAGGATTCTAGAATTCTTTTCTCAAAAAGAGGCATTCCTAGATAAATAGCTTGAAATGTATCAATTTTACACTAAAGAATACAAGCTATCTTCTAGTGTCTCACATCAGGAATATTAAGGAAAAAGATTAAACTTTTAGGAAGGCTTATTTTCTAACCAGAGGCTAGCTCATAGTTGACCATAATAAGCTTCAACGTTCTAGCTTCCTTAATAGAGGATTTGCCCATAATGATGGTATCATCCATGAATTGTTGATGAGAACAAGAAGGGCCTAAGGAAGATGGGCATAACCCATGAAGCTATTCATTTCTCAAAGTTTTCTTAATATTCCTCCCAAGCATCTCCACCATCACAACAAAGAGGAAGGGAGAAATAAGATCCCCTTGCCGCAAACCCCTAGAGCTTTTGAAGAAACCTGAAGGGGAGCCATTAATTAGAATCAAGAAGTTAGGGAAGTAGACAAGCTGCCTAAAGAGAACAAGGGCCTTCTCATTGAACCCAAACCTATCTAATGCTTTCAATAAAAAGTTCCAATCCACCCTATCATAAGCTTTCATGAGATCAAGCTTAAGAAGAAGACCCTCCTTCTTGTTTGCACCCAAAGAGTGGATGTTCTCTTGCACAGAGATAATGGAATCAAGAATATGTCTACCTGGCACAAAACCACTCTATTGAATAGAAATAATACCAAGAAGGAGCACCTAAAGCCTTAAAGAAAAAACCTTCAAAATGATCTTATAACAGGAGTTACACAAGTTGATCGGCCTAAAATCGGCAAAAGACATAGCCCCATTCTTCTTAGGAATGAGAACAAGAAAGGTGGTGTTTAACTCTTTAAGCAAACTTCTACTCCCAAAGAATTCCTTCGTGGCATCACACAAATCTTTAGCCACAATTTCCCAGAAGGTTTGGAAGAAGAAATGGGGGAAACCATCCAGGCCCCGGGCCTTGTTACCCTTAAATGAGAAGACAACTCTAATTTCTTCCTCTAAAGGGATCTTAGTCATCATCTTATTATCCCCATCATTCACAACTTTAGGGATAAACTCGAGCATATTATTTTCTATGGATTGATTGAGAGGGTTGTTTGAGCTCAATAAGTTAGAGAAAAAAACCACCGCCTCATTTTGGATCTCCTCTTCCTTCAAGACATACCTTCCATTGGAGGAAATTTCCTTAATCATGTTGGTCACCCTATTCGTCAAAGTAGTCATATGAAAGAAATTAGTATTGCGGTCACCACATTTAATCCAAACTTCTCTTGATCTTTGCTTCCAAAATTTTTCTTCCTTGGTAATGATTCCATGGAGCACATTGAGAAGATCAATTTCTTTTTCCCTGATCTTAGAAAACATTCCTATTTTTTGAATCTCGCTTTGGATATTATCCAGATCAAACTTAATATTCTCCTTTTCCTTAAAGATTTGCCCAAAGGAGGATTTATTCCATTTTTTCACATTGAGCTTAACATTATGAAGTTTTTTCTACAATCTATACATGGCGGATCCATCCATAGAGATGTCCCACCACTCTCTAATTTTCTCCTTCAGCTCCGGGTGGCGAGTCCACATCTTTTCAAATCTGAAAGGCAACCTTTTTCTCCTTTCAACTTTATCAATAGATAAGACAATAGGAAAATGATTAGACCCAAGTCTAGTAAGAGTAGAGAGGGAGAAAGAGTAGGATTTGAACCAATCCATAGAAATAAGAGCACGGTCTAGCTTAACTTGGATAAGATTTTCCCCAGTTCTTTGGTTAGACCATGTATACTTGGCTCTCTACAACTCCAAGTCAAACAAGGCTTCATCATTCAAAAAGTCCATCAGATCAAATCTACTATCTAAAGGGGCTTGAGATCCACTTTTTTCTCATCTTCCCTAAGAGTGGAGTTAAAGTCCCCCATAACTAACCACTTAGAATCAAGGTGTTGGCTTCTAAAGGCTCCCAACTTGTTCCAAAGCTTTTTCCTAGCATTCTTAACATTGGGAGTGTAGATATTAGAAATAATCTAGGATGTCTCCTCCCTCTTATGGGTAAACTTAGTCACCACCTGATTAGAGTCCATCATAATGGGTATTCCAAACACCATCCTAAGGTTCCAAAGGGTAGCCACCCCACCTGAAGCACCCTCAGAATTACATACATGAATACCACAATCCAAAAAGAACATTTTCTTGATTTTATCCAATCTATCCATCTGTATCTTGGTTTCCTAAATCAACACAACATCTGGCTTATGGTATTGAATTAAATTTGACAGGAGGTCATGCTTATGACTATTGTTTAATGCCCTGATATTCCAGGATAACACCTTCATGATTTTATCAGGTTTGTACTCCTAGAGCACAGATCCATGAGGGGTTTTTGCATCCCTCCTGCAACATCCTTCTTACTATCCATTTCCCTTGTAGCTAAGGCAGAGGGTCTTCTGGGTCTTCTTTTCTCTAATCCAAAATCCACCTTGGAAGAACTTCTAGTTGCCACCCCTACAAGGATGTGAGGGGTTAACTATTTTTTATATTTCCTTCCTTTTACCTCCTCAAAGGGTATTTCCTCCTAAGCCTTACCATCATCAGTTTCCTCCACCAGAGTTTACAAGGGGGTATGGGGATCTTCTATGTTCTCATCGATCCCCTAGGATCCTAGAGAAACCTCAGCTACTTCCATAGCAACAATCACATTGCCTGATAGAACATAACCTTCCAAAGGGGTCACCATCTCAAGAAGTCCACCTTTAGAGGGACCAAGCGGCTCCATGACCGCCATGGGAACCATCTCTGATCCCATTAGGATCAGATCCATAGAGGATTCATCATTTTTCCTGGAAGCTAAAGCAGCATCAGGCTTGTCTCCTAAAGCCAAAATATGGGTCTCCCCCTGATCCTTCACCTTCTTTTCCTTCCACATCTTCTAGTTCGGTGGTGTAGGAGCACCTTGGCAAATTAATGTTGCCCTAGAAAAATCCTTGAGTTTGATTAAATTTTAATGCTTCCACATTGTAATAAGGTTTATCAAGTCATCTTTATGTGTTTAGGAGATTAGGAGTTTCTAAATTGCAAAATAGTGCATACTATGTAAAGGTTGCCAATGTAAAATGCAAAAAAAGAACAAATAGGGGAATACCAAAGGTCATTCGCTTGGAGGAAGTTAGAAATAAGTTGGAAACTGAAAAGTCTTGATTAGATGCCTTTAAAAAGGCCTTGTAACCTTTAGAAATTCGTGGGTGATTGTAGGTTTGAAGTTTGAATCAATAAAGACACTGTTTTGAGTGTATTTCCTCAGAAATTCACTGTTTTCTGTTGTTGTATGGCCCTGTACGGATAGGGAATGATGCATAGTTGTCTATAAGTGATAATATGTTCAATCTCCCTCCATTTCCTTTTTGTCTTATGAAAAATGATTTAGTTTTGTGAAAGATATGAGTGTTTTAGTGACTGCAATTTACAGAATTCTCCTATAATAGTTCTGTTGCAGCGTTTGGTACGGTTCTTTATGGACATATACAGGGACAAGACATATATGGTTGGAAAGAGGAATGAGTTACCTTTCAAATTCATTTGGTGTGAGGTCTTAACTTGATTCCTAGAGGAAGATATCACATTTTTTTTAAAACTGCTCTGTTAACTAGGTTAACTAGGGTTTTGGTAGGAAAAATGTCATAAAA
The DNA here is from genome assembly GCA_027924645.1 of Cunninghamia lanceolata. Lineage (NCBI taxonomy): Eukaryota > Viridiplantae > Streptophyta > Pinopsida > Cupressales > Cupressaceae > Cunninghamia > Cunninghamia lanceolata. The sequence goes on along the minus strand of BSBN01001031.1, from coordinate 573,676 downwards.
CCTCACTCCACCATGGGAATCCTCTAAAAATTAGTGGAATGGAATTAGAGAGAGTGATTGAAATGTTGACCAAGGCTTAGGACTGAAAAAGTTATTTTGGTGTGTTTAAATTGATGCCCTAGGTGACTGTGGCAGCATTTTCCTTGTTATTTTTGCATTTCGGTTATTGGTTAGGGCATACTTTCCAAAACAACCCAAACCCATTCTGGAGTATGTTGTGGGGAGGAATAATGGGTATCTATTTCATGTCTGAGAGTTGCATTTGGATGTCTATATAAAAATTTATTGGGACTGTTCTTTGTTTGTAGGGCTACTTGCCTTTCTTGAGGTTTGTGAAGGAACTACTAGTTCGAAGTTTGATCCACCTTTGTCAATGGATGGGATGGCTTCTAATACATGTCTAAACACCATTTCCAAGAAGAATTCAAGAGCCTTAACTGCTGTTCCCACTTTTCTATGAAGATCCTTGTTTTTGGGCTCATTGGTGTAGTTGAACCTTGTCAAATTTGTCCTTTTTCTTGTATCCAATTTGCCTCTGCATCAGATTGGTATCAGAGCTAGCAAAATCTCTGGGAGGAGATGTTATTTCTGAGATGAAGAATATGTTATGTTGGTGACCATTATTTTTTAAGTTGTTTGGTTGCATGTGCTTATCCATCTAGTTGCAAAAGGATGTTTTCTGAGGTTGTGTGTGTGGGCAGACAAGAGAAGGTCTGTCATGACCATTCTCGAATGGAGATTAGGCTGGATAAGGGTGCATAGAGAAACCACTGAGGAGAGAGTGGTAGGTGCATCACCAGGATCTACTGTTGGGTGAGATGAATGGTTTGGTGAGTTGGTTTGTTGTGAAGTAGTGAGAGAGATGGATACCTGAAGAAGCACTTGATGTTGCAGCCTGAAGAATACTCCACTGATGGGAGTAGAAGGAGCCTGAAGAAGCTCTAAAGTTGATAGTTTGATTTGTTGTTTGGTTGGTCACCTTTCTATTGATCGAAAGATTTGAAGTTTGTAGCTGAGAAGATTGAAGATTAAAGACAGAGGAAATGCAGAAAAAGACGTTGTTGCTGATACATTTCCAAGGGACTTAGAAATTTTGTTGGTTGGTTGTATGGTGCAGGAGCACCTTGGAAAATTAATGTTGCCCTAGACAAATCCTTGAGTTTGATTAAATTTTAATGCTTCCACATTGTAATGAGGTTTATCAAGTCATTTTTATGTGTTTAGGAGATTAGGAGTTTTTAAATTGCAAAATAGTGCATACTATGTAAAGGTTGCCAATGTAAAATGCAAAAAAAAAACAAATAGGGGAATACCAAAGGTCATTCGCTTGGAGGAAGTTAGAAATCAGTTGGAAACTGAAAAGTCTTGATCAGATGCCTTTAAAAAGGCCTTGCAACCTTTATAAATTCGTGGGTGATTGTAGGTTTGAAGTTTGAATCAATAAAGGCACTGTTTTGAGTGTATTTCCTCAGAAATTCACTGTTTTATGTTGTTGTACGGCCCTATACAAATAGGGAATGATGCCTAGTTGTTTGTAAGTGATAATATGTTCAATCACCCTCCATTTCCTTTTTGTCTCATGAAAAATGATTTAGTTTTGTGAAAGATATGAGTGTTTTAGTGACTGCAATTTCCAAAATTCTCCTATAACAGTCCTGTTGCAGCATTTGGTACGGTTCTATACAAACATATATAGGGGAAAGACATATATGGTTGGAAAGAGGAATGAGTTACCTTTCAAATTCATCTAGTGTGAGGTCTTAACTCGATTCCTAGAGGAAGATATCACATTTTTTCTAAAACTGCTCTGTTAACTAGGTTAACTAGGGTTTTGGTAGGAAAAATGTCATAAAACCTCATTCCACCGTGGGAATCCTCTAAAAATTAGTGGAATGGAATTATAGAGAGTGATTGACATGTTGACCAAGGCTTAGGACTGAAAAAGTTGTTTTGGTGTGTTTAAATTGATGCCCTAGGTGACTGTGGCAGCATTTTCCTTGTTATTTTTGCATTTCGGTTATTGGTTAGGGCATACTTTCCAAAACAACCCAAACCCATTCTGGAGTATGTTGTGGGGAGGCATAATGGATATCTATTTCATGTCTGAGAGTTGCATTTGGATGTTTGTATAAAAATTTATTGGGACTGTTCTCTGTTTGTAGGGCTACTTGCCTTTCTTGAGGTTTGTGAAGGAACTACTAGTTCAAAGTTTGATCCACATTTGCCAATGGATGGGATGGCTTCTAATACATGTCTAAACACCATTTCCAAGAAGAATTCAAGAGCCTTAACTGCTTTTCCTACTTTTCTATGAAGATCCTTGTTTTTGGGCTCATTGGTGTAGTTGAACCTTGTCAAATTTGTCCTTTTTCTTGTATCCAATTTGCCTCTGCATCATTCAGCTTAGGCTTCTTGGATGGGCAATTTTTTGCCCAGTGCCCCACCTTTTTACAAAGGAAACACGCAAAGGGGATATATTCAAAATCAACAACTTGATCCCACTCTCCAAGCTTAGATTTAATCTTGATAGAAGATGGCAGGCAGGTTGACTGATCCACCATCATGCAAATCCTAGCATACACCAACCTCCTCCTGGACATAGTAACTAGGTCCAACACAAGCAGATTACCAAAAGCACTGGCTAGACCCTTAAAGACTTCCTCATCCCAGAATTCTATCAGCAATCTAGGGAGTCTGACCCATACTGGGGCCACATTAAAAGAGGTTTTCGAAGCATCAAAACCCATCTCCCATCTCCTTAGAGCTGGAGTCAAGTTTCCAATAACCTAGGGTCCTCCGACCAAAGAGCCTAGCAAATTTTTTTCACAGGAGAATGTAAAGGAGAAAAAGCCCTTTTGTAGGGCTGCAATATCCACCTGTCCTTTCAATCCCCATTTCTGCCAGGCTCAAGACCTCACAACTTCAGTATGAGGTATGGGACCTAAGAATTTACCAACCAACCAACAAATCCATATGGGGTATACCTTTATCAACAACACAATCAAGGACAGACAAAGAGAACTCACCAGACCCAAGTTCAGAGGAATAGACCAACGGAGGGAGAGAGATTTTCCCTTTAGGCTTAGAACTAAAAAGAGACGTCCATAGGTTTTTGTGAGCCACAAAGGATTCCGAAGTGTTTTCCACATCCTTTCTATCCTTTAGGTCAACCTTGGAGATCTCCTCTCCCGATGTGCCTCTGGGATCAAGAGGTCTAATCTCACTTTTCGAAGGGGAAGGACAGGTCATGAAAGCACCAGGAATCCCATCATCTGTTGGGCCCTCCTTAGAACCTTCCCCCTCAACAGACCTACCTCCAACACTCTTCCCATCATCAACACCATTGTCATTACCTGACATCAAACCAACATCCTCTCCAGCACCTGCCACCAAATTACTTGCAACTCTGCCATTGCCAAAATTCAAATTTCCTTTTCCTGCCTGCTCGCCTTCTCCACCGCTCTCCATCTTTGGTCTTGTGAATTGTTATAGATTAAACAAATGTTATTTTTGACTTTCTATCTATGTTGATTTTATAAGAACTATGTCTTATTAGCGATTCTATTAGCACCAGCAAGTTAGATTGAAGAGAGAACATGAGAAATTCAGGAAGAGAGTTTTGGAATTTAATGTATTTTTCCTCTATGTTTTTAGTCTCAAATATAATTTGTGGGATTAAAATGTATGTTGGTTAGTACTTTGACTATAGTAAAAGATAGAAATTAGTATATTCTACTAAGTGTGTTATCCTTGTTTGGATGAGTTAGGATGGTTGTCATAATGGTTACATGTGATTCCAACTTGGGTTGGTATTTTACTATCTCTTTAATGAGTGAACTTGTTTTTATTTTGTGGTGATATGTGAGTAAGTGTAAGTGAATACCCTAGATCTTGGTATTAGATTGTAAATACCCTAATTACCTATAAGATTCCGTGATTAGATTAGATTTAGAGGAATTGGGTGTCTTTTGAGTGATTCCATCCAACATCACTTTCTCTACTCTATTGTTTATCACTAAGATCATCTCATCATAAGTTAAGACTACAAGATATTGGTAGATGTTTTTCTCACCATAGACTTGTTAGACTTAGGGCACACAACTAAGAGGGGGGGTGAATCAGTTTTGCGAAACTTTCTCAAATTAAACACTTAAATCTTCTTTAGTGATTAGCAGAATATTAATCATGAACCATAATGCATTCAAATCAAAAGCAGAAACATATCAACACATAAGACACCAAGATTTTGACGTGGAAAACTAGGTTAAGGGAAAAACCATGGGGTGATTAACCCAAGAATGTATTCTCTATTAGAAGAATAGAAAGAACAAAATGGCACATGCCAATTAGGGCTCACTGCCTGAGCACACTGCTCACAAGAGGCTCACTGCCTACAAGAGACACACTGTCTACAAAGAAATAAGTATCACCTTCATGAACTAGAGAATAGCATCTTCACCGTGCTTGAATCAGTTCCATTTAAGCCCAATACTTTTGCTCTGCCTTTCGCACTTCTCCTCGCTACCACACACTCATCACTGCAAAACACATTTCAAAATGACTTCACAATCCCTTATTTATACAAGGCATCGACTTAGGAACAATCATCTAAGTCAGCAAATGCCTACAAGAACATCCGCAAGACGTGTAATACATCCGGTCGGCCAGCCTCAAGAAGAACACCAATATCCGGTGGTTATTCTTCAAATGCAAACTCTAACTTCAATGTGGACCACCAACATGAACTGGACATGATCCAACGATAATCATAACCTTCCCTAAATCACCAAGAACATCTGCACTTCATCATCCTACTAGAATTCTTCTCTCCTTCATCTGGAGCTTCAAGAGCACAGTCTGTCATCACTGTCACAAGTGAATAGACTCTTCCGGACCTTCAAACCACAAACCAATCTAGTTGATACTTCATAGGGACGTCCTCAACACTCCCTCAAATCTGCAGAATGGGATAATGAATTTCCAGATCTCACTGGACCTATTTGTGACACTCTGTCACCTCTGAATGCCTACCGGAACCAGTTCTACTTGAGCGACCATAACTTCTTCAGATCTTCATGCGGACCTCTAAAAACTTGACTGGAGCATCTCAAGACTTATATCTACAAACCCTTTAAACTGCATCCTCTGATCCTCAACCTATTAAGGACTTTTACCTTCTTGTCATCACTGTTCTTTACTATTCCTGATTGAGACTAATTTTCTCAATATCCTCAGCACACAGCTCATCTAATTCTTCTCATTAATGCAACATGAGTATGTTGACATCAATGACAACACCGGTTAGGCCCATACTTGCAACAATCTCCCCCTTTGTCATTGATGGCAACATATGATGTGAAAAACCATCAAGATAAGAACTTCTCCTTGTTGTCACAACTCCCCCTAACAGCAACAACTATTCACATGTCTTCTCTTCCTTTATTGCTCCCTCTTTGATTAGCAACCACTTGTTTTTCACATGTCTTCTCTCCCCCTTTGACATTAATGGAAAAGGGCTCATACTTGCAATTTCACCACTTTAGACTCATACTTGTTGCTCCCCCTGAGTAGCAGCTCCCCAACATCAATCTGGATCACAAGACTTGACTGTGATACCCACCAAACTGATGCACATCAGTGCACCTTAGTTCATCACCGGAGAGGCAATAACCCCTAACTTCTCCCTGAGATACTCAAAAGTGTCCTTGGGAAGAGGTTTAGTAAAGATATCTACAATCTGATCCTTGGAGGGCACATACTCCAGTCTGACTTCATCCTTGTTCACTTGCTCTCTCAGAAAGTGAAACTTGATAGATATATGCTTAGTTTTAGAATGTAACACCGAATTCTTAGAAATATTTATTGCACTTGAATTATCACAGAAAATTATGATAGGTTCCTCATATTCTACTTTAATATCTCTTAGCATCTGCTTCATCCACAAAACTTGAGTGCAACTACCTGCTACTGCAATGTATTCTGCTTCAGTTATAGACAAAGATATTACCTCTTGTTTCTTGCTTAGCCAAGAAACCAATCTTTTTTTCCAAAAAGAATGTTCCACCACTAGTACTCTTCCTATCATCCACATCTCCTGCTCAATCTGCATCTGTATATGCATGAAGAGAGAAATTATGATCTCTAGGATACCACAAACCATACTCAACTGTTCCTTTTAGGTACCTAAAAATCCTTTTGATTTCCATGACATGAGATTCTCTGGGATCAGCCTGGAACCTTGCAACAAGACCAATAGCCTGCATTATATCTGGTCTAGTTTGAGTGAGATACAATAATCCTCCAATCATTGATCTGTACTTTGTTTGATCTGCCTTAGGGAAGTCATCATATTTGCTCAACTTACATCCGATTGCCATGGGAGTGTTCATTGGCTTTGAATCTTCCATTCCAAATTTCTTCAACAATTCTTTCACATATTTGGTCTGAGAAATAAAGATTACTTTCTTTGTCTGAGTAATTTGCAGACCCAAGAAGAAATTCATTTCACCGAGCATTGACATCTCAAACTCACTTTTCATTTGATTTGCAAAAGTTTTACACATACTGTCTCTTCCTCCAAAGATGATATCATCAACAAATACTTCAACAATCAAGATGTTTTCATGGTCAATTTTGAAATATAAGTTACTGTCAGCAATACCTTTGTTGAAACCAATCTTTAAAATATGTTTGTCCAATCTTTCATACCATGCTCTTGGGGCTTGCTTTAGTCCATACAGTGCCTTCTTTAATTTGCAGACCATATCACCATGCTCAGATAATTGAAATCCATCTGGTTGTTTAATGTACACTTCTTCTTCTAAGTCACCATTCAGGAAGGCAGATTTGACATCCATCTGATACACCTTGAAATCCTTGAAGGTAGCAAATGCAAGAAATAATCTGACTACTTCAATTCTTGCCACCGGAGCAAAAGTTTCTTCAAAATCAATTCCTTCTATTTGAGAGTAGCCTTTGCAGACCAATCTGGCTTTATTTCTGATTACTTTGCCAACTTCATTTAGTTTGTTCCGGAAGACCCATTTGGTTCCAATCACATTCTTGTTTCTAGGTCTGGGAACAAGATCCCAAGTGTGATTTTTCTCAATTTGCATCAACTCTTCCTCCATTGCTTTGGTTCAGTTTTCATCATTGCAGGCTTCATTTATTGTCTTAGGTTCAATCTTTGAAATCAGACAATATTCATCTGAATTTTAAGCAATTTTCCTTCTAGTTTGCACACCTTTGCTTTTGTCACCTATGATTTGATCTTCAGAGTGGTTTAGTCTTACATACCTTGGAACTTTGGGAGTTTCGTGCACTTCTGCTTCTTGATCAAGCTCATTTAGACCTGATCGACCTATCTCTTCTTCCTAATTTACCGGATCAATCTGAATCTGACTTTCAGAAGAGGATTGAACTCCTTGAACTAGAACACCATTCTGATCATCTTAATCATATTCATAAAACCTTGAGGGTTTCTCTATTCCCTCATCAACCTTCACATTTGTACTTTCTATCATCTTCCTTAGTCTCTTGTTATAACACCGATATGCTTTGCTTTGAGTAGAGTAACCCAAGAATATTCCTTCATCACTTCTAGCATCAAACTTGCCTAAATCTTCATCTCTTTTGATGTAACATTTGCTACCAAAGACTCTGAAATATCTTACAGTAGGAGTAATGCCAAACCAGAGTTCATAAGGGGTCGTACCGGTATTGCTTCTAATTTGAACTTGATTAAGAGTATAGACTGCAGTGCTGACAGCTTCTCTCCAATAGATCTGAGGAACATTTGCTTCCATCATCATGGTCTTAGATGCTTCCTGGATGGTCCAGATCTTTCTTTCCACTACTCCATTTTGCTATGGAGTCCTTGGAGCAGACAACTGTCTCTTAATTCCATGTTTCTCACAGAATTCTATGAACTTACTGGATGTGAATTCTCCACCTCTATCAGACCTCAGACATTTCAACTTTATTCTTGTTTCATTCTCTACCATAGCCTTGAATATTTTGAATTTCTCAAGAGCTTCTGATTTCTCCTTTAGAAAGGTTACCCACATCACCCAAGAATAGTCATCTATTAGCAGCATGAAGTATCTATCACCTTGAATACTTCTGGTTCTTGCTGGACCACAAAGATCAGTGTGAACTAAGTCCAATAATTCGGCAGAAGACAGTTCCTTGCTTTTGAATGTGACTCTGCTCAACTTACCCAACTGACATTCCTTGCACAAGCTGTTAGTAGGTTTCACCAATTTTGGAAGATCTCTTACAGCCTAAGTATTGCTTATCTTGATGATATTATCAAAATTCACATGACACGTCCTTCTATGCCATAACCAACTCTGATCAACTTGAACAAATAAGTAGCTTTTACCAGTACCAACCAAGTGGAAGATATTACCTTTAGTTTGAGCACCGGATGCAATCTCTATTCTGGATCTTTCAAAGATTTTGCATTTTCCATCCTTGAATCAGAGATCATAGCCTTTATCCACCAATTGTCCAACACTGAGAAGATTTTGCTTCAAACCTTCAACATATAGTACATTACCAGTTTTGTTTCTTCCATCAAAAGAAATAGTTCCTCTTCCTCTGATTCTACTTGCAGAATTATCACCAAACTTCACCACTCCTCCTTCATACCTTTCCAAATCTATGAACTTATTTTTGTCACCTGTCATGTGGTGAGAGCAACCACTGTCAATGACCCAATCATTCTTTTCTTCAACTTGGGCAGCCAGAGCTCTTTCTACAACTTTATGATTGATAGATACAGAGAATATTGGTTCTTCTTCCTTGATGGCAATAAACACCCATTCACTTCCAGATTTGTTTCCTGTCTCTGATTCATCATCTATTACTCCTTCATTATCATCTTCTTCATGAACATAGTAACAATTCTTTTGGAACCTTGATCTGTTAGGATATGGTTTTAAAAATCTTTCCAGACATCTTGAGGCAAAATGACCAATCTTATTGCAGTTAAAACACTTAAAAGGCAATTTTCCTTCATACTTACCGGATCCTCTTGGTAGTCTCTTTGCAATGAGGGCTTCAAGTTGAGCAGTTTCTACTTCTTCTTCTTCTAGGTCTTTTCTTTCTTTTTCATACCATGACAGTTTCCTTGATGAGTTCTCTCCCGGATCAAATCCTTGTTTACCTTTCACAGAGGCACTGGCTTTGAATACAGATTCAGTCTTGGGGGGATCATCTCCAAACTTGGTCATTTCAAAAGCAGCCAGTTTGCCAGCCAATTGGTCTCTTGTGACAGTTGTATGGGCTCTGAATAAATCAATGGCAGCAACCTTGATTTTGTAAGAGGCAGGAAGGGATCTGAGAATTTTACCAACAATCTCATTTTCATCCAAGACTCCACCAGAATTTCTAATTCCACAAACTAGCTCATTCACTCTTGGCATAAAAGTGGTAATATTTTCATCATCTCTCATCTTCAGTTTTTCAAATTTCCCTTTTAGACTCTGTAATCTTGCACATTTAACATACTGGTCTCCTTCATGCAAAAGTTCCAATTTAATCCAGATCTCATAGGCAGTTGGTAGGTCAATAACATTTGAGAGCTCTGAGTCAGCTAATGCACTTAGAAGAGCCTCTTTGGTCTGCAGATTGTTTTCAGCATCTGTGATTTCATTTAGGGTTGTTGGACCACCCTGTGGAGGTACATATGCTTTTGTGACCATGGACCAGTACGCCATTCCCATACACTGCAAGTGACATTTCATGCGACCTTTCCAAAGAGCAAAGTTGGTTCCATCAAACTTCGGACTATCCTTCTTGTATGACGACATCCTGGATCTCCTCAAGCGATTAAGCTCCTTTTAGAGGAACTTAGCTTTGATACCAATTGTTATACTTAGGGCACACAACTGAGAGGGGGGGTGAATCAGTTGTGTGAAACTTTCTCAAATTAAACACTTAAATCTTCTTTAGTGATTAGCAGAATATTAATCATGAACCATAATGCATTCAAATCAAAAGTAGAAACATATCAACACATAAGACACCAAGATTTTGACGTGGAAAACCCGGTTAAGGGAAAAACCACAGGGTGATTAACCCAAGAATGTATTCTCTATTAGAAGAATAGAAAGAACAAAATGGCACATGCCAATTAGGGCTCATTGCCTGAGCACACTGCTCACAAGAGGCTCACTGCCTACAAGAGACACACTGTCTACAAAGAAATAAGTATCACCTTCATGAACTGGAGAATAGCATCTTCACCATGCTTGAATCAGTTCCATTTAAGCCCAATACTTCTGCTCTGCCTTTCGCACTTCTCCTTGCTACCACACACTCATCACCGTAAGACACATTTCAAAATGACTTCACAATCCCTTATTTATACAAGGCATCAACTTAGGAACAATCATCTAAGTCGGCAAACACCTACAAGAACATCCGCAAGACGTGTAATACATCCGGTCAGCCAGCCTCAAGAACACCAATATCCGGTGGTTATTCTTCAAATGCAAACTCTAAATTCAATGCGGACCACCAACATGAACTGGACATGATCCAATGATCATCGTAACCTTCCCTAAATCACCAAGAACATCTGCACTTCATCATCCTACTGGAATTCTTCTCTCCTTCATCCGGAGCTTCAAGAACACAGTCTGTCATCACTGTCACAAATGAATAGACTCTTCCGGACCTTCAAACCACGAACCAATCTAGTTGATACTTCACAGGGACGTCCTCAACACTCCCTCAAATCCGCAGAATAGGATAATGAATTTCTGGATCTCACCGGACCTATTTGTGACACTCTGTCACCTTTGAACGCCTGCCAGAACCAGCTCTACTTGAGCGACCATAACTTCTTCAGATCTTCATGTGGACCTCTGAAAACTTGACTGGAGCATCTCAAGACTTATATCTACAAACCCTTTAAACCGCATCCTCTGATCCTCAACCTATTGAGGACTTTTATCTTCTTGTCATCATTGTTCTTCACTGTTCCTGATTGAGACTAATTTTCTCAATATCCTCAGCACACGGCTCATCTAATTCTTCTCATTAATGCAACATGAGTATGTTGACATCAATGATAACACTGGTTAGGCCCATACTTTCAACAAGACTCACATCACATACATTCTTGTGCTCTGGATTGGGTGGGGCTTCATAGGTTTTGTTGATGCACAAATTATATTACCCCATTACTTCACTAGAACTAGGAGATCTCTATTGAAATATCTGTAGGGCCTAACTTGGTTAATCATATCATGAGATGGTGAACCATCAGATGGTGATGCGTTCTATGTTTTCTATTAGTTAATCTTTTCTTACTTATGCATCAATTTGGTTATATGTACACTTCCATTGAGAGATGTAGTATCTTGGTGTGGAATGAGACTTAGGATGGGTGTTTGGCTGTGTTCTAATTGTTGTGTTATGTGTTTTAATCTTGTTTTTCATACTTGTCTTCTTGATGTATTTGTATGCCTATGTGTATTTGATTGATCTAATTTACTTTGTACATTTGAGATATGTATGTATTGATTGTGTGTTGATGTGTACTTTTGTGTGTGCTCATGTTTTTGAATTTTTATTTTATGTATGTTAGTTTTATGTGTTGTTCTAAGCATGGGTATATGTAGTATGGGATGCATTTTATCCTACCTTGAGCATGTGTTTATTAGTAATATATATGGGATCACTTGAAGAGAGTTTACATAGTATGAGATGTGAGTGGCAATTCATTTTGTTTTTTCATATATATGATCTTGGGTGTGTTGTACTAAGTCAAGCATAGTAGGGTTGTAAGGTCTTGTGAAATCTAAGGATTGTCATAGTTGACTTGTTTCATATATTTTGGTCATATGCGTATTTGATGCTAGAAAAGATGTGTTGTGAAGTGTTGTGAAATCTTGGTTGCCTTGGAAAGATTTTTGCATGTGCATGTTGTTGAGAACATGTGTTATGAATTTAACTCCATGTGTTTGAGATGTTTTGGATCTATGGTTTCGTATGAATTCTTATGGGTTAATAAAGACATGAACTAATCAAGAAAATCACTAGTGTTGTAATAAGCCACACTTTTGGATTAAGGATGGATACTTATTTGACTTGATTAATAGATAGGGAGGAATAGACATCCTCATGGTGGGTGCAATGTCTTCCCTGATCAATAGCAAGAGATTGGAAGCTTAGAGGGATTAACTTGTAGAGTTAAGCTTGGAGTCCTTTGGGTATATTATGATGTATATTGTATATGACCACTTTGCATATGTGGCATTTGGCTATTGGCCTATTATATTCTTATATAATTTATTAATAGGTTGTAATTATTGACTCATTATTTAAGAGATCATTGAGATATACTTGATGGTATTTCTATTGTACGTGATGAATGGTACATATTATTCATTGTGATTTTCTTATATTACTTGCATAGCTTTTCATATTGATGTACTATTTCTATATGTGAAGAAATATTTTCTTGTCACATTTTGGGGTTGTCACATAAATCATGGGGAAATCCTTTGGTTTCTCTCCCTAATCAAAATTCATAGATTTATACTAAACCACTCCCTGGTCATTCTAGCAATATCAATGCACATTATGAACAAGTTCCTCTTGCTATGGCTCATACACTTGTTGATAGACATTCTATGGATTATTTTTATATTTATTATCATGCACAAGAGTTTACAATTCTCCTCAAGCTACATGACATTCATCAATATTGAAACAAGTGTGATGGCAATGAGATCATTTTATCACCTTGTTTCTTCTTGTCCTTGTCCTTTCTTGATGTGAACAATGTTGTGGCTTTAGAATTTTGTGCAAATGGTTTGGACTTCTATTTTTTTTTCTTTTGTGTAGGATAATTATACTTCTACACAAAGAGTTTTAAAGTGGTTCATTGTTATGGTTTTTTCTTGTATGAAGAAAATTTCTTCTTGAGCTTAGCCTTGGATTTAATTTTGGATGTGTTCTGGAATTCTTTCCCCAATGTCTCTAAAGTCAAGAAATACATCTTTGCACAAATTTAAGGTAATAACAAACTTATATATTTGATCACTTTATGTTTCTTAGAAGTGTTTTTATGCAAACACACCAAGTAGTCATGGAATTCATTACTATAGTTGAAATGCCCACTTGTATACATACATACACGTGGGAAAACACAAATGGAACTACAATTTTATTTTCTTTGATTAACAAATAAATAATTGAAGATAAACTAAAAATTGAAAACTAAGAAACATTTACCTATGGATCCTCCTATATTATTCACATATTGTTAAAGGGAAAACTACTCAAGGTTGATTTTTGGCAATGTTTTCTAAATTAAAAAGAAAGAAAAAATCATTTCTTTTTTTGTTTATGTATACCCTGGTAAGGGACCAGGGACCCATCAAAAAACCTGGGTGTTAGCCCTCCAAACTATTTGAGAAAGTCTTATACAGAACTAGATAATATCTTATCTATAGGGGCAGCAAATTACAAGGCCTGCCCCATAACCATTCATAACCTATAACAAAAACATTATCTATCCCTAGCAGCCAGAAAACCTACAGGTGCTAAACCCCATCCTGACCTGTGAGGTCCACCACATCAACTTCTTCATCACAGGGGCATCTGAACTCTGCTTTCTCCTGTTCTGCTATCGCACCTTCATCTTCTCCACCATCTTCCTAAGCTGAACTTCTCTGTCGTGGATGTCATGAATATGATCAAGAAGAAATTTTAAATTCAACTCTGTATCCTTTGTGAACTCTGAGATATCCTCATGAACCAGAATCAAAGAGGCCGCGACCAAAGTCATCATAGCAATTGTTAGTGACTGGGCAGCCCCAAATACAATCCACCACCCACGTGAAGTACCTGGGTCGAGCAGGAATGTGCACAAAGCCCCCCTCAAGTTTCCACCTTCTTCTCCTCCTACAACTTTCACCATCTCTATTATCCTCCCCACCCAGTGCCTTAACATCGGGTGCTTGATCTCTGCATCAAGAATGGCCGCCATATCTGCCAGGACCCTCTTACCTGTCAAGAAAAAATCATTTCTTGCAATAAATTATAATAAGAGAAATAATTTAAATCTATAATACTAGACTAGTTGCAGTGATACCTCTATCACAATTTTTAAAATAATTAAAATTTTATATAATCTAAAAGATAAATAATAAAAATTTTCCTTTAAAACAATTTAAATACACTGCTTACATATACATATATATTAAATAATTTAAATAAGTTATTCATAAAAGATAATTAATTAAGAAATTCATACTAATAGAAATTGTGTACAACTTATATAAAGATAGTAAATAATTTACACAAAAGCTGATAAGGGCATGGTTCATGGTTAAGTCACTCGGTTGTAGTGGCAGCCACTAGAGTTCAAACCCCCGCTGGCCAATGTGCTTTCCATAAATTTCAATTCTATTAATAACTAAAATTTAAATAATGTCAATAATTAAATTTAATTTTTCCTTAAGAATTAAATCTTAATTTAATGTGCATTAAAAAAACTAAATAAACCATTCACTTAATTAATTCTAAATTTTAAGTGCATGTTTGCCTTTTTTTTGTTTAAATTAAGAAAAATTTAAAGCAACTCTAATTATAACCTGTATAAATCACTTCTTTTTAGGTAACTATCATGTACTAGTTAAGTGCATGTTTGTCATTTTTTGTTTAAATTAAGAAAAACTTAATGCAACTCTAATTATGACTTGTATAAATCACTTCTTTTTAGGTAAGTGTCATGTACTAGCTAAAAAACTAAATTAATTGATGGTGTAAATATAGGCCATTCAATATTTCTAACATAAATTAAATATTTATAACATATTAAATAATAAATTAAAATAAAGGAAACAATTAGAAAATTAGAAAAAATATGACAAAATAATAAATAAGGAAACATTGAGAGGTCTAGTTATAAAATAAGAAGATAATGGATTTTTCTATTATTAAAATAAGTTAAGATCCTCTTACTCAAAGCTCATTTCATTTTATTTTATTGTATTCTCTAATTTTCCTCTTAACTTTTTTTTTTGTTATGTAGGTATCCTTTGTACAAGAAAAGAAATGGAAGCTAAGAAAAAATTATATGGAAAGTGATAAAATTTCTACAAGTTTACAGATTTAATGGAGCTATAAAAGTGGAAGAAAAGCACTGACAATAATTAGTTTTTAGTTTTTTTTTTTTCTTTGAAGCAAAATCATATATATATATATATATATATATATATATATATATATATATATATATATATATATATATATATATATATATAAGACAATCAAATTTAAAGTATAATATGTATTGTTACAGAAAGGATATGAGGTTATGCATAAAAACATTTTCTTTGTCTTTTAAGATTGAATGTAAGAATTATGCAGTTTTTTTCTTCTTTGCAGCAAAATCATATATATAAGACAATCAAATTTAAAGTATAATATGTATTGTTACATAAAGGATATGAGGTTATGCATAAAAAATATTTTCTTTGTCTTTTAAGATTGAATGTAAGAATTAGGCAGTAAATACAATATTAAAATACAAAGAATTTCTCTATATCTAATCATACATATATTAATAATTTACACAAGCTATCCAACAATCTGAGAAATTTCATAACTTCACAACTTAATAAAATTTCAAAATCCAAAATGTTCTAGAAAGAGGAGAGAAAAGAGCATAAAACCTAGAAATGATTTAAGGAGATAAAAAACCCATGTAAGAGCAGTTTTAAAAAGAACAACATATATTAAGCTGTAGGAAATAGAGTTTCACATAAATAATTATTTCTAATAAACTATGATCTCATTATTATATATGCTATAAATAATTATTATATATGATCTCATACAGATTTTAACCCATATTTCATTATTTTCTTTTTAACAATAGTTTGTTTCAAGCCAAGAAAATACACACCTAATTATGTATGTATGTATGTATGTATGTACGTATGTATGTATGTATGTATGTATGTACACTTAAAATACTAACATGTGTGCATACCTATATATGTGTGTGTATATGTTTTATTGATGCAAATTTCATAAGTATCAATTGCTCATCATATCTTATTATGTACACTATTTGGAAAGGGAAATTACACCTTTGAGAATACAATTACAAGTATCATATACAAACCCTATAATAGAAACCCAATGGATACATAATCCATTGTGGGAGCTTAAAATTACAAATTATAAAATTGTGAGAGCTTACTTGCTCTTGAAAACATAAAAAAGATATCTCAACAAACAAGTCTCCTTGTAGGCCATTGATACAGCCTGCACACAACAACCACACAAGGATGGCTCAAGCCTACTCTCCACCCTACCATAGGGCTTGAATACAAGCCCACCCCTGAGCTAGGAGACTTCCAAGTACTTGTAGACTCACATGCAAACAAGAGAATAGCACATACATAGAGAGAAACACACATACAAACTCCCATTGGATGAATCACGAACAAAGAATCCTTGGGAATTCAACATAAGGGGAAAAGAGGGTATAATCATCCCTCTTGGGGGGTAAAATAATCACATCAATCCTCATTAATCATCAATAACAATACCATCCATGCAACACAACAATCCACCACCAACATCACCAATCATAGCCATATTTGCAACACTTCAAAACAACTTCCATACTTATAAAATGTTGGCAACTTGGCAAACATCATTGATGAAGACACTACTGGTATGACTTAGATTGACTAAGTATGATGTTTGAATGGTGATGTCATTGATGGCAACAAGCAACAAGGATGCAGCAAGGATTTAAGACTATGACAATAAGGGTTGTGAGGTTATAGTCCTCATAAAGTCATGTGTACAAAGAGTTATGGTATGGCAAGGAGACTTAAGCTTTTTGGCTAAGTGTTGGCAGTCTACAAAGATAACTACAAAGCTACAGTGTTATGATCCACATTGGTCCACATTTGAAGATCGGGTCTTGCGGTTCTGGTAAGATGTTGATATTCCTTAGATGATCCTAATTCCAAAGTTTTATAGTTTGATGATCTCTGGAAAGTACACTTTCAAGTTAGATAAGTTCAGCTCAACAAAGAACAGTATGAATTAGAATAGAACACCTAATTGTTTTGGTCCGCATTTCTCTGGTAAGGGATATTTTATCTTGTGATTGTAAGGTGTTGTAAGCACATGTTTGAAGACTCTAACTCTAAAGTCTCAAAGTTTGAAGTCCTCCGATAAGGCAGTTATGAGTACTCAAGTATCACTTCAGGCATTGATTGTATTTGACAATGATAGAGTCCAAGTTCTAGTACTCCGCATTTCACCGCATGTTAATATTTTTTATGCAGTTCTAGAGTTAAGCTTTGGGATGCCTAAGGAATCTTGATTATGAGTTTGAGAAAGTTGTGGTTTGCACTGAAAGTTATGTTCTGACAATTAGTCTGAGCCTCTATTTGTTAGTTTGTGAAGCTGACCTGATATTGTAATCTATGTGCAGAAGAATCTATTGATTAGAATCATATGTTAAGTGGTTGCATAGTTTTTGCCAACATAGAAGAATATATTCCAAGTATTGGTTTGATCTGCAAAGTATTTTAGTGAATGCATTAAGGTCGACAAATTACACTTTGCATAACTACACATTTCATTCTTGCAAACTGACCTATTTTGATGATCGTATGTGTAGTAGATATAAATATGAGATTCATTTCAGTGTTTGGTGGGTAGAAGAGTGGGTGTGTGTGACATACAAGAAATTCCGTGATCCAGTAAGTGCGACAAGTGTTTGAGAAGAGAAATATGAATTTCATGCAAAGTAGAGCAGTGTGATAGAGTAGTCTAGGATGAAGAGTTTTGAAACAATATTTTGAGCCTTATTGGAACTGTATTCCATGCATTTGTAAGATGCAATTGTAAAAATTCATTTTGGCAGTGACCCATCCATTCTCTTTCTTTTTGGAAGTGAGCCTATTGCAGTGAGTATCTCTTTGGATGGTGAGTCCTTGGGCAGTGAGCCCTGAGGCAATGAGCCTTTTGTAATCTGGTTTAATCATCATAATATATTGTGAGCTAACACTCACCATGGTTTTTCCCTTTTTGGGTTTTCCATGTAAAAATCCTGGTGTTTGTGTTATGTCTTGTGGTTGTACTTTCTATGTTTGATTTGCTTTACTATTATTGAATGTGGCAAATGGATTAATAGATTAATGAATGAATGGTTTAATAGAATATTTATTCACCCCCCTCTTAGTATTCCACATGTTCAACAATTGGTATCAGAGCAAGGTTCTTGGAAGAAATCTAACAGCTTGAGGAAGATCTAGGAGATTGAACACATGGAAACTAGAAAGTATCCTACTCCTCTAGAAGAAATTAATCCAATTGGAATTACAGAAGAAGAGTGCATGTTTTTTAATAATGAAGAACTCAAAGTTTCTCTTGAAGACCTTGAAAGGACTGAAGAGGAAAACCTAGATCTGAAGGAAAATATCAAGGAAGCAGATGAGTGCATCAGAAAGTTAAGGGAGCAAGTCAAGAAGTTCAAAGAAAAACATAAGGAGATTAGTGAACAATTAAGATCAGCAAATGAAACCCTTAATGGTTTGTAAGTGCAAGTTGAAGAAAAGACAAAAGTAGAAGAATATCTAAATCAAATGGTGATAGGCAAATCCGAAGAATGTGCAAAGCTTGAAAGAGAAGTTGTGAACCTGAAGTCAGATTTGGAGAAGGCAAAGAGCTATGAAGAAAAGTTCAAGATAAGTTCTGCAAAAATTGATGAGATGATTTCTAGTCAGAAGATCCCTGATGACAAAGAAGGCTTGGGATTTGAGAAAGGTGAAAGTTCCAAATCAGGCCAAGCAGTGAACGATGAGAACAAGAAGGACAAGGGCAAGTAGATTCAGAATCAAAGGAATGGACCTAGAAAACCACCAGTCAGGCAACCAAACGCCCAAAGGTATCCATCTTTCAATGGTTATTGTCATTCATGCAATAAGTTTGGTCATAAGGCTACTCAATGTAGGAGCAGAATGAATCAAAATGTTCCATCTTTCTCCAATCAGTTCTTTACATGGAAAAGAGTTGGTCATAGAGCTAGTGAATGTAGAAGTCAGATAAGGAATGGCTATAACAATGGAAGGAACACTCAATCTTTCAATGGTAACTGCTTTACATGCAAGAGAGTTGGTCATAGAGCTAGTGAATGTAGAAGTCAGATAAGGAATGGCTATAGCAATGGAAGGAATGCTCAATCTTTCAATGGTAATTATTTTACATGCAATAGATTTGGACATAAGGCTAACCAATGTAGATCCAAAATAAATGGAAGGAATAACAGTTAGAGGAATGTTGTGTGCTACAATTGCAATAAACCAGGACATATTGCAAGGTTCTACAGAAGCAAGAACATGAAGAAGAATAATCTGGTAGAAAAGAAGAAACTAGTGCAAAAGGTTGATGCAGCAGAAATCAAGGAGATGAACAAGAAATGGATCAAGAAGGATGCTAACGAAGTCAAGAATGAGCCTATGCCAGCCTCTGGTGCAGATACCTCCTCTGGGAAGTGAACTGAGAGCTTTGGCTTAGGGGGAGGTTCAATGAAAATCTTGTTCCCTTGGCTAGAGAAGTGGTGCTAATACTCAGCACGAAGATATGAGTTGAAGAACAATATATCTAAACTTTTGAAGAAAATTTTGGTAGAAAAGAGTCTAATGCAGAAGATTGTGAAGCAATTTATATCGACTGTGAGTTGTAGAGGAAGTGTTAATAGCTTTTTGGAAACAAAGCATTTATGGCAACTTAGGTTTTGGTGAAAAGGGGATATAAGAAAAAATGATGCAGGAGCATCTAGGGTGTAAGAGCAATCTTGCATCAACCAAAAAAAAAATGTTGTTTCTTTTCAATAAGGGCTAAATTTGGCAAGGTTACTATTTTTAGTAAGTTTGCATTTGTGCACAGTTGGATACAAAATCTTACACAGACCTGTAGAATGGTGAATTGAAGCTAATGGTGAAGAAATCACTTCAATATCATTTGTCATTTGTGAGATATTAAAATTTGAAATTCCAAAAATCCTATTGAAATATTCAAAGTCAAATTTGAGGCACTTAGAGGCTCCGGATGGGCCCGAAATTTGGTGGGAAACCCAAGTAGTCTATCTATTGATACTACTTACCGCACCATCATCTTTTTGAGAGCTTTCCGAAAAGGTATTATAATTGAAAATCCAACGATTGGATCGAAAGTTATGGCCCCGTGAATTTGACCTATTTTTGGGGGGAGATGCAAATTTCGAAATTAAGCTAGTGGTCACCAAACAGGGCTATATATAACCATTTTTGGGAACCCTTAGGGTAGGGGAGTTAAGGGGGAAGGTGTAGAGTCAAGAAAGGTGGAAAATTAGAAACCCTAGCTGATTTGGGAATTACAGAAGGCTGAAGATTCCAGAGTTTTGAGAGAGGGAGCTGTAATGTGTTGCAGCCTATAGGGGATTCATCCTCTGATTGTATTTGAGCTTCTGTAATGTAATGTTTTTCCCATATTAATAAAATACCATTCTATTTTTTTGCGTGCAATTTCTGTTATTGTGTGTTTTATGATTTACCCCCTTCATCAAAAAATCATTTGAAGAAAATTCACATTGCATTCAAACTTTAAAGCAACCAAGGAGATCTAAGCAGCAAAGCAAAGGCAAACTCAAAGCTCCTAGCATGATCAAACCCTAACTGGAAGAGAAAAACAAGCTATTTACAGTCGTCACTCTTGTAAAACTTTCATTAAGCTATGAAAATGTTTAATCCACAAGTTATTGAGGTGATAGAGAGGCCTAGGCCAAAATTCAAGAAGCATCCATTCAAACCCATGGAAACAAACCTTGATGGTGCATTTTCTAGTGTGCCTTATGATGTTATGCATACTGAGGATATTAGGGCTTACATTCATGCAAATATGGAAGAATATCATCATGTTAGCATAGGAGATGTGTATGTGAAGGAGCAAACAAATGATAACTATGGGTTGAAAACTAAATATGGTGCCCTTGCAGAGAAGAAATTAGATACATGGATAAACTTTCTTGTTCTATGCTATGAGGATGCATGGGTTAGATATGTTTTAAGCAGGATTCATAACGTCAAATTCATGTGGCTTGATTTGCCCTACATGATAACCAAAGATGCAATCAAGGCAGTCACAGGGTTATGTTCCTCTGGAATGGTTCCTATGTTGAAAGTAGTGAAAAATGATACGGTGATGAAGCTAACATGTGCTAAATTCGATAAGAGGGCATTGACTATTAATGACATTGAGGATTCGGCAGTAAAGTTTGCTTCAATGATCATTGGATATAAGGTGTATTTCTCCAATAGGGAGAATTTTGTCTTTGGAACAGCCATCTACACCGCCTATGAGATGGTGAAGAAGAATGTAGACTATGATCTGTGTGAGTTGCTTTGGCAACAATTGATAGACTACTTGAAAAGGACTAAGGACACAAAGTATCCATTCAAGTATGGTACTTTGATTATTCATTTGATGTTCTATATCTTGAGGGAGATTCCAGGTGCAGAAAATGATGTTTAATTGAATCATATCCCTATAGCAGTACAAATCAGAGATCATTTGCTAAGGATTAGAGATGCTAATGCTCAAAGTGCAGCTTTGTGGGGATACTTTAAAGTGTTCTAGAATAAAATGCAAGCTAGGGATAGAATCCATAGAAGTGTGGTAGAAAAATATAAAGATGATATTATCTTCATGGTGACTAAAGATGAGTGCCTCATGGAGGCAGTGGAACCGAGAACAATGTGGATCCCAACAATGGGGTATGAGGTCAATGAGGACATTTTGATAGGTCTAGAAGACCTAATGCTAAGTAAACTCAGAGACCCTAAAGAGGAAAGGTTTGGGACTTATGAAGAAAAGTCTGTCAAAGTTCATTTGGAACAAACTCAACCACACAGAGAAAAGTAAGAAGATGGGTGGAGGATTATGCTCTAAGAAAAGTTTTCACAAAAGAACAAATAGATCAACCTAGAGCTAAGGCTCAAGCTTCTGAAGCAGTAAAGGATTCAAAGAAGCATGAAGTAAAAACTAAACAAGCAAGGCCTACTCCTAAGACAAGAAGTACAACAAGGGCCTCCTCTTTTACTGCAGCTACTCCTGAGACCTCCGTACCCCTACCTATAGCTAATGTGGAAAAGGAAACTCCTGAAAGAACAGAGCTTGTTGTGGGAAAGAAGAACAAAAGAGTGAAAAGGAAGGCCGCCAGTAGAATCTATGTGAGTTGTGGAGGTGGTAGTCAAGAAAAAGAAGAACCAGTTTAAGAGAAAAAGGAATCTCTTCTTACTGATGAAGAAACAAAGGTAAAAAGAACAAAAACTGACAATAAAGAAGATGAAGCCACTTTAGGTAAAGAAGGAAAGTCCTCCGGAAAGGGAAAAGAAAAGGGGAAGAAGAAGAAAAAGGAAAGGATAAGTGATGCCACTATAGATCTAGAAACCACAATCAATGCAGTGGTTGAGCATGGAAATTTGAAGCCCATTACAAATCTTTATGATGAGATCTCTGATGTTGATAAGGAAATAATTGAAACCATTGTGGTAAGATTCTTAGATATGTTTAATAAAGTATTGATTGAAGTTGTATCTGACTAACCTAATAGCCTAGCTAGCATTCTAACTGCTAGAAAAGAAGAGGCTATGACTAAAGATGCAGAAATAAAGGATCAGTGTTGAAGAAGCTTTTTCCAAGTCTTACTGGACAAGATAAAGTAAAAGCCACTCAGAGATTTAGTGAAGAATTCAGGACCAAAAGAAGAATTAATATTCTAATGGCCAGAGATAAAAGTGAGATTGATAAGTTGGAAAAAGAAACTGAGGAGAAAATTTTGATGGTGCTCAATGAACTTCACATTTCAACTATAATGGACACAGATAAGGATGAGCAGAACCCTAATGTTGATAACTCAAGTGAAGTCCTAGATGTGGGTGGAGAACAAAATGCAACATCTCTATCACCCTCTAAATTCTCAGAGGATCAAGGTATGGTCACTCCTCTGATAAACTCAGAAAAGAATGTGTGATAGGTAAAAATCAGGTTAATAAGATCAAGCATAGCCATGAAAACCTAACCCTACCATCATCAAAGAATCTAATCCAAATGAAACAAAAGCATGCAATTCAAGACCAATATCACCTAGATTGTATGATTCCTTGTATATGATGCAGATTGCATCTTCAACAATGAACAATTATGAAGATAAAAGCTGCCATAATGGATGAATGATAATGATATTATGATAGATGGATGCTCAAATGCTCAATATGCTCAGGATGATAATGTAGATGCTATATGAATGCTGGATAGATGTAGTATGGAATGAGAGGGTGTTTATATAGAACTTCAACCAAAATCAATCAACGGTGGAGATTTGGTGGCTATGTGAATGGCTAAGATTGAATGATAATCATAGGTGAATGTGAAGATGACAAGTGGAGGGAAGCTAAGGCTTATGTGTGACCGTGTACATAAAAAGTACATGTGAAAGAAATTAAACAAAAGTTGTAGTGCCACTTATCTTTTTTAAATGAAAGAGGCACACATGTTGGCTTATGAAGATAAATGATAAGAGGAATTAATTAATTAATTAAAATTTATTTAATTAATTGGAAAGTGGGCTTAGAAGATAATTTAATTAAATAAATAAGATTTATTTAATTAAAAATAGATAGAAATAAGATAATTAAATAATTAAAGATTATTTATTATAGCTCAGAGAAAATAGAAGAAATAGCTAATGAATTAATTAAATAAATATAAATTTATTTAATTAATAGAAGAAATAAGTGTGTTAGGGAAATTGCTCAAGTGTGTTAGACAAATGCAAATGCGATATTTTGAATGCTAATGATAATTAGGTCAATTTTGGGTGTCTACATTTTGCCCCTCTTTGATACAATGTTCGATAGAGCGTTGTGTCAAAGAAGATACAATAATTCACTCGATAAACAAGGTTATGCCCCAGTGTAACTTGGCAAGTGATGCCCCCTTGAGAGGTAAGCCAGACTAACTAGGAAGGGCTGGGTTGGCTCATAATAAGATGAAAGGCTAGAAAACAAGGCGGACACGAAGAAAACGGGGGTTGGGTGGGAGGAATGGGATGAAGAAAATAGGCTTTGGCAGAGAGGAATTAGGGTTAGGACAGGGGCTATAAGTAGGTCCTTCAAGGGAAAATAGGCTCATTTGTGCTCATTTGTGTTCAAAAATCTAGAGGGATCCAGAGCTCCGTAGAGGTGTTATACGGCAAGAGTTGGAGAGCTATTAGGATGGTGATTCCTTGCAGAGATCATCGTACCGAGTGAGTGAGGACACATGGATGACCAGAGGGAGTAGGCACACCAGTATGTATCGAAACTTGTGCTAAAACCGTGATTTTGATAGGCTAGAAGCGTCATAAATGCACACATGTCACCAGAAGTGACTAGGTTTTAGGATAGGTCATACAGGTCGCTTAGGTAGGAAAATAGGTCACTTAGGATAGTTGAGGTCGCTTATAGGCTTGAAGGGAGCGCATATGGCAAAAGTAGGTCGCTTCTAGTCGGCAAGGCAAACAGATAGGGAGAATGCGGATATAGTTAAAAGCAAGTCACTTATGAGCTAAAAATAGGTGGATATAGAGGTTTAGCTCACTTAGAAAGAACAAATGCTCTCTTATAGAATAGACATTGCTTAGGGAAAAAAGTATGCACATATAGACATGTACGTCGCACTTAGCCAGTAAGCAGTCACATAGGAAATGAGGTCACATGTAAGCTAGAAATAAGTGCATGTAGTAAAATGGGTCACTTGCGATCAACAGAGAAGCACATATAGAAAAACAAGTCGCTTGTAGTAGATAGAAGCAGGTAAAGTAGGAAACAGTCCATATTTGTATCAGTTATGTGTAGCACAAGAGACTGATAGGATGGGCGAAATGATGCAGGATGTATTACCGCCTTTCTTATCACGAGAGCCACATCCTAGAGATTTACGGTTGGTGAGATTATTGGATGCAGAGGAGCGACTAGTATTAGAGATCCTTGGATTAGAGCATGTGTCTAGATTGGAGCCAGTGTAGGCACATCGAGGACTGATGATAGCGATGGTGGAGCGATGGAGGAGTGAGCATAGTTCTTTCTTGTTGCCGACAGGAGAGGGTACGATCACACTAGAGGATGTATTCCAGATTTTGCATGTTCCTATTGATGGGGACCAAGTAGATTATGATCCTAATATGGGTCTAACTGTGTTCAGGAGATTGTTTGAGACACCAGACATTGGAGCAGAGGGCTCAGAGATTCCAATGGTGAGGATGGAGGAACTATGCGATAGGCTGCAGCGAGTGTTAGTGGCTATTATCAGATGGCTAGTTGGAGATAGACGAGTGAGAGGATTCCCAGTAGGATGGGGGGCAGTGATGGAGGAGATGTTCTCCTATGGGACAAGATATGCATGGGCAGAGTGTGTATTGAGACAGCTCTATCATTTCCTGCATGATTGTGCATATATGTTCGGGGCTAGTATGTCTGCAGGAGTCACAATTTTGCATGTATGGGCATATGAGCATATTCCAGTGACGAGGCCAGATGGATGGGTGGTTATAGCAATAGGAGAGCCTTATGCTAGGATGTATAGAGGAGCTTTGACATATTGGCAGTGCAGGGGACTAGTGTACTGGCGGAGGATTTTAGATGAGGTAGACATGTTTATATGGAGACCATGGCTAGGATGTGAGAGATGGGATGAGGAGGACAGAGAGCTTGTCTATGCTAGGCAGGTGAGATATATTTTTGGACTCAGGATATATATTATAGAGTGCTATTTGCCTGAGAGGGTTTTGAGACAGTTCGGGTTGCCACAGGCAGTACCAGTTGGTGATGCCATTTTTGGGAGGACTTGACAGGAGGTTTTTATTGGGGGCTAGAGATAGTGGTTGACACGGCTTTGGCAAAGAGAGAGGGGCTACAACCAGTTGTATGGCAGTGGGGAAAGGGTCCTGCAGATCTAGTCATGCTACCAGATTATGATGCATACTGGGTGACAGTGAGACTGACGTGGCTGACATGGGTTGGAGAGATAGGAGAGATAGGTATGGAGAGACTAGTCAGGAGGCAACAATGATGGGTGCCACCAGCACAGGTTGTTGTGTCGGCAGCTCCAGGGATACAGGTTCAGGGACAAGTGTAGGAGCAGCCTCAGATACTTACACAGCCTCAGGGTCAAATATTAGGAGGTGATGATGTTGGGATTCAGCAGCTGTGGAGGAGGATTAGAGAGGAGAGGAGATGGAGACAGCGGACTCAGATGAGGTTGAGGAGAGTGGAGCTAGACAGGCATCAGGCAGTGATTGGGTTATGGCATGCTAGAGCACAGGCTCAGACATACCAGGCACAGTTACAAGCTAGAGTGCAGGCTGGTGATGGGCAAGATGATGGTTCACTTGTCAGGGTGACAGGA
This sequence comes from Cunninghamia lanceolata, assembly GCA_027924645.1. Lineage (NCBI taxonomy): Eukaryota > Viridiplantae > Streptophyta > Pinopsida > Cupressales > Cupressaceae > Cunninghamia > Cunninghamia lanceolata. The sequence continues at coordinate 547,195 of BSBN01001031.1, read as the reverse complement.
GAGAGAGATGCAGCAAGGCAGAGTGAGCAAATGATGAGATTAGATCAAGACACTACTATACAGTAGATGCAGGCGATGAGGGTTGAGAGAGATGGTCTGCGGATAGAGAGGGACATAGATGACCAGCAGTTACAGGGGATGACTGGCAAGCAGGATAGAGCAGTGGCTGCATTGGGTACAGATGGGGCTATGATATATCTAGCCACACAATTGACATAGGTACAAGGAGAGCTGAGGAGAGTACAGGGTGAGGCAGAGTATTACAGACGCTTGTACTATGGGGTTGTCTAGCATAGCAGAGGCAGCCTAGCTTCAGGAGCATATTAGGAGCTTCTAGTTCATGGAGGACAGGTGGATCTCAATCTGTTGCATCAATGATGGGGCCATAGAGAGATAGGGGGATAGGTGCAAGACCCAGTGGCGGCGGTCAGGGTGAGGGAGCTGCCAGTAGTCACTAGGGCTACCTTGTTTATGTATATTATTGTATCATGATAAGGCCTAGAGCCGATTGTACATACATTTTTGATGGCTCAGCTTGTATATGTAGACACTTGTATATTGACACATGTCTATATATATATGATGGCATGTTGGTTATCTACATGATGTTGTAATGTATGCACTTATGGTATTATGATGGTTATGCATGTATTATTTATATTTTCATGGATTATGTATGGATGTTTATGCAAATGATATGAATATGCAAATGGAACTAATAGAAATGTATTATGATAATGCAAATATGTAAATGGTAATGATATGACTTGGACTTATGCATATAGATAGATGGTAATGATATGATATGTGATGGACCTATGTATGCCTAACACACATGTTTTGTAGAATAAGAGATGTGGAAAAAGGGACGATGGAAAGAAAAGATTGATCTTGGTTGAGGACTATATAAACAGATAATGAGATGTATAGATGGGTGTGATGGGTAGCTGTAAAAGTAATTGCTCAACAATGAAAAGAAATGAAATCCTTATGTTTGATTTAGCATGTGGATGTTATGCACCAGGGTATAGAAGACCAAGGTGTTGAGATATCCAATGCAAAACTAGCATACTACAATCTTGTCTTAACATATGAGGTCAAGATGTTGAGCCAACATACACAGGATATGAATAACACCTAGTGTTCTGAGATGGACTTTGACGCTACAAGCAATGGTTTGAGCTTATCTCCACTATACATAGTGACACCTTGCTGGTTATATGTATGGAGCTAGTTCTTAACATAGAATAGTCTCAAATGCATAGGAGACTATTTAGCTTCTCAGATGCTAGAGATATTGATATGTAAGATGCTAATCCCAACACATACAAGATATCAATATGCATAGGAAGAGAATAAGATCATCCTGCAAACATGGCATATGAAAGCAATATGAGCATGCCCCATTCCTTACTTCATCGCAATGTACCAAGATATGATAGATCAAGGCAATCTTTATTAGGCATAGAAAAGGGACAAAAGATAAATCAAAAGATTAAAAAAGAAAAATTGTCATCATGTTCTCTTGCCAAATTTAAGTGCTCTTGGATGGGTTTAAGCTAATGCCTTATTGAGAGGAAAGTTGCATCATGTTGAAGGCTAAAGATGTTGATAAAGTGCTATAGCAAATGTTGGCTTAAGGCATGTGGACAAATAGCTTCTGGCTTATCCCTGATTGGTTAAAGTGCTTGAGCTTTTCGCTAATGCAGAAGGTCCACTTCCTGCTTGAGCTAATCAAAGAGAAGATGGAAAATGAAAGAAGATGTTGATGGGGTGGATCGTTTGTGCTTGAGTACTGGATACTTCCTTTGCATTCCAGACTGCCTACATACCCTGTATCCATGGGATCAAAACACATTTACGATGATGATGAGACATGATGAATATGTAGTTCTGGGTTTATTGATGATGTAAGTGATGAAAGATAGAAGAAAATGAGATGAAAGATTGGAAGATGATTAGAATAAAGATGAAAGATGGATGATGAAAGAGGGGCTATCGTTTATGCCTAAATCAGAGTGCTTCCTTAGCATCTCAGATTGCCTACATACCCTGTATCCACGAGATCAAGGCTTTAATGATATAGCTGTGATGTAGTTCTTGCTTATTATGCTGATGGTTGACATTGAAAGGATCAACTTTATTTCTTGGATTTTTTATGTTGTTTTGATGTTTTTCGATGGTTTTGATGATGTTTGAGCTTGAATTGATTGTGAAGATATGAATCCTGATTGCAAATGTTCACTATGTTTGTCATTGAATGTGCGCTATGGTTGAAGTTGAAAGTTTGTTGTGTTATGAGCTTAGGTGTTCGTTGTGTTATGAGCTAGAGCTAGCGGTATCCACTTCCAAATAAGGCTGAACAAGTGCCCCTAGTGTGGGATGAGGGTTATTGTGGAGAAGCGGCAATGGATGGCCCATGCGGACAAGACACTAAGGTGCCAAATGATATAGTTACCCCAACAATGTCCAAAGTGTGATAGCTAGCATTGACAGAGGCGAAGATGGAAATACTTTTATTATGGATGAATCGATTATGATATGGATTATGTAGGATAAGATGGCGAAGTATGCTAGGAAGAGTGATGATCAAACAAACTAAGCAGATGATGGGAGCTGATCACTACACATAGCACCTGTTTGCCAAGTTTTCACTATGGTACTTATCCAAGGCACTTGTTTACCAGGTTTTCACTAGAGGACGGATTATTTATCTTGTACTATTATTTCTTTGTTTATCCAAAGCGCCACAAAGTGGTTTTCACTATTGGAAAGGTTTTTTTTTTTTGGTTGCTAGGATTCATGGATAGAACTTCTTGAGATGGATGCTATTGACTAGTTCATTCAAGGGAATACCTTTAGGTGTGGAGAGAGTGTATGCACCTAATCCATAGACTACGGTGATGATAAAAGGACCAAGACAATTTGGTTCAAACTTGCCCTATTTCTCACGATGTTGCTGATTCCTTTGATTTTCTTTAAGGACAAGGTCTCCAACTTAAAATTTGTGTTCTCTGATTTCTTTGTTATAGCTGCGGCATAGATGGTTTTGATAGACTTGAAGATGGTTGATTGTTGTAAGACACCGTTCATCTAGTAGCTCAAGATCATGGAGTCTGGATACTCGATATTCTTCCTCTAAGATGGTATGTTGTAGAGATACTCGCAGTGAGGGGATCTCGACCTCAATAGGTAGGATAGCTTCAGTGTCATACACAAGAGCATAAGGTGTAGCTCCAGTGGGGGTTCTGATACTTGTTCTATATGCCCATAATGTAGGATGGAGTTGTAAATGCCAATCTCGACCAGCTTCATTGACTGTCTTTTGAGGATCATGATAATTGTTTTATTAGAAGCCTCAGCTTGGCCATTGCTTTGAGGATAATAAGGTGTAGAGAATTGATGTTGGCTATGGAACCTTTTGCAAAGATCTCTAACTTCTTGATTCTTGAAGGGACGACCATTATCAGTGATAATAGCTTGAGGAACTCCATAGCAGCAAATGATATAGTGTAGGATGAACTTGGATATTTGCTTGCCAGTAATATAAGTCATTGGTATGGCTTCCACCCACTTTGTGAAATATTCAATGGTGGTGATAATGAACTTATGACCATTTGATGAAGTAGGATGGATTTTACCTATGAGATCAAGTTCCCACTGCAAGAAAGGCCATGGAGTAGTGATAGGCTAAAGTTCATGTGTTGGTGCATGTATTAAATCTCCATGTTTCTGACATTGTAGACATCTCTTTGAGAATTGTTGTGCATCTTTTTCCATAGTTGGCCAATATTATCCATCTCGTAGAAGTTTCTTAACAAGACCAGGGCCAGCGGAATGTGAGCCGCAGACACCTTCATGTACATAACATAAGGCCACTTTTGCTTCCTCAGAATCAAGACATCTAAGAATGATACCATCAAGACTCCGGCGATAAAGGGTGTCTCCTAAGATAGTGTAATGAGAGGCTCGGCAGATAAAGGTTTTGCATTGGGTGTTAGATAGTTGGAATGGAAAGGTTTGATTGTGTAGATACTTGTATAAGTCCTCGTACCATGGTGAATTGGGACCAACAATTTCACATATAAGCTCTGACTGCGGTACTTCAAATACTGGAATCAGAAGCTGTTCAACTAGAAACTCACATTTGTGTGTATTGGATGGCATGTCTAGAAGAGATCCAATCATAGCCATGGCATCTACTGCTCTGTTTTGTAGCCTTGGAATTTGTTCAAAGGTGATATTGTCAAAATACTTTTTAAAATCATCAACCATTACCTTGTATGGAAGAAGCTTCTCATCTTTTGTTTGATATTCATCTAAGACTTGTTTGATAACTAGTTGAGAGTCACCAAAGACTTGTAGATATTTGATAGCCCATTGTACTACCATGCATAATCCTGTGATTAAAGCTTCATACTCTGCTATGTTATTGGTACATGGAAATGCAATTCTGTATGATTTGGGTATACAATCTCCTTAAGGGGTAATAAACAATATCCCTGCTCCTAATCCATTGTGTGTGTAAGATCCATCAAAATATAGTTGCCACAATGTTGGGGAAGTTAAATTGAACAATCCTTCATTAGGGAATTTTGGATGTATTAGATAAATATTTGTGATGGGTGATGCAGCTAATTGATCAACAATGACTTGTCCTTTTATGGCTTTTCGATCCACATATTGTATGCCAAATTCACTTAAGATCATAACCCATTTTGCTAATCTTCCTGTGAGGATTGCTTTGGAGAGAAGATATTTGAGTAGATCAACATTAGATATGAGCTTTGTTGTTTGGTTCAACATATAATGTCGCAACTTTTGGGAAGCAAACACTAATGCTAAACATGATTTTTCCATAGATGAATAATTAAGTTCATATCCCACAAGAGTTTTGTTGATGTAGTAGATAGCTTGTTCTTTCCCTGAATCATCATGCTGAGCTAGAAGGACACCCAATGCTGTTGTTGTTGATGATATGTAGAGCAATAATGGGCGATCAAGTACAGGGGGTACTAACACATGAGGTGTTTCCAGATATTCCTTTATTTTGTCGAAGGCATGTTGACACTTTTCATCCCACTTAAAAAGTTCACCCTTGTGAAGAAGATGTTGAAAAGGATGACATTTGTCTGCTAGTTGTGAGATAAATCTGCGAATGGACTGTAACCTTCCTTGTAGACTACGAAGCTGCTTGAGATTTGTTGGTGGAGGCATTTCCATTATAGCTTTTACTTTATCTAGGTCCACTTCTATCCCTCGTCGAGACATAATGTATCCCAATAGTTTTCCAGATGTTACGCCAAATACACATTTCTTTGGGTTCAGTCTAACTTGATATTTCTCTAGTCGATCAAAGATTTGTGCTAATACCTATAGATGTCCTTCTCTTGTCTTGGATTTCCCTAGGATATCATCAACATAGTCTTCCATGATAGTGTGAAAAAGGTCATGGAAAACAACTATCATGGCTCATTGGTAAGTAGCTCTAGCGTTCTTGAGACCAAAAGGCATTGCAACCCAACAATATGTACCCCATGGACAAATGAATGATGTTTTATCTTGTTCTTCCTCTGCTATTCTAATTTGGTTATATCCTGAGAATCCATCCATCAAAGATAGCATTTCATGTCCAACTGTGAGATCTACAATATTATCTATGCTTGGTAGTGGAAAGTCATCTTTAGGACATGCTTTATTAAGATCTCTGAAATCTATGCAACAACGAACTCGTCCATCAAGTTTTTCTATAGGTACCAAGTTTGAAACCCATTCTGGATAATCAATAGGCTTTATGAACTTTTCTTCTAGCATCTTCTGAATCTCCGTCTTAAGCAATAGAGCTACTTGCAGATGCATTTTGCACAATTTTTGTTTGACAAGTTTTGCATTAGGAGATACTGCTAGATGATGTACCACAAGTGATGGATCTAGACCTGGCATGTCAGTGTAAGTCCATGCAAAATTTATAGCTCTTTTTTATGAAAAATGCTGTGAAGTCTCTTCTTTCTTGCTCTGATAGTGATGCTGCCAAAAAAGTGATCTTTGGATTCTACTCTGTACCCAAGTTCATGTCTTGTGATTGTTCAACTAGCACTGTTGATTTCTCATGATAGTTAGTGGCAACAGGAAGATCAAATCCCCCATCCTCAGGCACCTCAGAGAGGTTTTCACCTTCAGATACGTCCTTTATTTTTACTTTTTCATGGTCAAGAGGTGCCTTTCGATTTTCACCTAGTGACCTATTTTGTTTGATTTTGTTTATTTCACTTTTGCAACTGAAGGATTCGATACTTCTGCCAAAATATGCTAGTTTAGGTAGATCCATCATGAAACCTACTTTGTGATCACCCAATGGAATGCCTTGTCGTAAGCCCATGAATTCTGCAATAGCTTCATCATTCTCAAATGTATCTAATATCGGTGCCCCCTGTTGGTCCCAATTGATGAGGTCAGGATATACAAGTGAAAGGGTAATGGACAAATGGTGATGGCTAGAGGAGGTTGTGGAAATCATGAAGATGGAGTTTTCTTGAAAAAGGTCGATAATATGAAGGGAGGGGTTGTTAATGGTATCTGAACTAGAAGTCTCTCCTACCAAGGAAGATCTAGCATCCATATCAGAAATACATTTAATGTCTTTGGAATGGGGTACCTTCAGCTGATAGCCAAGGCCTTGCTTATTAAAATTCTTAGACACAACAATGGGTTCAATAGGTCCTTGTCCTGTGATCCCAATCCACCATGTCCTTTATAGCCCATGTTCTTTATGATGCGGAACCCATTGTTATATCTCTCCACTTAAAGTTGGACTTGGTCGTTCTCATCAAAGAATATGCAAGAGTTGATATCATCAATGTCTTCATCATCCAGGAATCCACCTTTAATGAATACTGTGGGTGGGGCTTTTATGATAGTTGTGGATGAGGATGGTTTTTGATGTAGAAGGTTTGCCATGAGATTTGGGAGACAAGGGAAGAGTGCCCACACAACAAGATTCTTGCAGTGTGTACTCACCAAGGCCATGTTTGGTGTACTTGATACAAAGATTGGAAGTGGCTTTACTAGATGATGGCTTGAGTAGGACAGATGGATCTACATATGATGAAGATGGGTATGCTTCGGTGTTGATAGGAATGTGGTTTGGACTTTGATATTTAGCTTGAAAGGCACGACAAAATTCAAATCGATTGGGATCAGCATGGATAGTAATCTCAACACTATTATGTGGAAATTTAAGACATTGATGGTATGTAGAAGGAACTGCTTTGAGGGCATGGATCCATGGATGGCCAAGGGTGATGTTAGAAGGAAGCTCAATATCAAGGACTTGACAATGGGTTTCAGTAGTGACCGGCCCAACTTGGATAGGCAAGTAAATAATCCCTTCAGTATCTCTCTCGGCATCATCATATGCTCTGATAGTAATGACCTTGGAAGTGTTAACATCTTTTTCAAAATATCCCAATTGTTTTATCAATTTCAAGGAACATATATTAAAACTAGCTCTGCCATCCACTAAGATTTGTTTGATACAGCATTGTTTGACAAACACTTCAATGTGGAGGGCTTCGTTGTGTGAAGGATGAATGGAAGACTGAAGATCTTTGTTGGAAAAGGTTAAATGACAAGGGGCTGCAATGCTAGTGACCATAGATTGGAATTGTGTGATATCAATATTGTTGGGTACCGAAGATTCTTGTAAGGCTTTGTCAAGGATAGCTTTGTGAGCAGGGGATATGCGAAGCAACTCAAGAATGGAAATATGCACAGGTGTTTTGCCAAGGTGATCAAGGATATTATAGATAGAAGACGGTCGAGGAGGATGGATAGGTGCTCCTTGAATGGTAACACAACCTCTTTGTGTAGTTACAGCGCAATCGGGTGCTTTGCCTTGGATGGTAATGGTAGAAATGCGAGCATGGTCAATGCGGCCAATAGTGGATGATTCATAGTTATACTGAATGGCATTCCCAGCATGAGGGTTACTTGGTTTGTCATGAGATGGAAGTGGATTCTTGAAAGCATCTAGATCATAATTCGATGTTGGTTGTGTTGACTTTTTCCCAGACTGGATGCTTATTCCCAGATTTCCCTACAAGGTAGCCATCAGTGATCAACAGGATCTCTGGGCCAGGGGGCCAACAGTGTAGGAGATAGACTCTATATTTTATCTCCTCTTCTTCTTCAGGCTCTGCAAGACCTAGGGGGGTATTCCCTACTCAACATCCATGAGGATATGCATGCAAGGCTGGGATGTTGACAGAAAGCAGATGAGTCCTCCTGTATGTAGACCAAAACTGAAAGATAAGGGCAAAGGGGCTAGCTTTGGGCCTATTTGCAGTTGTAGACAGAGGACTGAGGTTCCTAAAACTAACTCTAATGTCCTAATGTTGGTTTTAGATTTTGCTTTGGAGTTTAAGTGTGGATGCAAAGCTGGATATGGTTATAACACAAAACAAAGCATGATTGGTGCCTATCCAGGGCCTGGAGTCAATAGACATACACCTGTGAATGATCAGCATAAACAACTAAAACTGGATTTCAAGGGGATCTATGTGATACCTGCCTTACAGGCATCTCCCAATACAAAGTGTTAGGTTATCTCTACTTATGGTATCCCTACTGCAGTATATCCCTCCCAATGTTCAACCTGAAAACAGTTTAATCTACCCCTTGAATAGAAGTTAAAAGATCAGACATTCAACACAGGAATTCTATGCTCTAGAATCTAAACATTACCAAACATCCAGATTCAGAAGAAGGATACATGCAATACTGGAGACAGAATTAACACAACACATGCCAAACAGCATTTCTCATATAAGTTTAATCATGAAATCAGTGGGTTCATGCCAAAAACAAACAACAAGAGATACATAAACTCACAGGTAAGCTGTACAGAGCAACCAGATTAGCTTGTCATGCATTACAGAGCCAAAATCATCAACTTTCAACAACCACAAATGAACAACACAACCTGCTTATATCAGCCAGGTAGGTGCTCAGCAATTAATTACATGGTTGACCAAAATTTCGCCAGATACACAGTATCATGAAAATGGCGCTCAAACACAACCGGATTGGCGCCCAAACTTGAATGCAGCAGGTAGGGGAGGAGACAGGAAGATTTCTCGAGCCCTGCGCCATTATCCGCTGATTGACACCTCCAGTCGGGTACAAGATCGACCCACGCCATCGCCCATACCTCTGCAACAATCGCCATTAATGGCGCACCAACCCGCGGCCTAGGGAAAATCATCATACAGACCATCGCAAGCTTTTCCCGCCGAGACTCATCATCATGATATTTGAAAATGCAGGATAACAATATCCCACATGCACCCCGCGATGACCTCATTAACACCTTATATACTAGGTCATGAGCATATATCATGTCGGTACTTTTGCTCCTGACGACACTAGTATAGACTTCATCATCATCATCTTTCAGCAGCATGATATCCTGTTGTTCGAAATATCACCCTGACGTCATCATGATATTTGAAATATAACCTTCATGATAATCGGCACAACCTGATCCTCCGGAGGAACATCCTCCTGCTGAGCTTATAACAAAAGTCTGGCCGATGAACATCCTGATGACGTCATCATCATATCCTGCTGACGTCATCATCATATCTGCCTACTGCGCACCTCCTCATATCCGGATGACGTCATCATCATGTTTGCAAATATCCGGAGGTCTCTTCAAGATGATCAGTGTTAGAAATATGACCCCCGCGGGACCTTGATGACGTCATCATCATATTAACATCATCATGATATTCGGAAGACAACCGGATATTTGGAAATATCCTCCTGATGTTCAAATATCAGGTTGCACTGTAGCTCCTCTATAAGATCAGGGCGATAACTGAATATGATGATGCTGCTTGAAAAGATCACCCTCAATAGATAACACGCGAAACCAGCAGGCGGATATCTCCTTGATATTAGCATCATCATGATGTTCGAACAAACCTATATCCGGGTGATATGAAAATATCACCCCCTCCTTCGCGAATATCATGATGCAGATAGGCAGAAAGAAAAATATCACCCTGATATACGGATGACGTCAGCATCATCAGGATGAGAAACAAAGAATAGGAAGTGATACAACATCATCAGGATGATATTGACTAAGATCATCCTGACGTTCCAAAATATGATGACCCTAGTGAATATCGGGTCGCAATTACAACTCTTCAACAACATCATCAGGATGATGTTAACCAAGATCTCCCGATGATAAAAATATCACCCCGGCGAAATATCATGAAGGCAGAAAATATGATGACCTCCACAAGCAGCAGGATGATAACTGGAAATATGATGATGATGAACACGACCCTTAGGAAAAAACAAGTTAGGTCGAGCAATTCAAAGAATAAGCAACATCATCATCATGCTCGCGCAAAGTGATAAATGGAAGATCACCGGAGACTTTGAAACATCACCCTCGCAAGCAGATGAGGGCTCACTGTAGCTCGGCAGCATCATCATGATAAAAACCAAACATCACCCGACAGTTGAAAAATGATGATGACGTTGAAAAACAAGTCGACGAGGAACATGATGATGCAGATCATCATCGAAGACAAGATGATGATGATGACCTCCTCCTCAGGAAAACATGATGCTGCAGTTGAAAAATGCTGAGGAGGTCCAACACTTAGAAAAAATGGGCAAGAAGATAAAGGCTTCAAATGAAGAAACCTCCTGATCATGACAAATCAACCCCTGGTCAAAATGAGTGTCAACAGTGGCTCCGAATGGGGACGTGCAGGTGAAAACCTGCAGCGAGAACCAGATCTCCGGACAGACCTGACAAAAAGCCAAAAAACGCGAGCTGTACAAGGCATTTACACTACATACATATTTTACAAATGTGCACAGCAACCAGATATTCATGTAAAATAGAACTTAAGGAATTGGCCATGCACAGGCAATTCCAGAATTTCACCATCTAGGGCCTGGAGGAAATAAGAATCCTCCCCATGAGTATTGCAAACCTGATATGGGCCCATCCATAAGGGCTGAAATTTGCCATGTTTACCCTTTTCCTGATCTTTAGCATTCCAAATAAGCACCAGATCATTAACTTGAAACTTCCTTTTTGTAGTTCTCCTGTCAAACTGATATTTCACATCCTGTTGTCTTTTGAGATTGATCTGGTGGGCTCTCCTCCTGTCTTCATCCAATGCAACCAGTTGATTCACCCTTTCTGTCATGGGACCTTCAATGTCCTCATCATTTTCCTGGATGAACCTGTAAACTGGTAGGAGATTGTTTATGGGCAGTCTAGCTGATGCACCATATACTAGCTCAAAAGGTGACTTCCCAATAGCCCTTTTCACAGTCACTCTGTCAGCCCATACTGCTAAATTCAACTTTGAGTCCCAAGCTCTCTTGTTCTTGTCCAGTATCCTCTTGACAATTTTCATGATGCTCCTATTGCTTGATTCTGCTTGACCGTTTCCTTGTGGGTGATATGGTGATGTATATGACAAGCTTATCCCATACCTGTTGCAAAAATCAACAAACTCACCTGATCTGAAGCACATAGCATTATCAGTGATTATTTTAGATGGTACTCCAAACCTGATGATGATGTTCTCTAGTATGAAGTCTATCACCACCTTACTTGTAGCTCTTTTAGTTGGAATGGCCTCAATCCATTTGGTAAAGTAGTCAGTTGCCACCAAAATCCAACTGTGTCCCCCACTTGATTTGTCTGCAATTTCCCCTATAAAATCAATTCCCCATTGCTGGAATGGAGCATCCACAGGTGCAGTTCTGAGGGGTAAAGCACCATGATATTTCAGCTTTCCTGAGAATCTCTGGCAAGGGTCACATTTTCTTACTAACCTCTGTGCATCTGAAAAGAGAGTGGGCCACCAATATCCTGCCCTGAGAATTTTATGAGCTGTTGTTTGGGCAGTATAATGGCCACCACACAATCCTTTATGCATGTCAATCAAAATATTGTTAGCCATATTCTTATCCACACATCTCAGCAGCACACCATCAGGATTTTTCCAGTACAGCTCACCTTGAACAACAACATACCTGATTGCATGTAGCTTCAGAGTCCTCTTTTGATTGTCACTGAAATGGGAGGGACAATTCAGATTTTGCAAATAATAGACAATATCCTTGTACCATTCAGATCCTGATGCACTTACATTCTCATCTTGGACTGCATTAACTTGGCATGCTTCCAAGTTTGACTGTGCCATCATCTTGGCTAGTCCTTGTCCTCTTATCAATTTAGTAACTTGTATGTCTATGTTGAATTCCTGCAGTTTGTTTATCCATCTGCACCTTCTTCCAGTCACCTCCTGCTGAGTGAATATGTCTTTGACTGCAGCATGAGGTACATATGCAATTATATGTGACCCTACCAAGTATGGTCTGAAACTTTTGATGGCTCTAACAAGTGCATATGCCTGCTTTTCCATAATATCATACTTCAATTCAGAGGCCTGCAGGGACATACTGAAGAAGACGATGGGCTGTTCAAAACCATCTTCATTTTTCTGTAACAAACATGCAGCTACAGTATGAAAGGAAGCAAATGAGAACACCTGGAATGGCCTAGAAAAATCAGGAGATTTAAGAACAGGGGCCATCTTTATTGCCTCTTTGGTATTCTGAAATGATTCTGTTGCTTCCCTTTCCCAGTTGACGGTTGCATCCTTCTTCATCATCTTGGAAATGTTCCTTGTGATCTCTGCAAAGTTGGGAACAAATCTTCTGACAAAGTTTACCTGTCCAAAGAAGGACTGAACTCCTTTCACAGTTTTTGGCATTTGGATCCTGTCAATGGCTGCCACTCTGTCTGGATCTATCCTGACTCCATCCTTGGAAACAATGTGTCCCAGAAGCTTTCCTTCAACTACTCCAAAGGCACACTTCTTTGGGTTTAAAGAAATACCATATTCTAATGCTCTTATGAAGATCTGCTCCAGATGCATGCAATGCTGCTCCTCTTTCTTTGAGTAGGCAGTCAGGTCATCCTGATATACTGCCAGGATTGAATCAATTAGCCCTGCAAAAGCAACATCCATTGCTCTTTGAAATGTAGCACCTGCATTTGTTAGTCCAAATGGCATTCTAACATACACATATGTTCCCCATGGAGTGGTAAAGGCAGTCTTATACTGTTCTGATTCTTTTACCTTTACCTGATTATATCCTGAAAATCCATCCATCATGGATAGGAGTTCACAACCAGTCACCCTCTGCAACATAGCTTCCATATTAGGCAATGGATAGTTATCCTTCAAAGAGGATACATTCAAGTTCCTGAAATCCACACAAAGCCTAATATCACCATTCTTTTTCCTGACTGGGACAAGGTTAGACACCCAAGTTGAATGTCTGATGGGCACAATTATTCCAGCATCCCTGAGCCTTCTGAGTTCTTCCTGCATCTTAGGAGCTAAGGTAGGATTTATAGGCCTTTGCCTCTGTCTAAATGGCTTAGCTTCAGGCTTCAGTGGGATCTCATGCTGGAATAAGTCTTCTCTATAAGCTTTTAGGTCCTCATATGACCAAGCAAAAACATGTTTATACCTTTTTAGCAATGCAATCAGCATACTTCTTATGTGTGGTTTGAGCTGTTTGCCAATATATACTTTCTGAGGGGCCTGAGATGTCCCCAAATTTATTTCTTCCAAATCCTCCTTATTTGTGGGGGATGTCTTTGTGACCATTTTGTCTCTACTGTCAAAGGCTCTTTCCAAAGCCACTAACCCTCTAGGGATCTTGTTAGTCTTCAACTGGATGATCTCCTTCCCTACAAGAGTCTCTTTTCCATCTACAGTTTCTACAAAAGCTTGGAAATCAATCTGTTGGTTCTCATACTCATCTATGCAGTGCAAAAATTTCAGCAAATCCCTATCATCATTAAAAACTTGCCAACTGCATATGTTTTCTGGTATGGCAGGCCTAATTTTAACTTCTACATCTGTGACACCTGACAGAGTGATGTCATCCGGCCTTATTGCAACATTGGCTAAGAAATCAGCCATAACATTTTTTAACCTTTCTACCCAGCCAATTGAAAATGCATCAAATAACTCAATAGTATCCCAAACAGCATGCTTGTATTGTTTCAATCTTTTATTCTTTGCAGCATACTTATTTCTGATTTGGGATACAATCAGCTCAGAGTCTCCAAATACTCTTAACATTTTAATTCCATGTTTGAGAGCAATATTCAGGCCTAAAAGTAAAGCCTCATATTCTGCAATATTATTTGTGCAATCAAACCTCAGCAAGAAAGAGGATTTGAGGAGCTTACCAGTTGGAGACAGGAAGACAACTCCAGCTCCAGAACCTTCTTTTGCACAAGCTCCATCAAAAAACATGGTCCACAATCCTTGCTGATCCAACTCTTCAGTGCAGACATTTTTCTTTTCATCTTCTGTATCATCTGAGACAACCCTGAAGTTATCACAGTCAGTGTCCACAAAGCATACCTGTTCATTTGCTTCTTGGTCTTCCACTGTCTCTGATGATCTTTGCTCTCTAATTAGCTTGACATCCCTGCCATTCATTGGAATCATGGCATATGATAGGTCCAGCTGCATACTTCCACCTATTAGTGCTGCCCATCTTCTTGACAGCAGCATACCATACTGTGGCTTGATGTCAACCACTGTTATATTCATTTTGTATCTTTTTTCAGGAAATGCTGCCAGCTTGAAATCTACATCCTTCATGATTCCAATAACTGGTACCTCTCTGGCATCCATAGCATAACACTTCCCACATGCCTTGTCAATTTTTAATCCAGTTTGTTGCATGATAGCCAAAGGCATGACATTTGTGGATGCTCCAGAGTCAAGCATACAATTTCTAATTATTTTACCATTTATAACCAGGGAAACATAAAATGGTTCCACCTGTGAAGGACACTTTGTCATGGTCATTCCTAAATAGACTTCAGGAGTCTCATCTTCTTCACTACACATGACCTGTTTCTCACCCTGGGTCTGATCATTTTGCTTAGCTTGAAAAGGTACCCCTGAGATTAGGGATATTGTTCTATTCTTGATCTCTTCCACTTTCATGAGTTCCATAAGTGGAACAGAGACCTTTACCTGAGTGAGGATCTGGGCTATATCAAATGGAGCACAGTTTTGTACAGCAGTTGTAGCTTGCTCCACAATCTTGCTTTTATCCTGAGCTGACTTAGCTTTCATTCTCATAGTTCCCTGATCATCATTCCTGTCTTGGGAACCTCTACTTTGATCTTCAGCCTGAGGGGTTCTGTTTTCTGGTCCTTGGAAATCATGACCTGTTCTGTATCTAAAGTTCTGCTTGTTATTTACCCACTGCCTTTTTTGTGGTTCAGTTCCTTTATGACCATGCATCTGCTGACCTGCAGAAATATCTTCTGGCTGATGTGGGCTGCCAACCTGATTTTTACCTCTGAGATTGTAGTTGCTCTTGACCTGAGCAACTGCTGCAGCTGTGAAGGCTCTGATTTCCTCATCAGAAGGTCGGTGTAAGCTACTCAGAAAATTGTGTGAGTTCTGAGCATACACATAATTATCCTCATGATCTTCATCATATGGGGACTGTTGGCAGGCCTGAACCTGATCATCTGTCTTCTCATCAGCACCATATAGAGTATATCCATTGCCTATAGACATCATGTTAACATCATCATCCTGCACATGATGTGGCTCATTGCACTCATTACAAGATGTAGCATTTTCATACAAAGATTGGGCAATCATGCACTGTGATTGTGAATGTGGCATCTGACAGATTATACACCACGGAGCATCATCAGCAATATTTATAGTTTTCTTTAGGGGATCAGGAGTTTCCTTGGCATGTTGAGCCCTCTGATTTGTGTTGTTACGTGGATATACAGGCTTACCATCATGCCAATTGGTGTTATAAGGCATATCATGTAATGATGGCCTCTTTTCCTGTCTTTGATAGACTTGCCTATCAGGACCCATCCCTTTTTCACTTCTAGCTAATCTATAGCTCAGGTCCTTAACAACATTTGCCAGTTTGTCTATCTTATCTTCAGGAGCAGATATACTACCTTGAGTGTTCTGAGGCTTATTTGGATTCTGCAGAATTTTTACATCATCCCTTCTATTTGTCTTGCCTGATGCTTTCCTATTGTTTTCAATATTTACTGCAATCCTGAAAGCATCCCTGAGGGTGGCAGGACCTTTATCTCTCAGTCCATATGCAGTCTTTGCATCAAAGGCATTGATGTACAAAATTATGCACATTGGTTCATTTGGCCTCATATGATGTGGCAATTTGTTCAACACTTTAGTAAATCTTGCATTAAAGTCTGCAACCTGTTCATTTGACCCTTTGGTGATGCTGGTGAACTCGTTTACAAAGAAGCTAGGGTCAGTTTTATCACCATATTGCTCCTTGAACATCCTCTTAAAATCATCCCATGATGATATGCTCCGGTCAGGCAGATTCCTGTACCATTCTCTTGCCTCATCTATTAAGGATTGCATGAATGACTTCATGAAAACATCCTCATGCTCAACCTCAAAATTGTCCATGACATTTTGGAAGGCCTTTAGATGATCTTCTCCTGACACTGTATTGTTTCCTGAAAACTTAGGCACTTGCAGCCTCAGATGCTTATCAATGGGGTTAGGATACCCAGGAATACCATCAAACACCAGCTGCCTGAATCTATCTAGCTGCATAGGCTGTCTGTTTGGCTGATTAACATTAACATTTCTATTTGCATTTTGGTTTCCTGCATTGTTCAGTGGTATCCTAGCATCATTCACATTTTGTCTGTCATCATGATGCTGATGATGCACTTCATATCTCTGCTGATGTCTTTGCATATTTGCATTTTCTAAGGTAGGAACTGAATTATTTTGGGCAGTTCTCAAGGCTTGCACTTTCTGCTGTATATCATCTCTGATTTTCATGGCTTGTAGGTATTCTAATTCTGCTCTTAGGCTTTTGATTTCTTCTGCCAATTGTTCATCCTTAGGTCTGGAGGTAGATGGTCTCATACCATTTGGGTCATCATCTTCATCATCCCTTAGGGACTCTGCCTCTTCAAACCTCTCACTTGGGTCTAGAAAAGGGCGTTCTTGGAACACCTCTGACCTCATTCTGATACTACCACCCTGTTGCCTCTCATATGCACCTTGGATATCTGCTTCTGCACTTGAAAAATAAGGAGCATGCTGTCCTGATGGCCTAGGGTTATCTTGTATCTCATCACTTTTTCTGGGGGAGCTCTCATGACTAGCTGAGACAGTTCCCTTTCTTCTATACATCGTTCTTTTTGTTAATGGTAACTCTTCAAATAAAGGAGTTTGTTGGGATCTTCTCCCCTGCATATAAATTTACTTTGACCGGTTGGGAGATTACTTCGGAGTCGCCACCTATTGCTAGGAACTGTTTTCTTCTGAAAACCAGGGTTCTTTCACAAGGTTCCCCAGCGGAGTAGATTACTATTGCTGACTCAGATGGGTCACATATATATCACTGGAGATGATTAGATAGTCTTTTACTTCTCATCCCCAGCGGAGTCGCCAATTTCTGTTGACTTTTTCCCAGACTGGATGCTTATTCCCAGATTTCCCTACAAGGTAGCCATCAGTGATCAACAGGATCTCTGGGCCAGGGGGCCAACAGTGTAGGAGATAGACTCTATATTTTATCTCCTCTGCTTCTTCAGGCTCTGCAAGACCTAGGGGGGTATTCCCTACTCAACATCCATGAGGATATGCATGCAAGGCTGGGATGTTGACAGAAAGCAGATGAGTCCTCCTGTATGTAGACCAAAACTGAAAGATAAGGGCAAAGGGGCTAGCTTTGGGCCTATTTGCAGTTGTAGACAGAGGACTGAGGTTCCTAAAACTAACTCTAATGTCCTAATGTTGGTTTTAGATTTTGCTTTGGAGTTTAAGTGTGGATGCAAAGCTGGATATGGTTATAACACAAAACAAAGCATGATTGGTGCCTATCCAGGGCCTGGAGTCAATAGACATACACCTGTGAATGATCAGCATAAACAACTAAAACTGGATTTCAAGGGGATCTATGTGATACCTGCCTTACAGGCATCTCCCAATACAAAGTGTTAGGTTATCTCTACTTATGGTATCCCTACTGCAGTATATCCCTCCCAATGTTCAACCTGAAAACAGTTTAATCTACCCCTTGAATAGAAGTTAAAAGATCAGACATTCAACACAGGAATTCTATGCTCTAGAATCTAAACATTACCAAACATCCAGATTCAGAAGAAGGATACATGCAATACTGGAGACAGAATTAACACAACACATGCCAAACAGCATTTCTCATATAAGTTTAATCATGAAATCAGTGGGTTCATGCCAAAAACAAACAACAAGAGATACATAAACTCACAGGTAAGCTGTACAGAGCAACCAGATTAGCTTGTCATGCATTACAGAGCCAAAATCATCAACTTTCAACAACCACAAATGAACAACACAACCTGCTTATATCAGCCAGGTAGGTGCTCAGCAATTAATTACATGGTTGACCAAAATTTCGCCAGATACACAGTATCATGAAAATGGCGCTCAAACACAACCGGATTGGCGCCCAAACTTGAATGCAGCAGGTAGGGGAGGAGACAGGAAGATTTCTCGAGCCCTGCGCCATTATCCGCTGATTGACACCTCCAGTCGGGTACAAGATCGACCCACGCCATCGCCCATACCTCTGCAACAATCGCCATTAATGGCGCACCAACCCGCGGCCTAGGGAAAATCATCATACAGACCATCGCAAGCTTTTCCCGCCGAGACTCATCATCATGATATTTGAAAATGCAGGATAACAATATCCCACATGCACCCCGCGATGACCTCATTAACACCTTATATACTAGGTCATGAGCATATATCATGTCGGTACTTTTGCTCCTGACGACACTAGTATAGACTTCATCATCATCATCTTTCAGCAGCATGATATCCTGTTGTTCGAAATATCACCCTGACGTCATCATGATATTTGAAATATAACCTTCATGATAATCGGCACAACCTGATCCTCCGGAGGAACATCCTCCTGCTGAGCTTATAACAAAAGTCTGGCCGATGAACATCCTGATGACGTCATCATCATATCCTGCTGACGTCATCATCATATCTGCCTACTGCGCACCTCCTCATATCCGGATGACGTCATCATCATGTTTGCAAATATCCGGAGGTCTCTTCAAGATGATCAGTGTTAGAAATATGACCCCCGCGGGACCTTGATGACGTCATCATCATATTAACATCATCATGATATTCGGAAGACAACCGGATATTTGGAAATATCCTCCTGATGTTCAAATATCAGGTTGCACTGTAGCTCCTCTATAAGATCAGGGCGATAACTGAATATGATGATGCTGCTTGAAAAGATCACCCTCAATAGATAACACGCGAAACCAGCAGGCGGATATCTCCTTGATATTAGCATCATCATGATGTTCGAACAAACCTATATCCGGGTGATATGAAAATATCACCCCCTCCTTCGCGAATATCATGATGCAGATAGGCAGAAAGAAAAATATCACCCTGATATACGGATGACGTCAGCATCATCAGGATGAGAAACAAAGAATAGGAAGTGATACAACATCATCAGGATGATATTGACTAAGATCATCCTGACGTTCCAAAATATGATGACCCTAGTGAATATCGGGTCGCAATTACAACTCTTCAACAACATCATCAGGATGATGTTAACCAAGATCTCCCGATGATAAAAATATCACCCCGGCGAAATATCATGAAGGCAGAAAATATGATGACCTCCACAAGCAGCAGGATGATAACTGGAAATATGATGATGATGAACACGACCCTTAGGAAAAAACAAGTTAGGTCGAGCAATTCAAAGAATAAGCAACATCATCATCATGCTCGCGCAAAGTGATAAATGGAAGATCACCGGAGACTTTGAAACATCACCCTCGCAAGCAGATGAGGGCTCACTGTAGCTCGGCAGCATCATCATGATAAAAACCAAACATCACCCGACAGTTGAAAAATGATGATGACGTTGAAAAACAAGTCGACGAGGAACATGATGATGCAGATCATCATCGAAGACAAGATGATGATGATGACCTCCTCCTCAGGAAAACATGATGCTGCAGTTGAAAAATGCTGAGGAGGTCCAACACTTAGAAAAAATGGGCAAGAAGATAAAGGCTTCAAATGAAGAAACCTCCTGATCATGACAAATCAACCCCTGGTCAAAATGAGTGTCAACAGGTTGTTGTGCAGGTTGAGTTGTTGGAGGTGTGATTTTGATTAAACCTTGATCGATGCAATCTTGGATAACATTCTTTAAGCACATACAACCATTTGTTTTGTGTCCTTTGACTCTATGATAATCGCAATACTCATTTTCTTTGTACCAAGGAGCTTTGAAAGGTGGTGCATCCGGTAACATGATATCGCCTGCTTGGAGAATCTTTCAAAAGACAACTTCCATAGGTTTCGCTAATGGTGTAAATTGTCGGCAAGGATTTGAAGTTTGTCATTGTCGAGTGCGTTGAAAAGGTTGAGTTGTTGTAGAAGTAGCTTGAATGTTGATAGGAGCTTTCATAGTTTGTATGTTCTTTGAGTCTACAACACCATCATTGACAACATTCTTGTTCTTGTTCCAAAAGTGAAACTTATCGTTGGAGTTTTGAGGATAGTCTGTGTTATCGCGAAAAATCTTGATAGTGCCTTTAGCAATTAAATCGCATTTAATGATGGTTCCTTTGGAAACAAGTTCATCAAAGGTGTTAGCACTTTACAATTGTAGTTGGAATGATAGCTCGGGATGAAGATTTTGAACAAAGATATCGAGTTGTTGTTTTTCAGGTATTTCCCATGATAGTTTGCTAGCCATATTACACCATCATTGAGTAAATGAAGAGAAAGCTTCACCATTGCGTTGTTTATTGTTGACAAGGTCATTCATGTTCACTTCATGTTCAATGTTAAAAGCAAAGTGTGATGAAAATTTATTTGCTAACTCCGCAAAAGACTTTATACCTGGAGGTAAGTGAGAGAACCATTCAAGAGCTTGCCCTGCTAAGCTTCAAGGAAATAGTCCCAAAAGATATGTATCGTCTTGAGCAATATCGAGACATGCCACAAAGAATGCTCTAAGATGGTCTTCTAGATTTCCTTTTCCTTTGTATTTGTCAAACTGTGGAATTTCAAAGTGTGGTGGAAAAGGTGTCATATGAAGTGACTTGTCAAACGGATAAGCGCATATGTTTTCTAAGGAAAATGTCTTCTTGCTTTGGCCTACCGCTTGGTTAATCATTTGTTGAACATCCGCTAGAGATAATTGTTGTTGTTGCAAAGGGGGTGGTTGGTTAGGAGGTGAAGCGTGCTATGATGTATATTGAGGTTGTTGCTGTGGGATATATGAAGCCATGACCATTTGTTGAGGTTGCGTACTCAGAATGTATGTCAAAGGATTGGTATGCGACACATATGTGTTTGAATATTGCTGTCCTTGAGACACAAGCAATGGTTGGGAATATTGTGATGAATTAGCACCAAGGTTTTGCATCACATGGGAAGTGGAAGATGGATTAGCATTGGTTAATGTTTGTGAATTTGGAGTTGGATTTGTGATATGGTAAGTGATGGAAGGATTGGTGGATGCAGAAGAAGGATGGACATTTGGGTTTGTATTTTGGACAACATGGGGATTGGTATATGTCATGTGTTGGGTGACAATGGGCAAACCTTGGGTAGTATAAGACAGATTAATGGTTTGTGAAGGATTATAAGAAGATGGTGAAACGGATGTAAGTTGATCAACATAAGAGACCGTAGTATTAGGATTAGCTTACGAAACAATAGGCGAGTCACTCATGTCAATGAGACTAACATTGGGATTGAATGATGTATTGGATGGATTCATTGATATAGTGGAGACCATATTAGCAACGGTGGGAATATGGGATGTGGTGTCCACATGTGATGCAATGGGGGTAGCGGATTGTGACGATTGTGAAGCTTGGACCATTGGTGTTGTTTGGATAGCTTGGGAAGTTTGCAGAATATGGGATATGGGGATAGCTTGTGATGTTTGAGGAGTTTGCACTTGAGCAACATGGACAGCTTGCATTACTTGAGGCACTGATACAGTCATGGTGGGAGAAGGAGTATGTTGAGAAACATGGA
This sequence comes from Cunninghamia lanceolata, assembly GCA_027924645.1. Taxonomy (NCBI): domain Eukaryota; kingdom Viridiplantae; phylum Streptophyta; class Pinopsida; order Cupressales; family Cupressaceae; genus Cunninghamia; species Cunninghamia lanceolata. Next base: position 524,984 of record BSBN01001031.1, on the reverse strand, counting down.
AAGGTGGAATGTTCAGATTTTGCTAAAGGAAAGGGAGTACATTGGTTGGAGTTATCAAAGGTTCTATTTAGTGTACTCCGAGCGTGGTGGATTGAATGAAGTAACAATAGGAAATGAAAGAGGTGAGTTGGAGGATGGAGTTTGTAATATGGTATGGGATGGTGTGACTATAGTGGATGGTCCCTTTGCAACAACAGCGGGAGTGCTTGGATCATGATCTCGAATAGCGGATATATCAAAGTCACTTGGTAGTTTGGCTCCCATGCGGGCAAGTTGCAAGAAGTAGCGATTAGGATCAGATAAAACAAGATTCTCAACTTGGTCCCATACATGTGTGTCTTGATAGTCAGATAAATCCTCTTGGGAATGTTCTTTGTAAGTCATTGTAAAGGGGTGTGATTGCACTTGATGAGATGACTCTCTAATGCTGTACCCATGGGGCACAAACATGTGAGGAGGCATGCTGGTTGTAAACTGAGTTGCATCTCTAAGGGGTGTTGATCGTGATTGTTGCATCTTGGCTTCCATCTCAGCTCGAAGTTTTGCTTCCATTTCAGCTCTATATTGGCTCCTAGTTTGAGGCATGATGGTTGATGTTGAAAATTGAACTTTAGCTTGTCAAGGTTTGGAGACCCAAAAAGATGATGATGGTTGCTGATTGTTTAGTTGTTGGTTGTTGGATACTAGTTTGTTGTTTGCTTTGTCGTTGTTGGGTTGCTTGGTTTCTAGTTGTTGGTTGAACTTCCCTAGAGAATAGCTCACACACTCAAGGGAAAAGTTGTTTTCTAAGGTTGCTATTTTGCTGATGTTGCTAAGGCTAAAGCCAAAGATGATGTTTTACTGATTGATCAAGTTGATTGATTGATGTTTGGTTTGCTGGTTTGGGATCTCAAAAAGATGAAAAGTTCACAAAGTCCAATTGGTTGGTAAGCTCAAAGTAGGAGACAAAGTCCAGGTATCTGCAAATGATCAGAGACAGGTCTGAAAGCTAATGTTGAAGCTAAACAAGCTGAAAGTGTAGCTGATCCGGCTGAGTCACTAAGATTTGCTGGTAATTCACCACAGGTGACAGGTAATAGCTCAAGTGCGACTCAAAAAAGGCTAAAAGCGACTGGTAATAGCTTAAATGTGATCTGGTTTTGGTTCAGGTAACAAGCTACAATATTAACCAGAGGTGAGCCAATTTGCTACAAGTGATCAGTATTAACTCAGAAGCGATTTAATGTTGATCAAAGGTAATGCAGTTTAGACCAGAGGCAAGCAACTATTGTTCAAAGGCAACCCAGTTTAGACAAAAGGTGACTGACTATTGGTTAAAAGCGAGCTGATTGTCTGTATGCAGGCAGTTAAAGTTTAAAGGTGACTATGTCTATCAGGAAATATGTCTTAATTGTGTTTTTGACAAGAAAATAGTAATTTCAGTCACTCACACTCACAAAAATCACAAACTTGTACAACTTAGGCTAGGAAAGGACTGTATTTGTTGAGTCCCCTAGCCATGCTTATTTAAAGCAAATAGCTTCAGGATCTTGGTAGCACCAGGTCCCCTCCATGGCACACACTTCTCACGCATACCAAGATCTAGGTTTCCCAAGGCTTGTCCCCCCACCAAACCTTAGGATTGTCCCTGCTATCTCTTCTAAGAACCATGTGAATCGGGGCGGCTTCAAAGCTCCCACCTTTTGCGTCAACAAATAGAAGGTTTTTGGCTACTGCACAAAGTTGCTAATAAGGGCATCCATTCGGGTGGCTATATGTGCGGTAGCGCTACTCTCTGTTATGGAGTCTCCCAACCTTCAAGGGTTACACCTTGGAGGGTTTTGGGGGAGGTTGGCTGTCGGTATAACACAGCAACACCTGTTGTTTGTGTCTTTCAACACAAACACTTTTCTTATATAGTGGTTCGGAAGGACTTGGCTTTAGCCCATTACCACTTGGGTCGTACCCCTTCTCACACCAAGAAGGCAGGCCCTCTAAAGATAATAACAAGTTCTCATACACCCAAGATCTATTTGATAGGCAAGGGGAGAGGATACTTTTTCTATTAAATTTGGGTTACAATCAAGCACATGCAAGCAATCAAAAAAGATAAACCAAGCACAGAGCAAGCAATGATTCTTTTTAAGCACCAAGCCCAAATGTTCCTAAATTAGTGAAAAACCACAAGTCTTGGACCAATCAAAGCTGCAATAGATATGTTAGTAGTTTGATAACCTCATTTTCTTAGACAATCGATAAGATGCTGCACAAATACCCAATTAGTAGCCAAGAAAACCAAACTGTAAATGATAAAGACTGAAAATGACACAGTTTACCAGAGGCGATCAACTGTTGATCAAAAGCGCATTGTATTCTACCGCAAGTGAAATGTTACATATCAGAAGCGATGCTAGTAATGCCAGATGTGAAATGATGAAGCTCATAAGCGATGTGAAAAAGCAACAGGCGACTGGTTATAGGTCATAAGCGATCCAGATCTGCGAAAAAAACAAAAAATAACAAAAACCCTAGTTTTGCAGAAAGCGATCCAGATAGCTAAAGGTGATCACTGTTAGGTTAAAAGCGATTCAAATAAAGGCATAAGCAACCACTGTTAGCTTGTAAGCGATGTAAAACAGGAAATAAGCGACTATTGTTCGCTCAGAAGCGATTCCAGGAATGCTAAAAGTGGCAGGTTTTTGCTCAGAAGCGACTGGAACTTGTCATAAGCGCTTGGAAAATTTGATCTTCACAAAAACAACTTCAAATAGCAAAGTTAATCAAGGATGTGAGTCCCACCGAGCATGCCAAAATGTGATAGGTAAAAATTAGGTTAATAAGATCAAGCTTAGCCATGAAAACCTAACCCTACCATCATCAAAGAATCTAATCCAAATGAAACCAAAGCATGTAATTCAAGACCAATATCACCTAGATTGTATGATTCCTTGTATATGATGTGGATTGCTTCTTCAACAATGAACAATTATGAAGATAAAAGCTGCCATGATGGATGAATGATAATGATAATATGATAGATGGATGCTCAAATGCTCAATATGCTCAAGATGATAATGTAGACGCTATATAAATGCTGGATAGATGTAGTATGGAATGAGAGGGTGTTTATATAGAACTTCAACCAAAATCAATCAACAGTGGAGATTTGGTGGCTATGTGAATGGCTAAGATTGAATGATAATCATAGGTGAATGTGAAGATGACAAGTGGAGGGAAAATAAGGCTTATGTGTGACCATGTACATAAAAAGTACTACATGTGAAAAAAATTAAATAAAAGTTGTAGTACCACTTATCTTTTTTAAATGAAAGAAGCACACATGTCGGCTTATGAAGATAAATGATAAGAGGAATTAATTAAATAAATAAAATTTATTTAATTAATTGGAAAGTGGGCTTAGAAGAGAATTTAATTAAATAAATAAGATTTATTTAATTAAAAATAGATAGCAATAAGATAATTAAATAATTAAAGATTATTTAATTATAGCTCAGAGAAAATAGAAGAAATAGCTAATGAATTAATTAAATAAATATAAATTTATTTAATTAATAGAAGAAATAAGTGTCTTAGGGAAATTGTTCAAGTGTGTTAGACAAATGCAAATGCAATATTTTGAATGCTAATGATAATTAGGTCACTTTTGGGTGTCTACAAAATGAAGAAATGAAAGAGACAGATGAAGAAAAGTGTGCAGAGGAAGAAGTAAAATAGAAAGAGGAGAATTCTGAACAAGTGGTGGACACCTCTATTCTGGAAATCAATGAAGAACAATAAGTTCATGATGGAAAAGAGCCTCTGAAAACTCCCACTGTACAAGTGTCTTTAGATGAAGGAAGAAAAGACACTACTGGTGAGAGTTCACTTGACTCTCTTAGACAATTTTTGGCAAAGCAAAGAGAAACTCAGATTTTGTCATCACCTAAGTTATTCAAGGAAAAATAAACTTGGCCACCATGTCCCCATTCCAAAAGTTGAAGTTGGAAACAATTTTCCAAGCCACAACCCAAGAGGAGATTCTTAAATCTCATATGGAAGATAATGAATTGATTGGAGAGGCAATGACAATTTTTGAGAAAATTATGCCTGGTGTAAAGAGAGACACCTCCTTGATTCCTGCGGTACAAATGAAGAAACTCATGGAATCAGTTAATTCTCATTTTGAGTCCTTTGAACAAGCAGCAGAAAAGAAGGTAAGAGTAGAGATTGATAGTAAAAGGTTAGAAGAACTCAATGATAAATGCTCCAAAGATAAAATTTTGTTAGATAAGAGTATTCAAGATGTAGAGATAGCAATGAAAGATGCCAATGACTTGTATCAATTTTTCCTAACTTGGTCTGCAACCACCAAGGATTTGAGAGATAAGATAGATGGTTGGGAAGCATAGCTAATCAAGATTTCCCATACTTATGATCCTTTAAAGGATGCTAATGGAAATCAAAGGGCAGAAGTTGAAACCATACATTCTATAATAATAAATTGCAGAGTCAAAAAGAAGCTATCAAAAATAGAATGAGTCAGCTTTAGAGAAATTGTCATCTTTAAGATAGCATCTATAACAACACTTGTAGTAGAAGTAGATAAAATAAGACAAATCACTGAAGCCCTTGCTACCGTTGATAAAGGGGTCATCCCACAATAATGGGTTACACATTTTGGCCAAACTTGACATTGAAATCAACATTTTAAACTGAATCTTCACTTTCTGACACCTATAGGTGCTAAACTGTTAGGAATTTGAAGATGATGCGAACTAGTGATTTGTGAGATTTTGTCTGTACATTCTAAATATATTTTTTAAAAAAAATTTGGAGTTAAATTGTAAAACTTTTTTCATCTCCTTTGATAACTAGTTTTTAATAGTAAACAACATTTTTTTAAAGTGATGTATATTCTGTAGCACATAACTTTTTTTCTACAAAGGATAAAATTCTAATTCTTTTGAATTTAGATTATTAACACTGATATATAGGGCATGCATTTGGTTTCATAATGTTTTTGTTGAATTTTTTTTAATTAAGTTTTGGAGTCAGACCAATTATAATTTAGACATAGTTGTATTCCGTAAAACATAACTTTTTCTGTATGTATCAAAATTTAATTTTTTTTTTTTGTTGAAACAAGGACATCAATACCTAAGGCATAGATATTTTTCAAAAAAAAAATCACTAACTTACTAATTTTTGATGTGTGTAGAATAGAGAACTTAATGTTCGGTGAAAAACTTACATTCACAAGAAATAAAAAATAAATATAATAATCAAATTAAATATATTTAAAATTGTACTTTTTGGGAAGGTTATAATAAGGACTACATACTTAAAAAACATAAATTTTAAATGAATTCATTTGATCCCCCAAAAGGTAAATCAAAAGTGGTTTTTTATCAGCTTTTTGATAGGTGTAGAGGAGACTCCATTATAGGTATAGTTTAAAACTAGCGAGGTTCTATCCAAGGGGGTTTGAATGTAAGCGGGTTTGATCAAACCCTCTTTAATTAAAATCCTTTAAATGGAACCTTTCAAGGCTTAAATCATTATATTTTCTAAAAATATGTGATTTCAGCAAAAATCAGGATGTCCTAGAAAGTGTAACCCATTATTGTGGTAGCACCCAAAGCAGAAGAGTTGGTGTCCCAAATTAATGGGCACATACAAGTTTTGAGAAATTCTAAGGCAAGATGGGATGGAGATCCAGTATATTTGAAGAACATCTATAAGTACATTCTTACCAAAACTCAGTAAGTTTTTGATTACTTGTATATATGGTTGATAGAAACCGTTTTGAAAATTTGGTGTACTACTTAAGGGAAGTAGATTCAATCTGTATATACTCGTGTATTATAAACCTTTTCCATTGATGTTAAAGGGGGAGAGAAGCATGTGAAAAATAGAAAGGGAGAGAATAACTTAGGAGAGAAGCATGTGAAAGAGTACAAGCAATTAGGGGGAGAAGTGTGTAAAAAGTAAGGGGGAGACAAAATTGTTTTTCACATCATGTGTTGCCATCAATGCCAAAGGGGAGATTGTTGGCAACTTGGCAAACATCATTGATGAAGACACTTCTAGTATGACTTAGATTGACTAAGTATGATGTTTGAATGGTGTTGTCATTGATGGCAACAACAAACATGGATGCAGCAAGGATTTAAGACTTTGACAATAAGGGTTGTGAGGTTATAGTCCTCATAAAGTCATGTGTACAAAGAGTTCTGGTCCGGCAAGGAGACTTAAGCTTTTTGGCTAAGTGTTGGTAGTCTACAAAGATAATGGTGCAGGAGCACCTACCTGACAGCTGGCCTCCATGAGGCAGTTAGTTTGTTATAGGTCTGGTTAATGTTTCCAAGAAGGTCTGATAAGACCAATGCATGTAATAAGGTCATGTTGACCATACTTTACTATTTTTAGGTAGTTTGTTAGGACAGCTGTTATGCTGTGTGTTCGGTTGGATCCTCCCAGCCGCTTGGAGTCGGGTCAGTAGTACTCGCAGAAGATTCTATTTATGCATGAGGATCGGTTGGTTTTAGAGATAGTATTGCATTGAGCAGAGGAGTTAGATTGCAGGGAGAGACTGAATACTGTATTGCATCTTTTGAAATCAATAAAGATCCTGTTTGTGTTCATTTTCTGTTTGATCTCCATTGTGTAATCGAGTTGCTATTTTGGTGGTTGCATGGATTCGCTGATCCATTCCACCGGTTGATTCGTCGAATTGGTGGAATGGCCATGTACAGTAGTTTAGGTTATAGTTTGCATTTTCTATGTGTTTGTATGTCTGGTTGTAGGATCGTCATCGAAAGGTGTTGAGGACCCTAGCATGGGTATGTGCTAGGTCGTGCTGATAGTTAGAGTCTGGAAAGTTATCCAGGAAGTAGATCGGGTCATCCCAGGAGGTTCGGCGGATCAAAATTCGCTAAGGTTGGAAAAATCCTTCGCAACGGCATCATCAAGATATTTCTGCGTATATCCTACAGGTACTTCAGGCGTCATCCGAGTAAGTGGAGATGAGCATGATGCAGTCGATTGCATAAAGTGAATGTGCATTGGGGTGATCATCATCAGGTGTTGCCGAGGAGGAGCGCATCGGCATAAGGTAGAAGATCGGGTTGACAATTCCTTCGCGGGTCGATAATGTTAAGTTTGGCCGACAGCAGGATATTGAAGGAACTGCATATGACGTCATCGTCATCAGGATATTCGTCATCAGGATATCGGGCAGCAGGATATTGAAGGAGCTGCATGTGACGTCATCATCATCAGGATAATCGTCATCAGGATATCGGGGTGACGTAAGCATCGAAGGAAGGGTGCATGAGGTTGTCGTCATCAGGATATATGGGAGGAACCGGATGTTCTATATCCTGCTGATGAACGTGATGTTGAACATCATGATGATGAAGAAAGAGGTTGGCGGTAAGATGAACAGTGAACATCAGGAGGATGTTTGCGCTTGCCGAATATGATGATGCTGCCGATAGTCAGATATGATGATGCTGCTGACAGGCGAAGGGTCGAAGGTTTGTCTGTAGGAGGATATCGGTCGGCAGAGTAAATATGATGATGCTGACAGTGTTAAGGGAAATATGATGATGATGATGAAGGGTTGCGGACATCCATGCTGTATGTCAAGGTTTTAGTGTGGATGCCTCTGCATCATAGTGGTATCAGAGCTCAGCAAAAGGTCTGGGCTGTTGTGTGTTGATTCTGTCACCGAAAGGGCAGAGGTAGAGTTGATTCTATCACTGAAAGGACAGAGGTAGAGGAGTGAGAGGTTGACAAAATGCCTCCGAAGGGTAGTGGTACTGCAAGGGAATTATAGGAGATGAAGGAAAAACATGCCAGAGAGATGAGGAAGATGAAGGAGCTTGCTGAAGCACTTCAAGCCAGGCTTGTAGCCCTGGAAAGGAACAAAAAGAGGGAAGTGGAAGACAGTGAATCTGAAGAAGATGAACATGCTGTTGAAGAGTATGAAGAGGTAGCTGAAGATCTGGATGCTGAAGACCAGAGATTTGCAAAACTGTTAAAGGCAGTGCAGAGTGATAAACCTAAGGTAAAGGTTGATGTTTCCACGTATAATGGAAGTTTGAATGAAGATGAGTTGCTGGATTAGATTGCTGCACTTGATAATCACTTTGAATGTGAAGATGTTGCTGAGGATCAGAAGGTAAAGATTGCAAAGACCAAGTTAGGAGGTCATGCTTTGGTATGGTGGGATTATGTACAATCCGAGAGAAGGAAACAAGGGAAGTCAAAGATCACTTCCTGGGATAAGATGGTAGCAAGGATCAAAGGTAAATTCTTGCCTAGGGATTATGAAATTCAGATGTTTAAGAAGCTACAATTTTTAAGGCAGAAGGAAATGGATGTGAAGGCATATACTGAGGAGTTTTATAAATTGAGTATGAGATCTGGTCATCATGAGAATGAGGTAGAAAAGGTGGCTAGGTACTTGGCTGGTTTGAGATTGAACATACAGGATGAGTTAGTTTTAGCTAACCCTAAGAGTGTGGAGGATTGTTACCAAATGGCAATCAGGATTGAAGAAAAGATGAATAGGGGACAAGATAAGTCCATGAGATGAAGAGGCAACAATATGAGGGGAAGAGGAGCAGCCCCTACAACAAGGCAAACCAATGAGGGTCAAGAAGACACTGGTAAAGGACAGGGACAGTCTGATTTCAGAGGTGGATGGAAAGGTAATAAAGGTAGATTTGGAAGTGGTAGAGGTTCTACTACATTTTCAGGAAAGTGTTACACCTGTGGTGAGTTTGGTCATCCATTTTTCAAATGTCCAGAGAGCAAAGGTTCATTATCCAGAAATGATAGAACAAATGACAAGAGAGTACAACTTGTGCAAGAAGAGAAAGTAGAGCAAAGTGTGCAGAGTTCAAACACTTATCAAGGAGATAGAGTTCCTGACAATTATGCATATCCTGAGGAGGGAGAAGCATTGATGCTAAGGAGAATTAGTTTGCAGGCATCAAAGGATATGATGCAAAGGAGAGCTCTTTTCAAGACCACATGCAAGAGCAAAGGTAAGGTATGTAAGGTTGTCATTGATACTGGTTCAACAGACAACATGGTATCTCAGGAAATGGTGGATAAACTGAATTTGGAAAGGATTCCACATCAACACCCTTACAAGGCATCTTGGGTGAGTGATAGTCAATCACTTTTTGTCTATGAACAGGCATATGTGGATTTTCAGATTGGAGCATATCAGGATAGAGTTTTGTGTGACATTTTGCCCATGGAATGTTGTCACCTACTGTTGGGTAGACCATGGCAATTTGATAGGAGGGTACTGTATGATGGGTATGCTAATACCTACACCATCAAGAAAGATGGGAAAACTATTATCTTGATGCCATTACAGGAAGCAGCTGCAGCACAGGGGGCAGCCAAAATCATTTTAGTGGGAAAGAAGGAGTTTGTGCAGATGCCTAGAGGAGCAGGCATAAAGGCAGTTGAGGACACTGTAGGGAAAGGAGTTGTTAAGGACAACAGGTTGAAGAAAGCTTCAGTTTTGACTGACAGAGGTCAGCAGCAAGTTCAGAAACAGGTTTGCAAATAGCAACCAGTTGAGAGGAATGACAAGGATGTTGTCATAGTTGGGACTATTGTTTGTCCTATAAGAGTTGAAAGAAAGATAGAGTTGAACATTACAGAAGTTCAAGAGGTAGTTCAGACAGAGCTTCTGGTCAGACAACCTGACAAACACAAGGTGTGTGAGAGAAGGGCCTACAGTGACAGGCATGAGGGTTTACTTGCAAGAAGGCAAGTTACAGTTCAGAAGTCTTGGAGCAGCCAAGAGCCAGCAGAGGATAAAGCTGGAACAGGTCAGAACACTGACATGACAAAGTGTAAAGGTGGAGGACTTCCACAACTAAACTCATGGGACATGAGTTCTTTTCTGTTGGGGAGTATGGTGCAGGAGCACCTACCTGACAGCTGGCCTCCATGAGGCAGTTAGTTTGTTATAGGTCTGGTTAATGTTTCCAAGAAGGTCTGATAAGACCAATGCATGTAATAAGGTCATGTTGACCATACTTTACTATTTTTAGGTAGTTTGTTAGGACAGCTGTTATGCTGTGTGTTCGGTTGGATCCTCCCAGCCGCTTGGAGTCAGGTCAGTAGTACTCGCAGGAGATTCTATTTATGCATGAGGATCGGTTGGTTTTAGAGATAGTATTGCATTGAGCAGAGGAGTTAGATTGCAGGGAGAGACTGAATACTGTATTGCATCTTTTGAAATCAATAAAGATCCTGTTTGTGTTCATTTTCTGTTTGATCTCCATTGTGTAATCGAGTTGTTGTTTTGGTGGTTGCATGGATTCGCTGATCCATTCCACCGATTGATTCGTCGAATCGGTGGAATGGCCATGTACAGTAGTTTAGGTTATAGTTTGCATTTTCTGTGTGTTTGCATGTCTGGTTGCAGGATCGTCGTCGAAAGGTGTTGAGGACCCTAGCATGGGTATGTGCTAGGTCGTGCTGATAGTTAGAGTCTGGAAAGTTGTCCAGGAAGTAGATCGGGTCATCCCAGGAGGTTTGGCGGATTGAAATTCGCTAAGGTTGGAAAAATCCTTCGCAACGGCATCATCAGGATATTTCTGCGTATATCCTACAGGTACTTCGGGCGTCATCCAAGTAAGTGGAGATGAGCATGATGCAGTCGATTGCATAAAGTGAATGTGCATTGGGGTGATCATCATCAGGTGTTGCCGAGGAGGAGCGCATCGGCATAAGGTAGAAGATCGGGTTGACAATTCCTTCGCGGGCCGATAATGTTAAGTTTGGCCGACAGCAGGATATTGAAGGAACTGCATATGATGTCATCGTCATCAGGATATTCGTCATCAGGATATCGGGCAGCAGGATATTGAAGGAGCTACATGTGACGTCATCATCATCAGGATAATCGTCATCAGGATATCAGGGTGACGTAAGCATCGAAGGAAGGGTGCATGAGGTTGTCATCATCAGGATATATGGGAGGAACCGGATGTTCTATATCCTGCTGATGAACGTGATGTTGAACATCATGATGATGAAGAAAGAGGTTGGTGGTAAGATGAACAGTGAACATCAGGAGGATGTTTGCGCTTGCCGAATATGATGATGCTGCCGATAGTCGGATATGATGATGCTGCTGACAGGCGAAGGGTCAAAGGTTTGTCTGCAGGAGGATATCGGTCGGCAGAGTAAATATGATGATGCTGACAGTGTTAAGGGAAATATGATGATGATGATGAAGGGTTGCGGACATCCATGCTGTATGTCAAGGTTTTAGTGTGGATGCCTCTGCATCAGATAACTACAGAGCTACAGTGTTATGGTCCACATTTAAAGATCAGGTCTTGCAGTTCTTATAAGATGTTGATATTCCTTAGATGATCCTAATTCCAAAGTTTTATAGTCTGATGATCTCTGGAAAGTACACTTTCAAGTTGGATAAGGTCGGCTTAGCAGAGAACAGTATGAATCAGAACAGAACACCTAATTGTTTTGGTCCGCATTTCTCTGGTAATGGATATTTTATCTTGCGATTGTAAGGTGTTGTAAGCACATGTTTGAAGACTCTAACTCCAAAGTCTCAAAGTTTGAAGTCCTCCAGTAAGGTAGTTGTGAGTACTCAAGTATCACTTCAGGCATTGACTGTATTTGACAATGACAAAGTTCAAGTTCTGGTACTCCGCATTTCACCGCATGTTAATATTTTGTTATATGGTTCTAGAGTTAAGCTTTGGGATGCCTAAGGAGTCTTGATTATGAGTTTGAGCAAGTTTTGTGGTTCACACTGAAAGTTATGTTCTGACAGTTGGTCTAAGCCTGTGTTTGTTAGTTTGTGAAGCTAACCTGATATTGTAATCTATGTGCGAAATAATCTATTGATTCGAATCATATGTTAAGTGGTTGCATAGTTTATGCTGATATAGAAGAATGTACTTCAAGTATTGGTTTGATCCACAAAGTCTTTTAGTGAATGCATTAAGGCCAACAAATTATACTTTGCATAACTACATGTTTCATTCTTGCAAAATGACCTATTTTGAAGATGGTATGTGTAGTGGATATATATATGAGATTCATTTCGGTGTTTGGTGGGTAGAAGAGTGGGTGTGTGCGACATGCAAGAAATTTCATGATCCAATAAGTGTGACAAGTGTTTGAGAAGAGAAATCTGACTTTCATGCAGAGCAGAGCAGTGTAACAGAGCAGTCCAAGATGAAGAGTTTTGAAATAATATTTTGAGCCTTATTGGAACTATATTCCATGCATTTGCAAGATGCAATTGTAACAGTTCATTTTGGCAGTGAGTCATCCATTCTCTTTCTTTTTGGAAGTGAGCCTATTGCAGTGAGCATCTCCTTGGACAGTGAGTCCTTAGGCAGTGAGCCTCTGGTAGTGAGCCTTTTGTAATCTAGTTTTGCTATCATAATATATTGTGAGCTAACACTCACCATGGTTTTTCCCTTTTTAGGTTTTCCACGTAAAAATCCTGATGTTTATGTGTTATGGCTTGTGGTTGTACTTTCTATGTTTGATTTGCTTTACTGTTATTGAATGTGGTAAATGGATTAATGAATGAATGGTTTAATAGAATACTGATTCACCCCCCCCCACCCCCCACTCTCTTAGTATTCCAGGTGTTCAACATAAAATTCCTTCCAACCTCCATCAACTCACTCCATAATGCAACAAAAATTAGGACAGCCATGCCACATTTGAACTCCACACCACCATCACATATGAAACAAATCCCCCAAGAGAGGCTCCACACCTCTCTCAAACCCCATTACGTGGGAGGCTATAAACCCCAACAAGGTAGATTTTCTCCCATACAACCCTTCCCAAAAGAAAATAAAGGACTTGCACACACTTGTGACATGCAATAAATCTAGGCAATTTTCATACAACCAAAAAGACATATAATTACAATTTTGCAAACAATTTAAAATCATACAATTCATACCTCATGCTTCCCCAAGTTAGGAGAAGCCTTGTAATTCCCAATGCTTGTCCAAGAATCCTTCTTAAGCAATTCTTCCTTCTTTTCTAATTTCTTTTCCAAAAATCCTTTTAAAATCTCTTCTCACACATTTTCTTCCTCGAAAACCCCAAAAAGACACCCCCAAAGAGAAAAAGATAAAAGATCCTCTAATTTCCAAAAATAAAAATAAAAAAATACATTTTCCCACAAGTTGGAAGTGAAAAATGAGAGGGATGCCAAAATTCTCTCTTAAAGAGAATCTTTCCAAAACTTGTCTTCCAAAAGGAATACACTCTCTTATCCCATTCCAAAATAAAAAAGATATAAAATAAAAATAAAAATTAAATCAAGGAAGCTTATCCCACACACACCCAAACATTAGAATTAATCCTTTGAGAAAATTTAAATAGACAAATTCAACCCTTACAAATTCACATGACCATAAAAGCCTTAAATCTATTCTATGGATTAGGCTTGGGTAAATAGGGTATAGACAACAAAGGTTTTTTGGAAGTCTCCAAATTCTATTACCTTGGCCACCCACTTGCACACTTGAATTTCAAATATCAGTATATCAAACAAAAATAGCCGAAGCAACTTTTAAAATAACCATACATGTACATTTTTTCAATTTTCATAATCCAATCACTATCTAACAAAATATCTAATTAAACTAAATCTCAAAATTCAATTCTAAACATGAAGTCATAAATTCATAGTACCATCTTTAAATCATGTTAAATTACTCAAGCATATATATATATATATATATATATATATATATATATATATATATATATATATATATATATATATATATGGGTTATTTGGATTGTTCTGTTTATTATAATGACATGAATAATTGAGACATTAGAATATATATATTCTAATGTCTCAATTATTCATGTCATTATAATAAACAGAACAATCCAAATAACCCATGCACAATTTTTGAATATAAAAATACCATAGTCACATAAATCTACACACACTAGTATCAACATAAAGAAATAGTACAATCATCTAAACATGATATCATAGTCATGCCCACATGTCAATGCTAAAGTATTCACATAATAGGAATGAGGGGTTGGATCTCACAGTAGTCTTTGATAGATTTCTTCATATGTTGATGCAACTAGTGAATCTTTTAATACTCATCCTCATAGTGTTTGAGGGGTAGTATTCTTCCTACAAAGAACTAGCAAAGGAATCCCATGTTTGAATTGGATCATGATCCTTCTCACACTATGTGCTAAGTGTATGCCACTAGTAGGAAATTGCAATGGACAACATCAACACTACAAAAGAAATCTTCTCTACAATTATGAATTGATTAACATAGAAATATGCTTCTATTTGTTACACCTTGTTGTCCAACATTGTGGTGTTGAATTTACCTTTGAATATTAGAATGTCCAAGTTGACTTGTACTTTGAAAGGGTTTTGGGACCTTCTGTAGGAACAAGTTGTTCAATGTGTTGTGGCATCAATCCAAGTTTACAAATGAGTGCAAATTTTCTAAAATAGCTCATGGCAATGTGTCTTAAGGGTGCCATTGATCATTTTCTAAAATGTCTAGAGACGCCTTTGATGTTTACTTTACATTGACCATTTTTCTCTTGTTGTGATGTTCCTCATGGATCTCAAAAGATAAATAGAATCAAAAATCTTATGTTTTCTATATGCACATGTTTAAACTAACATGTGAGATACACTAATCTAATAACAATGATCTAGATCCTAGGTTGTCTAGTAGACAAACTAATCTTGTGAAAGATAGGTTTATAGATTCTGAGTAGGAAAATAAGAGACTAGTAAAACAACACACAACTGAGAATATGTAAGTAGAAGAATTTAAAAAATATGTATGCTACTTCTATGAACATAACTAGGAATGAGTAGGGCACCACAAATGTTATAGATAGTGCAACTAGAAATAAGGATCCATGTGACCAACAAGGGGTGAACATATCAAACTAGTTTTCCTATAACTATTCAATTGTTCATCCTTGTCTCCATGTGAAGAGATAAATTAATATATTTACATTGCAATTACAAAACAAGAGAAGAAGGTGTGACAGTTCATGTCCTAAACCATTGACCTTCCAACTTCCTATTAGTTTGAGATTCTTGATAGTTGACATTTTGTTCCCATGGCTAAATAATTATGTGTGTTATAGATCTATTGAGGCTATTAGGTATGCATGTGAGGCTATGCTAAGTCATGTGTGATATACCAATTACCTGTGTTGGGTCATGCATGGTGGTGCGTGATGATGCCATGTGTTGCATGTAAGGCACATATGCTAAGAAGGAAAGCATAAAAATTCCAAAGTCTACCAAAGTGCATGCAATATTCCTAGAGGTTTGCATAGTTGTTCTCTAATTATTACTCATCTCTTGCATTTCACTTTTGCTTACATGATCTTATGTAGCATTTATGGCCGTCAATATCAATTTCCTTCAATACAAGAAACATTATGGAGCATTGTAACTTTCCCATGCTATGTGTATTTTCATGACTACATCTTCCTTATGTCCTTACATGCTCATCATATGTTGATATCTTTTACCATACTTAATGCTTTTATCATGATTATATATATTTTCTTTTCCTCCAATTCCTTGCATCCTTTGTGTGTAACTAGTTGGAGGAGGGCACATATGTCACTAACATGCCTTTTGTGAGTTGTGTTATGCAATGGCAAGCTCATAATCATTCTTGTGTTGCTCAAGGGGAGCTTTATCAAATCTTCTACAAAGTCATATTCTTGTCATTTCTTCACTTAGTAGGAGCTTTATCACTTTCTTAGATGAAATCTCTTACCCTTCTCCTTTTTATTTTTATTATTTTCAAACATAGTCCTTTTTCAAGCTAGATATAGTTAGTGCTTATTTTAAACATGTGGTAGTTGTTACTCATTGCATTCTTTTTCTAATTTGTAGATTTTTGATGGAGCACTCTTTGCAAGTAGAATTTAAGAATGCCTAAATACTTAAGTATATCTATATCCTTTTAAGTGTTTGAAAATATTTAATTTCCATGTTGACTACTTGTTTCATCTATCCACCTAGTATTTTGTGTACACATCAAAGAGGGACAAAATAGAATGGTGAAAATTTCATACCCATTCCCTTTTCCCTTATGTTTTTGGACCACTTCAATTAGAATGTCCTTATGTTCTTGTGTGGCATATTATTATGTGAATTTGGTTCATGACATCACCCTAGCTAGAACTTATCATCACTCATCCCTAGGGATTGATCTCATCCCCTAGATCCCCCATTCACCACCTTAATCAAACCTACATGTGCAAACTTGACCTAGGTCTTTCCTATAGTCGCGAATCTAAGCCTCAAACTTTTAAAATTTAAAATTCAAATTTACACCTCACTAACTTTTCACTATCCATTGTGATCCAACCTAGTGCAAGTTTGTGTTGATTTAAATGTACTATATTGTTGTATTTAGAGACACTAATTCATTCATTTGACACATAGTAGTAATCAAAGAATCATTAGAGCATTGCCATAGAATATTTATATGAGAGCATCATAATAGCATTATTAGAGCATACATCATCTTGAGTCCACTACATGCTTACTTGTCATCCTCAAGCATTGTTCCAAAATTGTTTAGTCAATTATCGTAGGGGTTTGACTGAAGAGAATACGACCTTTACAATTCAGCAAATTCCCTAAAGGTGTTTCTGACAACACTAGTCCTTACTGTGATTTATATGGTAGAAGATCAAGGTGAATAGATTCCAATAGTCAAATTTCTATTGGTCAATTCATTCTCATGGGTGTAGATTTGGGTTCACGTGCCAATTCACTTCCAAAGACATAAATCTAAACCAATGTAGTGCACAATCAATTTATAGATTCTCAGACACTTCTCCAAATAGGCCCTAAAATTCTAACATCGTGACAAATCAATTCTTAACATCCTCAACATCATTTTCCCATCTCCAAAACCTAACTAAGTATCGTGTTTAAATTCATTCAATTTGTACAACTAATTCAACATTTATTATTCCTAATCTCATCTCAGATTTATTTATTGTTATAATTTACCTAAATAAGTTGTGTTTTTTTCCTTAAATAGGTAACACACTCCCTTTCATAATATTGACCTAGTACCACAAAACTAACGTATACTCATAATTTCATTATATTACCAAACAAAACTTGACGTCTACACTCCCCCATCATAATTTCATGTCATGTGGACTTGGAACACCTTTCAAGGATTTGAGAATACGACGGGCGTGATCTCCAAAACTATCACAAAAAGATAGTCCTACACAAAAGTAGAACAGTATCGAGCACGACCTAAACCTGCAGCTGATTTTTGTCAGCCTCTTCGAGTATCAGAAGCATAATATCCTCGTCCTTGGGACCAATTTAAGTTTGGTCATCTGTCAGAATTCTCTGTGAGCACAAACTTTGTCAAGGAAGTATTCATTTCCTGAATCTGGACGTAAAACTCGTCGGGAGTTATTGTACTATGTTGTTTAAAAATGGCTTACTCCTCCACAAATTTAAAGGATTAATCTAAAGGAATTTTTTCTTGCTCTCACTATGCCTTACGTGTTTGGAGCTTCTTGAGTTAGTTTTGTAGTGTAATAGCCTCACCAATAGTGACATTGTGCTCTACTCAAGCTCGTTGGTGCTCCCTTTGGATACTCAATGTTGCATATCATCCCTCTTAAATCCATTATATGCTCTAGATCATTACAAATCAAAATATATGTTAATGTTACCATCAAACAAGGAATTGGGGATAAAGGTCATATGTGCCTCACCGTCATGGTGTAGTCATTTTCCCATCTCATGGTGAGATCCACTCTAGCCTCTAGCATGACATCCATCTCACTTTCCTCGAGTAATTACTTTATATAAACAACGGAAAGGTGTCACATTAAGAGAAAAGTATTCATAAACCTATGAGAGAGAAACAATGTTAGTAAAATATTAAATGAAATAGAGATAAATAATGAAACACTCACAATATAACAAGAAAATTTTCCCTAATTAACCATTTCATGAAAAAAAAAAAACTAGTATAAACAACGCTATATTAACTCAATTATTTAGAATATAATAATATACTTTGCACTTGTACTTAACCCTAATCCATGTACAAGTATTTATAGGCACAAACACATAGGAAACCACTCAATCACACTATTACAATATAATGAGTATAAATATCAAGTCAAAAACCATCTATAAGGGCCCAAAATAAAATTTGTTGGGGCTCCAAACCTTAAACCCCATCATAGAGGTTGATTGGCTCCCCATACCCCTTATTTGTGGTGGGTTGTATAGTTTATAAGGGGTGTAAAAAATCTAGAGTATATAAAACATATCTAACAAATATCCCACTTGTTGAATATTCTACATATCATGTGTCATGGTAGAGGGGGCCATCAGCTAGTGACATATTATCCTCACATATACGAAGTAAAAATTGTAAAAGATGTTGATGTTGTTCTTCATTCTATTGCCTTGAGGGATTCACCTCTATAGCAATACCTTATCATGTGCATGCATATTGGAATATTGTAAATAACCAAAATGTGACCCAATATATCACTTTAGTATTAAGGGAAAGGGAATAATTTAATTAATGTGATATGGGTAGGTATTGGGGGTTGGCAAGCATGTGAAAAGGGGTGTAGGGTGTTCATAAGTGGTGTTCCAAATCTTCTACAAATAACTTTTTGCAAAGATCATTTAGAGGAAAATCCATTCACTATGTTGGTCTTTCTAGGGTTGTGAAACTATCTCTTTTCTACACCACATAGTCTTGTATTGTGTTAGAGTCTCATAATCCTAGGGATGCCTTCGTAATCCCAACTGCAATGTTGTTAATAAAGGAAACAATGGTCACACTAAGGTCATGTAGGTTCAATATAATTCTACCCAATTTTCTCAAAATTAGTTATTGGACACCTTTTGGTAATGCCACAACTCTAGCCAAAAGAATTACTCATTCTCCTACTGGTTAACCACTCTCTCAATTTGAAACTCTCCCCTTCTTTATCCCCTTCAAGCATAGGGCTTTCCCCTATCCAAGAGGTTCCTTCCCAAGGATACTGATATGGGTGCTTGCCCAACTAGGAAGGAGGTGTCTATGAGAAAAAAAGGTAAAGAAAAACTTGGTGGCATTGGTGATTTGCCTACAAATTTTGATTTCCCTTAGGTGGAGGGCTTAGCCCAAGGCCCTCCTCTAGCCCATCTAATTTTTCATGTTCCTTGACTTCAAGCATTGGATAGGTTACCTCTATGATTGAGCTCTTGGGGGATAAAACAAGTAGTCTAGAAAAGGAAGTTAGTGTACACCATAACATCCTAAAATGGTGTTTTCTTGAAGTGAATAGATTGAGCATCAAAACTTCTCTACTTAACCAAAAATTTAGTGGTGACACTTTGGAGAAGGGGGAGGAGATCAAATTAAACCAAAAAAATTGGGAGGCTTTTGAGGACATATGTAGATTAAAGGAGGACAAAGCCAAATAAGAAGAGAGACTTAATTCCTTGTAAAAGGAGTTGCAATAAATTAAGGCTAATCTAAAAAGAGTGGTGGAGGTGAGTAGGTCAACTATCAAAACTATGCTACAAGTATCAAAATGCTTCAAGATGGTCTTAGATATTGGGCCTTTATGGAGCAAGTGGGCCCTATGCACAAGCATAGTTCAGAAGATGAGGAACCCTTAGGCCCAAGATATGGATTTTATGGAGAAACATCTTGAGTTTCTTAAGCACAAGTGGGAGGCTATTGTGGCTCTAAATTTATTGTGATCTAGGTCCCTCAGCTTTGGATATTGATTCATTGTTTCTTTAATTCAACATTGTGTATGCTTTATTGTTTCTATTGTGACCCTCTCTCTAAGGGGATTTTTTATGTTTTGTTATTTTTCTTCTATTTAGTTGTAAAAGGATTGGGGCCCCTTTCAAAACCCCTTTTCACCCTTAATGAAAAAATTATGTATACTATAATTGAGATATTTGTTATTAGGAGGAGTCATTGTTAGAGTTGGTGTGGCAAGGGTCTAGGGGTTGAGATGTAAATGTTATTTTAATTAAAGCTTTCTATAGGATGACATATTTGTCATATCTTATATAGGTTTTATGTGACAAGGCTTTATTTTATCATATGACAATCAAAATTGGTTTTGAGTTAGATGTAGTTAGTGCCCTTGGTTTATAGGGTAGAAATAATAATGGGATATAAAAATGTAACCAAAAAGTACGTACATAGGATACATGGTGAAAATAGGGAGGTGTTTTAATTATAAAAGTGTATGAAGAGGGGGTATCAAAAACATAAATTTGAGGGGTAATAATGAAACTAGGGGTGTTTATCAGTACCTTACAAATTCATGTGCTATACCATTGGTTTTTTAAGTGAATCCCTTAGGCCTCAGACATGTCTAATTCATGTGTTTATTAAATAGAAGATGTATAAGAATGTACTCCACAATCACTCAAAGATACATCTG
Source organism: Cunninghamia lanceolata (assembly GCA_027924645.1). Classification (NCBI taxonomy): domain Eukaryota; kingdom Viridiplantae; phylum Streptophyta; class Pinopsida; order Cupressales; family Cupressaceae; genus Cunninghamia; species Cunninghamia lanceolata. The sequence continues at coordinate 504,476 of BSBN01001031.1, read as the reverse complement.
TTGAACACACCAAGATACTGAGAGGGGGGTGAATCAGTATCTAAACAATATTTAATTCTAACAACTTTCAACTTATCCGGAGTAGATTAAAACTTAAGCATCACAGCATTAACATGAACATGAAAGATTAACACAATGTACATCAACACATAACACTAGATATATGTGGAAAACCCTAGAAGGGAAAAACCATGGTGAGGATTGACTCACAATATATGAAACTCAAATAAAAATTTTGTTTTAGGGCTACAACCCAAGCTACTACTCCCTGGAGACTTTGTTTTAGGGTCACTCCCAAGGAAGCTTCTACTCCATGAATTGAGAACACACTTACAAAAGATTACAATATGGCAATCCTTCTACTGTCTGAAAAATGACATTGAAATTCACACTTTTGATGATTGCACTTCTATCTCTTCACACTTTCTTCTAATGATCTGATTAGTTAGGCACACTCTATACTTGATCACTGTCACATATAAGTCTTCAAGATGAATCCGGACAGCATCAACAACTTCTGCTCTTTCTCCTTCAGTCGCACATCAATAATGCATTTATTCTCTCTTTTATCTTCTTGCAAACTTTTTAATCAACTTGTAATCACACATCTCCTCACTCAATTTGATTCACTATTTATACATGATATTACATTGATTACATTGCTTGTTGACCAAATACAACATGAAAAATACATTTGCAAGTCGGCCAGACAACACACAATATGAAACGTGTAGAAGATAGGTCCTAAGTGAAACCACACGTTACACCAGCAGAAGATTCATGCCTTATGGACACCAACACTTGCTTAACTAGGTCCAAAACATCCTTCATAGCTTTAAACACCAAGGAATTACATCTGCACACTCCGCTCATTTGGAAATAGGACAACTTTAAGCAAAACACATGAAGACTTGAAGTATAATGACCACATCAACTTGAAAACCTTGTGCGGTACTATAAACAAGAAAGATCTTCATGAAACTTTTCCAAATGAGTCCACATGACTCATACAACATCCTCAAACACTACCGCACATCAAAGAATTGTGCCGCACAGCTTCAATCATTAACTTTGAGAACAATTTGTCATCTAAAACACACTGCAACATGTTGTTATTTAATAAACTAAGTTGCGGACAACCAAGAACCTTGAAACTACAAGGAAGCATGTAATACACATCCATAAACATGTCCTTAAAACTGTAAAGGAAATCATTCATTTGCAGAGGAATGCAGAGCATCCCAACAGGCCTTCATCACTAGCTTACTCTGCCAGAACACATGTTGGTACTCTATCATGCATAACTTTCACAGCGGAAGGACAAATGATCTGAAAACTTAGAATTATCACCTTCACTGCATCTTGAACACAATTCCAAAATCACATGGCTATATCTATAAATGCGAGGGAATGTGGAGCATTCCATTGTCTTGTACAAAACATCTTCACAGAAGTGACATTGTCTTCAAACAATCAACATCAAAACACTCTTCTGGTAAAGCAATCATCATGGAACTTGGATCATACATACTATAGGCCATTAGTAACATCACCAACACATTTGATCATCTTTGTGCTTCTAATTCGCATCTTAATATGAACTACATCTTCTCTCTTTTCTTGCTGGATGGGACATGACATCCAACCATGAACACCATCACACCACCATGATAGTGTTGACATCAATGACAACCTTATGAACCATATGTGTAACAACATTATAAGGAATCCCAAAAGGATTCAAAGGAGAGTCTCCATGGACATAAAAGAGTAGTATGTCAACATGAGGCATAGAAAATCCATGGGATCTACTAAGGAAGGTCCACTAGAAGGGAAAGAATGAGAATCATGAGTAATGTACATGCTCTAGAGACACAAGTAAAATGATCTATAAAATCATGTAACAAAGCATCAAATGATGCATAATACTCATGACATGAAGAAAACCATTGTTTAACTCTTAATCAATGTATCATCAAATACATACATCAAAGTAGAATCATCATGTATATAAGCATAATATGAAGACAAAAATGCTCTAACATGTAACTTTGCATCTTTATTTCCACTAAATGGATGTATCACTAGTGTTTTTTTATGAGGGTTACTCAAGTTTTTAGCCTAGTATGAGCTTAGAGAGACCCAAGTATAGGGGATCTCTTCCCATGGATTTATTGTTGAGACCACTACTAGGGGGTCTCAATCCCCAATGAATTATCACCTTGTTCAAACCCATGAGTTCATTGGCCCAATGAAGGCACCCACAGCTTGCGAGAATGACAACCCAACGAAGACATATATCCTGTGAGCACATCAACCCAGCAAAGGCACAAGGCCTATGAGATCCTCAGCCCAACAGGGTTGAACCTTGGTGGTTTCCACAATAAACTTGTGACTTGACCACGGAACCATTCCCTTATCGATGTATCATTAGTGTTTTAATGTATGTACAACATAAACCAAATCACCATGAAGCAAAGAGTCATCCACCCATCATGAGAAGATAAAGAGCTAGTACCTCACTCCTCATAAATACATCATCAATAAACCATGAGTGAAAATATATATAAGAAGGACTAGCAAATTCATGTGAAGGTGAAACATGTTTATCTACATCATTATATTCCTCAAGGAAAGATGAATGAAGATATGCATGTGGAGAGTAATCCAAATATGTAAAAGTAAAATAATCTTGATATGGAGAAGGAATATGTTTAGTAGGTACAACATCACATGAATCAAGACCCCTAGATGTATCAAATGAAGATAGGGATGTAGTAGTAGCTAAGTCACTATCATGGACCACAAAAGATGTCTTGTCATAAAACATAGTGACATCAAAAGTGAGCTTGGTGAGGAAGGAGGAAAAGGAATCCATGATAAGGATTTATTAATGAAAATGCACAAGGGATGGTAGGTGGATAAGGATCAAATAAATAACAATCATAGCCCAAAGCCTAATCAATATAAATCAATGAAGCATAAATTAGGGTGGATGAAAACCATAATCACATATGAAATTAAAGCTATAAAAAACTAAGATTTGAAACCCTAACGTAGAAGGATAAACCCTAAGGACAAAACCATAGGGGTGTAGGATGGTCGGGTTCAAAAAAATGTAAAGAAATAACATGATTTTGTTTATTAAAAAATAGGTTTTATGAATATGGAAAGTAATAGAGTCTGATTAAATTAATTTAGAGTTGAAAGATCGTATGAAAAAATTTAGAAAACCAAAAATTAAGAGTGGAAGTACTTAGCTAATTTTGGTAGTTGATAGATAGTTGTCCACTATCTTGATCATAATTATTTAACTATAACTCAAAATCACTTATCCATTGATGTGTTGGGAGTAGAATGATGAAGTATAAACTAAGTTGTTCCCAAAATTTGTCTAGGGTCAAATTTATGATCAAATGAAGTTTTTCCTATGGATATGAACTTTGTAGAAATGAATCTAATGTCTAAAAACTTATAATACCTATAAAAAAGTGTCACATGGATGTCTAGACCTAAAAAATATAAATGGGTGGTATTAGTACACACTGTTTAGGAGCTTGTTAGACAAGGAATATTCTCCTTTGGTCAAATCCATGTTATTGAGTTAATGGTATAGAATAACAATCAATGATAGAAGACAAGCACACACTTATTTAGGTATGTGTAACTACTAATCTAATGTTATATGCTATGATCTTATGATGATGCAATGTCTAATGGAGCTCTCTAATGATTTTTGGATGTGTAATAATGAATTAGGGTTTATCTTTTATACAACACCCTAGATTTTAATTTGAATATTACACATTTTAGTTAACCCATAAGAGCTAGTGGGAAAGAGGGATAATGGGTCTTATGTAAACTTTGGATTTTAAATGTTTAGGGATAGAATCTACACTCACAAATTTCATTGAGATTCATTTTTGGGCCTACACAATTGACCTAGGCTGATGAAAGGCTAATATTGAAGACCAAATCTAGATCCTTGAGATGTGTGGAGATGAAGTCAAGTTAGGATCAATTATTTTCCAACTTCCATGCAATAATACATAATTTTACATAGTACTTATTACATTAAAGAAAAATGAGTCAAAATTAAGTCCAAAATAAAATGGAAAAAGTACAAGGTATACATTTTTCAGGACAATTTTATAAAATGTTTGTTTATAATCTATTTTAAAATTAAATATATTTATTAAAAAAATTATATTTACAGATATAATATTATTCTTTACACACACATCCATGGGGATTGCACCAATGATATTAAAATATAGAATGAAGTCCATTATAGATTTTGGCTCCCCAAGGGATTGAAATGATACCTTGAACTTTCTTATACTAATGGAATAAAAATATAAAAAATGCCCAAGAAACTAACTCTAAAAAAACATGCCACTAAATTATCATCATAGGGGCATACGTATACAAAATGCCCTACTAGAACTAATTTAACAAAGGGACCCAACAAACTAGTTGCTATTATTTATCCTCAACTGAACTATCACTCACTAGGGTGAGCATCCATTCTATGTATTCACTTTCTTCAATCCACATTGCCTATTTCAAGGGTTCAATAGCCTTCAAGGCCCTTTGCCTTATCTGAGCCTCCCTTGTGCAAAGCCTATTGTAATTAAGGGGTGCCATAATCCTCCCACCTTTTCTTTCATGGATTGCCTTGGTTCCTACAATTAGACAAAGGTCAGCTCTAAGAATAACTTCTTACAACACAATTTCAAGACCACCCAACAAATGTTTTTTATCAAACATGTGGCAATCCTATGTATAACCTTCTTATCCTCTCCCAGATCTAAAAAAATTCCTGTGAACATTGAGGCTATTTCTAAATTAACTATGTAATGGTGATCTATAGCCAAGAAGCCACTGCACGACATAAAGAATGATTCTAAATTTAGTTTTGAAAACTCTCTTCATTCTTTTCTCCATTATACTACCAAGGAAAGCCATCTAGTAATGGACCTTACACACCATCCTCAAATTCATATCCATTATTTCTAATTTTGGCATGTAGGTTGAGAGCCAAAATGAGAGACAATAAAATATAGCTAGAATTCTAGAGACTTGCAATCTTGTCTTGCCTTCATATCATGACGTTTGATTCAAAAACTTTCATATTAATCATGGTAGTTGGTAGACATGTCCTCCCCTATCAAGAACCCCCTACCAATTCATGTGATCTTTCAATTCATTCATCTCATCCAAAGATATAACTAAAGTATTAGTTGGGCTTTAATATTCAATAGTTTCAAATCTATCATCAATGTGACAATTCACATGCACAAATCATACAGGATTTTATGAGATGATGTCATTCTTTCCAGAATGCTTGGAGTTTGAAAGACTAACGTGTTCAATTCAATGCTACTAATAAAATCAATGTTCTTTCTCAATATTAAATATTATAGGTTAAATTGAATTGAAAAGTTCCCACCTTTATGCATTGTTGTTTATGATACAGTGCTCTTCTCTATCAATCACAAGCCAGGAAACCCGCTTCACCATTCATTTCCTTATAAACATGTTGAATTGTAAAGAAGGTAGCCATGCTAGTTGGAAAATATTATTAAACTTCTAATTAGTTGAGCCTTGTTTTTGGATTGCATTAACTATCACCATGGAGTCACCCTCAATCTCCATATTCCTAACTCCATAAATTTGAAAAATCAAATTTGAAAGATATAAAGACCAAGGACAAACTTTGGCCTCATTATTCATACCTTCTTTTAGCTTTTTTGAGGTTGTGCCTTAATGAAGAGTAAATGCTTTTATTTATTCAATGTTCTAAAGTGCAGATACATCATGTATATATACTGAGAGAGTTGGAGTTGGTTGATAGTTATAATGAGTTACAGTTACAACGAACTGAACGAAACTAAACTAACCGCCTGATCAATGTAGTAACCAACACTGACTGAACAATGTAGTAACGCTAACATTCCCCCCTTATTACATTGTTCCTACAATAGTACCAAGGTACCCCCCCTTAATGCTAAAAAACTCAACAAAGCTGATTACATAGTATGAATACATATTTTATAGAAGATCTTCTCCCAAAGAACAAATCCTAAACCAAGCAAGGCTCCATCATGCTGTCTCGTCTACCCTCGAAAAGGCATAGCTTCGAGATGCATTCTTGAGCTCTTTAGTCCCAAGCTCTCAAATCACAGAGTCTTGAATTATTCGACAATGGCCCCTAAGAGATACGAGAGATCTCTGCCATGTTGTCTAGTGACCACGAAAGGGTATAATTCAAGATCATATACTCTTTGAAGCTCGCTGGACAACAATCCATATTGAGCTCAACACCAAACCCCAAACCTGTCTCCAAAACAAAATCTTCACAAAACATACATTCTTCAAATCTGTCAACTCCATCAGCATCAACAAAGAAAAACAAAACAACCAAAACCAAAAATGCTTCTCATGCAAAGCATCATCTCAAAGCAAGAAGCTAACTTGAGATGATGGAAAATCCTCCATCCTCTGATGCCGCCTGCCTCTAATTTGACTTTGTTACACTTTATCTGTTCAATGCCACATTAATCTCTCCGAGAACACAAGCATGTGAGTCTTTGAAGGCCCCATTATGTGTAACAAAGATGGCACCAAAAGTCCACACATAAGTAAATATGATTAAAAAGTCCATTTTAAGGTATTATTAATCAATCAAAGTGAAATAAGATGTCAAGAGCCTAGCCATAATCATATTTTGAACTCATAACCTTTTGTAATCAGCACTCAAAACTTTCACTAGTTTCACCAACTCGCCTATTTACCATAATTGATTTTCCCAAATGTTGAATGCCTTTATTATTCCACTTTATAATTCCAATAACACCTTATTTCACAAAATACCTATCCACAACGGCTTTAGTTTCCATCCAATCAACAATAGTCCACGCCAAAAACAAACTGTAGTCTCTGTGAATGGGAGAAATGCTTTTCTTTCAATAGAGATGGCAGGTGAATATAGTTGGCATTATCAATAAAGTACTCAAGTTTGATTTTCACAGTGGATGGTAGGAGCCTGGTACACAAATAAACTATTGAATGGTGGGAAGGCAGGGAAATCTTCAAAAGATTGAGGGAAAATTTGTGTAAGTAGAGATTACAACACATTACTTCCAACCACCAATCAAAGCAAACTAAAGGCAAATAACAGTCTTTATGAGTGGCAAGAAAAACAGGCTTCAAACTATGAACGGTTATACCAAGAATGAACCTTCAAAACAACAAATGACAATATCCTATTTTATTACTTCAAATGGCTTGGGCAATGATAGGAAGAGAAACACTATATTAGGTAGTCTCCAAACTGGGTCACGACCTTCTCCTTTGCACCAGTGAATATCATATAAACATTCCTCATACCTGATATGCCAGTCACTTGTTCATCACACAAATCTGAAGCATACATCACTAACACTTAATGAACGGCTCCCAAATTACACAAAATGGCTCCATGCAAACTTCCAAAGCACGAGGAAGCAGTGTTAACAATGGATGTAGAGAACAATGCCGCACACAGTCACAAAAGCAGGAAATGCTATTTGTCCAAGCAGATTTAAACAGAAATTTTCATGCTTATCTTCATCCTTTGCACAGTAAACAATGATGTCTCAAGAAAAGTACTCATTCTCCTACGCAGCCCTTACGCTTCTCTCTAGCCATGCCATACGCTGATTTTTTTCTTTCCACACGCAGCACTGGTGATCTAATTTGCTCACATCTTTATTCATTTAGTCTCCATGCCACAAGAACTGTCTTCAAACTTGCTACTTCTCCATGATCGCTCTGATACCAAATAATGAAGAGTAAATGCCTTTATTTATTTGATGTTCTAAAGTGCAGATACATCATGTATATATACTGAGAGAGTTGGAGTTGGTTGATAGTTATAATGAGTTACAGTTACAACGAACTGAACGAAACTGAACTAACCGCCTGATCAATGTAGAAACCAACACCAAATGAACAATGTAGTAATGCTAACATGCCTATCCATTTCTAAGAGGGATCTCAAATTAAGCTCCTTCTTTCTGAGTTTCTAAGATTTCCTCTTGTAACTTTATCAATGTTCATTTTCACCTAAGCCTTTAGTAGAGGTTTCCATTTTATTCCATCCCGAAGGTTAAGAAGAGAATTAACTCTATCAATCCCATAAATAGGACTATTCTTAATATTATATTACTTTTATATAATTATCTATTTAAATAAGTATAGTTGAGGACTTTTATAATAAATTAGATCTATTATAATATCTTTTATTTTAAACCTCATGGACACCAATAATTAACTCATATGAATTCTCTCACCCAATTCTAGTCATCTATCCTTAAGCAATAATAATTTAAACTTGTTATAAAATATTTGTTTTATTTATTTTTTCTATATTTTAATCTATTTGATTATTTAATTCATAAATATTTAGATTTATTTAAAATATAACAATAGATAATAGTATCATTTTTATGTATTAATATGTATTTCTTCTATAGGGACCCTAGTTTAGAAAAAACAAAAAGATATACCATTTTTAACTAATATAACGTAAGTTGTCAAGATATTCTGATAATTAAATTTTTTAAATTATAATTATTTTATATTTGAAAATCATCTTAATTTCCTTTAATACTACGTTTGACATTAATAGTGGTTGGTTATCTATATTTTTTGATTTCTCATTCTACCTTCTGCATAGATCTCAATTATAATTTAATCTTATCTCAAAAGCATAAGAATTGGAAAATAATAATAATATCTTCCCGACCTTAGGTTCCCCACCTTTTACTTGGCCAAAAAAGTAATGCATTTCAAATTGATCAATCTAGGAATCTACGATTATGAAAATAATAAAGGGGTCAATTTTGAAGGGAGAATACATAAATGGAGCACCCTACTATATATACTAGCAATCATATTTTAATGTGTAATTTGGCCACATCAATAGCGATATGTATTTCATCCTTTTTGTGTTGTCAAATGATAGGTTTTATCAAGAGTCGTTTTTAAATGATATATCTTATTTTAAAGAACTAGTAGTATTTATGAGAACACAGTTTTAATCTTTCTTCTAAAATAAAGATGTGTTAACAAGAAGCATGGAAATGTAGGACAAATGGAAAAAATGAAAGTTTTTCGATGGAAGGCACAAATCTCTCTATTCAAAAGGTGCCACCTTCCCTAACCCAAAATGCTTATAGCAAAAAAAATAAATAAATAACTTTAACAAATTTGAAAAGTGACATTTCTAACACACTTTGTAGCCATCATTAAATTTAAGATGAATGATTAATTTTTGCTTTCTTTCAAGTATGTAAAATTTAGCCTATCAACGTACCTAAATAGAATAGAATAGTATGGTCTATACCTTTTTTCTCATCCCTTTCTCCCTTTCGTGACCCCATTAAGGAGAAGCTCGTGGTTCTTGTCGATGAGATCTCAAATGTTGCCACTCTCCAAATCATGAAGTGTGTTGATGAGTTGACTCCTTTAGCCCAAACGCATACTGTTATGAAACGCCTTCCATACCCGTGTGCTATTATGAAATGTCTTCCATTAATTCAGAAGATAGCTAGTGGTTACATTTCTTAGGCATAGCTACTTGTCCTCCATTTCGTTGTTATTTTTATGTTATTATTTCCTTTCCTATTTTATTTGGTTTTTATTTATATTGAAATAGGAAAGCTCTCACTTCCACCCATGCCTCACAGCGTAATTATTTATAAAGTTAAAATTTATAAATCACCTCTAACTTTATATTATAAGGATAAACTTTATAAGATTAGAGCTTTATAAATATTTATAGGACCACTGAAGTTAAATTTGAATCCCTTGTGTATAATGGCAACAGGCTCATCCCACACATCTTAAAAAAATCATAATTTATAAACTTATGTCAATTTTATTTGTTATCTTCATGGAGACAAGGTAGAGGTCTTGTTAGGAAGTCCAACTAACCACTTACAATTGGGTCTAGCACTTGTAAACTCCCACCCACAATTAGTTCATAGTGGTTTGTTGTTCCTTGTGGTTTATTTGTTGGTGCTAAGTGATACCTGCAAACCGAATTATTTTTACCTGGGACTGTTATTTATTTTTCATCACCATTGACAAGGATTTTGATGAAGTATAAATTGAAGGATGAGTTGTATCACATGATTGAGAAGGTCGAAGAAGTTTGGGACACTAACTTCAAGCACATAAATACAAAGAGTTGGTCAGAGGAGAAACAAGATGTTAGGGACCCTCTCATCTCCCCCAAATTGGTCACCACTACTAGATTTTCTTGTTCCTTCATATCTTTGGACCTAGATTTGGAATGCACAAAGTGTTATCATCCAAAAATATGCACAATCATAACTATCTATGGGCATGAGATTGCAAATCTTAGTCTGGAGTTCTTTGAAGTTATGTTGGCTCTCCTAGAATTTGTGGCAGAAGTCAATCTAAAAGACTTGGAGTGCACATTCAATGCGAAGATTAATACCACTTTACTTAAACATCATCTGGTTCAATGGTCAAATAGTCAATAGCAATTTTACACCTCATCCATACCAAAAAGTGGTAAATATTTGTCTTATTTTTATTGGACGAAATTGACATTTGACTGTTGAAGTGGATGATGTTTAAGAATAGCCCATATCAAGACCCAATCAAAGTTCATATTATAGAAGGATTAACAAGTGGAGGTCACAGTGGATACATGGCAAAGATCATTTTACAACAAGGTGAACTTGAGGAGCATCTTCTCGTCCAAACTATGTTGTGATCAATATATGGCCCACTAGTGGCAATAAAGGAATGGGGAATGATGGTGATGATGAGGACCCAAACTAAAGGAAGAAGATCATTAGGACTCCTCTCAACTAAAGACAACAAGGAAGGAAGATAAAGAGAAAGAAGATTCTTCTAACAAAGACAATTATGATGGATTAGTTGCAATAGTTTTAGGATTCATTGACACCACTCCAATAACTCTAGGTTATTCCAAGCATGGTGGGTTAGCTTGTGGAGTTTAACAATGCACACTTTTAGAAACTACTCTAAAAGAGGTGGAAAATTTGAAAGCTAAGAAAGAGTTCCTTGCTAAATACATCGATAAAGTGTGTACATTGAGATTGGGTATTAAGGAGATGCCTCCCACATCTAGTGAACTTATTATGACAAACTCACCCATGTGAGTGAATGGATAGCATATGAGGCAACATTTAAAGGGTATTATAGACACCTAAAAATGTCTTCACCATCAAACTGACTCCCGACATCACTAAACACACAAATTCCCCTTCCAAACAATTAATTAAATTATTATTTAATTAATTATCCTATTCAACACCTATTTTTCCTCCATTCATCCTGCCAAATTGAATTAATTTAATTAATTCAATAGTCTAACCATTACCCCATTAATTAAATAAATATGCAAATATTTATCTGATTAATTTCTCCTTTTCCTAAACCCAATTAATTAGGTAAATCATGTTTATCTAATTAATTTAGCCTATTAATCAACCTATCCCTACCCTAGCTAATTAAATATCTATTATTTAATTACCTAGCCTAACCTACATGACCCTAGACCTAGGATTAATTAAATAAAAGCTTATTTAATTAATCTTAACCCCTCACTAATCCATTTCTTAATTTTTTCCAGCCATTTTTTTTTAATGCGCCTGGTAAACTTTTTAACGTGACCGGCGACGCTGGTGCGACACGCCCTCCGGCTCCACGCGAATGCTTTTGCCCAGAGCAATGAACCAGTGAGACCACAACATGGGGGACCTCATCCCCTAGCAAGAACACTTCAAACCTGCAAGCTCGTTGGCCCAGTGAAGGCGTAAAGCCTGCGAGCTCGTTGGCCCAGCGGGGGTTTGAACTCTAGTGGCCGCCACTACAACCAAGCGACTTAACCACCGAACCACGCCCTTATTGGCTTTTTCCAGCCATATTAATTAGGCTAATAACCTTGATTAAAATGGTCAAACCCTAATTAACACCCTTTCCCACACATTTCAAATAAAAAATTATTATCTATGCCACATAAAATAATTTTTTATACACACATGCCAACCAACCTCATTAAAACCTCTTACACATGTCATAAGCATTTAATCACACTCTTCCCCAAATGAATTTTTAATTCATTTTACTCTTCCCCATGTGAATTTTTAATTCACATATAATCCATCTCACCCAACCTCATTAACTCCACCCCTTTCCCAAGATGAATTTAAAATTCATCATTATTCCTAGCCCTCCATTTTCTAAGATTGAATCTAGGCCCTTCACATCAATTTCATCCTCCACCATTGATCTTCCAAATTAATCTCCACCCTTGGATCAAATCCTCTCCCAAAATGTCTATAAATACAACACTCAAGCCATTTCATCATCCACAATTTGAGCAAAGTTATCATGCCAAAATCTCTCCTCTTGAGCTAGGTCTATTTAGTGATTTGCATAGGTTGAGAGCATTTCACATCTCATTTGAGCATCTTGGGTAAAGATAGGGTGTTTGGGTGCAACACTCTCTACCTCATCTTGGATTTGTGGGTCATCTTGAAGGTATACTATTTGTGTTTATGCATTTGTTTTATGTATTTTCCTTTCATTTTGATTTCACTAATCACATTGGCACGCTCGGTGGGACCCACAAGGTCTCTATCTAATATTTTTTGTGAATTTTCTCTTGTAGAAAATGTGCTTTTTGCAGGTATCAACACTATTTTCATGCGTAGTGGTGCCATTTTACTGAAAAGTTGCACCATTTCCTCCTGAAGCAGCGCTATTTCTGGTTGTATCAACGCCTTCTTTGCATGACAACTTTGCCTAGATACTAACTCATTTGTGTGTGTTTTTGTGTTTCTCATCATTTTAGCACACCTTTTGCTCTCGATTTTTGCAGGTTTTGCACATAAACAAGGAGAAACTATGGTGAAATTTTGAAAAAATCCATTTGTCATTTGGATTGATTTTTGTTTTGTGGGTTGCTTAAAACATTTGTTAAAATCATTATCTACTGCATTTGATGTTATAGGGCTAACAAACAACCCTTAATCTCACTTAAGCAACATTTTTGGTTGAAAAATCTTGTGTTTTTTGAAGGTCTTGACCAACACTGTGCCATATCGGCGCTATTCAAACCCAAAGTGGCACTTTCCTCTGCAACCAATCGAGCAAGCTAGACCTTTAAACACAGCAGCACCTTTTCTCCGTATTTTGGCGCCTTTTGTCATTGTGACACTATTTTTGTCTATATTGGCGCTATCTTGTATATCAGTGCAATCTGTAATCATTGTATCGCCTTTTGTATTTCTGGCACCATTTGTAATCTATGTAGCACTATTTTAGCGTAGGAAGTCTTTGTCCTATCAGCAGTCGATGGCGCCATTTGTTGCTTTTGTGGCATGATTTTAGATCTTTATGGCGCCTTGTGAATCTGTTTTGACGCTATTTTCTATGCTAACTTTGGGATATGTGTAAGGGTTTGTTTCTGTTCTACAGGTTATACTCGTTCGTCCAAGACCACAATCTTAAAACTACTAACATCTTGCAGGGTTTTATTAGCATAGATCACATTTCGTTTTGGTGCTCATAAAAAGAACCCTTGCTTGGTAGTTTAGAAAACATTTAGAATTAGTGTACCAAAATTAACATTTGCTTGACAAACAATCCTCAAACAAACATTTCATTTTGGTGTACCTAAAAAGAACCATTTGTGTGCCTAGCATAGACAACATTTGAATTTGGTGTATTAAAATTAACAAGTGTTTGCAACAACAACTTTAGGCACACTTCGATTTGGGTTTAAAAAGAACATTAGCCTTTGTTTGGTGTGTCTTGTGTACTTGCACATTTTGTTAGTAGAACCCAAGGGATAGAATCGAAGTATCCTCTCCCCTTGCCTTTTTACAAGGATCTTCGGTGAAGAGAAACAGTTCTACACTCTTCTTTTTCATTTTCTTAGAGTGGGCCTTCCTTTGAGACATATCTGCAAGGAGAACTCATTGGTGACCCCAAGCGGTACTTTCATTCAGTCCGCTATATAAAATAGGATAAGGTGAAAGCCAAGTCTAAATCGGTATCAACATTTACCATTCGATGCTAGCTTGAAAGGAGGTAGTACCTTTGTGTATATGAAACTCCTAGTAGATCTAGTCAAAACCTTAAGTGGTTTATCGGGTGCTCGTAACATGCCAATCCCCTGAATGTTCCCCCACTAAACACCTTTGGTTAGAAGCCTACCCTTTTTGGGCCTTTTGGCGATTTGTTTCAAGACAAGGGCATAGCTAGTTTTGCCCCCAAGATTCTCACCATATGGCTCCCTTGAGATGAGATGGAAATCCTCGGCTTAGCATAAGCTATACATAGCTTTCTAGGGAAAGGGTGGTTGTGTCATCCTTCCAATGCAGGAGGCCCCTATACATCCTCTCTCAAGAAGACAATATAATGAGACACGCCTATTTGTTAGCATGTTGACATTTGCATCGAAGATTCCAAGTTGTGGGCTTGGCAAGTCGCCATTCACCTTAACCTTAGGTAGTTTAAGCATTGTTTTCAAGTGTTTGCAATTGTGTTATACCCATGGAAATTTGGGCCTTGAGGAGCTCCTTGAACATACACATTGCACTCATAATGTCACGTCAGACCTTTGCCTATTGTGTGCTCTTTGTTTGAAGTGTTTGCAAAAACTTGCCAAGAAACATCATTGAGAGATCATTACAATATTTGACCAACCTTTGATCTTCATAAAATCCAAGTTTGACACCAAAATCCACCTCTTGCGAAAACATTGACCACCACTAATCTATTTTGGCACCATTTCACATATTCCTGGTGCCATTTCTTTTTGTTGTGGCGTCATTTACCTGGGTTTTGGCGCTATTTACAAGTCAAATTATCCACGGTCTTAGAAAATTGTTTTGGGATCTTTAGGCCCTGCCTATCCACAATCCACAGTCACTTTTCCAAAATCTATCAAAACCCACATCCATTTTGATCCAAAATTTCTCATCCATATTCCCATTTTGACCTTAGAGAATAAATCATTTCCATTATTGGACCCTTCACCATAGTATTGAATCCAACCATAATCCATCCATTTTTCATAGATTTTCATCCCCTTTGATTTTTACCTTCTTTTGGACCAAATACATCCCTCTACAATTTCATCCCCAATTCCATTCATCTCTTCTACACCAAACACATCCAAAATATCATAGTCAAAACATCAATCAAAACGTCAACCAACACCAAAAATCATATCCAAAATTAATCTTTGAGCTAAAGTTGAATCTAGATTTCATCTTTCACACCCTATTTTGCTTGATTGGTCATTAGTCTACCTTCAAGTAGAATGATCATCCCTTTTTGCTTGAGGTCATAAGTCTAATTTAAGCCAAGAGAAAACATCTATTTTGCAACACCCAAAATCTAGACCTATTTGAGCTCATTTGTTGACTTCAACATCCTTTTCCAAAAACATCATCAAAATCTATCCTAATCAAACATCAAAGTCACCTAAGGTTTTCCTTAGTTGAAAAGATCATCCAAACATCCCCAAAATCTCTCTCATCAAATCATCCTTTTCAATCTACTCCATCCTCCATTCTTTTGGTCCAAAATTTTTGTGGAAATCAATATCCTTGACACTTACCATCCTTAGGTTGACACCTTTTTGAGACTTATCTCCCAAAGGTCAAAACCTATAATCAAAATCACACCATAACCTTTCTTTCACCCTTAGATTTAGATTATAGGGAGTATACTCTCTTACACCTAAATCTTTGTTCCATTTTCATCACCATATCCTCTTTAGGTCCAATAAATCAAACCAAATTCTCTAAGGTCTCAACCTCCATCCACCTCACAATCAAAATCCATATCCTTGCATGCCCATAACAAGGTCCCAACACAAGAAAAATCAAGAGATAGCCAACCTTGGAAACAACATGGGCATATGAATGCCTATAACCGATCAAAACAACGTACCAATCGACCAACAAGTATCCAACCTACCCACGGTCTTGCAAATGTCCCCATACGATCCCAATGTGAATCCCTTCGTCTTCTTACAATCACAACCACCACCACCATCTACCCAAAACACCACCATCAATCAAGTTGATCAAGATGTCGTAACCTTCATGTGCAAGATCCCGATAACATGGATATACTTGATAGAGTCCTAAAATCAAACCCTAATAGATATCTTGATTTTCTTCTCAAAAATGGTGCACAAATACCCAACATCACTACCTCATCCCAACCATCCACATCTAACACCAACCCCACTACATCTTCACAACCTTCCACATCATACACTAACACCAACACATCTCAAACAAATCCCACTAATCCCACAAACATCACAAATCCCACTAATCCCACTAATCCTACCAACATCACAAATCCCACCAATCTCACTAATCCTACCAATCCCACTAATCCCACCAACGTCACAAATCCCACCAATGTCACAAATCCCACAAACCCCACAAATGTCTCAACTATAACAAATCCCACCAACCTCGCCGGCACATCAAACCCAACCATGTCCATTCCACAAATCACCCTAGGTATCCATAGTAATCCCATACACACAAGTTCCTCCACAAGTGTGCCTCCACTCAACCCCAACACCATAGCCTACATGAGTCAATTTCTCTCACAACTACCTCACAATCCATCTAACACCAACCCATCTAATTTCATATACGTACAAGCTCCCATAGTATCATCTACACAACACAATCCCAATCCACAATTACCACCTCATGTTCTCCAACAACTTCACACATACCAACAGTATCTCGCTTAACTTAACCAAAATCAAAACACCATCCCACAAAACCAAACATCCCACTACCAAATTCTGCCTAACCTCCAACAACTTATCAACCAATAGACATACATCCCACAACCACCCCCAACACTGGACCTAACAAGTGTTGTACAGACCCTAATCCAAAAGGTGGATGACATGCAACATGGTGGCAAGTGTAAATAATATTCTTTTGAGGATATTTGTCCATACCCATTTGATCGGACGTTGCCTATGCCACCTTTTTCAAAAAATTTTGAGACCCCAAAGTTTGACAAACACAAAGGTAAGGGAGATCCTAGGGAACACCTTAGGGAGTTTTACATCGCTTGCCTTGAAGTCTCAAACAGTGACACATACCTAATGAGACTCTTTCCTAGAAGCCTCGGTGATCAAGCCACCGAATGATTTGCACATCTTCCTCTCGGTATTAGGACCTTTCATGAGCTTGCGGAGAAGTTTGTTAATCATTTCTCCTACAACTTCAAACATGAAGTTTCCATGACGGATCTTTGTAACACCAAATAGAAGAACAAAGAATCCTTCACCACATTCTTGCAAAGATGGAGAGGCTTGGCAAGCAAACTCCCTTGGCCGATCCCTAAAAAATAATTAGTCACAATGTTTGTGGCTAATATTAATCAAGAGATGGGCTTCCATTTGCAAATTCAATGCGCATCGACCTTTGAAGAAGTCATTGACAAGGGCACGACCATCGAGAAAGCCCTTATTGCCAAAGGATCGATCAAGTTATATGATAACAAACCCTACAACAACAACAACAACAACAATAAAGTCAACATCAATGTCCCAAACACAAGTAATAACAATGCGCAATCAAATGAAAAACCTCACTTTTGGGGTAAGAACAAGAACAGTCTCAACGATGGCATCACCGACATGAAGGCCGTCCAAAATGTACAAAACCAAGTGCCTCCAAGCGCACCCATCACCAACAATGTAAATATTCCTAGGGCCCCACCAAAACAAAATAACACCCCTCAAAGGGTAATGGTAATATGCACCTACAGAAGCTAGACCAAATGGTAATGGTGGTTCTTTCTTTCTCCCTAGTCAAGATAACGTAGTGGCTAAGGTGCAGGAAGAGAAGGAAGATATAAAGGAGGGCTAAGGTGCAGGAAGAGAAGGAAGATATAAAGGAGATAACTGCTTAGCTAAAGAGATTAACTAACCAAGTGACACAACTAAGAAATCAAAATTTCTATTCCCATAGCAGTGCTCAGAATGTGCAAAAATAGAGGATATCTAGATAGAGGATACAATAATGACAAAGGTTACAGTAACAATGCTCTATGACCTCCAAGAGTCTGGAACACTAGACCAAATAATGGAATGTTACCATCACCTCTAGACAATCAAGTACCTCATGAAACTAAGCAGACGACTAGAGTCAATCTGGCCGAAGCCGCCCTGAATAATTGGTGTAGAATCCATAATACAAGTGCACATGTAGAGTTAGATTATCCTCAGTTTAAGATTGTTGCCAGTATTTTCCAGGCAGAAGTTCAAAATACTAAAGGTGGAGTAAATTTTCCTGAAGGCAATGAACTAGTACCCTTGGGATATGAGTCAGCAATGGTTTTGGAAAGCTCCATGGGTTACCAAGAATGAGTGAACATAGTGCACAAAAATTTCACTCTCGTATGTGAAGAGACAGCTCTAGCTTTTGAGGATTATACTTTTCCTTTTGAAAGGGATAATGAACCTGAGCAAGAGGCAGATGAAGTTCATGATTTTCAGTAGTTCCAGAGAGGACACAACTACAACATCTAAAATAATAGTAATAGGCTACCTAGACCTTTGACAAGCTCTATACCACTGAACAACTTTAACACTCCTCCGGATGTAAATGCTAGTAACAATCTAGCACCTCCGAGAGTGAATCAACATCACTTCACAACATCATTTGGATTAGCTAAAGGTATGAATGAGCTTTTTGAGTCTAATAAACTAGTCTCCTACTTAGCTAAAGAAATCAAGAAGATAAAGATCAGTTTATCCTTACCTGAGTTATTAAAAACCCCAATGATTAAGAAGGCTTTCCTCAAATCCTTGGATGAACCTATAGTACAGGAGGATATCCCTAGTAGCAATCCAACTAGAGATCCCACACAGAAGGATATTCCTTTCAAACCTAGGGATAAAGGTCAGGTCCACATTGCAGATACCGCACAAGTGACATTATACAAAGAGAAAACTAAGTCTCCTCCCTTTCTCCTCACTTTAAGGATATTTGGGAAGAATCTACATAATTGCTTGGTAGATTCTGGAGTGTCTACTAATGTCATGCCTTTGTCAGTATGCCAAATTTTAGGCCCGTCGCCTGCTAAAACCCTAAAGAAGGTCACTCAGTTAGACAAGTCTAAAGTTAGTGTCATAGGTGAGTTAACCCATATTCATATGCAGTTGACCTCCGACCCTAGAGTCCAACATTTCATTAACATCCAGGTAGTGGATATCCCTAACACCTATGGCATGCTATTAAGTAGAGATTGGTCCAAAACTCTTAATGAATATATGTCCATAGATTTCTCACATATGTGGTTACCTTGGAGAGGTATCCCTAACTAGATCAAGATCAAAGCTGAGTCGAGAATGAAACATATGATCATCGAATATCCCCAGAATAACGAAGTACTATACATAAGTGTAGAACAAGGAGTTTACAGGGTTGAACTTCCAGATGTCACCATGGAAAAAGTTTTGATGTGTAACTATATGCAGGAGAATAGTGAAGTAAGTCAAATCACACCAAAGATGAATTGCCTAGTAGAGTCTGATTATGAAATATCATATGAGGATGGAGGAAGTAGTTTAACTGAATTTGAATGGTATTTTTCCAAAGAGATCCAAAGGCATATGTTGCAGGGGATACCACTCAGACAAACATTGTTGGAAGGATGGTGCAGATTGCATAGGACGTCACATTCAAAAACTACATGTGCATTGTGCTTGGAGCTGATTGATAGAAAGGAGCGTTTGTATTCAAGGGGCAAATTTAATATGCCAAGTAAAGTCTTTGAAGGGATAGAGTCAAATTGAAGAGGCAAGTCATGTAGTGACAAGTTATGTCTGTGGGATACAAGGAGCTAAGTCAGGGATGGTCAACTCCACTCCAACAGATGTTACAATGAAGCAAATTAGGGGTCTAGACATTGATGCTATTGAAAACGCAAGTAACACATATATTCATTCACTTGGTAGTCATACATTCAAATATCTTGATATTTCAGTTCTTGAGAAGTAGAGCATGCCTGATCATAAGGAACCATCCAGGTTGAAATGGATTGCAGAAGGAAGTGTTGTAAGAGATAAAAAGAAGAAAGGTCCTAATAAGAGTCCTCCTGATGATAGACCCTAGACATTGAAATTTGATAGGTCTAAGTCTAAATAGGGCATCAGAGTAGGGATTGATCTGGTTAACCCTCAGGGGAAGTCCTACCTTGTTGCATACAGATTGCAATTCCATTGCACTAGAACAATATCGTTGAGTATGAAGCATTGATCCATGACTTTTTGCATTAAAAAAGTGAGTCAAGACATTACATGTGTTTGGAGATTCTGAGCTAGTGGTCAAACAGGTAAGGAAATAATATTCATGCAATTACAAAAGATTGTCCAGTTACAGACATCGGGTATGGGATTTGATTGAAGGGTTCAATGGTTTCAACATTACTCACGTCCCACGAAAACAAAATTAGCGAGCAAATGCCTTAGCCACAGCCACAAGCACACTAGAGCCCTTGGTCGTGTAAGGATTAAAGAAATTCTCAATTGAATTGGTGTCAGTACCTTCAGTTCCAGATAATGTGACCAATTTTCAGGTCTTCGATGATGATCAACATATTTTGAATTTCATTGCTAATTGGGATGTGTTTGAAGCCCAAGTCATAGATGAACATAGTCTTGAAGATCAGATATGGGATGAAGAAGACATTATCAACTTATAGGACAATAAGATCCTGAAAGGAATGATTGAACTTGAAAGGATGTTTGATCTAGATAACATTACCAAGAAAAGGGATTTGCCTAAAATAGATGGAGGAGAATGTGAACCTATCAATATAGGACAAGGTTCAGAGATAAGAAATGTCTTGGTCGGGAAAGTATGTACTCCAACTGAGCAGGAAGGAATAATCCAAGCTCTAATAGATTCCATCCATGTGATAGATTAGACATATGAGGAATGGAAAACATATGATACTTCGATCATTACTCATAATATTCCATTAAAGCCTAACACTAAGCCATTTAGACAAAAACAGAGGCCAGTGAATGCTCTGTTGGAGCCACCGATATTTGAAGAAGCCAAGAAGTTACTAGTCAGAAGAATCATATTTCCAGTTAGACATTCTATGTGGGTGCAAAATTTAGTTCCAATAAGTAAAAAGAATGGGGATATCTGCCTATGTGTAGATTTTAGAAACCTTAATAGAGCATCAGAAAAGGATAATTATCCACTACCATCACTAGGTGAAATTCTTCAAATGGTTAATGGAGCATAGATGATGTCTTTCTTAGATGGATTTTCAAGATACAATTAGGTAATGGTTGACAAGATTGACAGATTGAAGACAACGTTCACGACAAAGTGGGGAATATTCGTGTATAGGCGTATGCCATTTGGTTTAATTAACGGTGGAGCGACGTTCCAATGAGCTATGGATATTGCTTTTAGAGGTTTGGTAGGCCATTACATTTTTATTTATATGGATGACTTGACAGTGTTCTCAAAATGTAGAGGGGATCATGTGGAAGATTTGTGTAAAGTACTCCAGAAATGTGAACAGTATGGCATATCCTTGAACCTGAAGAATTACATCTTTGGGGTTACCACTGGAGAGTTATTCGGTCACGTTGTGTCTGAAGATGGGATATCCATAGATCTTGATAAAGTGTATTCCATCATGAAGTTATAGTTACCAAGAAGTAAGAAGGAATTAAAATCCTACTTTGGTAAGATAAATTTTGTTATAAAATTCATAACAAGGTTTTCTAAAATAGTGAGGCCCCTGAATGTCATGCTAAAGAAAGATGCTAAGATTGAATGGACACCAAAAGCCAAGGCAGCTTCCAAAGATATTAAGAAGGCAATAACTAACGCTCTAGTACTGAATAGCCCAGATTATACCAAGATGTTCTATATCTATTCATTTGCATCAGATCATACTTGTGAAGCTATTTTGATGCAAAGGAATGAAGATAAAGAAGAAAATCCATTACATTTATGAGCACTCCATTCAAGGATGTTGAATTAAGATATCTGGATGTCGAGTGGCAAACCCTTTCCTTAGTAAGAGCCACTAAGAAGTTTCGCCATTACATCCTGAGAAACAGGGTGATTGTTGTAGTACCAGATTCGACAGTTAAAATGTTATTAATGTAGAGTGAACCTGGAGAGAGAAGGGATAAGTGGATTACTGTCCTATAGGAGTATGGCATGGAGATTACCCCCATGATATTAGTTAGAGGATAGGCTCTCACCCAAATGATTGTAGAAACATACCCCAATCTGGTTAGTCAACAGTATACAGTGGATTCAAGTCATCAAGATGACTGGTATTTGAATATCAAGCATGTCCTAATCATAGGTAGATGCCCAACAAACATGAAGGAATCCCAAAGAAGAGATTTAAGGATTAAGGCTCATAATTATATGATAAAAGGAGTATTGTTCATAAGGAACCACGAGGGGATATACCTTAGGTGCCTCAACAAGAAGGAAGCTAGTAAGGTCCTCCAGGACTTACATGATAAGTTTGGGATAGCTCATGGATCCCACTTAGCTACAACACATAAGATCCTTAGAGTTGGGTACTATTGGCCCACAATATTCAAGGATACTATAGAGCATATCAAGCATTATCATACTTGTCAAGTAGCAACCAACAGAGAGAGATATGCAGCACAACCTTTGCAACCAATGATGGAGATGCATCATTTTTCTCAATGGGGAATGGATTTTATAGGGCTATTAATCCACCATCATCACCTGGGCATAAGTATGTTTTAACTGTTACTGGCTATTGCCAAATGGACTGAACTGATGAGTAGCAAAACATGCACATCCGAAGATGTAATCAAGTTCTTAGAAAACAACATCATCACAAGGTTTGGAGTCCCTTTTGCATTGGTATGTGACAATGGACC
The DNA here is from genome assembly GCA_027924645.1 of Cunninghamia lanceolata. NCBI lineage: Eukaryota > Viridiplantae > Streptophyta > Pinopsida > Cupressales > Cupressaceae > Cunninghamia > Cunninghamia lanceolata. The sequence goes on along the minus strand of BSBN01001031.1, from coordinate 481,459 downwards.
TACCTTTTCCTCTTTAAAATTTTCAAATTGGGCATTTGAATACGGAATCACATTAAAATTCTCATCTAACTACTATCCCGAGGGGAATGGATTAGTTGAATCTACTAACAAGAATTTATTGGATATCATTAAGAAATTAGTAGAGAAAAACCCTAGAGTGGAACAATTTGTTAAAATATGCATTATGGGTAGATAGGACTAAAGTGAAGCCTGCCTTAGGTAATTCTCCCTATCAACTGGTTTATGGAGTGGACCTAATTCTGCCTATAAATTTGAAGATCCCTACCCTACAATTTGCCCAAGAGTATCTCAACTTAGAGGACAAAATGGAAGTACGTTTATTACAATTGTTACACTTAGAGGAGAAGAGGGATCGTGCAATCGACCACTTCTCTAAACATTGGGTCATTGTCAAACACTGGTTTGACAAGAGGGCCAAAGTCAAAGCATTTAGAATCTCTGATCTTGTCTTATCTTGGAACAAAGCCCATGAAAAGAAGGGAGACCATGGGAAATTTGATAAATTATGGATAGGTCCCTTCCAGATAATTGAAATACTGGGAGATAGTACTTATAGGTTGAAAACCTTAACAAGAAAGGATGTTCCATTACCTGTCAATGGAAATTTCCTCAAATACTATTTCCAAGCTTGACCCAGAGGAGGTTCAAAACCTTTATATATGTCTAGTGGTTTGATGTTTTTGTGTGGTTTGCTTGTTCGTTGAGTCCTTGTTTTGATTGGGCATGATATGGAGCACCTTTTCACTATAGAAAACGGCAAAATTCTTGAAATTTAGGAGAGAATTTTACATCCTTACATAGGTTGTAATTTCTACAACCCTGGGTGTGTTGGTCTATTATGTGAAGTCATATTCACCAATCTAAGTAAGGGTTAATTAAGGAATCATCAACTGAACACACCTAAAGTTCCTAGGATTGGTTGAAAATGTTAGTGTCTGTATTAAGTGAAAAATCTAAAGGTTTGCCTTTGCTACCACTATAATTCCCAGCCTAGCAATAGGTTTCATTACTATGCAAACAATGAGCTGAAATGATATATCTTATACAAAAGGAAAAAATTGAAAATCAGAAGGAAAAGAGAATTTATTCTCTCAAGGTCATCTAAATAACCTTTCCAGGGCTATGGACGCCTGACTGGTAGTGGGGATCTATTTAGGGGAATTATAGGTGATAACCTTGTTGGGGCTATGGACGCCTGACTAGTAGAAACACTGTATCCAGGATCAACTTAAAAGGTTAAATCAAACTATGTATCCAGGATCAACTTAAAAGGTTAAATCAAACTATGTAGCTTAGTGCTAATTACTGTCACTTTCAACCTTCCTAGTAGGAAGGAAATGAATCAATGCACACACTTACATTCCTTCTCATAATCTAGTTTCATTGGTGAATATGATCTCATTTGATCTGGTTTTCATATCTAGATGTGGTGGAAGTTGGAACTCTATGTTTAGATTTGTCGTTCTTTCTTAAATTGATCAAATTTGATGGTTTTCTTTGGTGGCAAGTTGTTGTGTGGTCTCACAACACACCCCATTTTGCCCCAACAAAACAGGGATCCAACCTTTTGCTTTTGTTTTGCTTGTGTGTTTTCCCTCTTTGGGCGATATGGTAAAATGTCATGTCTTGATCCTTTCAAAATTCAAAGTCTGATTTTCTTCTCTACAAAGGTCGCCAAGGAATAGAGGATAAAATTTAGAGCAACTTTACCTTTTACATCACGTTGAAATTCGAGAAAGTGAGAGAGTTAGACATGGTCAAAGTTTTGGTCAAAGGGATATTTTTGACATGGACATTTAGACAAGGACATTTCACATACGCGGGTATCCATATCCCTTCTGAATATCCATATCCATTATATTGGTTTTAATTGGTACACGTATTACACTTTAGACGCCTAAGTCATAAGTTCAGACCCAAAATGATTATTAAATTGAATTAAATCAATGGCCGTATTGATGGGTGAGATTTTAGTCTTATTAAGTAACCAAATATCCATGTCCCATTTGGCTGTCAAATTTATAGCAACGAGTTACAAAGCCATCAACCGGATGAATATTTCGACATGGACATTTCACACTCATCAAATATCTATATCCTTGTCTAAATATCCATATCCCTATGATGTTAGTCAATTTTGTCCCATGGAAACATTCTAAGGTCTGATGACATCATCCAGATGTTTATCACATGGATATTTCAATTTCAAATATCCATTTGCGGGATATCCATATCCCTACTTTGTATTAAAACTCGGTCTTGTTACCTTTGGCTCCCCTTAAACATTGACTATTCAAAGGGATATTTTTGATATGGATATTTTGACATGGACATTCTACATCTTCCAAATGTCCATATCCTCACAAATATTCACATCCATTCCTGGAGCAAGGATCTCGCGCCACATGTCCTTACCATTGATTTTTCAACATGATATTCCACAAAGGGATATTTTTGCTACTGATATTTTGTATATCCCATTTTAAAAGATGAACTAAGCTCTGATATAATTTTCCTTCAGTCAACGATGTTTGACTAGGACTTCTACTAACGTCATCTGGATATTTTCATATGGACATTGCGAATAGGACATTGAATATCGAATATTCATGTCTAGACCTTCTCGCATTTAATGTTAAGCATGGGAGTCGTTGGCTTTTGAATTTACAAGCATGGTTCTTGACACCTATAATTTTCTCCCACGTCCATGTTGGAAAGGCCTACCTAACCGTGGGGAAAGTAATTAATAGGCCCTAATTGATGAATTTCTAAGGATAAAAAATAAATTTACCTAGCATTGTTAATTACAGAAGTATTCTAAAGATAAAAGTACAGAGAGATCAAGGCAATTCGAGGTGATTTACAACCAATTGAATGGTGAATGGAGAATGGAGAATGGATAACAAAGAACCAAAACAAGTGTGCTCAGTTGAACGACTTTCATATACCAATTTGCATAATCAAGTTTAAAATTTCAACTGCCAAGTATGAATAAGACAAAAATTCCCTATCAGTCTTTTTACCATTACAACTATACTTACCCATGGTAAGTCATGTGGCATGAAAGTATTTTCTTAGGGTAAATCCAAGTTTGCATATGGGTATGGTATAGGTAGAGATATTTAGTGGGTTTTAAAAGTAATGTGCATGATTAAGCGCATAAACCCTAGGATTAAACCATGGATGTTTATGATTTATAGGTCAAGATGTAGAACCGAAAAGATAGAAGGGATGCCAAGTTCAAGATGGACTTGTTCCCCGTTCTAGGAGCTATATGCTGCAAGTACGGAGCCGCCAGTGAAACTCATTACAGGAACACAAACATGGATGCTTTTAGGACACGAATTATGGCTGGGGAAGATAACCCAATTTTGAAGAGTACAATGCAGACTAGAATGTTCCATGCTGCAAGTTTTTCTTATACAGTTGAGGCGTTGGAACTTGTGATAGAATGTGCCAATGACTACAATGTGGTCACTAGAAGAGTTGAGAAACATGGCAGAGTCTATGTCGACTTCTCAATGTTAGGTATTAATGAAATGTTCAACTTACCCATTGCTCAGGGGATGTACAAGATTAATACCGAAACCCTAGCTACTGAATATCACAAAGGCACAACAAATTGTAGGAAAATCATATTTTCCACCTGGAGAGCTCTGGATAACAAAGCTAAAGCTGTGGCAAAGATGCCCCAGCATCTATTTAAATATGACTTCAGCCCAGAGATTCAATACATGATTGTTTTACTGAGCAGAATGGCAGGCAAAGAAGACTCAGGCACATTTACACCTTGGATGTTCGGCCTGATCAGGATGGTGAAAGACAAGGACCAATTGGTGCAATGGGATAGGATGATCAATGACATCATTCATCATGATATGGTTGAATGGAGGAAAAGAAGAAGATTGTTTTATATGACCTATGTTGTTTATGTGTGCACATACAGGTTGACATTCTAAGGATTACAAATAGTGGGAAGGATTGGATGCCTCCCAAATGAGAAAACTATGTGGGAACATTACCCATAGCTGGAGAGATGGATGTCTATCCAACATTACAAATTAGTCAATGATTGTTGTATAATGCACTTGGTCTGATTGATGGAAGATGATAGAGCCAAGAGGCTGTCAAAAGAAGCCTAGGAACTAATATAGTGGAATGGATCATGGTTCATACAGTTCCCAACTTATACTTACATTAGGATGGAAGGCTTCCAAGGTAATCCTTTCATGTTACCTAAATACCCCACAAACGAAGTTGTATTGTTAGAGGTCACTAGGCAAATTGTGCCATCATATGAGGCTTATAAGAAGAAGAATGGAAAGGAAAATGTAAGATTTCCAATGCATATAGATTGGTATGCATGTGGCTCAGTTGAAAGTGCCAAGAAGTCCAAAGTAGAGCTTCACATGTTGCATTTGCAATTATTCCCATTGGTAAGATATTATGATATGACACTTACCACAAAATGGAGAGGTTCCTCAATAAGAAGTTACAGTATGAAATCCACATTGAGGATTACTGGACAGATTGTGTTGATGAGGAGGAGGTGAGGAAAAGAAGCTATGAAAGGCTCACTTTGAACCAGATCCAGACATTGGGATGCCTGGAGGTTCCTCCTCAACTAAAGTCTGATGATGGGAAGCTATTGGATGCAGAATATGAAGAAAAAAATATACAAGGAGCCATTACCTTCTCCAGACTAGACAAAAGAAGAAGAGACATCTATAGATGTCATAACTGCCAGGGTGATGACTATCACCAAGAATTGGGTGAACAAGAAGCTGGGAGAGCTGAAGGCTAAGGGTGTAGCCATCACCCAAGATAAGAAGAGAAAGTGGAAGGAGAGGGATGATTTAGGCTTTGATGATTTCCTCATCTGAAAAAGGCAAATAGTGGAAGCCAAGCTGGCATAGGTAGGACCTTCAGGGTTTGGAGAAGAATTTGCAATAGAAGGTATTACTATTACCATAGCGCCATCACCTCCCAAGGATGTGCCCATAAGGGCCATTCCTATTGAGACAACTGATACATGAGAAACAAAACATACATATGTATTGAGGGGGTGGATATACCCAAACATAAAAGAGCTCAAATGACATTGCCAAGGGCTCCAACCTCAAGAATTATGGATGTCCAAATAGAAGAAACAGAGGGGTTGAATGATATGGAATGGATGTTTGCTCAAGGGCAGTCCTCAGCACAGGCACCTTTAATGTCTGTTATGCTTCAGGAGCACATGTCTATCCAGGCAAAAGTCTACCTTGACCCTATGGTAGAATTTCCAAGGGAATTGCAGCGTAATGTGCCAGTTCTAGAGATAATTAAGGTGAAAAGTGAATTGGCTGAAGATACAAGCATGAAGGAATAGGAGATGGGTGTAGATCAGCCATTATCATTAATTAAAATCATAGACTTAATAGACGATGAAGTCACCATGGATGTGACTAATGATCTGGTGGGGACTTTACTTACACCCCCCGTGCTAACACCCCAAGATACATTTCAGGGAGAAGAGAAAAGCCAAGAAGAATTAAAGGATCATGCAGTGCAGGATATACTAGAGGTAGAGGAACCAAAGTCCCTTGAAGTAGTTGTTCAATTAGGACAATTGGATGTCCTGATTGACACCATCACTAGCTCTGAAGTGGTGGACTTGTCCTATTCAACAGATTCCAATGTACAAGTGGAGAATATTGTACAAGTTAGATCAAGACAAGGTGAAAAGGTGAAATATCTTGACATGATTGGGGCAGAGCATGATGTGCATGTAAGAGAAGAAAAGGAGTCAACACAGGGGCATATTGAAGAATCAGCTATCGAGCAACAAACAACATTATCTCAGTAGTAGGCTCAAACAGATAATAAAGATGAGGATATGCCAGAAGCTGGAAATGATACAAAAATACCTCATCCAGACCCTAAGGATCAAGCTTTACAGGAACAACAACAATAAAAGGAAGATCCAAAGGAAGAAGCATCCCAAGGAGCGCATATAGCAAGAATAGAAGATCATGAAGAGCCTCCTAAAGATGAGCATAAAGGAGAGGGAACTGACAAGGAAGTTCCCCAAGATTGGAATGTAGAGTAACCTGATCAAGGGGAAGGTCATCAAGACCAACAACAAAAAGTGCATCAAGAAGAGATGCAAATAGATAAAGCCTCTAACCCAGAGAATGTATAGCAGGGGGAGGATCCAAAGAATATTCCACCTGAGCAGGAGGAGGATCAAGGTAAAGAAGATGATACAATAGTAAACGATGCTCACATTGAGCAGCCAAGTCAGCAAGGACCAGATTCTAATGTGCCTAACTAGTTAATATCCGAGGTAACAGAGCCTCTTACTTCTGATACCATTCCTTTTGATTTCAAGTCATTATTTTCTCTTGAGGATGTTAAGCCTAAGTGTCAAGCCAGAGCTGTGTCAGCAATCAAGAGGAATCCTACTACTAGGAAGAGAACAACCCAATTAGATGTACCCATAGTGGACAAGAATAAAGGAGAAATAACACTAAGTGAATTTCAAATAACTACTTTTGATTTGGGGCACGCTACAGTGGAGCAAGAGATAGAAGAGCTCCGAGAGAGTACTAATGATGTAGTTGCCCGCATTCAGAAGGCTAAGGCCAAAAATAAGGAGTTGAAAGGGCAAATTGTCCAACTCCAACAATTCATCAAGGGGTTGGTCACCCCTAGAGTTTAAATAACAAAGTCTCCAGCTGATCTTGCATTAGTCAGCCAAGAGGAGATATTTGGTCTGGATGCACAAAAGCATCAAGCCCAGGTAATGCAAAAATAGTTTTCTACATTCATTACTGAAGGAGAGAAGTTAATAAGGGGATCCTTGTCCAATTGGGACACATTGGCCCACTTGAAAACAAAGGCCGAGCAGCTGAAGAGGGAGTGTGGATTCAGGCTTGATCAAAGTGATCATGACTTGACTAAATTAAAAGGTGCAAGGAGATTAGATGATCAAACACTCTTGAAGCATAAGATCATGACTCTCCAGACCCTACCCACGATACTGTTGGATCTAGGGCATACAACTGAGAGGGGGGGGTGAATCAGTTGTATAAAATTTCTTCTCATTCAAACACTTAATTCTCTGTTGTTAGTTAGTAGCATATCAAATAATCATCCATAGAAGCATAATACATAAACACAAGAGCAGATAAGCATCAACACATTGAACACCAAGATTTTGACGTGGAAAACCCGGTTAAGGGAAAAACCACGGGGTGATTAACCCAAGAATTATTCTCTGTTAGAAGAATAAAGAAAAATGAATGGCACATGCCAATAAGGGCTCACTGCCCAAGCACACTGCTCACAAAGAGGCCCACTGCCTACAAGGAGACACACTGTCTACAAAGTGATAAAAATCACAGTCTTGAACTGGAGAATGACATCTCTATCATGTCCGGATCAGTTCCAAATAAGCCCAACAATCTCTGCTCTGCCTTTCGCATGTTTCTTCGCTATGCCATACTCATCCACACACCACACCTTGAAATGAACTCACAAACCGTTATTTATACAAGACATCGACTTAGGAACAAACATCTAAGTCAACAAACAACCATAGGAGTATCCGCAAGATGAATAACACATCCGGTCGGCCATCACAAGAACATTCGCAGGATGAACAACTCATCCGGTCGGCTAAACAGAGCAAGAACTTCATCCGGAAGAATAACTTCAATTCCGGGCTCTACCATCAATGCGGACCAACAACACAACCTAAACATGATCCAAGAACCTTCACAAGCCTGTCTGAATGTCCGAATACATCCGCACTTCCTCTACTTGCTGGGATCTCTTGTCTTCCTCATCCGGAACTTCAAGAACACAGTCTGTCGCCACTGTCATAATGCAAGAGGTACTTCCGGACCTCCAAATCATACACAAATCAGGATGACACATCACAAGGACATCCCAAACACTCCGTCCAATCCGCAGATTAGGATGATATAATTCTGGACCTCACCGGACCTTTTTGTGATCCTCTGTCACCTCTGGATACTTGCCGGACCCGGTTCTATACCGGCAGCCACAACTCCTTCAGATCTTCATGCGAACCTCTGAAATTTTAACTGTAGCATCTCAAGACTCATATCTACTAACCCTTTAATCTGCATCCTCCGGTTCTCATCCTATACAGTACATTTACCTTCTTCTCATCACTGTTCTTTACTGTTCCTGACTGAGGCTAATTTTCTCAATATCCTCAGCACACAGCTCATCAAATCCTTCTTGTCAATGCAATATGAGTATGTTGACATCAATGACAACAATGGCTCACCTCATACTTGCAACAATCTCCCCCTTTGTCATTGATGGCAACATATGATGTGAAAAACCATTAAGACAAGAACTTCAACTTTTCATATGTCTTCTCTTCCTTTACTGCTCCCCCTTTGATCATCAACCACTTATTTTTCACATGTCTTCTCTCCCCCTTTGACATCAATGGCAAAGGGCTCATACTTGCAATTCTCGTACATCAGAATCATACCAGCTGCTCCCCCTTAGTTGCAGCTCCCCATTAGTCTGGATCACAAGATATGACTGTGATAGCCACCGGACTGATGCACATCAGTACATCTTAGTTCATCACCGGAGGGGCCATGACCCCTAACTTCTCCCGGAGATATTCAAAAGAGTCCTTGGGAAGAGGTTTTGTAAAGATATCTGCAATCTAATCCTTGGAGGGAACATACTCCAATCTGACTTCTTCCTTGTTTACTTGTTCTCTCAAAAAGTGAAATTTGATAGATATGTGCTTAGTCTTAGAATGCAATACCGGATTCTTGGAAATATTAATTGCACTTGAATTATCACAGAAAATTGTGATAGGCTCCTCATATTTAACTTTGATGTCTCTTAGCATCTGCTTCATCCATAAGATTTGAGTGCAACTACCTGCTGTTGCAATGTATTCTGCTTCAGTTGTAGACAGAGATATTGCATCTTGTTTCTTGCTTAGCCAAGAAACCAATCTCTTCCCCAAAAAGAATGCTCCACCACTAGTGCTTTTCCGATCATCCACATCTCCTGCCCAATCTGCATCTGTGTAAGCATGAAGAGAGAAATCCGGATCTCTAGGGTACCATAGACCATACTCAACTGTTCCTTTCAAGTATCTAAAAATTCTTTTGATTGCCATAACATGAGATTCTCTAGGATCAGCCTGGAATCTTGCCACAAGACCAACAGCCTGCATTATATCTGGTCTAGTTTGAGTGAGATACAACAATCCACCAATCATTGATCTATACTTTGTCTGATCTGCCTTTGGAGAATCATCATCTTTGCTTAACTTACATCCGGTTGCCATAGGAGTGTTCATTGGCTTTGAGTCTTCCATACCAAATTTCCTTAACAATTCTTTCACATATTTGGTCTGAGAAATGAAGATCCCTTCTTTTGTTTGAGTAATTTGCAGTCCCAAGAAGAAATTCATTTCACCAAGCATAGACATTTCAAACTCACTTTTCATCTGATTAGCAAAAGTTTTGCACATACTATCTCTTCCTCCAAAAATGATATCATCCACAAACACTTCAACAATCAGAATGTTTTCATGATCAATTTTGAAATATAAGTTACTGTCAGCAGTACCTTTGTTGAATCCAATCTACACAAGATGCTTATCCAACCTTTCATACCATGCTCTTGGGGCTTGCTTCAATCCATACAAAGCTTTCTTCAACTTGCAGACCATATCATTATTATCAGACAATTGAAATCCATCCGGTTGTTCAATGTAGACTTCTTCTTCCAGATCACCATTTAGGAAGGCAGACTTGACATCCATCTGATATACCTTGAAGTCTTTGAAGGCAGCAAATGCAAGAAGTAATCTGACTGCTTCAATTCTTGCTACCGGAGCAAAAGTCTCTTCAAAGTCAATTCCTTCTATTTGAGAGTAGCCTTTGCAGACCAATCTAGCTTTGTTTCTGATTACTTCACCAGCTTCATTTAGTTTGTTCCGGAAGACCCACTTGGTTCCAATTACATTCCTGTCTCTAGGTCTGGGAACAAGATCCCAAGTATGATTTTTCTCAATTTGCATCAATTCATCTTCCATTGCTTTGGTCCAATTTTCATCATTGCAGGCTTCATTTATTGTTTTAGGTTCAATCTTTGAAATCAGACAACATTCATTCTGATTTTGAGCAATATTCCTTCTAGTTTGTACACCTTTGCTTCTGTCACCTATGATCTGATCTTCAGAGTGATTCAGTCTTACATACCTTGGAATTTTGGGAGTATCCAGCACTGTTGTTTCTTGATCAGGCTCATTCAAACCTAACTCTTCTTCCTGATTTACCGGATCAGGCTGACTCTGTCTCACCGGAGAGGATTGAGGTCCTTGAACACTGTCTTGGTCATCTTCATCAAACTCATAAAATCTTGAAGGCTTCTCAATTCCTTCATCAACCTTTACATTGGTGCTTTCTGTCATCTTCCTCAATCTCTTATTGTAACACCGGTATGCTTTGCTTTGAGTGGAGTACCCCAAGAAAATTCCTTCATCACTTCTAGCATCAAACTTTCCTAGATCTTCATCTCTTTTAATATAACACTTGCTACCAAATACTCTGAAATATTTCACAGTAGGAGTGATGCCAAACCAGAGTTCATAGGGGGTCTTACCGGTGTTGTTTCTGATTTGAACTCGATTGAGAGTGTAGACTGCAGTGCTGATAGCTTCTTTCCAAAACATTTGAGCAACATTTGCTTCCAACATCATTGTCCTAGCAGCTTCCTGGATGGTCCGGTTCTTTCTCTCAACTACTCCATTTTGCTGTGGAGTCTTAGGAGCAGACAACTGTCTCCTTATACCCTGTTCTCACAAAAGTCAATGAATTCACCAGATGTAAATTCACCACCTCTATCAGACCTTAGACACTTTAGTTTCAATCCGGTTTGATTCTCCACCATAGCTTTGAAGATTTTGAACTTCTCAAAAGCTTCTGATTTTTCTTTTAGAAAGGTAACCCACATCATCCGAGAATGATCATCAATTAACAACATGAAATATCTATCACCCTGCAGACTCTTGATTCTTGTCGGACCACATAGATCAGTATGTACTAATTCCAACAATCCGGTAGAAGACTGATCTTTGCTTTTGAAAGAGACTCTGCTTTGTTTACCTAACTGACATTCTTTACACACACTATTTGTAGGTTTCATCAATTTTGGAAGATCTCTCACAGCCTGAGTATTGCTTATCTTGATGATGTTATCAAAATTTACATGACACATTCTTCTATGCCATAACCAACTCTGATCAATTTGAACAAACAAACAACTTTTATTTGAACCAACCAGATGAAAGATGTTACCTTTTGTCTGAGTACCGGATGTAATTTCAGTTCCGGAGCTTGTAAAGATTCTGCATTTTCCATTCTTGAACCGGAGATCATAGCCTTTGTCCACTAACTGACCAACACTGAGAAGATTGTGCTTCAATCCTTCAACATACAGTACATTTCCTGTTTTGCTCTTACCATCAAAGGAAATAGTTCCCCTACCTCTGATTCTGCCAGCAGAATTGTCACCAAACTTTACCATTCCTCCTTCATATCTTTCCAAATCTAAGAACTTATTCTTGTCACCAGTCATATGGTGAGAACATCCACTGTCAATAACCCAATCATCCTTTTCTTCCACTTGAGCAGCCAAGGCTTTTTCAACAACTTTGTGATTGACAGATTCAGAGAGTATGGAATCTTCTTCCTTGATGGCTATAAACACCCACTCATTTCCGGATTTGCTTCCTAGTTCTGATTCATCATCTGTTACTCCTTCATTGTCATCTTCTTCATGAACATAATAGCAATTCTTTTGAAACCTTTGTCTGTGAGTATTAGATCTTGCAGATCTCTCCGGACATCTTGAGGCAAAATGACCAATCTTATTGCAGTTGAAACACTTAAAGGGTAGTTTTCCTTCATACTTACCGGATCCTCTTGGCAGTCTTTTTGCAATGAGGGCTTCAAGTTGAGCTGTTTCTGCTTCTTCTTCTTCCATGTCTCTTCTTGCTTGATCATACCATGACATTTTCCTTGATGAGTTTTCACCCGGATCAAATCTCTGTTTGCCTTTCACATAGGCACTGGCTTTGAAAGCAGATTCAGTCTTGGGAGGATCATCTCCAAACTCGGTCATTTCAAATGCAGCTAGTTTGCCAGCCAGTTGTTCTCTTGTGACAGTTGTGTGGGCTCTGAATTCATCAATGGTAGCAACTTTGATTTTGTAGGCAGCAGGAAGGGATCTTAGGATTTTGCAGACAATCTCATTTTCATCTAAAGTTCCACCAGCATTTCTGATTCCACATACCAGCTCATTTACTCTTGGCATAAAGGTAGTGATGTTTTCATCATCTCTCATTTTCAATCTTTCAAATTTCCCTTTCAGACTTTGCAACCTTGCACTTTTGACAAACTCATCTCCTTCATACAGAAGTTCTAGTTTAGTTAGGATCTCATATGCAGTTGGTAGGTCAATGACATTCGAGAGATCTGAGTCATTCAATGCGCTTAGAAGAGCTTCCTTGGTCCGCAGATTGTTTTCAGCTTCTGTGATTTCATTCAGAGTTGTCGGACCACCTTGTGGAGGTATATATGGTTTTGAAATCATAGCCAAGTATGCTTTTCCCATACATTCCAAGTGACACTTCATGCGACCTTTCCAGAGAGTGAAGTTGGTTCCATCGAACTTCGGACTATCCTTCTTGTATGACGACATCCTGGATCTCCTCAAGCGGTTAAGCTCCTATCAGAGGAACTTAGCTCTAATACCAATTGTTGGATCTAGGGCATACAACTGAGAGGGGGGGGTGAATCAGTTGTATAAAATTTCTTCTCATTCAAACACTTAATTCTCTGTTGTTAGTTAGTAGCATATCAAATAATCATCCATAGAAGCATAATACATAAACACAAGAGCAGATAAGCATCAACACATTGAACACCAAGATTTTGACGTGGAAAACCCGGTTAAGGGAAAAACCACGGGGTGATTAACCCAAGAATTATTCTCTGTTAGAAGAATAAAGAAAAATGAATGGCACATGCCAATAAGGGCTCACTGCCCGAGCACACTGCTCACAAAGAGGCCCACTGCCTACAAGGAGACACACTGTCTACAAAGTGATAAAAATCACAGTCTTGAACTGGAGAATGACATCTCTATCATGTCCGGATCAGTTCCAAATAAGCCCAACAATCTCTGCTCTGCCTTTTGCACGTTTCTTCGCTATGCCATACTCATCCACACACCACACCTTGAAATGAACTCACAAACTATTATTTATACAAGACATCGACTTAGGAACAAACATCTAAGTCGGCAAACAACCATAGGAGTATCCGCAAGATGAATAACACATCTGGTCGGCCATCACAAGAACATTCGCAGGATGAACAACTCATCCGGTCGGCTAAACAGAGCAAGAACTTCATCCGGAAGAATAACTTCAATTCCGGGCTCTACCATCAATGCGGACCAACAACACAACCTAAACATGATCCAAGAACCTTCACAAGCCTATCTGAATGTCCGGATACATCCGCACTTCCTCTACTTGCTGGGATCTCTTGTCTTCCTCATCTGGAACTTCAAGAACACAGTCTGTCGCCACTGTCATAATGCAAGAGGTACTTCTGGACCTCCAAATCATACACAAATCAGGATGACACATCACAAGGACATCCCAAACACTCCGTCCAATCCGCAGATTAGGATGATACAATTCCGGACCTCACCGGACCTTTTTGTGATCCTCTGTCACCTCTGGATACTTGCCGGACCCGGTTCTATACCGGCAGCCACAACTCCTTCAGATCTTCATGCGGACCTCTGAAATCTTAACTGTAGCATCTCAAGACTCATATCTACTAACCCTTTAATCCGCATCCTCCGGTTCTCATCCTATACAGTACATTTACCTTCTTCTCATCACTGTTCTTTACTGTTCCTGACTGAGGCTAATTTTCTCAATATCCTCAGCGCACAGCTCATCAAATCCTTCTTGTCAATGCAATATGAGTATGTTGACATCAATGACAACAATGGCTCACCTCATACTTGCAACAGATACATGTCTAGATAAGGGATTTGAAGTTTGAAGTAGATATTTTGAGGAGATGTAAAGCTAAATCAGTAGACATTGGCATCAAGCCCAGGTAATGCAAAAATAGTTTTCTACATTCATTACTGAAGGAGAGAAGTTAATAAGGGGATCCTTGTCCAATTCGGACACATTGGCCCACTTGAAAACAAAGGCTGAGCAGCTGAAGAGAGAGTGTGTATTCAGGCTTGATCAAAGTGATCATGACTTGACTAAATTAAAAGGTGCAAGGAGATTAGATGACCAAACACTCTTGAAGCATAAGATCATGACTCTCCAGACCCTACCCACGATACATGTCTAGATAAGGGATTTGAAGTTTGAAGTAGATATTTTGAGGAGATGTAAAGCTAAATCAGTAGACATTGGCATGAAGGCACATGACCTTCTATCTGATGAAATGTCAATTTTAGAAGAACTGTTGGGCAATTTTGTATTTGGAACAGAGAAGTATGATGAACAAAGATCCATACAGGCATTCAAGGCTAGATTCAATTCAGCGATAAGTGATCCAATACACCATTTTTGAGAGGTTACTATAGATGAGGTAATGGGGCTATATGCAAATATAAAGGCTTTTAATGATAGGTTGGTTGAGAGAACACGCCAGTGGATATCCATAACTGAGCAGTTGCAGACATAGGAATATGCTAAAACCAAGGCTCAGTTATTGGATGGAATAGGGATTGATGTTGTTGTCAAGGCTTATGAATTATACCATAATTTGAACTCTGGGGGAATGTTGATAACATAATATTCATCAGAAGAAGAAGAAGAATAGAATATTCTTAAAGATGCTAAGGCAAAGATACCGGGGAATATTCCCTTTTGCCAGTTGTTGTCCACTAGAGGTTGCCAACTGGCAACACATGCCACTTTTGACCATTGATTATTTTGGATGAGATCCTGACCTTTGAGTCATTGTAACGGGTCTAGAACTTGCTCTATAAAAGGACCATGATCCTTCTTTTGTATCGGAGACTGAATTGTTGAAATTCTGAGCACTAATTTTGTGATTTTGTAACTTTTGTGATCTCTCATCAAGGTTATTTCTCAAGATCAATGTATATGTATATATTCTTTGCATACTTAATGGAAATGGAGTTGTAGATTACTTCCTAATCATATATCCTACATAATCTTCTATTGATTTCTGATGTGTGATTGTGAATTGTTGTGTTCTCTTGAAGTGCATTCAATTAATTACATATTGTCATCAACTGTCCTTTGAAGATTCATACTAACCATGCGTAATTGAGGAACATCTTGGTGAAGTATGGTTTGGTTTTGCTTCTTTTAATGAAGGTATTGGAATATGTATGTTGATAATAAAAAAAAATTAAGTAATTTAGGATTTTACTTTCAAACTTCATCTTTTGATTTCATTTCACAAATAATCATAAATAATTGCAAATCATGACAAATCATAAGCAAATACTGTGAGTACATGCAAATAATGACATATCTAGAGCATATATAGTGAGGATTGCAAGTCATAGTAAATATCATACAAATGAGCATAAATACCAATGAATTGCATGCTTTAAAGCACAATCTTTAGGCAAATTTAAGGTTCAAAGGCAAAGATTAGTTCAAATAGAGATAGTTTAAGAAGAACTAATCAAAGTTAGAAATATCCTAAGAATTAATCTAAATTGGAGATAATTTTAGAAGAGTTAATCAAAGTTAGGATCAAATTCATATCAATTTGCACAAATCCTAACTAGATATTATAAGATTTAACACAATTGTTAAAGATATATGCAGATCATGTATCATAGACAGGATATTCGTGAATATTGACTAAATTTGTGGAAATTATGAACAAAAGCGCCTAATGCCCCAACATGGAAGACAACAAGACACAACAACCCTGAGAGATGATCAAGTAGTCAAGACCTGACAGACAGAAACTTGGGATTATGAATTCATCCCGAATTCATCATATCTTTCAAGATGAATGAAGGTTTGTTGTGAACTTGTATTCTTGTTGTTGTGACTAACAAACACATCAACAAGGCCCCACAATATGTTTTATAAGTGACTTAGGTCATGCAAGTCATTTTAGGGTTTAGGGTAGTTGAAAATCTTTCGATTAAAGGTAAATAAAGAGGATTTGAAAAGTTAGCTAGAGAGGTAGTGACAAGTTACAACTTGTAAGTACCCATGGTTGTTATAAAAAGACATTGCTTATCATATGTATAGATCTTTTTGTGAAATTAATTTTTTATATCTTTTTCATTTTATTTCTTTTTAATATTATTATAAAAAATAACTCTAGAAAATATAGGAAAGTGATATGGAATTAGATCTAAAGCCTTAAAATAGTGGGAGAAAAGGTTCAACTAAAGGAAACCTATGCAAACATATAAGAGGGTCTAAAGTCACCCAAGATCTACATGATTACTAATGATACTAGAAAAGGAAGCCTAGAGAAATGGAATGAGTATTTAGTCCCATGTACCTAACTTTAGAGACACAATGCCAAATCCCACAATAATTGATCATAATTATTATCTACTAAATATTTTTTTATATATATTAAAATATATGTTTGTAAATATTATAATATATAAAATACCTCTTTAGAAAATACATAGAAGTTATATGGAATTCATCAAAATCCAATGCCTAAAAAGAGGGAGGAGGAAGACTAGAGTCAAGGAGTCTTGTCCAAACATACAAGAGGGCCTAAGGCCACCCAAGCCTTTACATGATCATTAAAAAGACTAGAAAAGGGAACCTACTCTATCCAAACATTGGAAAGAAGCTTAGTAGCTTTGTTACATGTTCTCTAAAGTTGTGAGAGAAGAAACTATCATCAAAACCATTGCATAGACCAAGAGACTCATCCAAGATACTTTTTCATTTCCAATTAGGGTAGTCTATTTTGATAGGATTAAGATAATATTAACCTTGCAAATCCTATGTACTTCATGTGTCTCCAACACCTTGGGAATGGGTACATGGATTCCTAGGGCATGATTGAATGAATTATTTATTAATTTTCTCCCAATTGATTTAAATATTGGTTGTAGTGGCATTAATAAGGCAAGTGGATTATGATAGTGGCAATCACAAAGTGATTGGAATACATTTACACCACTTTCTTGATTCTAGTCGCTAAAGGAGAGAGTGGAGCATCTTTTGATATATCAAATGGGGTCCACATTAGTTGGCCACTCCATTTTGGAGCATCATAATTGGGAATGTGTTCCCACTCTTCACATGGGCCAAATATTTTATCTCTTATGGTTGCTAACCATGGAAGAATTAAATATTTGTCAAATGGTAGCATTGTGTTTTTTCCTCATCATGGGTTTTGGTGGTTTTGGTTTTGGGAGTCCATTTATGGTTTTCCTCATTTAGTTTTTTATAAATTGGATCCTTTATCTATAGTTACTTTATGGGTCTTTTGTAGGTTGAGCACTATAATGCTACTTGAATGATGTCATATTGAAGGGAGAAAGCCAAATGTATTGATGTAAAACTTCTATTGAATTAATATAGATGTGTCCTCTCTTTGATGGTGGATTTTTTCCTGAAAGGGTTTCTCCACATACATCTAGTGTTATGTGTTTATTTATATGTGCTTATTGATTTTAATTTTCTAATTTTAATTCCTTCATATCTCCAAGTTATATTTCATATTTATAATGGTTTATAACATGATCTAAATCAAATCTGGGCACTTAATTTTATACTATCATTACATTTATTCACCTATTAATAAATATATTTTATTCAAATTAATGACTATAATAAAAGAATCACCTTCCATAATAGTTCATTGTGTAAAACCAAGACACATAAGGAAAGGCCTTCTACCACTACCATTCATTCCACCAAATTGTTTGTATTGGGTCCAAGGAAGAAATACCCCTTGATAGTAATCCCTAAGAATCCTATAAAACACAAGCTACTCCATCTAGACCTATGTTACCCCTCAAATCTCCATCAAAATTTATCTTGAGGAATGTACATGGGGGTTTCAACCAAGTATGTTTATTTTAAACTACATGCTTGTTGATTGCCTCATTAACAATGATCTTTGAAACAATATTATTATTGTTATTTTATTTAAATATTATTGTCATAAGAATAATTAGGAAATCCAATTATATTTGAGTAAGGGATCTTTAAAAAGGTCCTTGAAGACAGTCCCTAAACATATCATCCATTTTAAATAACTTGATATAATTATGATAGTAATAATTCATTCAAGGGTTGAGGGACAAGCACAATGAAAGAATAACGAGGAAGCCAAAAGATAATAAAATTGTGGGTTACACCTCATAAGAATTTTATGAAATTGAATTTTGATGGTGATCCGAGAAGAAACCCAAGAAATGCAAGAGGAATCTTTGCTCTAAGAGATGTAGAAGGTAAATTTGTATATGGTGGATCTCTTTTTTAGAGATTAAAATGAATAATGAGGTAGAGTGAGAAGTGTTAGTGGTAAGTTTGGTGGTTATGGCTTCCCAATGTATAAAAAGTTTTCTTGTAGATGTTGATTCCATGTTGGGGTGATCCCACAATAATGTGTCCCACTTTTTGGCCAAAGTGGGACATTGAAATCAATATTTTTAACCAAATTTTCACTTTATGTCACCTGTAGCAACTAAACCATCAATAATTTGAAGATGATGTGAACTAGTGATTTTTGAGATTTAGTGTGTAGATTCTAAATATATATATTTTTAAATTTTAAAAAATAATTTGTAAAAATTTTAACCTAACTTTTAATAAGTTGTTTTTTCTACTTAACAATATTTTTAAAAAGTGACATTTATTCCATCATGCATAACTTATTTACAAAAAAGATAAAATTATAAATTTTTAAATAAAGATTTTTAACACTTATATCTAGTGTGCACATATTTTTTCATAATTTTTGTTGCATATTTTATTTATTATTAATTTATTATGTGAGATTAATTATAATTTAGACATAGTTTAATTCCATCCTACATAACATTTTTTGTATATATCCAAATTAACTTTTTGTTTGTTGAATCAAGGACATCAATATGTCGTGTAAGATATTTTTCCAAAAAAACCTATATTTTTCTATTTTTCCACATGTGTGGAACATAGACCTTGATGTTTGGTGAAAAACCTATGTTCACTTGAAAATAGAAAATAGATATAATAATTAAATTAAATATATTCTTGCCAATAAGGGCGTGGTTTAGTGGTTAAGTTGCTTAGTTGTAGTGGCAGCCACCAGAGTTCAAACCCCCACTGGGCCAACGAGCTTGCGAGTTTGAAGTTTTTTTCTAGGGGATGAGGTCCCCCGTGTTGTGGCCTCATCGGTTCATTGCTCTGGGCAAAAGCATTCGTGTGGAGCCAGAGGGCGTGTCGCACCAGTGTCTCCGGTCATGTTAAAAAGTTTACTAGGCGCATTATCTTTTAAAAAAAATTAAATATATTCAAAATTATACTTTTTGGAAAGCTTATTCTAAGGGCTATGATCTTGCAAACTTTCATGTCTTAGTGACTAAGTTTGATGGTCCAACCCAAGCTTCAAAAGAGAAATTTCTACAAAGAAAAAAGTGAGAAAAAAAGGTCATGAAAAGGACCTTTGAATCAAGGTCCTTACCTTCATTCGAAGGTGTATTTAATTTTTTGCTTCCTTGGGCTCATTTTTTCCCCTATCCCACAACTAGGAGACACTATTGTGGGAGCACCCGATGGTGATAAACACATTGCAGAAAGGCACTAGTAAGAATTGGAAATTAAAATTCTATGTAGTAGAAACTTTGGAGATTAGAGAAAAGTATAATCAACATAGTTTTCAACATTTATAGGAGCGTATTGAATTTGATAGAAAATTTCTTGGCCAATCATGGTATAGATCAAGCTGCTATAACTACATCATTATCATGTGTCTGGGAAGAGTTAGATCATCATTTGTCATACATACCACCTTAATTATTGAATTTATATGTTAGTTTGTTAAGTGGCAGAAGATTGCATAAGGAGTTTGTTTTGAAAATGAGGGTGTGATTGGACTACTCATATGTGGAATTTATTAAGACTTAATTATTATGCTCAATTAGTTGTGTTCTATTAATGTTGTGTGTGTTTTCACTTGGAATCATGGAGAGAGACAACGTGGTGTAGAACTTGGGGGTTTGTTTTGCTAGTTATATTACTCTATTCCATTAATATGCATATGAAAAGGCATGCACCTATGAGAGATCCAAAATATAAAGGGGTAACTTATCTATAGGTGCTTGGAAGCATTTTTCTCCTATGAAAGTGTAACAACTTTAGGGTTTATAAAATCAATGATTAGTATAAAGGGTCTAGGTATGGAAAGTGTGTCAAAAATATAAGTAATAATTTGCAAGGATTTCATAACCAAGTTGGTAAAGGTATTACCTAATGCTAAGTTGTGTGTGTGGCTTTTGAAATTATTTATGCTGGAAGATGTTTTTGGTATGGACTTGCTAGAGAAGGGAGAGGCAAAGGTTGTGAAAGTGAAGGAAAAAATAATGTGTTTGGGAGAGGGCATGTCGACATTTAGCTAGGGTTAGCAAACAAAGGTAAAGAGCATGTGCAAGAAGAAAGTTGTGTGTAGAAGGAATTCAGCTTCTTAGGACATATTACAATGATGTGGAAAAGGTGTTAGAAGGGCTTATGGTTACACACTCCAGGAGTCAACTTAAAATGTCAAGTGAATACACAATCTTGGTGTTTTTGTGTGGATACTATTCATAGAGCACTAAGAAGAAAGGAAGTGCTTCAAGGAGTCCACTTCCCAACACTAGATAAGATGGTTTCTAATCCATAGGAGAATATGGGTGATTGCAACAACTCTCATGTAAGTGGAGGAGGTAGTAGGTGGTGAAGAAATTGGTATGACCAACATGTACAAGTGGAGACTGTATTGAGGTTATATTTCTTAACAATGGTGTTTGGCTTAAAGGTATTGGTGGTTGTTCTAGGTCACCAATTTTTGAGGAGGTTGAGGGGGTAGTATCCCTCATGCACCATTTTGTTTGGTAATTTTAGAATGTAGCTAGTTGTGATAACTTAGTTGGTATAGTTTTTTCTACAAGAGTGACAAAGCTTTTTATTGGTATAAAGTTTATAGTTCTTAGCATTTATAGCTTTGGAATTTATGTCATATTTTTAGTTATTGTTGCTTTTTCCATGGGTGGGCCCCCCTATAGATACCCCCATCTATATTATCTAAAATAATAATAACAATAATCATAAAGCAGTGATAGTTTTTACTCTTATTTGTAACCCAAAAATTTTATGTTGGATTATACCCCAAATGGGTCACTAGATCATAAAGGAACACTCTAACCATAATAACAAGACAAATAACTAACTAGAACTCACCCAAGAATTGTACCAAAGGCTAAAAAGGTTGTCAACCATACAAAAATACTTTTCAAATGACTTAACCAAAACCATGGTTATCTTTCCATTGAATGTTAAACCATGAATCCATTTCACCATGCTTCTATTGTGCTTATTGTTAAAGTGACTAGTCTTCTCCCCCTTACCATTCTACTTATGTGCATCTACATGAATCCTCGTTGCCTTGCTTAAGATAAATAGGTAGGGTCAATACTATCATGTCTATGACACATAATACTCATAACTTATAATTAGAAATTAGTAATAAAATATATATCACTAACAAAATGATTAGAAATCATAATTAACAAGAGAAAAATAAGTAAAAATAATTGCATTAACAAAAATGTCACATCCCCGTTCATGTAGTTATCAATAAGTAAGCTATTCATTTTAATGAGGTGTAGTCGTAACCTCTTGTCAAGTTTCCTAAGTTAAAGTTTGATGGCACTTTAAAAGGTAATCCTAGCCCAATAGAAAATAACTCTCTTCCAAGATTCTCAAAGGAAGCTAATGAAAGGAGGGATCTTTTTCTTGGTTCTAAAACCAATAATAAAGTAGAATGGTTGTGGTCTTTGAAGTCTTTTTCTTGATTGTTTGAGTAGGATGCAAGACGTTAATAGTAAAAGGTGGCTCCTCTTTATTTATTTCAAGTTTACACAAAATGGATTGTTCTTGTTGGAAATGCAAAGGCTCTCATATTTTGCAAGGCTTCAAACACAACTCTTTCCCACTACTTCATGAATGCAACAAAGTGGTGAACCTCCTAGACAATGCAAGGATCAACCAAGCTCCTTTCAGGGCTTTGATTAGCGATTGAGATGAAACTTGGAGGAATCTGGGACCTGTTATATGATCTAATCTCCCCAGTATAGTTTTCCTCCTCCCCTCGATGGTTTGATGATTTTATTTTCTCAAATCCAAATATTTTTGGAGATTGGAATATTATTTCATTTTGGTACGAAATCTTTTTCCCATCTCCCTAGATGGAGGTTTCATCATTGCCATCGTGTGTGTGTGCCATGTTTGGAAGCTCATTTTATTTATTTCCATGAATTGGCATTCTTTCCAGTGAATGTTTTTCTTGGTTGCAAGTTTCTTGTTTTCGTTATGTTGTTTGCACAGGTGTTGTAGTGCACTACGTTTCCATCCATCTACAAATCTACGGTGATGTGGACAAAGATAAAATGACGGATCCTTTGCTTAGGGGCAGTCTTTCATAGGTGTTTGCTTAGTATTGTTTATTGGTGAGGCTCTGAATCCCTGAAACTGGTTAAAATTGTTCTTGGCCCTACAAGATTGGAGGATTCTAAAGGGTAAACTTTAAACATCAAACTCCAAATTTTAATCATAGAAATAATAAGTATTATTATATGTCAAAAAATATTTAAATTAGATAAATGAATGTGAAATGAGCATTCAATGAATTGAATGTGTATGTGAAATAAGCTTAATATTTTAGATTATATTTTTACATAAATTATAATGAAAAATATTTCACTAAGAGATAGACTTAAATAGTACACATTTCAAATATACTCAAACAATAAGAAATAAATAATTCTTATACACATTGAAAAATAGTATAGAGTGAAAAAAATTAACTAAATTCAAAAACATAAATTAAAATAACAATATACATTCTATCTTTAAACACACATTTTCTTTTTATAACTCAAAACATGTGTTTCTTAAGTGACACTTGACTATACAATTTTAAAGTCCATTTATAATGGCCCTAGAATTCATTGTGAATAGTTTCACACCATACAACCATATGCCATCATAAGATAAGTAATATATATGACATATTCTACTCATCCCTTCATAAATTGCTTTCTTTTCATTGAAGTTCATCTTGGAAAATGTGAATAATATAAAGATAGATTTTCAATAATCTTTTACATGAAATTGTAGATTATATTTTGGGCCAATTACGTTGCAAGTTCCCTCAGTCCCAACATGAGTTTGGGATGTAAGTTATGTCTTCAAATTTGTATATGATGGAGTGTTGGAGTGTTTCTTGGGCAATCTCTACCATTATGAATTGGGACTAAGGGAGAGGGGCTAGTAGCCACCTACCCTAACTTCGCGCACGTCAAGCATATAGCTAGATATATCGAATTTCGACAATTTTTTTTGGGTTTTTCCGTATGCGACCGAAGAGCTTAAAGCTATTCTTTTAGCTTTTGGGCACTTATACATTTCCCTATAGGACGCGTTATGTGCACATAGGTCAAAAAATGGTCATTTCAACATTTCGCCCCATACATCCGGACCGATGTCTCGGTAACCACTCGCCATCACATTTGTACACTTGTCTTAATTTCATTGGTTAATTTACAAATATATTGGTGCATTTGTGAACATGTACAAATGTTGTGAACATGTATTAGTGCATTTGTGTTAATTTATTTGGTTGGTATTTTACATGTATTGGTTCTTTTAAAAATTTAATTGGGAGGTCAAGTGATTAAACCCATTACAAAATGTATACATTATTTCTTAATAACAAATATTAAGAAGTTTCTATGTGGAAAACATATTTTTATATAAAAAAATTAATAAAAAAATATTCCTATGGAAAGATAAAAGAAAATATATATAGAACATACTTAAATTTGTTTTAGTTATGAAATTCTTATTTATATAAAATAAAATGACATTCTACAAATTATAATTTACTTATCTTCAATCTCAATTTTTTTAAACTAAAACATTATATATATAAAGAGAAACATTAAACATAATATATCCTAGTTAACCGCTAACAATCATTATCTTTTCATAGAATTTTATCTATTGAAATACTTGAAAAATATTCTAATATTTTTTTATATAATGTAATTGCAACCAAAATTATTTTTTCCAATCATTGAGATTAGAATATATATTTGCAATAAATCAACAACCTAGCATTTTCATCACCCTAACTTGATTCACTTTTTTGTCCCTAAAAAAATTTTGAGGCCTTGATGAGTGTGAGATGAATACAAATTCTTAATATGGATTCTTTTAATAATGTTGATTATATCTCTAACATATTAATAATAGGATGGATTCTTTTACATGTATGTTGATTATATCTCTAACATATTACATTACTACTTCAAAAAATCTAATATCATTTTCTAATGTATTTTAAGATTTGAAGTTTTTAGACAAATAGAGAAAGAGATGCAATGTTCAACTATGATTATAAATAATTACAAAAAACACAAGAAAAAGAAAACTATGATTATGAATAATTTTTCCATTTATAGTTAGAAATTATTTGTCCAAAAATTAATAAAAATAACAAAAAATGTACTTGTTATGAAAATGGCCAACACAATCCAATTTTTTAAATTGAAGTCTCTAAAAGTCACATATATATTTTGAATTTTAAAATGATATAAACTAATGAAATGTAAAAAATTTAGTATAGTTTATGTTTATAATTTTATTTTTAATTTAACTGCTACAAAAGTTTAGAAAATGAAGTCAATGTGGGTCCACTTTTAATATACTAAAATAATATTTAAAATTAGGTTTAATAAAAATGTAACAATTTTAAAGATCTTCCACTTTGTGTTTTAATTGCTTATCATAAATAAAAACAAATTAATACTTTGTCATTTCCTCTAGTGTATGATATTTTTTTTAATTTAAAAAAATAAATTTTAGTATATTTTTTAATTTCAAATCATTAATGACCTACTTGTAATAAACTTTAAAAAATAAATTACTAACAATAAATAAAATGTGAAACAAAAATCAAAATCTACACTCTTTGGATCTACCCAAGAATATTTTTGATCTTTTTGAAAATGTATGTAATGTAAGAAAATATGGTAGGAAAATTGGGTTTTAAATTTTTTTGAAAAACAATAAAAAAAAATCAATGGCATGTTTTTTTTTTTTTTTAGAAAAAGGGGGAGACCACCCATAAATTAAAATAAAATCAGATGTACAAAATGGCAAATTTGAAGTCAAGGCCAGAGATGGCTGCAAAAACAAAAGGGGCCCTCCAACGGCCAAAAGAAACACAAAAACGGCTCAAAAGCCCCTGTCTACAAAAGCCTAAACACCCAAGACCAACTTAGACCACTGTCCCTAGAGGCACAACAGCTGGAGCAGTAAAAACTTGCCGTGCAACCAGCGTCCCACACAGGAGCAATAACTCCCAAGGGGCAGGTGGATTCTCCTTATTGGAACCTACCAACCAACCTCAGTACAAGCCTATGAGGAGAAAAAGAACACGAAAACCCTCTGATTGCCTTTCGGAACACCCTGACTCTGACATTTGATGCTGACAGACCTTCCCTCAGAAAAGCCTCCCATCGGTAAGACATACTTCATCGGCCATCATGAAGAGAGCCTCCCCGATCTCATGAGTCTTCCCGATGTAAGGCTCTACATGTCGCGCCTATCAGAAAGACCTTGATCGTCAATGTCAGCAAAACCTAACATCCTTTTACTGAAAAACTGGTGCACTATGTGACTACAGCGGGACTTGGACCGTTCAACACTGATGTTCCTTCTGTCGGTTTGACACCGTTGATCAGTATAACTTCATGGGGTTTCCCCGAGGGCTGTTTCACACCAATGGCCCTTCAGGCACAAAAGAATAAGCATGGGAACCTCCTGAAACTTAGATCTCGATGTACACCTACAGCATCTCACCACCCTAGCCTTCTTCTGCTTTGATTCACGCTGAGAAGGTGGTGGCCTCACTGGACTCCTCTGGCGCGGATACTTTCTTCTTTTCCATATCTCCTAGCATGCCTCTGAGAACTTTGCCTGAAGAGTGACTTCCATTTGGTTTGAGGCCAATGAGTACCTTTATGATTTACGGCCCTTTCTTGGTGCTTTCTGAAAGCTTCATGTTGAGGGGTCAACGGTACTCTGTAAGGAGGCTTGCTCCTCCGGCTCAGTCTCAGAAAATCCTTACCTCTGTGTCTAAAGTAATTTTCATTAATCCACAGTTTGTGACCCCTTTGCACGCAGTAGTCCTGCCATTTCCTGCACAGGGCCATGTCAATCCACTCATAAAGCCCTTTTTATGGATGAGCGAATCTCCTTGTTTGGATCCGACCTGGTTTTGGTTTTACTTGTTACCGGTTTAGAGACACCGTGCAAGATCCCCAAGGGCTGAGTCACACCGATGGCCCTTCAGGCACAACAGAAGAAGCATGGGATCCTTCTGAAACTTAGATCTTAATGTGCACCTGCAGCATCTCACCACCCAAGTCATCTTCTGCTTTGATTCACGCTGAAAAGGTGATGGCCTATTTGGACACCTCTAGCGCTGAAACTTCCTTCTTTTCCCATATCTCCTAACATGCCTCTGAGATCATTGCCTAAAGAGTGACTTCCATTTGGTTTGAGGCAAAATGTCAAGTTCTCCACCGATGCTTCATCTGTCAAATTGGCACCATTGATTGGTGTAGCTTCTACCAGTTTCACAAAACCTTAAGTCCTTAAGCCTTCCATATCATAGTTCAGAGTGTTCACTAGCTGGCAAGGCAAATCTCGATGATCTGGAAAGAAGACCTCCGTGTCTGATAATTGATCAATAGCCAAATTTGCTAAGGTGTCTGCCACCCGATTTCCCTCTCTGTAAGTATGTAAAATAAGGTAGTTATCAAAAGTTGCTAAGGAGGAAACAGCCTGTTGCAGGATGTAATTGACCTTCCAATTATCATAACCCTTGGACTTCAAAGCATTGATAATTATAAGTGAGTCCCCCTCTATCTAGACGTCTTTAATATCTAAAGCAATGGCCAGCTGAATACCATGAACAAGGGCCCAGACTTCGGCTTCATTGTTTGTTCCTTTGTTTATTTTCGATGCCTTCGCTGCCACTAGGGAGCCATCCTCTCGCCTGATGACACAGTCTGTCCCAGAGGGGCCTGGGTTGCCTCTACTTGCCCCATCAAAATTTAACTTAAAGGAGTGGCGGGTAGGGGGGATCCATTTGATGCAGTTTCTGTCCGAAGGTTTATCCTTTATGAAGCCTTTAACCCTGTCTCTGATCAATTTGAGGGAACTCCAATTCCTTGTCACCTCATCATCCCACTTAGACCAGCCATCCATCGTAGTAGATTTCTTAGAAATCTTGGCCTTGGCTACTTCAACAATGGCTTCCTCTAAATTGGCACACACTTCACTACAAGAAAGAGCCTGCTTCTTAAAAATTCTAAAATTCCTCTCTCTCCATAGGTGCCAGACTATTAGTGAGGGTCCAATCTCCCAAACGCATGCAAAGTAGGAGTCTAGAAAAAGAATAGGCCAGCTAGTAAACATGGACAACAGTGTTTCAGGCAAAGGAGAGAGCCAATTCACTTTTTGCATGAACCACATCCAACAATTTCTGCTAAAATTACAATGGAGAAGGAGATGATCCACAGATTCTTCACTCTCACCACAAAAGACACAAGAGACATTCGTTCCCAGACCCAATCTCCTCAATCTGTCCCCCATTAAAATTTTCCTGTGAAGCGCTAGCCAAGAGAAGGCTCCCGCTTTGGGAAGAACGGCATCACTCCAACATAAGATAGACGGCCATCCTGTCTTCCTCTTTTGAAAAACAGCATCATACCCTTCTTTAACTGTATACTTGCTAGACTTTGAGCCCATCCAGATAATTTCATCCAACATAATTGGTTTACACTAATTTTTTTCCAACCCCACACATCTTAGAGCCATTTTTCATAGATTAAATATGTCTATTTCCAATAGCCTTGCATAAATAGATGACATGTTTTCATGTTGGTTCAACAAAAGAATTTGACCTCACGATCTCCTTTTTTTTTTTTAAAGGTTGAAGAACTACCCATACGTATATTGATTCAGCAAAATATATAAAAGTTTTTAGAAGGAAAACCAGGCAATTCCATCTGGTTTCATCACAGGAATTAGTAACAAAAAAACCAAAAAAGCCACAAAAAAAAAACATAGTGTTCATCCAGCGCCCCAAACCACAAACTAACCCGAAGTAGAATCATGCTCCTCTTCCGGCCGCGGTAGAAGGGAAGGGTAAGGCATGGAAAGGAGTTCTAGGGGCCGAGGCGGACTTTATTTTATCTCACTGATAAATCTAAACAACATTCAATCAACTTCATTTTATCTAAAATCAACCATTTCCAATAGTAGATGTTAAGCAAAGTCCATAAGTATTTTACCCTATTAATGAGACACTAGTGATCAATATAGACAATAAATAAATAATAGACAAATTCTATGCAGTTTAAAGAGATGGTCCACATGATCTACCATATCCAAAAGCTTGAAAGCTCTTAGAAATGTAGATTTGTATTCCAACTGTCCTACTGAAACAATGCAAACCAAAACCTTCTTACTATATAAAGAATAAGCAATACATGAATTGTATTCAAATATAATAAATATTGGTGATGAATTGGTTTCCACTCGGAAGTTGTTCCTTGTATAATTTACATATCTTACGCATCATTTCTTTGTAATCTACGTCACATTCTAATAAAATAATTTAAATTTTATTTGTAATTTATGAAAACGCAAACTGAACGTCAACATAAGAAGCAATGTATTCATAATGATATGTTGATCATATACAATCAAGCATGGAATATGTAGAGATCAATCAATATGGGAAAGAAGCAAAGTATTTATTATATAGGGGCTTACAATGTAGGTGACGTACATAATATTAAATGAAATCTATAGATAAGATATGTATAGGTAATAAATTTCATCTAGTATTATTTTTTTCAAATTGAGAATAATTTAAAACTATTTTTTGAGTCTCTTTCACATTGATAAGTTTTGTGGACATATATATTATCTGATCCAATGTACTATATAGTAAACACTTTTGGTCTATTCTTGCTAAACCAACTCTCTAATGTAGTTACGTTGTATCTCAATGTGATTAATTTTGCCATGAAATACTAGATTTTTTTGTCATTTATATAGTATTCTTGTTATCACAATACAAGGTAGGTCCATACTATAATTGTTCCAAGTCATCTAATACTCATCTCGACCATATTGACTTACAAGCTACTAATATGGCAGCTTAATACTCTGCCCCAACTATAGATAGTGAAACTATTGATTGTTTCTTGAATTTCCAAGAAAATACTACAAAACCAAGACTTAAAGTATAACTAGAAGTAGATTTTTGGTCATAGTAGAACCTAGCTAAATCTGAATCTATATATTTAATCAACCTACTATCCTCTAAATGTTGGAATCTCAATCCATAACTCAACGTACCTCTAATATACTTGAGAATCCCCTTAGTTGTTGTCCAATGTGCTTCCTTAGGTTCTTCCATAAACCTAGATATCAAACTCATTACATATGTGATATATAGTTTGGTAGTAGTCAAATACATCAAACTTCCAAACAACTACCTGTAAAGGTGAGGGTCCACTATATCTAACTTGCTAGCTTCAGACAATAAAGTCCAACATCAATAGGTAATGTAACTAGTTTGCAATCCTTCATTTGAAATATCTACAAGATATCATAAGCATACTTGTTCTAAGATGTGAAGATTTCATCTTCATTTTTCTACTTTATACCAAGTAGTGCATCTACTTCAAATTTATCATCTCAAACTAGATAATCATAGTAGCTCTAAACTCTACAAACAAGGTTGCATTTTTCCCAATGTAGATAAATTCATCCACATAAAGAATCAAGATAATTATAACATCGATGGAGCTTCTGATATAAAGATTATGATATGACTAATCCTTCACTAAAACTGTTTGTTATCTAGGTATGAATCAATCATGGAGTACCATGCTCTAGAAGTCTATTTAAGACCATAAAGACCTTCTTCAATTTGTAAACATGAACTTCCTTGGAAGCTACCAAATCCTCTAGGTTGTGTCACCTACACTTCTTCATCAATGTATCCATTCAAAAAATCACTTTTTACATCTATTTGATATACTACCCAACATTTGTGAGTTGTCATTTAGCCAATACCAATTTGATGGTATCCATTTATGCGAGAGGTACAAAAGTCTCAATGTAATCAATACCTTCATGTTGACTATACCATTTGGCTACTAGTCTAGCCACATGCTTATTAATTCCACCATTTGATATGTACTTAGTTTTGCTTTTATTGAGACTTGGGTGTGTTATTCACCTACAAAGAATTCCTAAAATGATTGAAAACAAATGAATATCTAAAAAAATTGGGTTAGCATAAGAAAGGCACTAGCACCAGAATTACTTGCATCATCCACAACATACATGGATATCAAAGGAAAAATAATCAAAGAAGTTGGAGTACAACATGTTAGCACTTGGAAACAAATAGAAGTAGGAACAAGTATGTATACATAAGAAAAGTATGGTGCCCTTCCTCATATATGTAATCATGTACCTAGAAGGTATCCATGTAGAGGAGGAACCAAGAACATCAAGAAGCACAAACAAATTGATCAATCAGAGAATCATAAGGGGTCTCCTCTAAGAATTCATGATCATTAAAGTGCCTTGGTGAAATCTCTACCAAATGTGCCCTAAGATTAGGAGATAGATCAAGGAGAGGCTTAAAGGAGTAAGGTATACTAGGAGTGAATATAGAAGAGCAAAAGGATGCCAGCAATGGACTGAAATAACATCTTATCAGAAGAAGAAGAAAGAGCTACAAAATAGGTAGTCATTGATCAATCATAGAAGCACAAATAAATTAATCAATCATAGAATCATAAGGGGTCTCCTCTATGCAATCATCGTTGTTAAAGTGCCTTGGTGAAAGTTCTACTAGGTGTTCCCCAAGATGAAGATATAAACCAAGGAGAGGCTTAAAGGAGTGAGGTCTATTAGACTTAGGGCACACAACTGAGAGGGGGGGTGAATCAGTTGTACAAAACTTTTCTTCCAATTACACACTTAACTCCTTTTAGCAATTCAGTAGCATAATAATAAATCAACCATGGAAACACAATGCAACAAATCAAGAGCAGAGACATATCAACACATGAGACATCAAGATTTTGACGTGGAAAACCC
The DNA here is from genome assembly GCA_027924645.1 of Cunninghamia lanceolata. Classification (NCBI taxonomy): domain Eukaryota; kingdom Viridiplantae; phylum Streptophyta; class Pinopsida; order Cupressales; family Cupressaceae; genus Cunninghamia; species Cunninghamia lanceolata. The sequence goes on along the minus strand of BSBN01001031.1, from coordinate 449,916 downwards.
AGTTAAGGGAAAAACCACAGGGTGATTAACCCAAGAATGTATTCTCTATTAGAAGAATAGAAAGAACAAAATGGCACATGCCAATTAGGGCTCACTGCCTGAGCACACTGCTCACAAGAGGCTCACTGACTACAAGAGACACTATCTACAAAGAAATAAGTATCACATACATGAACTAGGGAATAGCATCTTCACCATGCTTGAATAAGTTCCATTTAAGCCCAATACTTCTGCTCTGCCTTTCGCTCTCCTCCTTGCTACCACACACTCATCTCTACAAGGACAACTTTGAAATGACTTCACAATCCCTTATTTATACAAGACATCAACTTAGGAATGATCATCTAAGTCGACAAACATCAACAAGAACATCTGGAGGATGTGTAACTCATCCGGTCGGCTAATCTCAAGAAGAACACCATTATCCGAAAGTTATTTCTCAATTGTGAGCTCCAACTTTACAAACTGGATATGATCCAAAGACCTTCACAAGCTTACCTGAGTCATCAAGAACATCCACACTTCATCTACTTATTGAAATCGTTCTCTCCTTCATCTGGAACCTCAAGAACATAGTCTATCATTATTGTCACAAAGGAATAGATGCTTGCGGACCTTCAAACCACAAACCAATCAAGTTGACACTTCACAGAGACTTCCTCAATACCCCTTGAAATCTACAGAATAGGACAATGCATTTCTGGATCTCACCGGACCTATCTGTATCACTCTGTCACCACTGAGCATCTACCAGAACCAGTTTTACTTGAGCGGCAACAACTTCTTCAAATCTTCATGTGGACCTCTAAAATCTCTACTAGACCACCTTAAAACATATATCTACAAACCCTTTAAACTGCATCCTCTGGTCCTCATCCTATCTTAGACTTTTACCTTAATGTCATCACTGTTCTTCACTGTTCCTGATTGAGGCTAATTTTCTCAATATCCTCAGCACACAGCTCATCCACTCCTTATCATTAATGCAACAGGAGTATGTTGACATCAATGACAACACCAGTTAGGCCCATACTTGCAACAATCTCCCCCTTTGTCATTGATGGCAACATATGATGTGAAAAACCATCAAGACAAGAACTTCTCCTTACTGTCACAACTCCCCCTATCAGCAACAACCATTCACATGTCTTCTCTCCCTTTACTGCTCCCCCTTTGATCAGCAACCACTTGTTTTTCACATGTCTTCTCTCCCCCTCTAACATCAATGGCAAAGGGAACATACTTGCAATTCCACCACTTCAGAATCATACCTGCTGCTCCCCCTGAGTAGCAGCTCCCCAACATCAATCCAGATCACAAGATGTGACTGTGATACCCACCAGACTGATGCACATCAGTGCACCTTAGCTCATCACTAGAGGGGCAATAACCCCTAACTTCTCCCTGAGATACTCAAATGAGTCCTTAGGTAGAGGTTTAGTAAAGATATCTGCAATCTGATCCTTGGAAGGCACAAACTCCAATCTGACTTCATTCTTGTTCACTTGCTCTCTCAAAAAGTGAAACTTGATGGATATATGTTTAGTCTTTGAATGCAACATTGGATTCTTAGATATGTTTATTGCACTTGGATTATCACAGAAGATTGCGATAGGTTCCTCATACTCCACTTTGATATCTCTTAGCATTTGCTTCATCCACAAAACTTGAGTGCAACTACCTACTGCTACAATATATTTTGCTTCAGTTGTAGACAAAGATATTGCCTCTTGTTTCTTGCTTAGCCAAGAAACCAATCTCTTCCCCAAAAAGAATGCTCCACCACTGGTACTCTTCTGATCATCCACATCTTCTGCCCAATCCGCATCTGTATATGCATGAAGAGAGAAATCATGATCTCTAGGATACCATAGACCATACTCAACTATCCCTTTTAGATATCTAAAAATCCTCTTGATTGCCATGCTATGAGATTCTCTAGGATCAGCCTGAAATCTAGCAACAAGACCAATAGCCTGCATAATGTCACGTCTAGTTTGAGTGAGATACAACAGTCCTCCAATCATTGACCTATACTTTGTCTGATTAGCCTTAGGAGAATCATCATCTTTGCTCAATTTACATCCGGTTGCCATGGGAGTACTCATTGGTTTTGAGTCTTCCATCCCAAATTTCTTCAACAATTTTTTCACATATTTGGTCTGAGAAATGAAGATTCATTTCTTTGTTTGAGTGATTTGCAAACCCAAGAAGAAATTCATTTCACCAAGCATGGACATCTCAAACTCACTTTTCATTTGATTTGCAAAAGTTTTACACATACTATCTCTTCCTCCAAAAATGATATCATCAACAAACACTTCAACAATTAAGATTTTTTCATTATCAATTTTGAAATATAAATTACTGTCAGCAGTACCTTTGTTGAAACCAATCTTCAAAAGATGTTTATCCAATCTTTCATACCAGGTTGTTGGGGCTTGCTTAGTCCATACAGTGCTTTCTTCAACTTGCAGACCATATTACCATGATCAGACAATTGAAATCCATCTGGTTGCTCTATGTACACTTCTTCTTCCAAGTCACCATTCAGGAAGGCAGACTTGACATCCATCTGATACACCTTGAAATCCTTGAAGGCAGCAAATGCAAGAAATAATCTGACTGCTTCAATTCTTTCCACCGAAGCAAAAGTTTCTTCAAAATCAACTCCTTCTATTTGAGAGTAACCCTTGCAAATCAATCTGGCTTTATTTCTGATTACTTCACCAACTTCGTTCAGTTTGTTCCAGAAGACCCATCTGGTTCCAATCACATTCTTGTTTCTAGGTTTGGGAACAAGATCCCAAGTGTGATTTTTCTCAATTTGCATTAGCTCTTCCTCCATTGCTTTAGTCCAGTTTTCATCATTGCAAGCTTCATTCACTATCTTAGGTTCAATCTTTGAAATTAGATAATACTCTTCTGAATCTTGAGCAATTCTCCTTCTTGTTTGTACTCCTTTGCTTTTGTCACCTATGATCTGATCTTCAGAGTGGTTCAGTCTTACATACCTGGGAACTTTGAGAATTTCTTGCACTTCTAATTCTTGATCAGGCTCATTGAAACTCATCTCTTCTTCTTGGTTTATCGGATTAGTTTGAATCTGACTTACGGAGGAGGCTTGGGCACCTTGAGTCAAAACACCATTCTGATCATCTTCATCATATTCATAAAACCTTGAGGGTTTCTCAATTCCCTCATCAACCTTCACATTTGTACTTTCTATCATCTTTCTCAGTCTCTTGTTATAACACCGGTATGCTTTACTTTGAGTAGAGTAACCCAAGAATATTCATGCATCACTTCTAGCATCAAACTTTCCAAGATCTTCATCTCTTTTAATGTAACATTTGCTACCAAAAAGTCTGAAATACCTCACAGTAGGAGTGATGCCAAACCAAAGTTCATAAGGAGTCTTACCGGTATTGCTTCTGATTTGAACTCGATTGAGAGTATAGATTGCAGTGTTGACAGCTTCTCTCCAATAGATCTGAGGAACATTTGCTTCCATCATCATGGTCCTAGATGCTTCCTAGATGGTCCAGTTCTTTCTCTCCACTACTCCATTCTGCTGTAGAGTTCTAGGAGCAGACAATTGTCTCTTTATTCCATGTTTCTCACAGAACTCTATGGACTCACCGGATGTGAATTCCCCACCTCTATCAGACCTTAGACATTTCAATTTTAATCTGGTTTCATTCTCTACCATAGCCTTGAATATTTTGAATTTCTTAAGAGGTTCTGATTTCTCTTTTAGAAAGGTTACCCACATCATCCGGGAATAGTCATCAATTAGTAGCATGAAGTATCTATCACCTTGAATACCCCTGATTCTTGCCGGACCACAAAGATCAATATGAACTAAGTCCAATAATCCGGTAGAAGATAGTTCCTTACTTTTGAATGTGACTATGCTCAGCTTACCCAACTAACATTCTTTGCACAAGCTGTTAGTAGGTTTCACCAATTTTGGAAGATCTCTTATAGCCTGAGTATTGCTTATCTTGATGATATTATCAAAATTCACATGACACATCCTCCTATGCCACAACCAACTCTGATCAACTTGAACAAATAACCAACTTTTACCAGTACCAACCAAGTGAAAGATATTACCTTTAGTTTGAGTACCAGATGCAATCTCTGTTCTGAAACTTTCAAGGATCTTACATTTTCCATTCTTGAATCGGAGATCATAGCCTTTGTCCACCAACTATCCAACACTGAGAAGATTGTGCTTCAAACCTTCAACATACAGTACATTGCCAGTTTTGTTCCTTCCATCAAGAGAAATAGTTCCTCTACCTCTAATTCTACCAGTAGAATTATCACCAAACTTTACTACTCCTCCTTCATACTTTTCCAAATCTATGAACTTATTTTTGTCACCTGTCATGTGGTGAGAGCAACCACTGTCAATGACCCAATCATCCTTCTCTTCAACTTGAGCAGCCAAAGCTCTTTCCACAGTCTTATGATTGACAGATACAGAGGACATTGGATCTTCTTCCTTGATGGCAATGAACACCCATTCATTTCCAGATTTGTTTCCTGTCTCTAATTCATCATATGTTACTCCTTCATTATCATCATCTTCATGTACATAGTAATAGTTCTTTTGGAACCTTGGTTTGTTAGGATTTTTCTTTGAAAACCTTTCTGGACACCTTGAGGCAAAATGACCAATCTTATTGCAATTAAAACACTTAAAAGGTAATTTTCCTTCATACTTACTGGATCCTCTTGGCAGCCTCTTTGCAATAAGGGCTTCAAGTTGAGTAGTTTCTACTTCTTCTTCTTCTATATCTTTTCTTGCTTTTTCATACCATGATAGCTTCCTTGATGAATTCTCTCCCGGATCAAACCTTTGTTTACCTTTAATAGAGGCACTGGCTTTGAATGCAGATTCAGTCTTTGGGGGGCCATCTCCAAACTCTGTCATTTCAAATGCAGCCAATTTTCCAGTCAATTGATCTGTTGTGACAGTTGTATGGGCTTTGAATTCTTCAATGGCAGCAGCCTTGATTTTGTAAGAAGCAGGTAGGGATCTGAGAATTTTGCCAACAATCTCATTTACTCTTGGCATAAAAGTAGTAATATTTTCATCATCTCTCATCTTCAAATTTTCAAATTTCTATTTCAAACTCTGTAACCTTGCACATTTAACATACTTGTCTCCTTCATGCAAAAGTTTCAGTTTTTTCAAAATCTCAAAAGCAGTTGGTAGGTCAATAATATTTGAGAGCTCTGAATCAGATAATGTGCTTAGAAGAGCCTCTATAGTTTACAGATTGTTTTTAGCATTTGTGATTTCATTTAGGGTTTTCGGACCACCCTGTGGAGGTACATACTGTGTTGTAGCCACGGTCCAGTATGCCATTCCTATACATTGCAAGTGACATTTCATGCGACCTTTCCAGAGATTAAAATTGGCTCCATCAAACTTCGGACTATCCTTCTTGTAGGACGACATCCTGGATCTCCTCAAGCGGTTAAGCTCCTTTTAGAGGAAATTGGCTCTGATACCAATTGTTAGACTTAGGGCACACAACTGAGAGGGTGGGGTGAATCAGTTGTACAAAACTTTTCTTCCAATTACACACTTAACTCCTTTTAGCAATTCAGTAGCATAATAATAAATCAACCATGGAAACACAACGTAAAAAATCAAGAGCAGAAACATATCAACACATGAGACATCAAGATTTTGACGTGGAAAACTTGGTTAAGGGAAAAACCACAGGGTGATTAACCCAAGAATGTATTCTCTGTTAGAAGAATAGAAAGAACAAAATGGCACATGCCAATTAGGGCTCACTGCCTGAGCACACTGCTCACAAGAGGCTCACTACCTACAAGAGACACACTGTCTACAAAGAAATAAGTATCACATACATGAACTGCAGAATAGCATCTTCACCATGCTTTAATCAGTTCCATTTAAGCCCAATACTTCTGCTTTTCCTTTCGCTCTCCTCCTTGCTACCACACACTCATCTCTACAAGGACAACTTTGAAATGACTTCGTAATCCCTTATTTATACAAGACATCAACTTAGGAATGATCATCTAAGTCAGCAAACATCAACAAGAACATCCGCAGGATGTGTAACTCATCTGATCGACCAATCTCAGGAAGAACACCATTATCCAGAAGTTATTTCTCAATTGCGAGCTCCAACTTCAATGCGGACCACCAATACGAACTGGACATGATCCAAAGACCTTCACAAGCTTACCTGAGTCACCAAGAACATCCACACTTCATTTGCTTACTGAAATCCTTCTCTCCTTCATCTGAAACCTCAAGAACATAGTCTGTCATTACTGTCACAAAGGAATAGAAGCTTGCGGACCTTCAAACCACAAACCAATCAATTTGACACTTGACAGAGACTTCTTCAATACTCCCTGGAATCCACAGAATAGGACAATGCATTTCCGGATCTCACCGGACCTATCTGTATCACTCTGTCACCACTAAGCATCTACCAGAACCAGTTTTACTTGAGCGGCCACAACTTCTTCAGATCTTCATGCGGACCTCTGAAATCTCTACTGGACCACCTTAAGACATATATCTACAAACCCTTTAAACCGCATCCTCTGATCCTCATCCTATCTTGGACTTTTACCTTACTGTCATCACTGTTCCTGAATGAGGCTAATTTTCTCAATATCCTCAACACACAGCTCATCCAATCCTTATCATTAATGCAATAGGAGTATGTTGACATCAATGACAACACCGGTTAGGCCCATACTTGCAACAAGGTCTACCAGGAGTAAATATAGAAGAGAGAAGAGATGTCATCAATGGTCTGAAATAACATCTCATCAAAAGAAGAAAGAGGCAAAACAGGCACTGTGGGAAGAGGAACAACAATACTGATAGTAGATAAGATGGGGATAGAAATAAGAGGATCCTCAAGAATGGATAAGGGATTTGTAGCATCAACAAATAAATAAGAGGAAGTTGTGGTGGTAACAGGTGGGCTAGGAAGTGGGATGACATATCATCAATGGTATTGAGATTAAGTTTGGGATCTAAAGAAAGAAATCTTGGTCTAGGAGCAAACTGTTTTTGAAGTTTTGGTTTACTAATTTAGGAGGATGTTGATGGGAAGTGGGTTGAAGAAAGGAGGAATATTAGGCATGAGTAGAAAAGTAGACAGGGTAAATGGAGGAATCATGATAGATTTAGGTGAAGGAGGTCCCTTGCCTCTAGTCTCCTACTAAGGTGGGTTGGGTTGGATTTTGGGATTAGGCTAAGGTTGAGATTGAGATTAGGGTTAGGATTGAGGTTTAGGTTGAGGTTGAGGTTGAGTCTTAGGTGAAGGCCTAGGAGAATGGTTAGTAGAACCAAGTCTAGAATGTGGAAGGACAACAAGGTTGGTATACGAGGGCCAAGAAGGCAAATGTCAAGGCCTTCAATAGGAGGTAAACCAAGAACACGTGGTTAAAAAGGGAAAATGGTAAGAAATATATTATCAACAAGAGTGTGGGCCTTATTATCCATATAACACTCATATTGATTAAAAAAGTTTCATGTCGAATATAAGGAGGGCCTGTAGGCTTATTAATGAAAGAATCGGGAAAAGTTCCCAAGTTTAGACCACTCATGGTACCCTACACAAAATTATCTTCAATAAAGGTGGCCTTTGAAAATTGCCATTTGGTCTAGCATCTTCACCGACCTTCAAATATACAGTCGTCACTTAATATTCTACCAGTCATCACAAACTCCAGCCTCCATTGGACTCCTTAACGTAATTCCTAACAAGGTTTTAACTATTATTTTTCTTTTTGGGATGATTTAGAACTATGGTGAGGTGTTTTTAAATTGGGGGTGATTTTCATAAGTTAAAAATATAGTCTTTAGGGTTGTTCTAAAAGACTATGGGGTACTTCATATAGTTGAAAATATTTTTAGTAAAGGGAGAGTTTTTTTAAGTGGAAATTTTATTTAGGAGGTGTGGTTTTTTTTTTTCATTTTAGGGGGCATTGAATATAAAAAATAAGTTATTTTTTTATGTAAAAATCAAAACAAAATTTGTAAACCAAAATAATCGCAATGTTCGATATTTGAGGTACTTCTGGTTCATATTTACAAGTCAAGTTGTAACAATTGAACTATTGTACCCAACACCTAATATAGCTGCAACAACGACATATGTGGCTTCATTCCTATAAATTACCAGGGAGAAATAAAGACATTTTTATTTCATTTCCCTCTATTACCCATTTGTCACTATTATAAGACACAAATCTTGACAAGAAGAAATTTTAATTTCTTTCTAAGAAAGTGTCATTGATAGGACAAATAATTTTCATATGTTGTCTATGTGCCACATACATCTCTACTATCACCTGCTTTAACATTTCTTTCACATACCAATAGATATATCAAAAGGACAGGGTTCTTCCACATACAGGGGTATATCAAAAGTGTGAGAATATCGAGAGGTTTGGTATATGAGTCTGGCAGTATATAGAAAAGGAAACCTATTGGAGTGATAAGGAATCAATCCATCTCCACTTAACAAAAAAAAGTCATAAGTTGTTATGAGTCGTATTGTCTCTAAGCATTATTAGTGGAACCCAACTTGGAAGTCTGTAATATTTGTAATCATGTCCACATTATACACCAATGGCATCTTATCTTTGCAAATTAATGTTAGAAACAAACAAGAATCAAAGATAATATCATAATGGTGGTGTCAATACAAACCCTTGTTCATGAAGCTTTGGAAGCAATATAAGGTGTTGCAATAAGAAATCAATAGGTTGTAAAATCAACTATAAGATCAAAAACCTGATGCCTCACCAGAGAAGAAAGATGTTGTCAATAGTGATGTCCCTTCTTCAAGAAGTACAACTTAGAAGGTAAGAAAAGATAAAATATCTTTGAAGAAGAATGTTAAGCCCCCTCATGTGTCACAAAAAAAGTGTTGTAAAGAAGAAAAATGTTTCTTCTTCAAGTATTGTTGACCCCCCTCATGTGCCACAGAAAAATGTTGTTGATTCTAAGTCAAAAAGTGTGTTATCAAAAGCCATCAAGGATACAATACTTATTAGTCCTCCCATTGTTGAATCTCCACCTGTTGTGCATGTTTAGGAGACAATAAAACCCAACAAGCATCATATTATTCTAAGGTATATAGGTGTTGTGAATTTTCATGTACCAAAATATTCCAAACCTATTGAATTTATGTTTGGAGGTATATTCAAAACAATAGTCAAGTTGCATCTTCACCTGTTGGTCAGCCTTGTGAAATTGACAAATTGTCAAGTCAATCAAAATTAACTTGCACTAAAACCCATCAAGTCCAAACTTGTCATTGTGGATGTTGAGGACATACCTCCCATAATTGTTTTAATCTTCATCCTTGTCTATCATGTGGTCAACACACACTTTCTAAAAAATAGTGTCATGTCAGAGATCCACCTACCAAACCAATGAGGCATATGCGTTTTGGATGGATAGATCATTCCAGATGGAAAATAGAGACTCACCTTTTGTCAAAATCCTATAGGAGATTCCAATCCACTATTTCAAATGATGGCTCATCTACACCTAATGTGGATGTTATTTGTGATCCATTTGATAATAAACTCAAGATCATGGGTAAGTGCAAGAAGATGGGGGGCCAAAAAGGGGTCTTAAGTGGCCACTTTTTTTCTGAAATCAGGAAATGTTGGCCTTGGATGAGAAATTGAGCATAGTTACACTAAAAATTTTAAGATGCAACAAAAACAATGTTTGTAGTGCTCTGAGTCTACTTTCTAAACTACTAATTTTTTTTAAAATGGTATAGATTAAGGGGTTCAAAAGAGGGAGCCACAGAAATTGGTGTTGTTTCTATCAAAAAAACATAACATAGCATGTTTTGTGGCTCCCTCAAAAGGTTAACTTTTTTTTGGTATTTTTAAAATCGCTTCAGTGAGAAATTAGCTAATAGCATGTAGTTTATGCCTGATTTTTCTGATAATTTTTTAATGAATATTTGATTTTTTACTAATTTTCAAAGTGGACACATCCTGAAAAAATAGAGTTTTGACCGTGCTACCCCTATAAATTTTGAAAACTAATTGAAAATCAATTTTTTTTAATATGTGTAGAATGGAGTCTAGTTTCTAAAAATGTATTTTTTTTTAAATTTCAATGAACGGTTAATTTACAATGAAAAAGAAACCAAACACTAGTTTTTGCCCAAAAATGGACACACAAACAAAAGAAATTAAAGATGAAAGGCTTAAGATTGTCAAAATGTTAAAAAATTACATCTTTAAATAGCTAAGAGAAAGCCTAACATTACCCAGGTGTTTGATTTGTTTGACATTGAAACACGTGCAAATCTGAGGCTTAGCACAAATGAAATAATGTGAAATCCTGTAGAATATGCAAAAACACATCTTTGGACGTTGGGAAGGCACTCCAAGCCTTTGGGTTGGAAATCCAAAGCAAATATCAAGCCTAAGGCTTGGGATTACCAAAGAAAAATATAACGCGAGCATGTTATAACACGCTCGCGTTATGTTTTGTTTTGCATTTTTCCCTTTTCGCAAAAGTTTGCCTGATGTTTGTCATGTTTGACATAATGCGAGCGCGGTATGTCTCCCTTGGAATGTTTTATGTTCAAGGTTATTAAGCATGTATGTATGTATTTATGTATGCCTATATGTATGTATGTATGCCTATATGTATGTATGCATATATGTATGCTTGTATGTATATATGGTTGTATGTATGTATGCATGCTTTTATGTATGTATATATGTATGCATGTTTGTATTAATGTATGTATGTTGAAGGTTTAGGGTTGAGGGATTAGGGTTTAGGGTTGAGGGTTTAGGGATAAGGGATTAGGGTTTAAGGTATAGTGTCGAGGGTTGAGGGTTTAGGAATAGGGATAGCGTTTAGGGTTTAGGGTTGAGGGATTAGAGTTTAGGGTTTAGGGTTGAGGGATTAGGGTTTAGGGTTGAGAGATTAAGGTTTAAGGTTTAGGATTGAGGGTTTAGGGATAGGGTTTAGAGTTTAGGGATAAGAGATTAGGGTTTAGGACCTTGAGGGATTAGGGTTGAGGGTTTAGGGATAGGGTTTAAAGTTTAGGGATAATGGATTAGGGTTTAGGACCTTGAGGGATTAAGGTTTAGGGTTGAGGCTTTAGGGATAGCATTTAGGGTTGAGGGATTAGGGTTGAGGGTCGAGGGATTAGGGTTAAGGTAGAGTGTTGAGGGTAGAGGGATTAGGGATAGGGTTTAGGGTTGAAGGTTTAGGGTTGAGGGATTAGGGTTTAGGGTTGAGGGTTTAGGGATAAGGGACTAGGGTTTAAGGTATAGTGTCAAGGGTTGAGGGTTTAGGAATAGGGATAGCGTTTAGGGTTTAGGGTTAAGGTATTAGGGTTTAGGGTTTATGGATTAGGGTTGAGGGTTGAGGGATTAAGGTTTAGGGTTGAGGGATTAAGGTTTAAGGTTGAGGGTTGAGGGTTTAGGGATAGGGTTTAGACTTTAGGGATAAGGGATTAGGGTTTAGGACCTTAAGGGATTAGGGTTTAGGGTTGAGGCTTTACCGATAGCATTTAGGGTTGAGGGTTTAGAGTTTAGGGATAAGGGATTAGGGTTTAGGACCTTCATGGATTAAGGTTTAGGGTTGAGGGATTAGGGTTGATGGTTTAGGGATAGGGTTTAGAGTTTAGGGATAAGGGATTAGGGTTTAGGACCTTGAGGGATTAGGGTTGAGGGTTGAGGCTTTAGGGATAGCGTTTAGGGTTGAGGGATTAGGGTTAAGGTAGAGTGTTGAGGGTAGAGGGATTAGGGATAGGGTTTAGAGTTGAAGGCTTATGGTTGAGGGATTAGGGTTTAGGGTTGAGGGTTCAAGGATAAGAGATTAGGGTTTAAGGTATAGTGTCGAGGGTTTAGGAATAGGGATAGTATTTAGGGTTAAGGATTGAGGGATTAGGGTTTAGGGATAAAGGATTAGGGTTGAGGGTTGAGGGATTAAGGTTTAGGGTTGAGGGATTAAGGTTTAAGGTTGAGGGTTGAGGGTTTAGGGATAGGGTTTAGAGTTTAGGGATTAGGGTTTAGGGTTTAGAACCTTAAGGGATTATGGTTTAGGGTTGAAGCTTTATGGATAGCATTTAGGGTTGAGGGATTAGGGTTGAGGGTCGAGGAATTATGGTTAAGGTAGAGTTTTAAGGGTAGAGGGATTAGGGATAGGGTTTAGGGTTGAAGGTTTAGGGTTGAGGGATTAGGGTTTAGGGTTTAGGGTTTAGGGATAAGCGATTAGGGTTTAGGGTTTAGGGTTTAGGGATAAGTGATTAGGGTTTAAGGTATAGTGTCGAGGGTTGAGGGTTTAGGAATAGGGATAGCATTTAGGGTTTAGGGTTTAGGGTTTAGGGTTTAGGGATAAGGGATTAGGGTTGAGGGTTGAGGGATTAAGGTTTAGGGTTGAGGGATTAAGGTTTAAGGTTGAGGGTTAAGGGTTTAGAGTTTAGGGATAGGGTTTAGAGTTTAGGGATAAGGGATTAGGGTTTAGGACCTTGACGAATTAGGGTTTAGGGTTGAGGCTTTACAGATAGCGTTTAGTGTTGAGGGATTAGGGTTAGGGTAGAGTATTAAGGGTAGAGGAATTAGGGATAGGGTTTAGGGTTGAAGGTTTAGGGTTAAGGGATTAGGGTTTAGGGTTAAGGGTTTAGGGTATCAAGGGATTAGGGTTTAAGGTATAGTGTTGAGGGTTGAGGGTTTAGGAATAGGGATAATGTTTAGGGTTTAGGGTTGAGGTATTAGGGTTTAGGGTTTAGGGATAAGGGATTATGGTTGAGGGTTGAGGGATTAAGGTTTATGGTTGAGGGATTAAGGTTTAAGGTTGAGGGTTGAGGGTTGAGGGATAGGGTTTAGAGTTTAGGGATAAGGGATTAGGGTTTAAGACCTTGAGGGTTTAGGGTTTAGGGTTGAGGCTTTACGGATAGCGTTTAGGGTTAAGGGTCGAGGGATTAGGGTTAATGTAGAGTATTAATGGTAGAGGGATTAGGGATATGGTTTAGGGCTGAGGGATTAGGGAGGGTTTAGGGATAAGGGATTAGGGTTTAAAGGTATAGTGTCAAGGGTTGAGGGTTTAAGAATAGGGATAGCGTTTAGGGTTTAGGGTTAAGGGATTAGGGTTTAAGGTTTAGGGATAAGAGATTAGGGTTGAATGTTGATGGATTAAGGTTTAGGGTTGAGGGATTAAGGTTTAAGATTGAGGGTTGAGGGTTTAGGGATAGGGTTTAGAGTTTAGGGATAAGGTATTAAGGTTTAGGACCTTGAGGGGTTAGGGTTTATAGTTGAGGCTTTACGGATAGCATTTAGGGTTGAGGGATTAGGGTTGAGGGTCGAGGGATTAGGATTAAGGTAGAGTGTTGAGGGTAGAGGGATTAGGGATAGGGTTTAGGGTTGAAGGTTTAGGGTTGAGGGATTAGGGTTTAGGGTTGAGGGTTTAGGGATAAGGGATTAGGTTTTAAGGTATAGTGTCAAGGCTTGAGGGTTTAGGAATAGGGATAGCGTTTAGGGTTGAGGGTTGAGGGATTAGGGTTTAGGTTTGATGGATTAGGGTTTAGGGTTGAGGGATTAAGGTTTAGGGTTGAGGGATTAAGGTTTAAGGTTGAGGGTTGAGGGTTGAGGGTTGAGGGTTTAGGGATATGGTTTAGAGTTTAGGGATAAGGGATTAGGGTTTAGGACCTTGAGGGATTAGGGTTTAAGGATCATGGTTTAGGGTTTAGCGATAAGGAATTAGGCTTTTGGGTTGAGGGGTTAAGGCTTAGGGTTGAGGTATTAAGGTTTAAGGTTGAGGGAGAGGTAGAGAGGTGAGGGGGAGAGATAGGTGAGAGGTAGAGAGGTGAGGGGGAGATATAGGTGAGAGATAGAGAGGTGAGAGATAGAAGAAATACATGGAGAAATGAATAATAAAGATTTTTCTATAGCAGGCCAAAATGCGCTCGTGTTATAACGCGAGCACGTTTTGGATTACTATAGAAATGGTAAAAAGGCCTGGACCCCCGTGATCCAGGCCCACATACTCTGTTTTCTTTTGTTTGTGTGTGTGTTCTGACAAAAAAAAGTGTTTTCATGATGTTGGGAAGTTCACATGCACATTTTTCACATTCTACCACCTTTGCATGAACTTTCCACCACCTTTTTCTGCTTTGCCAACTTAAGGAGGAAATAACATAGTTTTCACATCAAATTTGATATATATCAATTCAAGTTTCAATTTTTGTAGTGTTGCAATGTTAATTGTGATTGAATTGAAGGAATTTAAAAATCATAGATTGGTTAATAGTATTGTTTTTTACTAATTCTATTTGAGTATTATTCAATTTAACGTTGAAAAGGAAGCAAGTGGTGAAAAACTCAAATTGTTGAGGAGTTTGATGCAAGAAGAAAAAAACACTACATAATTGGGTACTCTCTCCATTCAAATCTCTATTTTTTAGGTATGTCAAGTCTTTACGTGCATGTTCTTTACATTTTCCTTAATTCTATTTGAATTACTTTATCATGCTTTATCATACATGTTTATATCACTTATATGGTTTAATATTTTGTGTTTATATCAGTCTCACTTTTTTGATTTTATAGTTCATCTGCCTTTCTATGCTTCCACATTTTGCATACATGTCTTACATTTTGTATTTATAGTTCATCATAGTTCTTACTACCCAAAGAGCTTAGTCATCACAGACAAATGTCCTTATAATAGACTATGTTTTAAATCAGTTCATGGTATGCATAATAAAAGATATCTCAAAGGTCAACATTAACTAAAATAGACACAATCATGATCAAGAAAGCAGCCTACAATCTCACATGGTGCCATGTATATTGTCTACACTTGGGATCTTTAATAATTATGTGAAGTAATGTATTAAACAGACCTTAACATACCATGATGTCAAACTATACAAAAATAAATCCTTACAACATATAAATATACAATCCCTTAAGCATAATGAAATGCTATTATCTTGTCATAACAAGTTAAAATACAAATGAATAGGTGCCAAGATTATACAAGTAAATCCCAATAGGCTTAATCCAATCATGATCCATGTTATGCTACATTATTCTTCGTGTTGATAGATCATACAAGCCTTGTATACCAAATGTTTCCATTCCCATATCTATGACAATGTTCCAAGTTAAATACTACAAATCAGTCACATTGCCATGGAATTAATATAGGGTCTCAAGATAGTTCAGTCACAACAAAGTGCAAAGTTCAACATGAGTGTCTCCATGAAAATCATAAGCCTTAAGGTTGATCCTCTTGGTTGTCATAACATGATAATGTGAAGATAAGGAATTGTTGTCACACATCAGAAAATCAGTCCTTACCTCATGCCCTAGTGTGATGTCTCCCACGATCTCAATCATCTCTCACTTGTAGCCTTAATAGGTGACTCTCCTTTATCTTTATCCTCATAGGACTGAAGTGAACTTTGTACCATAATGCTTTGTATGGCTGCAATAATGCTTTGTATCCTTTGTACCTATTTTGGTCGAGTGACATTTACTCTTCTACATGATGATTGTATGTACATTTTGTATGAAGGGTTGAATGACATATATTTCAATTATTTGTATGGATTCATTTCTTAGGAACTAATATTTATCTCTTTATCATGCTACAGATAAATTCTCCGTTATGCCAAGGAAACGATCAAGAATTAAACCAACACAGGAAGAGATAGAAGCTAAGAATGCAAAGAAAGCAGCGGCTATGAGGGAACTTCCTAAGAAGAGGAAATTTGACACAATAAATGAAGACATGCCAATTGAAGAGGAACTGCAACAATCAAAAAGAGATATGGTATTGGCAACACAAAGGGAATGAATGCAAAAACTTCGTTCTATGAGAGATTTGAATACCTTAGTTGGAGACACATCCTCTACCGCAAGTCAACATGTAGGGACACCATCTACCGCATCTCAAGTTGAGAGTACATCATCACTCACATGTGAAGAAGGAGGTATGCCATCGATCCCACCTCAACCTCAAGGTATGTCATCTATTCCATCTTCAATCGAAGGTATGCCATCTGGCCCATCTCATTTAAATATTGATGAAATTCCTAATTTTGAGATGAATTTACCTATCTTAACACCACCTAGAATTTTGCATAGAAAGCCAAAGTATTTGATTGATATTGATGAGAATATTTTGCAGCCAATGGAAGGTAAGATTCCAAAACGCACTTGTAGAAGATATTCTCATAATATTTGGAGATTGTTCTTTGAAAAGTTAAATGAGACTGCAAGATGTCAACTATTCATTGAAATGATGCAAAGTATAAAGTATAGAACATTCTTGGGTTGAGAACATCAAAGGCTTCAAGTGAAAAATCTATTGTCAAGAATCTAATGAGTGCATATGAGAGTGTGGATAACACCTCATGCACAAAAGATAGTAATGCAACACAGCATGTCATTACATTGACTATAGTAAGTAGTCAAACGAGGAAAGACCATCTCATTAGAAAGACGAGTCAAGCATTGAGAATTAATAGGAAAACTTTATCAAGAGCCGTTGGAAGGTGCCAAAGAATTGAGGACACCAATGCCAATGAATTATGGGCGTTCTCGGGGAGACTACCATGAAAAGATAAACTAATTGTTGAAGCATTGAAATCACTAATTGAAGACTTTTGGAAGAATTACACAAGGGTATCTCTGAATCAAGGGATGTGGTAAGAAGGAGAATCAGTAGTCGGAACCATGAGCCACATCCAAAGCATTTTTTGGATATGACTCAAACACAATTTTTTGGTAAATTAAAATTTGTTAAAGATATTTTGAAATGCTAAAACCTTTCTATGTCAAGATAAATCACACACACACTACTTGTTGTAGATTGCATATTAAATTTTCTAACCATTTTGATGTTTATCGGTCTATATGTTTAGATTTGTGTACTAACAATGTTTTGCAAGATTGTGGCATACATGCCCCACCAACGTCTTCAAGAGACTTCATATCAAGAATTTTATGTGAAAGAGAGGAAGGTCAAATATTCTATAGGAAATTATGCTTGGATGGCACATGTCAGCATTGAGGTGACTTGCAACGTATGCCAATATGTGAACATATGGAAAGAACACATGCGGTTGGAAATGAACTAGTAGAGTTCAGTATAAAATAGTGGCATACAACACAAAAGATGGTAAAGAAGCAAAGAGGTGTGAATTGGTTATTGAAAATATTCCAGTGTATCAGTTTATACCTATATTTCGTGACAGTATAGTGTATGAGTATGCAAGACATGCCCATAGAGATCGATGGTTGGACTTGCAATTCAAGTCATGCAAGGACACATTTCTAGTTGATAGCATTGTTTCATTCATCAACTTTACAGATAACTACAGTCTATAGCCACAGTGTGAGTGCAATCACAATATTACAACTCCACATAGGTTTCTATATTTGTGCACATCACATTCATTCATATGAATTTGCTAGTACAAAGGATGACAGAAAGATCATAAGGGAGTATCATTTTTATATTAGTGATGATCGCACGCATACTACAAAGTTCGTGCAAGGTTGCTTTCAGGTGTTCTACAATGATTTGGCTAGAAGGGGCATATCATTCAGTTAGCATATCATATGGTCAAAAAACTATGCATCATAATTCAAGAACTCATAGATTTTCTATTAGCTAAGCAGAAGGCATAATATTATAGGTGTTCAACATATGTAGAACTTTAGTGAGGCTAGGCATGGAAAGGGGGTGCATGATGGTGCAGGAGCATGTATCAAAAGAGCCATAGCATGAGAAGAGTTAAAGTATAAAGACAATACAAAGTTGACAGATGCAAAATCAATCGTCGAGTGGTGTAATGCTTCGATGGGTCCAGGTAATGAAGGTAAGTCTTCAGTTCGTAGATTTTTTTGGTTGATAGATGAAACTAACATTGCACCATATGAGGATTGTTGTACACTGATAGGATTAAGTGAGCTACACTCTTTCAAAAGCTCAATTGCAGGTTCATGGAGTATCCATATGCGGAAGATGGCATACTTTTGTTCTTCATGTACAATTCAAGCTTGGGATGAGTGCGAGTCAAAGGAGTGGGTTGACAAATGGTGATTAACTTATCTTAACCCACTTGACACATATCGACCCTCGACGGCCCTGGAACTAACAGAGATGGAATCATCAATTGACTTTGACCACATATCATATCTAGTTCAACCAGGTAATATATCTAGTTGCATAGTTTTTGAAATTCCTAATGTTATATTACTTTGTAGTGTTTTTGTAATGTTGACTAATTTTATCTAATTTTCTACACACATCAATGTAGGGCATGTTTATGCAGTTATTGCAGATGAAGATAATGAAGAGGGAACAGATTATTATTTGTGTCGTTGTGTTGAGGCCAAAAAGAAATTAGAGGCCCCAGTTATAGATGGAGAAAACATCCAATACCCTACAGGCTCAGTTGTTGTTATTGGAACATGGCTTAGAAGGTACCCACATAAGAGTGTTAATGTTTGGTTGTTTCAAGAGTTTGACATGCATCAGAAGATTCTTCATTACTTGAACCTTGTTGTGGCATCCAATGTTCATTTGATACAATTATGGGGTAGACCTTTGAACAAGACCTTGTGGAAGGTGCATGAGTCTGACCATGAGGCAATACTTGACACAATAAAGAGTAGAGAAGACCTGGATGGTTCATTGGATTAATTTGTAAGTATTCACATTGATTTTGTAAAGTCATGTTACATTAATTTGTAAGTATGCACATTAATTTGTAAGTTTACATAGGTTTGTCTTTTTTTATTTGCTTCTACATTTTTACACATATATAGTGAATATTGTGATGAATATGTTTGTCATTGATTTCAAAGTGCTTGGATGTTAGTAATTGAGTAAGGAATGCATAATTGTGCAGGTCTATTGGTTGTCTATTGTTTGATGATACCATTATGCTTTCAGGATATGTTGTTGTGTTTTGTGATATAAAGACACTTGCTTCTTCATAGAGTATGTGATGTGATGCATAGAGTTGTAGTGCTTCAAGACAAGGCATGAACTTGAATAGTGAAGATCTCACTCAAACAGTGGTATGAACTTGACAAGCAATGGTATGAACTTGATTTGTTTGCTATGGTATACATTTGATGTTTGCATCATCATCATGTTATGCTTCATGGGTTAGATCTAAGTGATGGATGAAGTTGATCCTTATTGGTCTTAATCTTGTTCACTCATGTTTCACTCATGTCATATCAAGATTAAAGACCTAGTTTGGTAAGTTTTGTTTGTGTTATACTATCTGTTTAATTTGTCTTAGATAACCTTCTATGTTCTTCATGTGGTCTTCAGCACTTAGGTTGTATTATGTTTAGGGTTATCTAGTCCTCAACCTCCTAAAAACCCTAGTCTTTACTTTGCTCTAAAATCTAAGTTAATACCTTACACCTGTATCGGCGATATTGTACCAATGATATCCCTAAAGAGTCTAAAGTGCAAAAAGGCAGCAATCTTTGGCGAGCTATTACTCAGAAACCTAGATACTTAGAAATATTTTGTCTAAGGGAACACAATCACGTATAACTCCTCTACAATAACCTCTCTTGGTTTTTGATATCTCTAAGATTTTTGCCCATGGTGAAAGGTTTTCTACTGCCCCAAAAATTGTCAGAAGGAGGTAGTGTAAAGTTGCAAAGGGGTGTAACTTTCATCCTGCTCCTGATGCGACCAAACTGATAGTTCCAATGCATCTGGATGGGTACGTTTAGGCTAGGTATGGTCCTATTTTGCACCCAAATATGCCGAAATAGTTTGAGCTACATTGTACCAATGATATCCCTGAAGAGTCCAAAGTGTAAAAAGGCAGCAATCTTTGATGAGCTATTACTCAGAAACCATGACACTTAGAAACATTATGTCTAAGGAAAAATGATCACATAGAACCCCTCTACAATAACCTCTCTTAGTTTTTGATATTTCTGAGGCATTTACGCGTGGTGAAAGGTTTTCTGCTGCCCTAAAAATCGTCAGAAGGAGGTAGTGTAAAGTTGCAAAGGGGTGTAACTTTTGTCCTAATCCTGATGCGACCAAACTAAGAGTTCCAACACATCCGAATGGGTATTTTTAGGCTAGCAATGGTCCTGTTTTGTACCCAAACATGCAGAAATAGTTCGAGCTACATTGTACCAGCGATATCCCTGAAGAATCGAAAGTACAAAAAGGTAGCAATCTTTGATGAGCTATTACTTAGAAACCATGACACTTAGAAACATTCCATCTGAGGAAACATGACCCCTCTACAATAACCTCTCTTAGTTTTTCATATCTCTGAGGCATTTGCCCGTGGGGAAAGGTTTTCTGCTACCCCAAAAATTGTCAGAAGGAGGTAGTGTAAAGTTGTAAAGGGGTGTAACTTTCGTCCTGCTCCTAATGTGACCAAACTGAGAGTTCTAACGCATCCGGATGGGTACTTTTAGGCTAGCTATGGTCCTGTTTTACACTCAAACATGTCGAAATAGTTCGAGCTACATTGTACCAGTGATATCCCTGAAGAGTCCAAAGTGCAAAAAGGTAGCAATCTTTGATGAGCTATTACTCAGAAACCATGACACTTAGAAATATTATGTCTAAGGAAACATGATCATGTAGAACCCCTCTACAATAACCTCTCTCAGTTTTTGATATCTCTGAGGCGTTTTCTCGTGGTGAAAGGTTTTCTGCTGCCCCAAAAATTGTTATAAGGAGGTAGTGTAAAGTTGCAAAGGGGTGTAACTTTTGTCCTGCTCCTGATGCGACCAAACTAACAGTTCCAATGCATCTAGATGGGTATGCTTAGGCTAGGCATGGTCCTATTTTGTACCCAAACATGTTGAAAGAGTTTGAGTTATATTATACCAGCGATATCCCTGAAGAGTCCAAAGTGCAAAAAGGTAGCAATCTCTGACAAGTTGTTACTCAAAAATTGTGTCACTTAGAAACATTCCATCTAAGGCTACGAGATCACGTAGGGTCCCTCTACAATAACCTCTCTCAGTTTTTTATAGCTCTGAGGCGTTTGCCCATGGTGAAAGTTTTTCTGCTACCTTAAAAATGGTAAGATGCATGCAGTGTAAAGTTGCAAAGGGGTGTAACTTTCGTTCTGCTCCTCGTGTGGCTAAACTGACTGTTCCAATGCATTGGGATGGGTACGTTTAGGCTAGGCATGGTCCTGTTTCACAACCAAACATGCCGAAACAGTCCAAGCTACATTGTATCAGCGATATCCTCACACATTACCTTTGATATAATTGTTATAGTCTTCACATGTCAACATGCATCTTATGGTTGTTAACATACTTTTTCTAGCAGTCAACATAGCCAACCCTCATCTTCTTCTACCTTTAGGTCACTATGTTATTAGGCTTGAACTTAGACTTTGTGATATTTGAAACCCTCTACACTTCATGGCTCTATCATTATGTAATGATCTACTCTATCATTATGTAATGATCTACACTGCACCTATCTTTCTTATCGTATTTCATAGCAATATTGCAAAGAGTTGGGGTAGTGGTATACAACCTTCTGTGAGATCAATACAATGTCGTAACAAGGCTTTTGAGCTTAACAAGTTTTTGGGTAGGGAATTGCTTTATGGAATTGGAATCAAATTGGTAAATGTGATGACATGATACATATTAACATGGTGAGATGCAAAGTATACATTTATAATATTAACCACATTCTCAAAGGGATTGCTGATGACTTATGGAAGCCTATAGCCCCAATGTTATGTTGCATACTCAAATTAGGTAAGACTCAATATACTCTCATAACCTCGCTTTATATTCAAGAGGAATTACATTTAACAACCACAATGGTCATCAGGTGCTCATAAGCATATGATTTTGACTATCTTATTCAAGACAACAAACATATTCTTTGCATCCCAATATGGTATAATAACAAGGAATTAAGAAATATTTTCAATTGAGCAACTCATAAAGAATATGGATCAGCATACCAAGGAGCAACCATAAGAACATCCTTTTGGAACATAGGGAATTGCAAATATCTATGTTACAACAATCAACCTCTTTTCAATATACCAACATGAGATATTTGTAGAGTATTATTTTGGTTATATGATGCACCCAAATTGGGCTAGTAAGACCAAATCATGGTATTATCATGCCTTTTGGTCACTGAAATAAAACAATAAGCACAAAGATATTTCACAAGAGTTCGACAACATAGAATGCAATAATTAAAAAACTACTAAAAAAAGATGCATTGAAATAGCCAAAAAAATATGGTTTCATTTATGTAAAGTGGGATTGCTAGGGAAAACCACAGAAGGTGTTTTTATACATTTATTTCAGTCCCCATATAGTCCTCTACAACAATATTAAAACTTAAGCATATACACTCAAAATACAATCATTTCACAAGCTCTAACAAAAGTCCATGAGTTTAGTGGCCATAAAGGCCAAGCTAAAATGAGTGTAGAGACCATTTAGACTCACAAGGTATGGGGGTGTCCCATGCTAAAATTATCATATAAATATTATTGCAATATCCCCTTGGTCACTTGAAAAATTAGATAGAGTTGTTTGTGAAACTAGGAGACATGATCCTTAGTGTTGTGTAAATGGCACATGATCCAAAGGGTTGTGTAAGATTTATAGGGTGTCTTTCGAGTTGCACAAAATGATTCCTATCACTATGTGAATTATACATGGTGCAAGGAACCATGAACTTTGTGTTGGATCAAGTGGCATTGTTTAGGTGGCACATGATGCAAGGACTTATGCACGAGGTTGTACATTGCTATGTGAGTGACTAAGGCTAACATGCAAGCTTGTGTAATAGCATGTAGATCATGATGTGAACAAAAAAACTTGCTTTCCATTTATCCATTTAACCAATCTTCCTTTCTCTATTTTCTCAAGCATATCTAGTTTTGAGAGACTAAAACTTTCAACCCAAAACTCAAATTTTCGTATCAATTGGGATGGATTCTTTGACAATTAAACTATAAAACCTAGAGGCATACAAAAATGATCTACACTGCACCTATCCATATTACATAATGATCAACAAAAATGATTTGTTTTTACCAAATATCCATATAGGCATACATCAATATATGTCGATATAAGTATAACACATATATAAAATAGACATATAGGCTTACAACAATACCATATAGGCATACAATGTCAACTATATGCAATACAAAATATATGTCCACAAATGCCATATAGGCATACAACAAAGGAATGCAATAAAAATTCATTACCCTCTATCCGGTGAAGAGAATAGATGACGGGCAACCTTTGATCTTCGAGGGGATGGAGACGCATATGAGGGTGGTCTAATATGAACCTAAGGGTTGTTTCTCCTATTTAGTTGTTCATGGATCTGTAGTTGTTACAATAAAAAGTATAGACATTAATATATAGATATTACATTATAAAAAATGAAACATTTAACAAAATAATCACTTACCACTATCTAAAAATATGTCTCCTCATTTGCCTCAGTACCAGGATTAGGTTGTGACGATGTCATGTCCTATAGAAACCATCCAGATAGAAATTAAACTTCAAATCAATAATTTTTTAATTTTTCAAAAATAAACAACTATAACAACGAATGTAATTTGAATTTTACTAATCTGCCTCATACCCCCATCAAAGGCATGGAGTTATGAATCGCAAAGGACACACCATGCTCCATTTCCCTATGAACATCGGGAGGTGTCTCCGCAGCCTGCATCATTTGAAAATAAAACAACATTATTCAATTACAAAAACTATAATAGTGCAATTCATGGCTCCTAACATACACACACATTCACCTAAACATGGAAGTACACACAATAAAGCATAGAAGTCACATGCATATATACAAATTAGATGAAGATTCGTGACTATTGTGTGGTATAAGGGTCAACAAAGGAGGGACCATAGTAGCATCAAAGTTTAGGTTTAAGAAGTCAGAGAGGGAGTGAAGGTGTTAGTTTAGGTTTAGGTTGGTGGTAGGGTGGGGTAGGGTTGTGCTCAAATTTTTGTTTGTTTGGTAGACATGGAGGTAGGACAATGCCTAAACTAAAAATCACATAGACATTAGGTAAGTTTATGGGTTTACGGGAAGGAGGAATATCAAGATTTTGTGGGATAATAGGAGGGAGGAAAGATACTAGATAGGAGAAGAAAAACCTTATTTTAAAAATTTCTTATCATTTTCTTTGTCTTGAGGTTTGTCAAGGGGTGGGTTGGAAGCAAACTAGGTCTGGGATGTTTGGTAGGGGTATATTAGGAAATAGGTAGGGTAGATATGGGTTGGTTAGTAGGTTGGGTGTAGTGTTGGGGAAATTTCTTAGGCCTACTTTTAGAAGTGGATGGGGAAAGGTCCTACACTTTTTCTTTTACTTTATCTTGGAGGGGTGTTAGAAGGGAGATAGAAATCAATGAGGAAGGTGAAGTAGTAATAGGTGGATATATGGTGGGTAAGATAGGGGCATAGCTAGTGGAGTAGGTGAAGTAATAGAAAGATGTTGTGGGGTTGGGGCAGAAATGCGTTTAGAGGCATAAGATAGGTAAAGGTGAAAGAGGGAATTGGTATGAGGTTGAGGTGGACTAGAAGGGGTTGACAAAAAAAATCTAAGGAGAAGTGTCTTAAGGTAACTACTAGTTGGTATGGGCTATGAGAAATGGTGAATACATTACCATCATGGGGAATTTTAGAGTCAACAAAGGAGGGACCTAGATGATTTTGGAGTCAATCATATGCTATATAAGATGTCATAGGCTCATACCCCTTTCTGGTGTCATGTCATGGGGTCTAATTGGTGGTAATTGGATGAGTTTATTAGAGAGAAATTGTTGAAGAATAGTGTGGAGGGGATCAAAAATCTTTGGTAGACATGTATGGAAAATGTGGTAGCATAGACAAGGCAGTGAGTTGTTTGAAAAGATGCCTCAAAGAAATGTGGTCTCATGGTGATGTCCTTGTTTATGCATCTGCTTTTCATGGCATTCCATGAGACCACATTTCTTTGAGGCAATTTTTCAAATAACTATATTGTAATTGAAATTTTGTCATCTATCAACATCTAGTTATTAGTTTTCCAATGTCTAATAATGCTTTGAGTTTGAAAGATATGTAATGAAATGTAACCAATGATATGAATATAAAATACAAAAATCTAGTAAGTACAATTCATTAATTAAACTATTTATTTTATTACCTTCGTGAAGCTTTGAAGTCAACCACCACTGGCAGGTGTTGCCATGAAATCTCTAATAATAACATATTCAACATCCAAAATCATATATTAGAATACCATTCATATAATGATGCTATTCACATATAATATTTATAATTGTTTACTAGTTACATACCCTGACAGTAGATGTCATAGTGTAATATGCAGTTGGAGAACCACTAAAAACTACATCAATGTTATGACCCTAAAATTTCATTAAAATCATCAAACTAAATTAGTTAATCTTGCATTTCAAAAATAAAATTTAATAAATTAAATTCAATGAACTTGCAAACATTTACCTGAGTATCAAGGCCGAATGTCTCACTCAAGAGGGTATCTGTCATCACCATATGCTCAACTGTAGATGTAGCATGTGTACCTATGTCCCAGCTATCCATGGGGTCATAACCACAAGTTGACCCACAAGCCTAACAAGTATGGGGTGGAACCCTACTCCTTGAACTCTCCACCAGCCCATGCTGTGCTGCAGGACTGGCCTTCTCTATGATGCTATGGGTCAAGGCACTAATGGACTGAAGTGTCTTGACCTCAGCACTCTCCTTCACAATGGAAGGGATAGACACATGCTCATGGGCTGGTCTAGCGAGTGCTCATCTCGCTGGCCGCTGTGGGTCTACACATGCCCTTGGTCTATCCTGTGCTGACCCCCCACCTCTACCCTAGAAGTCATGCATATCAAAATAGTTTGGCAATTTGTTTTTTACAAATTCGCAGTAGAGTTTCCTCAAAAAGTATTGTGGGACCTCATTATTGTTGCATGGAGGATGGTCAAAAACATAGATTCAAGAGATTGAACAAGCGTGGATCTATGCAAGGTTGAAGTTGTAGGATCTTTCAACCTTGCAATTATGTCCTCAATTTGTTTTTTATTGTTTTCAATTTGCCCCATTACATTTTCTTGTGTTCTAGGGGCATGTTGAGGAATGAATGGAGGTTTTTGTTGTTGGGGTTGTTCTTCAGCAGGTATTTCATGTTCAGGTGATTTAGTATTTTGTGGATTTTCAAGAGGAGGGGGAGGTGCATTATCAATTCCTGTCAATTAAGGAAATTTACATCAAAAATCAACTTAAACCTACCTATTTAGAAATAAATTCACACAAAAAAAACAAATACAACTCACTCCTTTGGTCTCTCCGACATCGTGGTGGCATTTTGGTGATGAATTGGCAAGAATTTGGTGTCAAAACTAGTCTCCAATAATGTGAGTGTGCTCCTTAAGGTTAGCAGAGCGCGGGTGCAATAAAATGAAATGAAGAAATGAGCCTCAACGCAGGTTTTTTTTAATACTAAAATAAAATGCGCTCACATTATAATGCGAGTACGTTATGGTTTGGTGTTGCTGAGCCTTAGGCTCGGCATCACCAAACCATAATGTGAGCACGTTATAATGTGCTCGTGTTATGTCTTACAAGTTTAAAAAAAATTGGCCACTTTTTGGCCCTCCAACTTTTTGCACCCGCCCTCATAGAGTCGGAGACAACAGAGGGATTACTGCAAGATCAAGCCTTTGTTGATATACTAAGGGCTTCTGGATGGCCCAAACTATTGGAGAGATTCAAGGGGTACCAAGAAGACATTGTGGAAGAATTCCTCTCCAACCCACAAAACAACAAAACACTAGTGCAAGGGGTCACCATTCATATTTCTCCAATGGTGCAGTCACGGTTAGGAGGGTCCTTAAAGAGAACAGTCCAGACCGTGTAGCTAGAGTAAACACAATGGAAAAAACTCAAAGATATGGAACAAATGAAGATTCGGTCATTCAATATATCATAGAATTCAAATACAAATTGGTCGGCAAGATGAGGGCTTACAATTAGGGCTCACAAACCTGATTACAACATATCAGAATATGCACTAGATATAGCTTTGAAGCTCCTTCGCACAAAATCCAACTATTTGTTGAAATTAGGGTGGACAACTGAGAGGGGGGTGAATCAGTTGTCACAAAACTTTTATCCTTTGCTACAACTTAAACTTCTTTACCACTTATTAACAGATGAATGATATAACCATGAAAGCATGAATCAACAACACATGAGCAGAAACAAAATTAACACACATAACACCAGGATTTTTAGGTGGAAACCTGGTTAAGGGAAAAACCATAGTGGGGGTTAACCCACAAGATTTATTCTCTATTAAAAGAATAGAAAAATGGGGAAGGTACTTGCCTTCAGGGCGCATTGCCTAGCGCTCACTGCCTACAAGAATATTTATAAGTTTATCATAGAAAAATTGAACTGGGAAACAACATCTTCTTCACGCCAAGGTTAGTTCCATTGATGCACACAAAACTTCTACTCTGCCCTCAAACACTTATTTGCAATCTCCTCATCCTTTACTACTTTTCCTTTTCTGCTCTACCTTTCTTCCTTTCTTAGGATCTTAAGATTTTTGCACAAGGATGCCTTTCCACAACTCAACCACACATATTTATATGTTTCATCAACCTTGGAATAAACATCAAGGTCGGCACTACAAACATCTGACTTAATGCGAATCACTATACTGTCGGCCAAACATAGCTGGGATCCAAATCTTCCTCAAACAACATGCCACACTTCATAGAACTTTTCTTAGATCATCTGTGACATCCACAAAGCATCTGGTCGGCAAAGACTGGAAAGAACAACAACTTCCAAAGAGAAATCTTCAATCATGAGCTCAAACCTCAATGTGGACCATCAACACAACAGGAACTTGATTCAGAGACCACCACAAGCACAATGAAATCAATAGGAACAACTACACCACCTCAGATCACCAGAAACACTTGCACCTTCATCCGAGAACTCAAGAACACCAACTGTCATGACTGTCACACTAGAAAGATTACTTGCAGACCTCCAAATCATGAACCACTTGAGTTGAGGACACACATCAACATCCCAAACATACCTCTAGATCTGCAGATCATAATATTCCAATGCGGATCAATCCGGACCAGATTTATGTCACTTTGTCACCTCTTAACAACTACAAAACCCGGTTCTACTTAGATGGCCATAACTTTGCCAATTCTCCATGCAGACCTCTCAAATCTTGACTATAGCAACTTTAGACAATCCTCTACAACACCCTTTGGTCCATAGACGTTGATCTTCATCTCACTGGAAATGCGGAGCAAACTACTTCACTGAACTGCACTGTCTTCACTATCTTTTACAGAGAGATATGTAACTCACTTGTTTCTTCTGGAGAGGCTAATTTTCTCAATATCCTCAACATACAAGTCTTCTAGAATGGGATACAGTTGACACCAATGACAACAAGGATATGTTGACATCAATGACAACACCGATTAGGCACATATTTGCAACAATCTCCCCCTTTGTCATTGATGCTAACATATGATGTGAAAAATTGTTTCAACCATCAAGACAAGAACTTCTCCCCCTTTCTCTCACCTGCAACTATTTTCTTTGCTAGTCCCCCTTTCATCAGCAACTACTCACTTCCAAGTTTTTCATATGATTTCTCTCCCCCTTTGACATCAATGGTAAAGGGCACATATTTACAGTCATCTCTCACCCCTTTTGTTTCTTAGACAAACTCAAACTAAACTCAGAACATACTAACTACTCCCCCTGAGTAGCATTCCCTTAACACCAATCCGAACTACAAGATATCACTGTGAGTTCCACTAGACTGATGCACATTAGTGCACCTTAGTTCTGATCAGGAGGGGTAATGACCCCTAGCTTCCCTCTAAGATACTCAAAAGTATCCTTAGGTAGAGGCTTAGTAAAGGTATCCGCAATCTGATCCTTTGAAAAGATAAACTCCAATCTGACTTCATTCTCATTTACCTTCTCTCTCAAAAAGTTAAATTTGATGGATATATGCTTTGTCTTTGAATGCAACACCAGATTCTTTGAAATGTTTATTACACTTGAATTATCACAGAAGATTGTAATAGGTTCTTCAAACACAACTCTGATATCCTTCAACATTTGCTTCATCCACAAAACTTGAGTACAATTATTTGCTACTGCTATGTACTCTGCCTCTATAGTAGACAGAGATATTGCCTCCTGCTTTTTGCTCAACCAAGAAACCAATCTCTTTCCCAAGAAAAATGCACCTCCACTAGTACTCTTCATGTCATCCACATCTCCTACCCAATCAGCATCTGTATATGCATGAAGAGTGAAATCATCACCCTTAGGATACCATAAGCCATATTCAGATGTTCCTTTCAGATATCTAAAAATTCTTTTGACTGCCACAACATGAGATTCTCTAGGATCAGCTTGAAATCTAGCAACAAGGCCAACTACATTCATAATATCAGGTCTAGTATGAGTCAGATAAAGCAGTCCTCCAATCATTGATCTATACCTTTTCTAATATGCCTTAGGGGAATCATCATCTTTACTCAACTTGCATCCAGTTATCATAGGAGTACTCACTGGTTTTGAATCCTCCATTCCAAACTTTTTCAACAACTCTTTCACATACTTAGACTAAGATATGAAGATGCCTTTTTTTGACTAAATGATTTGCAGACATAAGAAGTTCATTTCACCAAGCATGGACATCTCAAATTCACTTTGCATTTGATCAGCAAAATTTTTACACATACTCTCATTTCTGCCAAAGATGATGTCATCAACAAATACCTCAACAATCAAGATGTGTTCATGATCAATTTTGAAATAAATATTACTGTCAGCAATGCCTTTGCTAAAGCCTAACTTTAGCAGATACTTATCTAATCTTGCATACTAGGCTCTTGGGGCTTGTTTAAGTCCATACAATGCTTTCTTCAATCTACAGACCTTATCTTCTTGATCAGACAACTAGAATCCTTCCAATTTCTCAATGTAGACCTCTTCTTCTAATTCTCCATTCAGGAATGTTGACTTGACATCCATCTGGTAAACTTTGAAATCTTTGTAAGCAGCAAAGGCAAGAAATAATCTGACTGCTTCAATTCTTGCCACCGGAGCAAAAGTTTCTTCAAAATCAATTCCCTCTACCTCAAAGTAACCTTTGCACACCAATATTTCTTTATTTCTCACAACTTCACCATCTTCATTCAATTTATTCTGGAAGACCCATTTAGTTCCAATTACATTTTTATTTTCAGGTCTAGGAACAAGATCCCAAGTACGATTCTTTTCAATTTGCATTAATTCTTCTTCCATTGCTTTTACCCAACTTTCATCATTACAAGCTTCATTCACTGATTTTGGTTCAATCTTTGAAATCAGACAATACTCCTCTTGTTCTTTAGTAATTCTTCTTCTAGTTTGAACACCTTTATTTTTATCTCCTATGATCTGATTTTCAAAATGATTCAATCTTACATACCTGGGAGTTTTGGGATTTTCTTCAACTTCTGATTCTTGAACTTGTTCCTCAATATTTGCATTAACTTCTTGAGTCACTGGATTCTCTGGAGTAAACTAAACTTGCTTTCCTTCATTTGGACTTTCATTTTGATCATCTGATTCATATCCACAAAACCTTGAAGGTCTCTCCTTGGTTTCATCAACCTTGACATTGTTAGAAATGAAAGCAAAACTACTTCAATGGAAATCTGATTCAATATAAATTTCTGCTATCTTTAACTGTGTTATTAATGGAGATTGTAACACAGAAACAAAACTATGCTTCACAGAAATGCAAAATTAGAAATATGAACACATAACATAATGTTTAATGTGGAGAAAACCCTTTTGGGTAAAAAACTCCACACAAGAAAGAGGCCCAATGTTTGTATTAATCCGAAAATGATTTACAATACAACACTTCAACTCTCTCCACTAGTCTTCAATTTTACAACATTCTGGCAGCACCCGAGTACCTAAAATCTATATTACAGCAACTAATACATGGAAAATACTTATAGAAACATTTTCTAACTCATCCTAGGCATTCACCTTCTCTTTCCTAAGATTCTCCAACCTGTAAACATTAATTACCATCTTACAAGCATCTTACACTTGTCCAAAAATAGCCATGCAAAGGTTAGGGGCCCAAGACTAAATCTGGCCTCTTACAGCATCTTATGACACATCATAACCATCATAGATACCACAAAATAATATCTTTCCAAGATAGAAACCTTGGGCTAAATATAGCAAATATACAACTAACATATCTATCATATGCGTCATAGAATCTCAGAATCTTATGACAACTTGCAGCTGTCATAGATTCACTTACCAAACATTATGACAGTTGTCATACATGCCAAAAATAGTATATTCCTCAAGGGAGAACACCTAACCTCATTTACTTTGATTTTTTACATTTGCCAACCGTAAATGTCACTTCGTAATTATTGCCGATAACTCTGAAATTACAATTGTCAATGAGACTACCTCATTCCCTTATGGGTAATTGCAAATAACAAATAATAAATGGAATAAAATACAATATTGGAATTTACAAGGTTAATGGCACCTTATTCCAATATTCTCCCACTTGACATTATACATTGTAAATCAACCCATAGGAAAACAAATGAAAAATAATCAGGCACTAGAAACAAGGCCCATGGCCTCTCTACACCATACAAACTTCTCTGTGCTCATAGGCTTGGTCAATGAATCTGCAACATTCTCCTGAGTGTCTATCTTCTTCATCTCAATCTCTCCATTTTCAACCAAATCTAAAACAAAGTGATACTGAACATGAACATGCTTCGTCTGAGCATGATACAGGGGATTCTTGGCCAAACAGATAGCACTCTGGCTATCACAACCAATCTAAATGATCCTGCAATCAAAACCAATACCTGTACACAGTCTCCTCAACCAAACTACCTCCTTAGAGACAAAAGTATCATCCATATACTCTGCTTCTGTGGTGGACAAAGCAACTATGGGCTGCCTCTTACTCATCCAACTCACTACACCTCCAAATAGAGTAAACACATAGCCACTAGTGGACCTTCGACTATCCAAGTCACCTGCCCAATCTGCATCAACAAAACCCTGTATGTCCAAAGATTTATCAGCACTATCAGTACTAGAATAAACCAAACAATTATCAGGAGTACCTGCAAGATATTTAAACACCCTCTTCACATAGTTCCAATGTTGTCTACCAGGGTTAGACATAAATCTGCTCAAAACTCCCACTGCTTGGGCAATATCTAGTCTAGTGCAAACCATTGCATACATCAAACTCCCTACAACACTAGCATATGGAACATTAGACATATCCTCAAAATCATCCTCAATCTTTGGACACATATCTAATGAAATCTTTGTACCAATGGGTAAAGAAAGTCTAACTAGGTTACAATCCTACAAACTAAACCTCTGCACAATAGTATTCACATACTTACTTTGTGACAACCAAAGCTTTCTGTTAACTCTGTCCCTCCTGATCTCCATTCCTAGAATATACCTTGCAGTACCAAGATCCTTCATCTCAAATGCCCCTGAAAGTTGGGCTTTAAGCTCACTGACCATACCCTTAGTATTGCTGAAAAATGACATGTCATCAATATACAAAGCAATAACCAGTATAGAATCATCAACACAATGAATGTAAACATAATGATCCTCCTCACTTCTAACAAAACCCAATTTCAAAACAAATGAGTCAAACTTTTGATACCACATTCTGGGGGATTGTTTCAGACCATAAAGAGACCTCTTTAACCTACAAACCCAATGTTCTTTTCCTTTTACCTCAAAACTTGTAGGTTGTTGCATATAAATTTCTTCTTCAAGATCTTCATGCAAGAACGCAGTCTTAACATCCATTTGCTTAATCTCCCAATCATAAGCTGCAGCAATGGATAAGAGAAATCTAATAGAAGTCAATTTAGTAACAGGAGAGAATATCTCACCAAAATCAACTCCCTCTCTCTGGGAGTATCCCTTGGCTACCAATCTAGCCTTGTACTTCTCCAATGACCCGTCTGCTCTAAACTTATTCTTGAAGACCCACTTACATCCTATGGCCTTTCTTCCTTTGGGCAAATGAACAAGATCCTAGGTGTTACAAGAGTCTAAAGCCATCATCTCCTCCTTCATGGATAGCTGCCAAGACTCACTATCATCTACAAAAATAGCTTCCCTGTAGGATCTAGGTTCATCATTAGTACTCAATAAAGTATATACACAATGGAAATCTGGTGGGCTATGCCTGTCAACTGGATTATGTTGTCTTGTGGATCTCCTCAAGGATAGAGTAAGAGACTCTACTCGTTCTTTTGCATGATCATCTGTACCAAATTCTTCTGTAACTACAAACTCATCTTCATCAAAACTACTTGAATCTTCTTCTTCTTCTTCATCCCCCAATCCATCATTCTGTTATTCTTGAGGTGCATCTTGCTGCTCTAACTCAAAGTGCACTCTCTTTACCTTTTCATCCTTTTCTTTTGGCTACTCAGGTTCAAAAATGGCTCTAAGTTCCCTGAAAATTACATCTCTAGAAAAGATAATCTTGTGGGTTAGTGGATTACAAAGCTTATAACCTTTTACATTATCACCATATCCAATGAATGTACACTTTTCAGCCTTTGGATCCAACTTAGATCACTTTTCCTTAGGCACATGAACAAAAGCCTCACAACCAAAAACCCTTAAATGTGAAACAGAAGGTTTCTTACCTGTCCACACTTCATAAGTGTCGAATCAAGAACCTTACAAGGAGATCTATTTATCAAGTAGCAAGCAGTAC
Organism: Cunninghamia lanceolata; assembly: GCA_027924645.1. NCBI lineage: Eukaryota > Viridiplantae > Streptophyta > Pinopsida > Cupressales > Cupressaceae > Cunninghamia > Cunninghamia lanceolata. The sequence continues at coordinate 415,963 of BSBN01001031.1, read as the reverse complement.
ACATAGCCTCTGCCCAAAAGCATAAATCCAACTGTCCATCACTAAGCATACTTCTGGCCTTTTCCATAATTGTTCGGTTCATCCTTTCTGCAACACCATTCTATTGTGGTGTATACAGAGTTGTCTTTTGTCTGATTATACCTGCATGCTTGCAAAACTCATCAAATTCCTTAGAGCAATATTCCCCTCCATTGTTAGGTCTTAATATTTTTATCTTTAAACCTAATTGGTTCTCTACTAAGACTTTGAATTCCTTAAACTTAGTGAAAACTTCATATTTGTGTTTCATAAAATAAATCCATGTAAATCTAGATACATCATCAATGAAGGTTACAAAATAACGAGATTTTCTGATAGATTCATTATCCACGGGTCTAAACACATCCGTATGAATAATTTCTAACTTCTCTTTTGCTCTATTGCTTCCTAAAGGAAATGATTTTCTATTTTGTTTACCAAAACACACAATGCTCACAAAAATCAAAGTGCTCATTAGAATAGGAGAAATCATCCAACAAATTTTTATTCTTAATAGTTTTCAGCACATTATTGCTTGTGTGGCCCAATCTATGGTGCCACAACATACATGTATTTTCAGTATTAGCCTTAGATACATAAGAGGCATTATAAACTGTAGTGGCTTCAAGCTTGAACATGCTTCTAAATCTCTTCCCCTTTGCTACTGTTAGGTCTCAAAAATGTAGGTCGTTAACCCTAAGAGGGTGCCAGGCTCTCTTGACATTTTTGGCTAACTAACACGGGGTAGATATGGCTAAACCCCCTTCACTTCAGGCTCTGCCAGACCTAGGCGGGTAAACCTCTAATTAATAAAGCAGATAAAGAGATGATCACTACTTTAATCAGAATTAATCTAACTATTGATAATGGCACAAATTATAAAACAAATAAAAAGGCAGCAAGTTAATTCTAAATGATCTAAATTGTAATGCTAAAACAATAATGTGATCTAATTAAGTAAATCTAAAATGAATTTGTATAAGTGATAATGAAAATACTAGACCAATGCCTTATTGAATATAGAGTCAGTATGATCATGAAATAAATGACTGCTTGCTTGGTAAAAACTCGAACTATCTAGCATGAAGGAATAGGTATGTAACTTGTACAACCCTGCAAGGAAATAGTTAGTATTCCATACTTACATATATCCAATTGACAAAATATTACCTGCATTCATCTAAAAGGATTTAATCCTTGCTTGAAGGAACCTATTAGAATAATACTGCAATTGTAACAAATTAATCAAAAACTGGAGACATAATACAAACCCTAACTATATGACTCTTCTTACATATCCATGACAATGTCTTCATAGTTACTATGATAGATTTAAAGGATTTAATTTTGAAAGCAGAAACCAGTTAATCTTATCACACTATAATAGCAAATGTGTATAGACAAATTAAAGATATACTTGATAACTCAAATTTAATAACAGAGAAAACCTTGAAAGGAGAAAATCATATAGTCGAATAAATTTAATGGATAGTTGATACCAAAATTCACAGTTACTGCTTCATGTTCACAGACTTGACTTCATCAGAGAATGCTTGCACATGGTCTACTAGAAATAAAATATATTAAAAGTGAACTAGCATTGCTATTCAAATCTAATCTATAGTATCTCCTCTTCTATTCCGTGATCTCTCCCTATAATCTATCCTATTCTATATATTATCTTCTGTCTATTCCTATTCTCCTCCTTTTTTTCTGGTCCTGGTCGTCTCTTATAAAGAGTGGCATACAAGCTTCAAACCAGTTACAATGGTTGTGATGGTTGATAACCGAACAACAATATTTGTTCTAATAAAACAAATTTATGAAAATTAACACTCGTCTTTAATCATCAAATGGATAACCATTTCAGGATCAAACAAAACTCTTTAACTGTAATTTTGCTTAATCTCCTTCGAGGGTTTCCTTATTATTCCTAAAAAGACTAGATAAAACACAAATCAATTTATGATCAAATAATCAAAATAAATTTATTTAAACATATGTATTTACTTAAGTAATTACTTCCCTTATCAATATTTTATTTAGCTCCTCAAGATCCTTTCGTGGGTGTTTATGTAACTTGATCCCAGCCATGTATATCCTGCAAAAAAACAATATTTCAACTATCAGAAAAATATCTTAACCATTCAGATTTTAATGTCATTTTAGGGTTTCAGTATTTTGTATCGGTGTAAGGTGCATTTTGTTTTACCGAAGGTGTAATGCAAATGTATATCACAAATGTATCTTTAAGAATGTATGTGAGTGTTGGATACAAGAGGTGACTATTAGAAATGGTAAAGAGAACCAGTGATAACAAGTCATGTCTTGTATATACAATAGTTTGGCATATCAAAGATATACATTGTTGTTATACAAGCCAAATGTGCAAGCGGTGGGACCCACTACTTGTATCCAACCTTCATAAATAATGCCCGATACATACAAATTCAATTGTATCTTCCTTTCGGACTTCTTATTTTATAAATCGCATTATGTAGCCCCTTTCGATTCTGACTTGTATATGCATCCTCCGATATACTTTAAGTCCTGATGCATTGGTTTAACTAAACTTTAATCTTTCTCGGATTCCGTGTTGTATGAAGCCTTGTATATTTTGCTTTGCATGTCCCGAAACATACATACAAGGCGGAAACATACAACAATTACATCTCATTGCATAACTTTTCAGTTCCGCAACCTACATAAAGTGTAATGTATATTCTGATATTCAATGAGTCAGGATGCATCCTATATATCAGATTTTAATTTCTCCTGAGTTCCGGCTTGTATGTACCGTAATGTATGTATCTGAAACATACATACAAGGCCTGAAACATACAAGGATAAAACCAATTTTAATACCACTTTCGGTTCTGCCATTTGTATAAGTGCAATGCATATCGCAATGTATGTATACTAGAATGTATGTCTCTGAAAGCATACATATACAAAGCGCGATACATACAACAACTTAACTTCATTTCATACTTTTTTGAATCCACGGTATGTATATTAGCCTTGTATAACCTGAAACATACAATATGTGAAATATACAATGATTTTACCATATTTCATAATCTTTCAATTCTGCGGTATGTATACCGCAACATACATACAAAGCATAGACATACAAAGACTTAACGTTAATTCATAATTGCTTCGGTTCCGGTCAATGCATATCACCTTGTATGTACCGTAATGTATGTTGCGTTCTGCCAGACATACAAACATAACATACAAGCAACGAATCCGACAGAAAATACATTTCAACTTTTAACCTCGTCGGGTCCACCTGGTATGTAATAATAAAATGTTAGAACAATCCATCAACCCAATGACTCCTTTATGCAACCATACCGTGACCTGATATACAAGGGAATTTGCATATGCATCATACAATGACACAACATACAAACCACTTTGTCTATGAGAGACTTTGTATATACAAACGACTTTGTATATATAAACATACAAACCCATACCACAATGCATTTTACTAAAAACACACATAACTTGCAAAATACAAGGAATTTTAAGATGGTTCAAAAAGCAAGCCCTATTCATTTTCGACAAGGAATTCACCCATATTTAGCTCTGGTACTTAATGCCATTTTTCCTTTATTTTCAACAAGGTTTGTAACTTTTCACTTCCTTGTTTAAATGTACACTTCAACCATGTTATATTAAGTCTTTAGGAATCAGTATAGATCAAATCCAAATATTTCTATCAATTCAATTGTTAATTTCTACTTGAAAACAACTGTGGATCTTTCCATATATGCTCACATACTGAAATCTTTGGATGATTGAAACTTAATATTTACTAAAAAGTAGCTTGGGAATTTCAGTCCCAACAGCTACCACCAAGTTCCCTCTCACTAATCTTTCCTTTCCCGACAATCGGATATGTAGAGTTGTCACCAAGGTAGATATTACCTCCATCATATTCTTCATATGTGGAGAACAATTCTTTATGCGAGGTCATATGAAACGAGCACCCTGAGTCAATCAACCAGTGATCATTAGAAACAAGATTACATGCAGAAAGTAAAACTTCTTCACTTGCATTCGAGGACTTATCTTAAGCACTCTCCCACTGTTTCTTGGGGTTTTTGCACTCCTTCTCCACATGTCCCCTTTTACCACAGTTCCAACACTTAACTCTATTTTTTTTACTAGGAGTCGTAGACCGGCCCTTGGACTTGTCCTTAGCCCCTTTCTGATCTCCTTTAGGTCCTCTTTCCTTAGACCTTCCCCTGACATTGAGAGCATCCCCTGAACTATCTGAACTTTTCTTCCTCAATTCATGTGACAGTAGCACTAAAACAAGAGCATCCAACTTCAGATTTGCAAGGTTAGCAGTGATAGCAAGGATAACATTCTCCTAAGACTCAGGTAAAGAACAAAGAAGTAAGATACATTTATCTTCCTCACTAACCTCAACATCTACTAAATCAAGCTGACTCACTAACAAATTAAAAGAATTTAAATGCTTTGCAACTGATTCACCTTCTCGCATTTTCATGGAAATCGATTTCCTTTTTAAATAAAGTTTATTTACCATACTCTTGGCCTGATAGATCTCACCCAACCGTTTCCACAACTTGTATGTAGTCTCTTCCTTTGCGACATTCAACAGGACAGAGTCTGAAAGACACAACCGGATGGTTCCCCGTGCCTTCTTATCCAATCTATCCCACTCATCTTGAGAGCCATCATCAGTTTCTTCTTTTTTTGGATAGCCAACCATTGGTTTCTTTCTTCCAACAAACCTTCCATTTTCAGTTTCCACAACTCATACCTTGTTCTGTTGAACTTCTCAATGTCTAATCGAGAGGTTGATGCAATGGTGGATGCAGCCATAATAACAACACAAGATCTGCAAAACAAATGCAACTAAATATCCCACTACAGCTACAACTTCCACACTACCACCCAAGAGTCAAAGTTGGCCATGCTCTAATACCAAATGTTAAAAATGAAAGCAACACTACTTTAATGGAAATCTGATTCAATATAAATTTCTACAATCTTTAATTGTGTGTTATTAATAGAGATTGTAACACAGAAACAAAACTATGCTTCACAGAAATGTAAAATCAAAAATATGAACACATAACATAATGTTTAATGTGGAAAAAACCATTTCAGGTAAAAAACTCCACACAGGCAAGAGGCCCAATGTTTGTATTAATCTGAAAATAATTACAATACAACAACACTTCAACTCTCTCCACCAGTCTTCAATCTGACAGCATTCTAGCAGCACCCGAGTACCTAAAATCTATATTGCAGCAACTAATACATGGAAAATACTTATAGAAACATTTTCTAACTCATCTTAGGCATTTACCTTCTCTCTCCTAAGATTCTCCAACCTGTAAACATTAATTGCCATCTTACAAGCATCTTACACTTGTCCAAAAATAGCCAAGCAAAGGATGGGAGCCCAAGACTAAAACTGGCCTCTTATAGCATCTTATAATGCATCATAACTGTAATAAATACCACAAAAGAGTATCTTTCCAAGATAGAAACCTTGTGCTAAATATAGCAAATATACAACTAACATATCTGTCATATGCGTCATAGAATCTCAGAATCTTATGACAACTTGCAGCTGTCATAGATTCACTTACCAAACATTATGACAGTTGTCATACATGCCAAAAATAGTTTATTCCTCAAGGGAGCACACCTACCCTCATTTACTTTGAGCTTTTACATTTGTCAACCATAAATTCACTTCGTAACTGTTGCCGGTAACTTTGAAATTACAACTGTCAATGAGACTACCTCATTCCCTTATGGGTAATTACAAATAACAAATAATAAATGGAATAAAATATAATATTGTAATTTACAAGGTTAATGGCACCTTATTCCAACAAACATTAGCACTTTCAACCATCATTTTCAATCTCTTGTTAAATCACCGGTATGCCTTGCTTTGATTAGAATAACCCAAAAATATTCCTTCATCACATCTTACATCAAAATTGCCTAGATCTTCATCTCTTTTGATATAGCATTTACTACCAAAAACTCTAAAATATTTCTTAGAAGGAGCATTACCAAACCATAGTTCATAAGGTGTTTTACCAGAATTACCTTTGATCTACACCCGGTTAAGAGTGTAGACATCAATACTCATAGCCTCTCTCCAATAGACATGTGGAACATTTCCTTCCATCATCATGGTTCTAGCAGCCTCTTGAATAGTTCAGTTCTTCCTTTCCATAACTCCATTCTACTGAGGAGTCCTAGGAGCAGATAACTATCTTCTTATTCCATACTTTTCACAAAATGCATTAAACTCACCAGAGGTAAACTCTCCACCTCTGTCAAATCTCAAACACTTTATCTTCACACAAATCTCATTCTCCACCCTGGCCTTAAACACTTTGAATTTGTCAAGAGCCTTTGATTTCTCTCTCAAGAAAGTGACCCACATCATCCTGGAGTGATCATTAATCAGCAACATAAAGTATCTGTCTCCTTGCAAACTCCTAACCCTAGTAGGACCACACTAATCAGTGTGCACAAGTTCCAACAATCCACTTGAAGATTGTTCTTTACTCTTGAATTTAGTTCTGCTCTGTTTGCCCAACTGACATTCCTTACACATGCTATTAGTAGGTTTTACAAGCTTTGGAAGATCTCTCACAGCCTGAGTAGCACTTATCTTGACAATGTTGTCAAAGTTTACATGACACATTCTCCTATGCCATAGCCAACTCTGATCAATCTAAGTAATCAAACAACTTTTACCAATACCACTTAAATGAAAGATGTTTTCCATCCTTGAATCGGAGATCATATCCCTTGTCAATCAACTGTCCAACACTGAGAAGATTATGCTTCAACCTTTCTACATAAAAAAACATCATTAGTGTTATTCTTACCATCAAGAGAGATGGATCCTCTACCACAGATTCTACCAGCTGAATTGTCTCCAACCTTCACAATTCCACCTTCATACCTTTCCATACTTACAAACTTACTCTTATCACTTGTCATATGATGAGAGCATCCATTATCAATTACCCATTCATCCTTTTCTTCAACCTGAGTAGCCAAGGCTCTTTCCACATTCACACAACTAGCAGATTCAATAGGCACCAGATCTTCTTCTTTGATGGCAATGAACACCCATTCATTTCCTGAGGTACTTCCCTTATCAGATTCATCATCAATGGCTCCTTCTTCAGCGGCTTCTTGGACATAGTAGCATTTCTCGTGAACCCTAGGTCTATTAGGGTTTGGATTTGAAACCCTCTCTGAACATCTTGAAGCAAAATGACCAATCTTATTGCAAGCAAAACATTTGAAGGGAAATTTTCCTTCATACTTACCGGATCCTCTTCATAATCTTTTGGCAAACAGGGCTTCAATTTCTTCAAACTTTGATTCATCTTCTTCAAGTTCCTTCCTTGCCTTCTCAAATCTGGTTAGTCTTTTTGAAGAGCTTTCACCTGGATCAAACCTTTGCTTTCCATAAACACTGGCCTTAAATGTAGATTCAAATTTAGGAAGAGAATCACCAAACTCACTCATTTCAAATGCTGATAGCTTACCAACCAACTAATCTCTTGTAACAATTGTCATAGTCTTGATCTCCTCAATAGTAGCAACTCTATGCTTGTATGAAGCAGGTAAGGATCTAAGCACTTTGCCAACAATCTCTAATTCTTCCAGTGTTCCACCAGCACACCTGATACTGCACACAAGTTCATTCACCTTCTTCCTGTAGGAAGTGATGTTTTCATCTTCACTCATCCTCAAATTTTTGTATCTACCCTTCAAGCTCTGCAACTTAGCACATTTGACATATTCATCACCTTCATATAGAGTTTCCAACTTCTTCCAAATTTCATGAGCAGCTTTCAATTCCACGACATTTGTCATTTCTGTATCAATCAGGGCACTCAGCAAAGCTTCTTTAGCTTGAATGTTGTTTTTAGCATCTTTGAGTTCATCTGGAGTTGAAGGACCTTTCTCCGGAGGCGTATACTCATCTTCTGTTATCAGCAAATAAGCATCACCCATGCATTGCAAATGGCACTCCATGCAGCTCTTCTAATGAGAGTAATTTGTTCCATCAAATCTTGGACTATCCTTGTTGTAAGTCGACATCCTAGATCTCCTCAAGCGGTCAAACTTCTATTAGAGGAACCGGCTCTGATACCAATTGTTGAAATTAGGGTAGACAACTGAGAGGGGGGGTGAATCAATTATCACAAAACTTTTATCCTATGTTGCAACTTGTTGGGTGAATATTTTGTTGTTTAGCTAACTAACGGAAAAATGGTTATATCAACCGCAGTGTGATGAGATAAATCTCTCCTCTCAGCAAGGGGAGGTTCCCTTTTAACTATTACAAACTTATTTACACTAAATACTAGCTTTGAGGGTGTGTTACATTCATCCTTTTCTCTTCTTTCAGAAAAGATGTTTACAATGTTTCATAGTAATATTCAATAATGCTTCTACACTTAAACAATAATCAACAATATTCTTGTAAGTTGAAGCACAAAGTCTTTCTACTTACTTCACAAAAAGATTCACGAACCAAGTGAATAATCTCAAGTACAAAGTCTTCAAATTATCCCCAGAAAGATTTTAAAAGTAACCATATCACCAGTTGGAGCACAAAGTCTGTCAACTAACAACACCACTGATTCACACGAATGTGATTGAAAATCATAGCACAAAGTCTACAAGTTCTCAACATGATTCATATACAAAGTGAACAACTACAAGCTCAAAGTCTTTATAATCCTTCACCAAGAAACACTTTCAACACACATAGATTCAAGAAAATAATATAACACAAAGTTTATATAACTTATCTTGAACATCCTCCAATCGTAATAACCAAACACCACTTTCTCCAATCAATCAACAAGAGAAATCAGCAAAAATGCCATATGTACATCCTCACTCACACAAATTCGATTCAACACAAAGTTTGATATCAAAACTCACCTTCTTTATTGATTGGAATTGATCATACAATTTGAACACAAAGTCTCAAAGCTGAGTTACAATTTGGGCAGTACTTTGTTGCATAAGATTAAAGATGATGTTTACAATAGAGGCCCTCTTTATTTATAGGGAGAGGCCTAGAGCAAAAATAGGAAAAATTTAACTTCTTTGACTTATTCAACAAAAGAGTCCTATTTGACTTAGGACTTCCTTTGTCTCACATGTAATTACATTTTTGAAAATTACACGTGGATATGTCTACAACAAAATTCAAATTACATGTTATATACAAGAAAAATAAACTAAGGCACTACTTCCTCCATCACTTCTTCTTTAGAAAATTCTGGTACATAGCCTTTACTATCCCCATCTCACAAATGTTTGGTCCAAGTGTATTGTCTGAAACAACATGAGTTTCGACGATTGTATCTTTCACCATCTTTATCGCCTTCTTCAGTGATAGGTCAATCATTTGGAAGATGAGCACCTTTAGATGACGTGATGACCTCGACAGTTCGTAGAAGAAACTGCAACAAAAAGTCATGATCTTGTAGTTAGGGGAAAAATGGCAATTTGGGAAACTGCATGTCGATGATCATGATCACGAGGATGAGCTTGAAAGGCTAAAGCATGCACAAGTCAAAAAATTAGGTGAAAGCAGGCTAAAGGCATCATTTGCAGGAATTTCCCAGTGTTAGGAAATTTTGAGAGAGACATGCACGGGCGGTCAAAATGGCCGCTCCTGCATGTGGGGAGGTAAATTTTGCAAACATGTTCGGGCGGCAAAAAGGTCCGCTTTTGCATGAGAATGGAAAAATCTGCAGTGTAAGAGCGGTGAAAAGAACTGACTCTGCATGTGTATTGAGATTTTCATGTAAGGTGGTGTTCGAGCAGTGAATTTCACTAACGCCGCACAAGATAGAAATTCCAAGTGTTGTGTAAGGGTGGCGGATTTTGCCGCCCATACACCTTCATCAAAAAGTTTAGGAAATACACCAATGGTGAATATCGCCGACTATACACAAGGTAGGGTTACAAGGTTTTGGCGTAGGAGCGGCGAATATCGCCGACCATACACCTTACCTTTTGGTAAGTGTTTAAATGGTTTTGAGGTTTGGTCAATAAAATCACCGACGCCCATACACCATGGTATAACTTAGGGCACATAGAGCTTTTAACCATTTTGAAAACATGTTTGACGTGAAAGACGAAACAAAATTGAAACACTCAAAGATGACCACGAATAGGAAAACAATCAATCAAAGACTCGAAAATCAAAACAAAATAAAAAGCCATACAAACAATCATATTAATAGAAATCCTTAGGAAAGAAAAGAAAATGATTAATAGACTCACCTATTCAAACAGTTGAAAACCTAAATTCAATGGCAGAAAGTTTGATTGAATCTTAACTCGGCACGGTCGAATCGGTGCAAGGGAAGTCTAGCGGACAGCTTAAGAAGAAGAGAAAATGAAATGAAATAACAAAAATAATGGCCAAAGATATATTTAAAACTCACAAACAAACGTTTCATGAGTGGCACGAGTGGCCATTAATGGCACTCCAAGTTAGAGATCCCGAGAATCTTTGCTCGAGCGGCAAAATTGGCTGACCCCGCACATGTGTCAACAAACATGAAAAGGTGGTGAAATTCGCCGACAGTGCATATACAACTTGGAGAAATTTGTAATGGCGGCAAAAAGTGTCACCTTTACATATGCAAAGAGAAACATATGTAAGAGCGGCAAAAAACGTCATCATTACATATGCAACAAACAAAACTTAAAGACATGTAAGAGTGGAAAAAAATGCCGCCATTACATATCAAAACTCAAAAATTTACTAACTCTTGAAAATGGCTAAAAATTGACATTTTAATCAATTTACGACTTAAACGATCTTCATGAATATCAAGAAATTGATTCAAGGAGATGTCGGAAACTAGTTTAGAATTTCAAATGACTTCGCACGGGATCAAGATAATCTCATCTCAATTTGCGAATTTAGAGTGTAGATCATGAAACGGACAAGTTTCGTGGGGGTTGACTACAAAAACGAGCGTAGCTGATTTTGAGAACAACACAACTTAAACTTCTTTACCACTTATTAACAGATGAATGATATAACCATGAAAGCATGAATCAACAACACATGAGCAGAAACAAAATTAACACACATAACACCAGGATTTTTATGTGGAACCCGGTTAAGGGAAAAACCACGGTGGAGGTTAACCCACAAGATTTATCCTTTGTTAAAAGAATAGAAAAATGGGGAAGGCACTTGCCTTCAAGGTGCACTACCCAGAGATCATTGCTCAAAGAGGCTCACTGCCTAAAAGAATATTTATAAGTTTATCACAGAAAAATTGAACTGGGAAATAGCATCTTCTTCATGCCAAGGTCAGTTCCATTAATGCATACAACACTTCTGCTCTGCCCCCAAACACTTATTCACTATCTCCTCATCCTTTACTACTTTTCCTTTTATGCTCTTCCTCTTCTCTACTCTGCCTTTCTTCCTTTCTTAGGATCTTAACATTTTCACACAAGGTTGTCTTTCCACAACTCAACCACACATTTATATGCATCATCAACCTTGGAATAAACATCAAGGTCGGCACTACAAACATCTAACTTAATGTGAATCACTATATTGTCAGCCAAACATAGCTGGGATCCAAATCTTCCTCAAACAACACGCCACACTTCATAGAACTCTTCTTAGATCATCTATGACATCCACAAAGCATTCGGTTGGCCAAGACTAGAAAGAACAGCAACATCCAAAGAGAAATATTCAATCACGAGTTCAAACCTCAATGTGGACCATCAACACAACAGGAACTCAATTCAGAGACCACCACAAGCACAATGAAATCAACAGGAACAACTGCACCACCTCAGATCACCAAAAACACTTGCACCTTCATCCAGGAACTCAAGAATACCAACTGTCATGACTGTCACAATAGAAATATTGCTTGGGAACCTCCAAACCATGAACCACTTGAGTTGAGGACACACATCAACATCCCAAACATACCTCTAGATCCGCAGATCATAATATTCCAATACGAATCAATCCAGACAAGATTTCTGTCACTCTGTCTGAACAACTACAAAACCCAGTTCTACTCAGATGGCCATAACTTTGCCAATTCTCCCTCTAGACCTCTCAAATCTTGACTGGAGCAACTTCAGACAATCCTCTACAACACTCTTTGGTCTGCAGACTCTGATCTTCATCTCACTGGAAATGCAAAGCAAACTACTTCACTGAACTGTACTATCTTCACTATCTCTTATAGAGAGATATGTAACTCACTTGTTTCTTCCAGAGAGGCTAATTTTCTCAATATCCTCAACATACAAGTCTTCTAGAATGGGATACACTTGACACCAATGACAACAAGGATATGTTGACATCAATGACAACACTAATTAGGCACATATTTGCAATCCTATCAACTTGTAAATCAAACTTCACTACTTTCCTAGGCATCTATTACATCAATTTATATCATGTCTGGAACAAAAGATCCCTCTACGTCAGCCAAGGAAGGTCACAAACTCCAATGAAGAGATATAACATGTGTACACGGATGGGTCAGACCTAAATGAATAGAGTTCCTCCGCAAATGAATGGAATGATGTGCGGATCTCAGGGAAGGTCAGCCACGAACCCAAAGTACATGGAATGATGTGTCATTGAGCTTAGGAGCTTGTGAAATGCTCTGCAGATCTTCTCCTTTAGCTATTTGCCTGAGACTGTCAGGATGCTCTATTCTGAGAAAACAGTCGATCTTTTGATAGAGATATCTTTTCGGTACTTGATCCAAATACTCTAAAAATTGGATATTGATGCAGAGGTAAACGCAACGGGAGCTTACAAATGGGAAGGAGTCATTAATACAACCAGCATGTTATAATACCCATCGGCTTATCATCATCATCATATTTCTTGCTAACACAGACAGCATCATCATATTTTGGACGAGCATGAAATATCCTCCTACTGACTACTGTTCACTTCCTCCGCCTTTCGCCTTTCGCCTGTCAGCAGCATCATCATGTTCGACAAGCGCAAACATCCTCCTGATGTTCACTGTTCATCTTACCGCCAAACTCTATCTTCATCATCATGATGTTCAGCATCACCTTCATCGGCAGGATATAAAATATCCGGTTGCTCCGATATATCCTGATGACGACAACTTCAAGCACCTTTCCTTTGATGCTTACGTCACCCCGATATCCGACTACACAAACAACAGCATCATGATATGACTTATCCGGTCATATTGAAACATCCTGATGATGTTAACCAAACTTTATGCCGATGACTTACGCCGATGCCAAAACACTTAGCGACAGCAGGATAAACTTGCATAGGGTGATATTCGCAATATCCTGATGACGATGACGTCACATGCACCTGATGATGATGTCAATGCACCTGATGATGATGTCATCCGGATATAAGATCCTTATATCCTCCGCAGCATGATAATGAATATCCTGATGACCTTTTCAATATCCTGATGATGACCTTTCCGGTCCTTAGCCAAAAAATGAACTTTCACTTCCACATACGATAGCGATATGCGGATGATGGGCACACACGAAAGATGATCCTGACGACGATATACACATAGAGTATATATCCAACCTATATCATCCTGATGCACTTGAAACATACAGTCTTCGTCAGCTTCATAACCTGATCCGGATAGCGATATACTCACAGATGACGATGCGATTCACTCCGGCTGGAAAAGCACATGCAGATCCCTGTATATCCTTCAGCTGCATGCAAACTCACAGAACCACACAATTTCACAAAGAAAACATGATGATCGGGCCGGATCACCTTCAGATCAAAACTTAACAGTTTATCTTCCTAAACCCTAGCACATGAGGATGCTAGGTTGATTCATAGCATGCTACCAACTGATCTCTCAAACAATGAAATGCATAAACAGAAAACTAAAATACAACCTAAGCTAACATGCATGACCATTCCACCGATTCACAGAATCAACCGGTGGAAGGGTTGAAAGAATCCATCAACTTGTAATCAGAACAGAAATCAAAACAGAAACAACTGATAAACCAGATAATGCAATTGATGAGATCTTATTTAGATGAAACACAAATGTCCTATTTCTGCAATGTTTCACAATGTCTGGACTGATCTCTGGAACTCACTCAATCACCAGTACAACATAACACAACTACTACCTCTGATCTACTCTCTATTCTCTATATATCAAACCCTAACTGATCTGAGTTATTTATAGCAATATCCTACGAGTACTACCAACTCAGTTCCCAGCGGCTGGGAGCTTCCAAGCGGCTGGGAGAGGACAGCTCATACTACCTGATCACGAACTCTAACTGCCTGCACACTCTCCTAGGCTGATCTAATACATATGCATTGGTCCAATGGACCTTATTACATTATGAAGTCAAACATACTAAAAATAGACTAATGTCCTGTCATGCGGACAATATCCTGTCTTGTAGGGGTGCTCCTGCACCAGATATGTTGTGCATGAGTGAGTCTAGATGCTAAGTCCAGCTCCACAAGATCTGAAATGCAACTACGGTAGAATGCGGACCAAAATATAGAAACCGCTACTAACTGAACTACCTGAACTGAACTGGAAAATGAAAAGAAACAAAAATAAATGCAAATGTTTTTGGTTGATGCAAGATTTCTCTTGAACCAGGGACGCTCCTTGTTGTCCCATTTCATGATTACCTAAAATTTGAACTTTTTCCAATAAATTATCATCATGCGTTATGCATATTTCTTTCACTAATCCAAGTAAAGGTTCTGAATTCCAATCTTTTGTGGAATATACCAAGAATGCCGAAGGTGTTAGATCTGATTGTAAAATGATTTCGAATAACGATATGTATGCAAGCATTGGGAGGCATAAATAACTATCTCGGGAGTCATCCTCGGTCGTGAACCATAAACTCACTAAGTTGGAGAAGTTTTCCATGGAGAAGTAAATGGTATGATGGCCACACTTATTGCCATGTATTGTCATGGCTATACTTATCTATCAATCGGCATGTCTAATCTGTTATAAAACTAACGTTCACCACCGATCAAACAAGTCATTCTCTTAATCATCAGGAATCATGATTCATTTCAAAATTGTTATCAATTCCCGCAAAGTTTTAAGGAGTGCCTCAAAATGACTTAAATAAACTTGAATGTTGTTTCAAACTGCACGATGCCCAAAAGTCGGCATGTCGCGAAGGTGGCAGAGAAACACAATAATTGTTTCAGAATAAGAAGCCAAATATTTTAAGAACTCCTACCACTTTATTTTCATCAAATTTATCCTTAGCAGACTTTGTATCACAAATAGCATTATTTATCGAACCTTCCATGAGCACGACTGCTGGTAGCATCGCCCAGTTGCACCATTGAACGCTGGAAAGGCAAACTGTTGTGGCATGGAGTTGATTAAAGGCACGCAGCAATGGACGAGATGCAAACTTCACCGTAATCATCTCTGCATGGAGTTTTGAAGTAATAATTGAACGAATCTTTCAATATTTTCAAGAAAAGGCCATTTTTCTGTCATCTTTCGCTAGCACGTTCGTGACTCATGTCTAAAGAAGAAGCATAAGTTGGGATCCCCATTGTATGATGGCTAGTTGGAAATACATTGAATCTTGAATCTTCAGAGCTCAAAATGTATTCTGTAGGAGAGTTCCATTCTTTTCTCTCGAAGGTTGTTCAATATACTAGGCCGTTAGGTCTATCCAGAAAGACCCAGGTTGTGAAAGTTTCCAATCAATAGTGGTAAACCTCTCCACTGAGCAGTCGTCGAGTCTCCCAGCATTGGCAGTTCCTACAGGTTATGCCAGTCTAGGAAGAGATCAAATAGTTCTTATGGCAGATAGGTGATCGAATGAATAACTCTTAAACTAGATGTTGCTTCCGCATAACAATGCCTATCTATCGGGCACCAAATGACCTCTAAAATGTAGAAAGGTGGTCTAACAGAATGCAATTATTGTAGCAAATGCACAAAATGCATTCGTTGAAAACACTTTAGGAACCTATAAACAAGTGTGAGCCTCTGAATAAGGTATCTGCAAGTATTATAAAGATAAAAGATTCTCGCATGAATAGATTACTCCACATGGTGAAGACACCATAGACATGGATGTTCTGAAGATATTTACTTCTTCCAAATAACCAGAGAGACCCCTTTAAAGAAAATCTTTTTCCTCTATAAATTTATTACATGTGGTTACTATCCTGCACGGTAAAACATGTTTTTGAAGGCCTAAAATCTATCATGAAATAGATGGAAAGTCAGTGGGAAGGGGTTTCTTATAAGAGATACAGGATGAAGTCTTCATTTTTCAGTAGTTTAATCATTGTAAAGTATATTCTATGAAGGATACCTACAGCCTCAAAGCAAACACGTTACTCACAAAGTTCCCAAGAATTTTCAAAGCAGTTGCAGGTACAAAGCTAGTTAAACAGTTTATATTATTAAACTTGTGAAAACACCATCATGAAGTATAAGCCTCAAAATTACGAGTATGCTCCTATGATTGACACCATGCTTCGGGAGGTATTTGATACTAAAATGGGCCATATTGATCTATAGGAAATCAGGAAGTCATTGATAGAAGGAGAACGATCAAAATTGTCCCGAAGGATTGCAGAGAGTGGCCTAGTCAATGCAGCTTATTTTCCCACCGCTGTCCAATATTCAGAGCTAGTAATTTAATGTGCAAAAAGGTACAATCCCAAAGCCAGAGAGATCAGATCCATTGATGGGCACCTGATGGCCAAACTCGATGGTATTTCTATCGCCATCATTCTTCGATTACCTTACAAATAAAAGTTCATCTATGTTGATAAACAGAAGGCCTACAAGTACTTTAGTGACAACGGGAGCAAATGGTTGAATAATTTGGCTAAGGAATGGATGGTAAAACTGAGAGGTGGATAGTCCCAACTTCCTGAAACACTACACCATTTTCTTTTTATCAAAGAGATCTTCTATCTGATTGCCCTTCTTCACAAGTTGACAGGCAGCCCTGACTCAACCGAGTTTGAAATGTGGATGTATCTCTTCATCATTGTCATATCGGCCTTATCAGTGACTGCATACATGACCAGCTAATTCACTTCAAGACCAGTCAACGATTCCACATGTCATCCTACTTGGTATATGCAATTACCAATTTGAGGTCATGGCCTGGTTTGACTACCATAGGTGTCCTTAATCAGGAAACACAAGTTTATGATTACTGTAGGCAGTTGCAGTTAGAACAAAGTTTTGTATGTTTTAGATGAGTGAATGATGCTTTCACAATGCTTGCAGTAAGGTTACTTCAAGGAAATATAGCTCTCAGAATTTCAAAATAAGCGTCATTGTTGATAAAGAAGTATGGTAGCTACTTCATTCAGTTTCCAAGGTTCACCTACCTTCGAGTTGGAGGATTTGATGGTTACCCTTCTAAATTGCCAAGATATGTGGATGACAAGCTTGTTTTGGTCAAGATTTGCAGACAGCTGGTATTAGTTCAAAAGAAATGTCAAGATAGGAAGAACAAGGGAGTGGCATTCCCTATTTGTCTCAATCACTACAAGTGTGAATCCAGCTCGAGGGCTGAAAATATGGAGAAGGCCCTAGCCATGATCAACTTGTATGCATACCAGATGAGATTCCCCTTTGATAGAAAGGGATATGTCAAAAATAATTTGAAGCTTGATCTTGGATACCTTCATTTTCCCAACCTTGAAGACTTTTGGGAGGATTGTGAAGACGAGTTTGAGGTCAGAAAAAGAGATTGGACAAGGTTTACCTTGAAGCAGATTCAAGATTTCAAGATGGAATGGGTCGTTGAAGGCATTGAAGATGATGAATCAGATCTGATGGATCCCTTCTATTTTGAAGAAATCCAGGCTCAACCTCTTCCTACTATTAATTGGGTAGATCCAAAGGTTAGAGATGTCAGAGAAAGAACCAATTTCATGATCAAGAAGTTAGAAGCTTGGATCAAGAAGAAGATATCCCAGAAGACCGCAATGAGACCAGTAAATAGAAAGAGACACCAAGAGGAAGAAGTGACCAAGACAGTTCCACTTCATCAGTTCCTTCTCACACACCAGTTATTGACATTCTTTCTCACCAGAGAACCCAGGTAAGTGGTGGAGATGAAGACCCTCTGAGGAGAAGTAATCTCCAAAATATATGTGGAGATGAACCCAGGCAGAAGAAGAAGAAACCAAGGTCAAAGGAAAAAGAGATAGGTTCTACTTCAAGAGAAGAAGAGGAACAAGAAGAAGTCCTATTTGATCTAGAGTTTGATGAAGCCATACCGACCACATCTTCTTCCATACTCATTGAATCCCCTCTCCTTGAAGTACCACATTCTACTTCAGTTATGGAGCCTCCTTCCTCGAAGGATCTAGTGTATCAAACAGAAAAAGCTGAAGAGAAAGCAGCCTCACCAATACCTGAAAAATAAGATCTCCAATTAGGCAATGCACTTGAGCTATTAGAAGATCTTTCACTACCATGGTTAGAAAAAAGCCTATTGAAGAAAAGGAAGGTAGAAGAACTGGTGATTCCTTAATTCAGTACAGTTTCTGATCTCTTTAGGAGATCCGAGAAGCTGAAGAAGATTAAGGTGACTTTGAGAATAAAAACCAATTCTAATTCAAGAAACATGTGCCTTGAGATAGCTCAGCCCACTTCTAAAAGAAATGTGAATGAAGCCACTCCAGCGGACTTTGTTGTGTCAAGGATTGATATGGGCCCATCCACTCATGAGGCCAACATACAAAACTTCAATGTTGTAGCTGCAAGACTAGTAGAAAGGACCGAAAGGGAGAAGCAGTCAAAAAATCAATTAAAACAACAAGTACAGAGTTTGTCTTCTTACTTGAAGACCATAGTCGACACTTCTACCATGCCACTTGGCATTGATCATCAATCAACCATCTAGGGCTAAGAAGGAGAAATTGAAAAAGGTACTATTGACAATCTGCAGAAATATCAAGTTTATGGAAAAACCACTAAAAATTGGGTTAACAAAATCAAATCCATTGCATTTGATTTCATTATTAGGGAAAAGGTAGTGCATCATGAAGCCTTAATCAAAAAAGAGGTCATTGAAAAAGAGTTGAAAAATGTCAGGAAAGAAGAAGCTGTTTGGAAGGATATCTTGAAAGATTTTGTGAAAATGATGGAGATTGATGCTAATATCCTCGTAGCAGAAAAGATCGTACCTAGTACAAAAGAAAATTACTTAGAAATTTGGACAGAGAGCATAAGTTGGAAATTAGTAATTATTGACCAAGTTTCAACAGAACAGGAAAAGTTGATGCTTGCTTGTGAACGAGTATCTGCAAAGCTTCAGGATCAACTCGGTGCCATCCCCCTGAATGCATCATTGATGGGAGAATCATAGATAATTCAAGATTATTTTCAGAATATGATTGATCGACATCTTTTCAACAGAGAAGTTTTCAACGAGAACACAATGGACAAGTTGATCGATCTCTATACTTCATTGAAGATTTTCGTCTCCCAAATACCAAGTATGGTGGCAGAATTGAGTAATGTCCACAAGTGCCTAAAAACTTGGAAGATGAGGATAGCAAACACCCTGATTCCTAAGGGCAAATCTGTCACCCCCACCATTCAACTTTTTAGAATGTTTAAAGAAAGAGAATTCGGTCTGTGAAATCAGTTTCCAGAGTTCGCCACTCTGTCAATGGCACCATCGACAAGCAGAGAATAAATGCAAGTTTGCATATTGTATAGTTTTCATTTTTGTTGTGTTTGTGTGTAGCTCAAGTCATGATTTTGGCTTGTTTTGTAAATAATGATCATGATTGAGTCTTCTCCTTCGAGTCTGATCTCTCTTTTGATTGTAAAGTTAGGTTCATCCTAACTATTTCTCACATGATAATTATTTTAAGTGCCTAGGTGAGGTAGTTATTCTAAGCAACTAGCTTTGTAAAAGAAAGTTAGTTATTCAAAATCAATGCACTTAAAGAGGGAGTTGGTTACTCCAAGTAGTTATAAAAAGTGGTTGAGGTAGTTACCCTAGGTGGTTACTAACCTCACCTATAAATATATCATTGTAATTAAATCAAAAAGGGGGTTTCCACTTTTTCACATGACAGTGTATGAAGGACTTGAATAGTGTTATTCAAGTTTGAAAGCAATAAAGAAACATTTTGAATGTGTGTTCAACTCAATTTCATGTGTTGTTATTGGTATTCGTATGTTTCATCAATAATGATCATGTGCTTTCCTTTCAAAGTTGCATTGTGAGAAAGATATTTTGCATCAAGTTTTGGTCTCTCTACTTGGAATCATGGAACTTAAATTCATAAGTTTAACTCTTATTTATTCATTAGTGTTTGTTATTTCTTTGTTTTTGTTCTTATAATTCTAGAAAATCCAAATACCCCTATCATACGAGGGAGCTGCCCCTCTTAAACGCAGAGAGGAATTGACATAGACCTGTGATTCTTCAACTGTTGTGAGCAGGTTGTTGCTAATTCAAGGGCAAACAGAGTTACTCAAGAATACTATTTTAAAGCAACAAATCTATCTACCAACACTCTTGCATCATCCAACCATCATTAGCGGGATCTCTGGACTCCCAGAAGAAGGTGAGAGGTTCTATCACCTAAAAACCCTATATATTGATTTCATCAAAGTTTTCTCCATAGATAATGAAGCAAAAATACAAACACACACCAATAAGGGATAAGTAAAAGGAATTCTCAAAAACACCCTTCCTCAGCCATGGCAGTCCCTGGCCATGTGGCTAATGAAGTATTTCACCTGTGATGGCTAGTTCTCTTGAGTATTAGGACCCATTATGAAAATGTTAATTTTTCTAAGGCATGGTCACACACACCCTAAATATAGGATCAATTTACCCAACTTCCTATTTTCTGCAATCACCTCATTAGAAGAAAAATCTTAGTAGGGAAAGGGTATGCATAAACACCATGGCCTCATATACCTTATTGTCAAGCATCATTTTATCTCCAAGAGGGGAGGGGAGGCCCTATGGCAAGCTTTTCTAGATGATACTCATAGGCCCAAGAAAAAGGGAAAGAAGGCAATAGTAGAATCATTATCCTCCACTTAGGAAATGGAGGAGGAAAGGTTAGCTCCATCGACTTCTTCCCCATCTATTGAGAAGAAGAAAAAGGGCAAAGGAATTCTAGTGGAATCATCTGTTGCACCAGGGCATGAAGAGGCCATACCTGAGGAAGAGTCCCACTAAACACCCCACAAAACAAAACGGAAATTGACTTTGACTGAGGAATCTACCCCAACAAAGAAAAAGAGGGGTGTTATAAGTTCTCCCCAAATTCCAAAAGGGGTAAGTGAAGAGGAAAAAACAGAGGAGCCTGTAGAGACCCCCAAGTCCCAAAACATAAAAAGAAGAATGAGGACCTAACAAGTGCAGGCACTCCTCCCATTTTGAAGAGTAAAAAGGGAAGGATAACTGAGGAGAGCACTCCAGAGATCCATGTTCTACAAACTACCAAGGTACCTGAGGTTGCATATGCTAAACCTCAGACAATTTCTTCATATTCAGAAGAAGAGACACCAGCACCAAAGACACAAGCATAGCAAGTGCTCTGGAGAATCCAATGAAAAAGACATCAAACTCAAATGGAGAAAGATACTTCACTTCTTGATGAAGTACTTGAAGTACTTGTTGGCTTCTGGACCTCAATGACCCCTCCTAAAGATCAAGCTAGGTGATCGCATGCCCAAGAGTCTGTTGAAGACATAGAAATAGAAGAAAAGAGGGAATCCACATAGATGGAAGGGGTAGAGGGGGAAGAAAAGTGGGGAGATTTTAAAGAACAGGGAGATATTGGAGTGTAGGAGATAGACATGACAAAAGGGTTGGAGAAAAGAAGCTTCTCCCATCCTTCTGATAAGGAGGATATTTAGATCTCCAAGAGCAACAGCTAATGGAGGAAATTGATAACTTGAAAAGACAATTGTGGGGTAAACAGGTGATCATCACAGACCTTAAAAAGATCGTGCAGGAAAAGGAATCAACAAAGGAACAAGAAATCAATGACCTAAAGGAACAAATGGAGAGGAAAGTAAAGGTCATTGAGGAAAAAAAAATGAGATTAAGAAGAAGAATGCAGAGATAACATAGAAAGATATTCACATCTCTGATGTTGTCAAAGACAGGGATAACGGTATCACCTTAATCTCAGCCCTAATTGAGAAATTGCACAATCAGGCCTGGGAGTTCATAAAGGCCAACAACAAAGCTAATGATCAGGTAAAATTGATTAAGAATTGGTTGTTTTAGTACCTATAGTTGATCAAAGCACACAAACTGAGATCTCCCTGAGGAAATTTTAGTTGGATGTCCCTAGGGCATTGTTAAATTGGGAAAGAAGGTGTCAAGAGCTATTGGGTACAACTGTCATGCTATAGCTACAAAGACCAGTCACTGTGATGAATGGCAAAGTAAAAACCCTAGAAGAAAAAGTAATGACAGTAGCCAATCTTTCCTTAGAAATACTCTCATGTAGGCCACCTAGTGGTAATTATGCAATGTTCTTACAAGAATAGGTCCTTCAGAAGAAACTCTCATTGGTTTTCTCTAACCTCACTGAAACCATAAAGGATAGAAATGATTTCCTTAAAGTGTATATGTAGAGTAGTGATGAAGAAAAGAACTTCCTCTGTTAATTGTTTTTGCATAATTTCTTTATTGAAGACCATACATTCTTTATCAATCTTTTTGTAGGGGAATGTCATTTAAGGGCATTCATGTCTTTAATGAAAAATCACCAAATATGGCATGAGAGAATGGAAGCATATACAGAAAAAGTGGTAGGAATAGGCATATTCCTCTGAAGGAACTGCCTAAACCCAAAGGCCTTTGAAATTCATTTTAGATTATCAATCTATTCTCCCAGAGCCAAAATTTTGCCCCTATATCAGCAGCATCTACAAGAATGTGTTATAGAGTTTAGTTTGTTCATGCACACCTTAGCTGACCAGATTATGACAATTTACAAGAAAAGGTGGAATACCTTAAATTAGGATCAGAAAATGAGGGACATAATATTTCTAGCTAACCTCAAATGGTTCATGAGGAAGGCAAGGGTTGTAGTCAAAATGATAGATAAATACAAAAAAGAATGCATAGGGAGATGCTTCAGGTGACCCTTGATCATTGAGCCCTTGCTCATGTGGGTTGAATAGCTAGAAGATACAAGGTTTCAGGAATGGATACATAAAATTGATCAATTCAAAAGAAATGTTGATACTAACACAAGAACTTGGGAAACCTATGAGTAAGAATACAACATCTCAGATAGGTTGTACAAGCTCAATAAATCCAGGCTGTGAACAATACAGGAGGACCTACAAATCCTCAATCTTGGGGGGTGATGAGTGGTAGGTAGCACTCATCCAAACACACCTTTATGTTCACATTTTCCCATTTCATGCACCACCTTATCTACTCATTGCACTATGAAAACTGTGAAATCTTGTTTAATTATGTTAATTAAAGATGAAATGTTGAAATTACTGTTGTGATGAAAAGACTCATGTTTTGGATTTAAAATGAAAAAATTATGTAGAAATATCTTCTTTTTATGTCTGTCTATCAGGTGAAGAAAGGTTTTTGAACACTCCGGAGATGTTCCTAACTATCTCTGAAGTTGAGCAAGAGATACACTACAAAGCACTCCAACATTTTCCAAGATGGTTGGAGGATCTCCGGAGTTGGAGTGGTAGGATAGGAAGGGTTTTTTATCATGAGACCTCCAGAGATGTGTCCTAATGATCTATTTGGTGACCTCTAGAGCTATTTATTAACTACATAGAGTCTCTGGAGTTGCATAGAATCTCCAGAGTTGTTTCAATGCCAGAATCTTCGAAGCTGTTGTAAGCTCCAGAGTTTCGCACATAAAGGCTAGAGTTTTTGATGAGATAACTATAGTGGCTCAAAGGAGACAAAGTACACCTGCCATTTGATTTTGCATGGATTAGGGACTTCTAGTAGTTCATTGTTTTAAAATTTAATTCCCTTTTTATCAGGGCCTCCACGGCCTATTTATCAGAAGTCAAAGCTGATCTAGATTTAAGGACACCTCCAGTGTCACTTAAGTCTCTTTAAGTTATGCATGAATATACTTTTATAAAGGTAGTTACATGTTTAGTTTTCATAATAAAAGATCTTTTGTATCTCAATATGAACTAAGAGTAAAGATGGTAAACTTCAGAGATATGATATCAACAACAAACTAATATATATTGAATGGAGACATCAAAATAAATATATAGTTTTAGTTAGTTTTTATATAGTTGCAAATAGTTGCAGAAACATATACTTTGATATAGACTCTATTTTAGAAATACTAGATTTTAAGGAAGGTGGTTCTTCTATTTGTGTGTCCTAAAATCTCTATTTAGCCTTCAATTCTGAAGGTGTGGAGCAAGGGCCCACTCCCACTAACAAAAGGGAGGCTCGTATTGTTTATTGTTTTCTTATGTTATTAATTCCTTAATTTAGTTTTTCCTACTTTCATAAAAATAAATCAGATTCTTGTTAATTCAGTTTTACTTATGTTTTAATGTTTGTTTCAGCTTTTGTAATCAGATAGATCATTTCAAGCATTGTACTGTTTCAATGCCTAGATTAGGTTTCCTTCACAACAGATAGTTAAAAGCATAAATTTGATTAAATAGGAAGGTTTCATTTCAGTAGTTAGTTAACGATTGTTAATTGCTAGTTCCTATTGCATATTGCCATGGACACAGCCCTAGATTTGACAAATAAATTGTTGAATGCACAAGACAACTGAGAAGGTAGGGGTGAATCAGTTGTAGCTTAAAATTCCAAAACCCTCACACACATTCAAATCCACTTTAATTCAATTATCCTTTAAACAATTATGAAAATTATGCATGAAAAGCAAATAACAAAAATTTAATCACAACACCATACACAAGAGAACACCAAATTTACGTGGAAAACCCAAAAAGGGAAAAACCACGGTGAGGATTAGCTCACAATATAAAGTAGTAACAACACCGAATTACAAAAGGCTCACTACCAAAAGGCTCACTACTCAAGGACTCACTGTCCTGAAAGAAAGAGAAGAGATGGGTCATTGCCAAATATTAAACTATTATAATTGCATCTAACATATGTAAGGAGTACAGTTCCAATGAAGCTCAATATTCACCACAATATCAACATCATCTCCGTAGCATTACTAAAAGATAGTAGACACCTTCTTCTCATTGCATCCAATAATCTAACAAATGAAGGCTTGTACTGCTCCACACACTCAACCACTCTATTACTCACATCACATCCATCACGCACACACACAATCACAACCCCTTGACACTTATTTATACTATCTTCAACCTTGAGAACATTCTCCAAGGTCAGAAAATTACTTAATCTTAGAAGACTCAAATTAGGTCTGGACCTAAACATTCCTGCAGTGGAAAGGAATGAAGGAAAACCACAACACACCTTAGGTTGGACCCAAATTCATCCAAGCCCTCTACTCCACACTTTCACAATCACCAAAGTAACTCCACAATTAGTGTAAACACCCAAGGTCGGCCAAACCTGTATTAACACAATGAACTTTTAAGTACACACTTCCTCAAACCCAAAGACAATTTTTGGACTACATGCAAGGTTTCAACACAATCTAGAGTATTCCACAAACATCCTGAAACTTCCTCAAAACCAACAAATTCTTCCACAACAACTTTCACCTATCGCACAACCTTACCCTGTTTACTTAGCAAACTCAAATTCTCCATCATACACTACAACTTGATAAGTCCTCTTCAAGAGCACTAAATCACAAACAACCTCGACTGGACAAAGATAGGAGCCTTATAAGTATGTGTCTAGAACCATAATAGCAAATGCCACTTTGTGGAGAAATGCGTAGCAAAGACATTTCTCCCAGACACCTTTGTAAACCTCTGAAATACAGTCCACACACTGGTGAACACAACTTTCTCTGCACAACGAACCAGAGCACCAAATTTGGAATATAGTATCTGTGAACATCTCTTAACAACATATACAAACCGCAAGGACAAATCTTCAATATAGAGAAAATGCGGAGCAAAACTAGAACACTACTCTCTAAGCCAAAATGTCACCTCACTACACTGTTTCTTTATTAATCAAATTTTCTCAAAAGCACTTGGAGACCAACCATTAGAAAAATATTCCTAACATATTCAGCACTTCTTCAAGGAAACCCAATCATATTAAATCAAAGCAACTCAACCAAAGAACAACCTCATTAGTAGACACAGTTGACACCAATGACAACATAAGCATGTTGACATCAATGACAACACCGACTGCACATACTTGCAACAATCTCCCCCTTTGTCATTGATGGCAACACATCATGTGAAAAACCATCAAGACATAGCTCTGCACCAAACTTCTTTTCTTTCTTACTCTCCCCCTTTCTTTTACACATCTTACTCTCTCTCCCTGACCACTGACTCTTTTTTTTTCACATTTCTCTCTCTTCCCCTTTGACATCAATGGCAAAGGGCGACACATCTTTTCTTTCACTCTTACAAGATCACATCATCTTTTCTTTCACTACTCTGAATACTCCCCCTTAGGAGTACACACCAAACTATATCAACTCATACTCCCCCTATTTGCAATAATCATCATGACCACTACTTGCTCCCCTTGAGAGGTAGCCACCAACAACAGTCCAGAATAAGGAATGAAACTTGAAATCCACTAAACTGATGCATCTCCTTATGCATCTAGTTCAAATAAGGAGGGGCAATAACCCCTCACTTCTCTTGAAGATACTCAAATGTATACTTAGGAAGAGCCTTGGTAAATATGTCAGCAACCTAATCCTTTGTAGGCACATACTCAAGCTTCACTTCGTTCTCTGCAACCTTCTCTCTTAGAAAGTGATATCGGATTGAGATATGTTTTGTCCTTGAATGCATCACCAGATTCTTTGAAATGTTAATAGCACTAGTATTATTACAGAAGATAGGAATTGGCTCATCAGATACAACACTGTTATCCTTCAGAGTTTGCTTCATCCACAATACTTGTGCAATAGGATGTTGTTGCAATTTATTCTACCTCTGCAGTAGATAAAGATAGTGAATCTTGCTTCTTACTTAGCTAAGATACCACTCTGTCTCCAAGAAAGAATGCACCGCCACTTGTACTTTTCCTATCATCAACACATCTAGCCCAATCTACATCTGTGTAAGCACTTAGAGTAAAGTTATTATCCTTTGGATATCACAAGCCATGATCCAGAGTGCCCTTTAGATAGCTGAATATCCTCTTCACTGTTGTAACATGTGACTCTAGGATCTTCTTGAAATCTAGCCACAAGACAAACTGCATGCATAATATCCAATCTAGTAGCAATTAAGTATAACAATCCTCCAATCATTGACCTATATATGCTCTGATCAATCTTAGGTGATTCATCATTCTTTCTTAGCTTGCAACCAGTTGTCATAGGGGTACATATTGGTTTAGAGTCTTCCATCCCAAACTTCTTTAACAATTCCTTGATATACTTTGATTGTGAAATAAAAATACCTTTATCTGCCTAATTGATCTGTAGCCCAAGGAAGAAGTTCATTTCTCCACACATTGACATCTCAAATTCTTTTTGCATCTCATCTGCAAAACTCTTACACATACCTTCATTTCCTCCAAAGATTATATCATCTACATACACTTCCACAATCAAAATTTGATCTTCTCCTACTTTGATGTACAAATTACTATCTATGGTGCCTTTATTGAATCCTTGTTGTAATAAGTACCTATCTAACCTTGCATACCAAGCTCTAGAGGATTGCTTCAATCCATATAGTGCCTTCTTCAACCTGCAGACCATGTCAGATTTATCTGATAACTAAAATCCATTCGGTTGTTCTATGTATGCTTCTTCCTCCAACTCACCATTCAAGAAAGCAGACTTCACATCCATTTGATGTACTTTGAAATCCTTATATGCTGCAAAGGCCAAAAACATCCTAGTAGCCTCCATTCTTCCCACCAAAGCATAAGTTTCCTCATAGTCTATTCCTTCTACTTGTGAGTAACCTTTACACACAAGCCTTGCCTTGTTTCTTACCACTTCTCCATTCTCATTCAGTTTGTTCTAGAATACCCACTTAGTTCCAATCACATTTTTTCTTGTTGGTCTTAAGACAAGTTCCCAAGTCTGATTCTTTTCAATCTGCATTAGTTCTTCTTCCATAGCCTTAATCCAATACTCATCCTTACATGCTTCAGTCACTGTTTTAGGTTCAACTTTAGAAAGTAAACATAGATTTAGCTGTTCTTTAGTAGCTTTCCTTCTTGTCAGCACACCTTTGTCCTTATCACCAATGATTTGATCTTTAGAATGATGCTTCTGCACATACTTGGGAATTTTAGGAGTCTTTTTCGGAGCTTCTTCTTCTTCAATCTATACTTCTTTTTCATCAATATTTTCTTCTTCTCTGCAAGATGACTCATCTGATTCATAACCATCAACTTCTGAATTCCTTTGTAGATCTTCATCAACTTTGACATTTGCACTCTCAACAATCCTTCTTAACCTCTTGGTATAGCACCGGTAAGCTTTGCTTTTAGTAGAATACCTAAGGAATATGCCTTCATCAGACCTTGCATCAAACTTTCCTAGATTCTCTTCATCCCTTCTGATATAAGATTTGCTTCCAAACACTCTGAAATACTTGGTAGTCGGAGTCTTTCCATACCATAACTCATAAGGTGTCTTTGTACTATTTGCTCTTGCCTACACTCTATTCAGTATGTAAACAGTAGTATGAATTGCTTCTCTCTAGTACACCTCAGGTAGGTTTACTTCTTTTATCATTGTCCTTGCAGATTCTTGAACAGTCATATTCTTTCTTTCAACTACTCCACTCTACTGAGGAGTCTTAGGGGTAGATAATTGCCTATTTATTCCATGATTCTCACATAACATGTTAAAGTCATTGGAGGTGAACTCTCCACCTCTATCAGACCTCAAACATTTAATTGTCACATCCATTTCATTCTCAACCATGGCTTTGAATGCTTTGAAATTATCTAGGGCTTCAATTTTTTCTTTGAGAAAAGTAACCCATGTCATCCTAGAATAATCATCAATCAATAGCATGAAATACCTGTCACCTTGAAAACTCCTTACCTTGGTAGGGCCACAAAGATCTATATGCACCAATTCCAATAGTCCAGTAGAAGATTGATTCTTGACCTTGAAACTTCTTCTTGCTTGCTTTCCAATCTGACAATCCTTGCAGATAGCATTGATAGGTTTTGTAATCTTTGGCAGATCTCTCACATCTTGAACTGAACTTATCCTTACCAGGCTATCAAAATTGATATGACACAATCTCCTATGCCATAGCCAACTCTCACTGATTTGAGTCATGAAGCAATAACCATCACCACCTTTAAGTTGATAAACACTTTCTGCTATCCTTTTTCCAACAGAAATCACAACTTCAGAATCTTTTTTGATCTCACATCCATCATCTTGAAACACAAGATTGTATCCTTTGTTGTACACATTTGTCCAACACTCAAGAGGTTATGGTTTAAACCCTTAACATAAAGAACATTATCAGTGTTATGCTTGCTATCAAAACTAATTGAGCCTCTTCCACATATCTTAGCAGCGTTATCATCACCAAATCTAACTAGTCCTCCATCATATTTTTCAAGTTTAACAAACTTACTCTTATCACCGGTCATATGATTTGAGCATCCACTGTCAATGACCTAGAGATTCTTTTCCTGTGTAGTATGAAAAGCATATATGATAGTGCTTTCAGCATCAAGACTTACCTCTAGAGCCTTTTCCTTCACACATGTCCCAAAGTTAGTAGTGTCATCTCTCAAAGCTATGAATAGACATTCATTATCCTCTTCATTTTCATAATCAAATTCATCATCAGATATGCCTGCATCTTCTCTAACATAGTAACTTTTCTTAGGCACTCTACTTTTGTTCTCCCTATTCTTGCTCTTGAAAATTCTTTTTGGACATCTTGAAGCATAATGACCTATCTTGCTACAACTGAAACACTTGAAAGGCAACTTATCACTGTACTTACCAGTACCCAACTTCATTCTTCTTGCAAAATTAGCTTCCAAATCATCAGAATCCTCCTGATATGATTCCATGGTCATCTCAGATTTGCCAGCCTTAAAGGCAGTCTCAGTGTTTGCACTACTTGTACCAAATTCTCTTATTTCAAAAGAAGTTAATGCCAAGCAACTGATCTTTGGTAAACTAATCCAGATTTTGTAATTCTTCAATAGCAGAAACCTTATGACTGTAAGCTTTAGGAAGAGTTCTGAGTACCTTCAATATCACTTCTTTTTCATCCATCTTTCCACCAAGACCGTTGGTGCCATTGACAACTTCATCCACTCTCTGTAAGTAGCTTGTAATGTTTTCATCTTTAGACATTCACATGGTTTCAAACATGAGCTTTAAATTCTACATTTTAGCTTGCTTGACCTTAACATCTCCTTCATGAATACTTTCTAACTTCTTCCATATTTCATTAGCAATTTTTAGATCCATAACTTTCACCAATTTAGAATTAGAAAGACAACTTAAAAGAGCATACCTTGTTTTTCCATTGATTTCATAGGCTCTAACCTCATTTGTAGTGCTCGGACCATTCTTAGGTATTATATATGCATTCATTGTAGACTTCTAGATGTTGTATCCAAGAGAAATCAAATAACCTTCCATCCTTTTTTTCCAGAAGGCATAGTCAGATCCATCAAAATGGGGAACATTCTTCTTGTGCGCCATCCCAGATCTACCTCAAGTGGTTAAGCTCTCTTCCAAGGAACCTTTCTCTGATACCAATTGTCGAATGCACAAGACAACTGAGAGGTGGGTGAATCAGTTGTAGCTTAAAATTCTGAAACCCTCACACACATTCAAATCCACTTTAATTCAATTATCATTTAAATAGTTATGAGAATTATGCATGAAAAGTAAATAATAGAAATTGAATCACAACAACACCATACACAAGAGAACACCAGATTTACATGGAAAACCCAAGAAGGGAAAAACCACGGTGAGGATTAGCTCACAATATAAAGTAGTAACAACACTAAATTACAAAAGGCTCACTACCAGTAGGCTCACTGCCCAAGGACTCATTGTCCTGAAAGAAAGATAGAGAAGAGATGGCTCACTACTAGAGTTTGAACTGTTATAATTGCATCTAACATATGCAAGGAGTATAGTTCCAATGAAGCTCAATATTCACCGCAACATCAACATCATCTCCGCAGCATCTCTGAAAGATAGTAGACACCTTGTGCTCACTTCATCCAGTAATCTAACACATGAAGGCTTGTACTACTCCACACACTCAACCACTCTATTACTCACATCACATCCATCATGCACACACACAATCACAACCCCTTAACACTTATTTATACTATCTTCAACCTTGAGAACATTCTCCAAGGTCAAAAAATCACTTAATCTTAGAAGACTCAAATTAGGTCTGGACCTAAACATTCCTGCAGTGGAAACGAATGAAAGAAAACTACAACACACATTATCTTGGACCAAAATTCATCCACCCATGCTACTCCACACTTTAACAATCACCAAAGCAACTCCATAATTAGTGTAAACAGCCAAGATTGGCCAAACTTGTGTTAACACAATGAACTTTTAAGTACATGCTTCCTCAAACCCAAAGACAACTTCTAGACCACATGCAAGGTTTCAACACAATTTAGAGTATTCTACAAACATCCTGAAACTTCTTCTAAACCAACAAATTCTTTTGCAACAACTTTCACCTGCCTCACAAGCTTACCCTATTTACTCAGCAAACTCAAATGTCTCTGTCATACACTGCAACTTGATATGTCCTCTTCCAGAGTACTAAATCATGAACAACCTAACTGGAGAAAGATAGAAGCCTTATAAGTACGCGTCTAGAACCGCAAGACCAAACTCCACTTTGCGGAGAAATGCGGAGTAAAGACATTTCTCCCAGATACCTTTGTAAACCTCTGAAATACAGTCCACACACTGGTTAACACAACTTTCTCTGCACAATGAACCGGAGCACCAAATTTGGAATATAACATCTCTCAACATGTCTTAACAACATATCCAAACCGCAAAGACAGATCTTCAATATAGAGGAAATGTAGAGTAAAACCAAAACACTACTCTATAAGCCAAAATGCCACCTCACTACATTGTTTCCTTTATTAATCAAATTTTCTCAAAAGCACTTGGAGACCAACCATCAGAAATAGATTCCTAACATCTTCAGCACTTCTTCAAGGCAACCAAATCATCTTTAATCAAAGCAACTCAATCAAACAACAACAACCTCATCAGTAGACACAGCTGACACCAATGACAACATAAGCATGTTGACATCAATGACAACACTGACTGCACATACTTGCAACATAAACATGATTAAATGCCAAGGTACAATGACCCTTTCCAAAAGCATATTGGTAGTTTTTTTGGACACCCAAAACCACCATTGATCATGGAAAAACCTCAAGACATTATGGAGTGAGACAAGAAAAATGTGTCTTCTTTCAAAATAAAAAGAGAGAAAAGGGACAACAAAAAGGAGGCTAGAAGAATAGGGAGAGATAAAAGGGGAAATCAAAAAAGAATACTACTACTAGTCCAAAAGGACAAAGGAAAGAATAAAGCTAAAACATAGTGTGGCCATTATGGAAAAGAAGGGTGTGTGAAAGAAAAATGTTTCCTCTACATCTAGATTTGAAGTCATCTTGGAGAAATACAAAGCATGTCAACTCTATAGCAATGAACAAAGGGAAAGAGATTTGAGGCTACTCTAATTTGAATGAGATGATCTCTTGTGTTGTGCATAAAGAGATGTGCATGGTAGGTGTGAGATCCAAAACAAAAGAGGAATAAGAGATGAAAAATCTCTTTCATATCAAAATCTATATCAAGGAGAAAAAGTTAGAGTCTCTTTTTTGATAAATATTTGTGGGTATGTGCAGGATCATGATGGGCCAAACAATGCCTCTAAGTGGCAATGAAAATACTAAAAATCAGACTTAATCAAGTTCATGTGAAAATTTGAATGGATTATCTACACAATTTGAAAAATATGTAAGAACAAATTTGTAGAGAATTGAATCTAGTTTATGGGCTACAATTATTTTTCAAAAAAAACTAAATTTACTTGGTGAAAAATGAATATTTCAATGAACAGCTATTAATTGTTTTAGAAAAAAATAAAAAGTGGGTTGCATTCCAGCCAACCTAACTATGAACAAAAAAAAAAAAAATTAATCTTTCAAAATAAGTAAAAGACTCATGCCCGGATGTGACGCATATTTTTTTGAAATTTGTTTCCAAGAAAATAATTATAAGTTATGTTTTTTTTACTGTGACTTTTTTTTTTAAACTAAAAAGTAATTTTCCAGCCAACCTAACTCGATCATAAAAAATTGGAATTTAAAAAAAAAAATTAACCTATAGCCAGAAAAGCATAGAGTGTGACACATCTTTCGAATTTGAAAAGGGTGAAATGGTTTGAAAGTTATGGATGTTTTTCAATCAGTGTGTCCATCAGGATTTTAGACACACACTATATAGAAAATTATTAATAATTGTTTAATAATATGATAATCAAGAAAATCTTATATTTTTAGAAAGCTGACAATTTCTTCAATAAACCCTTTTTGTTTTATCAAATTTGAATAAAAAAATAGTTGTTAGCACGAAGGGTGAAGTTCAAAGAAGAGGTTGAAACCTGTAAACACGTTAGAATGTAGGGAAAGTCAACTATGACAGTCCCAACCCTAAATACAAGGCATTTCTGAAGTAAAACAGATATCTATTACTAACGGATATCCGTTAATAATGGATATTCGTTATTAAAGTAACGGATATCCATTTTGTGGAGCTAGAAACGGATATCCATTTCTAGGAAATAGATATCTGTTTCTAGGAAACGGATATCCATTCCTAGAACTAAACAAATGGTATTGTTTGTTATTCTTTTCATTGGTTTATGCTTACAACTTACAATTTAACTTGCAAATTCTATTGTTACATGGTTAACAACTTTTCAACCAATCAACAAAGTTGCATCTCTTTAAAATTTGAACTTCTCTTATTAATATAAGTTTAAGAATTTTTTGAACAATCCCTTGTAAACATTTCATACGTAATGTTTATTTTAAATTTTGAAAATTTTGGCTTATGTGTGCTTTTGCTTTTGTACATTTGTTATGTAATCGCAAGCCAAATAATAGATGCTATGTAATTTAGGTGTATTGAAGAGTAGATCATAGGACTTAGAATGGATATCTATTATCCTCAAGACAAATTTGGGCCCAATTTGAGGGAATACCTTAATGCACTTATATAGAAACATGTGGCACACTCTTGTGCTAAGTTTGGCTCCTTTCTTAATACCTATATACCCTCATATACTCCCCTCCTTTATGCATTTCCACACAGTTGACTTATCCCTACCCTATCTGCACGTATTTCCACACCTACAACATATTTTCAAGGGATTGACCTAGGAGAACTTGCCCTAGTGATCTAGCAGCCCCCCGAGGCTTTTGACGATCATCATAGAACAAAGAATTTAGTGAATCAAAGAGCAAATAGATATCCATTCATACCAAGTGTTAAAGCACTTTTAGGCTCCATATGAAGTTTCCAAAAGCCTAAAGAATCATCTAGTATGGATTTATAATGTGTTATGGTACATATAGTATGATTGCTAATGATGATATCACACCTCCCTCACCTATGAATCATATTAGTAGTGGTTCCTTGTGCTGGGGGAGGGGGTGCCAACCTGACTACCAACTATATATAGCTATAGCCTAAGCCTAGTCTCCCCTGATATATAGGGCTCGGCCTATGGAGATGGGCTCGAGGGTGCCTATATAGAGAGAGGACCCCTATCTTGATAATATATATTTGACATGTCATGTTTGTCCTATGTCCATAGATTCATGTGCTTTGAATGAATTGCCTTTTTTAATATATGATCTGATGAGTATAATGATGATCATTTTTCTATATCTCCACTAAACCTATGGACAGTTATAATGTAGATATATATGCCTTACCTTTACCTACATGTTATTATGATTCACCTCTATTCATGCCTAATGATATACTTGTTGAATTTAATTACCTATCTATGATCACTATCCTAGTGATGAGATTTATGATGATTGTACTTCATCTCTCACTAGTGATAGGCCTATACATGATACACCTTGTTCAACTTCACATGAGGTCATTACCTCCCATGTAATTCACGATGATCCATCTTGTCTATCTTGAGGCTCATGGTCTACTGATTATTATTCTATACATGATGACTATTTTGATACAAACATTTAGTGATACATTAATTTTTACCACTAAGTAATGATTTAATTCATGGCATGCATCTCATACATGCTTTCATGCATTGTCATGTGCTTTCATAGATCACTTTACTATTGGCCCTAGACAATATTTTTCTCATGGTTTTATTTCTTCTCCTTCTAGTGCCCCATTTGTAGATCCCATTAACTTTTCTATACATCAGTATGATATACCAAATTAGTAGCTCGACCCCCAATCGGATCCATTCATACTTTCACATGTCATATCTTTAAGTACTTATGGAGTACCTCCTCCTATATCCCATCTTGCACATGATATAGACATAATTAAGAATGAATAACAACATGAGGATCTTTTACAATTTTTAATTGGTATATGTGAGGATAAGGTGGCATTAGTTAATAATATATCTTTGACACCCTCCACCATTGTTACATATGACACGAGGCATACACATGTAAGTTTGAGACATGTTGAGAATGATATTTCACCTTCTTTGAACCACCTCATTAATGGGATTGACAATCTAGAATGATATGTTGATACTCATGCACAAAGTGTTCAACCAAAAAATTACACTACTAAAATATTTCACAATCCTTTGGCATATGACATTTTGATTTATCCTTTAGCAAATGGATTTGTGGAGTTAGTCAGAGTCGATTATTCAGCCACAACTCCATTGTTCCATGGAACAATCACTTGTTTCTTATATGGAAACTATTCCTCGTCTTTACCTAATGTTGGTTGTGTCACCAAAAATCTATAAGCACAAAATATGGCATTATTCCCTTCAATCTACATATTCTTCTTATGGACATTCTCTCTTGCCTTCCTACCCTTACTATTCCATCCTTTGATGGGTCTATGTTTGAACAGTTCATGACCACAACCTCATAGATTTTCTTTTTATTGGTTCAAACATCTTTTATCCACATATTTCCTATGCTAGTCTTTTATCCTTTCAAGTGTCATCATAGACTATGGCAATATCCTCTAATCTAGACTTTCTAGTCCATCTACACCTTGGTGAAATTCCCCTTCTTCCCTACACTTGGCCTCTTCCAACCAAGCAACTCTACTAGTCTCACATACCCATACCAAGTATCATGAGGCATTCCTTGATATGTATATTGTACATGATATTCTATGTGATCCCTATAAAATTTTCATAGGTTACACTAGTGCCTTTGCCACTTGAAATCTCTATTATGCCATCAACACCCTTGGCAATGTCTCCAACAAGTCCTTTGGTTTTGTTCACCACCTTGTTTCAACCACACAAGTTTTGGTTTTGTTAGTTCATAGGAAAACATAACGGATATCCATTTTCTAGAATGGATATCCATTCTGTAGAATGGATATTCGTTACCTAGATATATGTTGCCCAAATAATTGGGCTTTGGGTAATGGATATTTGTTATGTAAAAGCCAAAAAGAAGGCAAAAAGATGACATCCTGCAATCAAGGCATTCCATGAGATGATATCTTGTGCACATTCTACAATCAAGGCATATCATGAGATGACATCTCTTTGATGTGTTATGCCGAGCAGTTCAAGTGCCTTGTCCATGCTTCCACATTTTGCATACATGTGTCACAACAACCAATTGCAACTACAACATCTAACAAAATTGTGGCAAAGATTGTGGAATTTTGAATTACACCTACAAATTATATTTTCTTAAAATTTTCTAAAGCAACAAATCTATTTTGTGCATATCTTGCAATCATTGCATTCCATCAAATAACATCTCTTTGAGTTGTTTTGTCAAATAGTTCACATGGCTTTTCTATTCTTCCACACTTTGCATACATGTCTACCAAGGTAGTTGCAACTAGAAATCTGACAAAATTCCCATATCCTTTATGCTTTTGTGGATGTCCATATCCTATTCCAAAGATCCCATTTTGGCATAGGCAGGGAGCATGCTATCAAAGGTTGTGAAATTTGGTTTTACACCTGCCAATTGCATTTGCTTGAAATTTTCTAAAGCAACAAATACATTTTGTACATATCTTGCAATCATTTCATTCCATCAAATAACATCTCTTTGAGGATTTATGTCAAAAAGTTCATGTGCCTTGTCTATGCTTCCACACTTTGCATACATGTCTATCAGGGCAGTTGCAACTAGAACAAATAAACTTTATTCAAGGCAACTTTACTTTTCACAAACAAATTTCATGAAGTAACTCCTCTAACAACATAGGTTCCTTAAGAATGCAATTTTCAAGGTGATGACTTGGTTAGGAAGGCATGTGCAGATCTAGAAACTTCTTCAAACCCCATATGTCATGTCTGCTTGCCATATCTCAAGCATAAATAACAAGATAGCTAATTTTGTTATCAAGACTTCCCTTGTAGCATTAGGTTCTCATGTTTCAAGCATATATATTAATATGTAGCTATAGTATGTGTAGTTTTAGCATCATAACCTTCATGTGCAACTTCTTGTTTTCCATTTTCTCATCAATTCATCCATAAACAAACCTTCATCCATGCATTTCCATGAAATGATCAATCTAGACAAGCAAATGGAGACTTTTTGAATGCTACAATAGTAGCAAATAAGGCTTCAAATTAGTTATGTGAGCAGAAATTTTCATCTTGTTTCAACTTTAGGATTTTGTTTTCTTCCTTCTCAACATTTTCAGTTCCATTTGTGTAGGCACAACAATAATTTGCATCCAAATAATATCAGGATCATGATGTTTCCTATTGGCAAGAGACACTAAATGGACTCATGGTTGTTGTCATTGATGGCAACAAAGGTCATCCCACATATCCGCAAGTTGTGGTGTGTCTCTACCGGAAGTCAGAATGAAGATTGTTGTGGTCCGGTGAACAAGAACAGAGCATGTGGCAAGGTCCGACAGATTGGTCCGGATCTCTCAGAGGAAGTGTCTTGGTGCAGTACGGATTTGGGGAAGTCAAGAGGACTACCTTGAGTAGTATATTCCAAGGATTTAGCCTCCGGTGATGGACAAGGAAGAAGATATGAATAGTTGAGTACCAGATTCCTGAAAGACAGTGAGAACAGAGGAAGAACTGACTGACAGAGTATCAGACTATTTTTCAGATGTGCTACTGTTGATGGTAAAGGTTGGGAAGGCATGAATCATGTTTGGCCGACATGATTAATGACATCTACAAGTATATGCTTGATCCGCATTACTTGATATGCAAGGATTCAGCCGACAGAACAGAGTTTGTGAGAAGATAGACTATTCCAGGTGCCGACTAGAAAGATAATGAAATCACTAGTGCGGATATAAATAGAGGATGGATTTTGTTGTGAGAAGTGGTGTTGTGTTAGGTGTATGTGAATAAGTGTAGAGCAGAGTAGAAGTAATAAGAAAGATCCGATATGTGAAAGGAAAGCAGAATAAAGAGTAGAGGGAAGATGAAGTGCAGCAGATCAGTATACTGAGCCTAACCGGAACTGAACTCCAGCATATGTAGATGCTTCCAATCAGTTCAAGTATTGTATAAACATTCTTTTGTAGACAGTGTGTCTCCTTGTAGGCAGTGTGCCTCTTTGTGAGCAGTGTGCTCGGGCAGTGAGCCCTAATTGGCAAGTGCCATTTTTGTAATTCCTTATTCTTCTAACAGAGAATAATCTTTGGGTTAATCACCCCATGGTTTTTTCCCTTAACCAGATTTCCACGTCAAAAATACTGTGTCATGTGTTTCTCATTTCATGGTAATGTTTGTTTGTTTGATTCAATGATGCTTTGATTAATAAGAAAGTTTAAAAGAAGAAATAATTAGGATAACTGATTCACCCCCCCTCTCAGTTATCAATAATTGGTATCAGAGCTAAGTTCCTCCTAATAGAGCCTAACAGCTTGAGGAAGATCTGGGAGTTCAAATGGATGCATATGGTTTAAGGGAGCAACTCAAGACTGCCCTTGAGGATCTTGAATAGTCAAACTCTGAAGTCAATGAATTAAAGGAAAGAATCAAACAGGCTGATGAATTCATGAGAGAACTAAAGGACAAATTAAGTCTCTATGAAAAAGAGAAAGGAGCTGCTCCAACAATTGGCAAGACAAAGTGAAGAAAGCAATACAAATGAAGAATTGACTGAGAAAACCAAGTTATGTGAAAAGTTATCAAAAGAAGTCATTATGTTAAGACATGAAATGGAATCAGGAACTATAAAGTTTACTCAAGAGATTGAAGAAAAAAGAAAAGCTGAAGACAATCTAAGACAATCTCTTAAAGAGAAATCAGAAGAATGCCACCAGATGGACAAGATTATCAGACATCTTGAATCTGATCTTGAAGATGCCAAAGATAATGAAGAAAAACTTGAGGATCAAATTGTCTCTCTCAAAAGAGATCTTCAAACAGCAAATGAATATAAAGAAAAATTCAAGATAAGTTCTACCCAACTTGAAGTACTTCTTGGAAGTCAAAAGAGGACAGATGACAAGTATGGTTTGGGATATGAGAAAGGAGAAAACTCCAGATCTGGTCAAAAGAATTTTGGATCATAAAATCTAAGGAATAGGCCTAGAAGACCTCCGGTAAGACAGCCCAATGCTTAAAGATATCCATCCTTCAATGGATACTGCCACAGCTGCAATCACTTTGGTCACAAAGCTAATCAGTGCAGGAAGAGAATGAATCAGACTAATTCATCCTTCTCCGGACAGTGCTTTAACTACAAAAGGTATGGACACAAGTCTCATGAATGCAGAAATATGCAAATAAACAAATCATTCAATGGTAGATGCTTTGCATGCAATAGAGTAGGTCATATGGCTAATCAATGCAGATCAAGAGGTTATCAGTCAAATATGCAAAGAAATGTTATTTGCCAAATCTGTAATAGGTCCGGTCATAATGCAAAAGTCTGCAGAAGCAAGAATCAGGACAAAAGAGGTCCGGTGTATAATCAGAATCAAGACAAGGGTAAACAAAAGATGAATGCGGATGAAGTTAGGAATCAGATGAACAAGATTTGGGTAAAGAAAAGTTTAGAGAATGTAGAGGTTGGATCCGCACCAGACTCTGGTGCTGATATTTCTTCCAAAAATTAAAAAGTGAGCTCTGGCTCAGGGGGAGACTCAAAGAAAATCCTGTTCCCCCAGCCAATCAAGTGGTGCCGGATGTGGCACAAGATGCGGAGTAAAGGGTTTGAATATATAAGTCTTGAGATGATCGAGATAAGATTTCAGAGGTCCGCATGAAGATGTGAAGAAGTTGTGATTGATCAAGTAAGACCTGTTCCGGGAGATGCTCCGGAATGACAGAGGATTACAAAAAGGTCTGGAGAGATCTGGAAGTGCATTATCTTATTCTGCGGATTGGACAGAATGTTTGGGATGTCCTTGTGATGTGTCATCTTGATTTATTCATAGTTGGAAGATCCGCATGATGTTCATAGATCAGGACTGATCCGGTACTCCAAGTTATTCAAATAAGGCAAACTGGAATAATGTAGGTCGACCATTTATTGCCATTAGATATTAGGGTTTGTGGAGCAATATAAGGGAATTTCTCATAAATCACTTTCTCATTTTGCACTCAAGAAGAAGCGAAAAGTGGAGCTCTACAACAAGACTCATCAAACTCACCAAAGATCTCCTGCAGAAGTCATTACATACAGAAATCAATCCAACCACTCCGTGTAACCGAAGGCGCATAAGGTATTTTCTGTTTTCAATATCTCACTGCAAATCTTTAAAGAAAATATATGGCTACTCCGAATATAGTTAAGATCTCTGATAGACCTCGCCCCACATTCAAGAAACATCCATACAAATCTTTGGAGGTAGATCCACTAGGAGCCTTCTCTAGTGTTTCGCATGGTGTATTGTATACGGAGGACATTAGGGTTTACATTCATGCAAATTTTGAAGACTTTGGAGAATCAAAATTGATGGATATCTATCACAAACAGTTGATAGATGACTCCTTTGAGATTAAACCTCAATACAAAGCCATCCGGGATAAACACTTTGCACAGTGCATCCATTTCCCCTATTTTGAAGAAGATGAATGGGTCTGGTATGTACTAAGTAGAGTGCATGACAACTTCCTATGGTTGAACAAGCCCTTCAAGATCACCAAAGATGCAATTAGGGCTATAACTGGTCTACACTCATCCGGTGGATTACATGTTCTCAAGTCTGTCAAAAATCAGATAGTTAGTGATGCAACCGAGTCTAAGTTTGACAAGAGAGCTATGACAGTTGAAGACATCACTGAACCAGATGTCAAATTTGCATCTATGATAATTGGTTACAAGATCTATCACTCCAGTAGGGAAAATTTAGTACCTGGAACTGCAATTTACACAGCTTATCAAATGCTAAAGGAGAATGCAGACTATGACTTGTGTGAGCTTCTTGTAAACCAACTCTTTGAAAATCTACAGAAGATCAAGAAGGACAAGAAAAACTCCTTCAAGTATGGAAATTTGATCCTTTGTCTCTTCTTTTATTACATGAATGAGCTTCTCGGATCCAATGGATGGATATGGCAGAATGACAGACCAGTCGCCATCCAAATCAGAGATTATTTGCATGGACTTGGGGATGCCAAAGCAAGAAAAATAGCTCTATGGGGATATTTCAAGAACTTCCAAAGAATGATGCATGCAAGAGAAAGAATACCTCAATCTCTTGTTGAAAAGTACAAAGACATAGTATGCTTTATGGTAGAAACAGATTAGTGTCTAATGGAGGCAGTAGAACCAAGAACTATGTGGATCATGCCCATGGGGTATGAAGTGGATGAACAGATAGTGGAGCTGCATGTTCAACACATGCTTAGTCAGCCTAAAGATCCAAAGGCAGAAAGGTTCAGAACATTTGAGGAACTAAGTATAAAAATCCATGTTGAACTCAGAGAATCGGAGATCAAGAGGAAGGTACGAAAAGAAGTAGAGCATATTGCTCAAGGCCTAGGCATCCCAAAGGAGGCACTTAATGCCAACCAGGAAAAGAGGCAAAAGGCTGAGGAAGAGAAGAAAGAGGCAAAAAAGAAAAGCAAGAAAAGTACTCTGGTGGAAACCTCAACCCGGACCAGATCATCAAAGGGATCTACACCTGTCACAACCAAAGGCTCAAAAATGTCAAAACCGGAACGTAAGACATCCGGTAAAGAGGAGAAAAGATCTAAAATAAAAGCCACAAGGGCTTACACAATTCAGAAAGATGAAGAGGAAATGGAATCAGATGAGGGGGTAAAAGAAATAAAGAAACAGAAGAAGAAAGGATCCGGTAAACCCTCCACAGGCCAAGACAAGGAAGAAATGGCAGAGGTATTTGTTGAAAAGCCCACCCTGTCTCTAGAGAGTGTAATCAAGTCAGTCACGGTGGATGGAAACCTTCAACCAATGACTGAATTCTATGATGACTACAATGAGGCTGACCAAAAGATTCTGCAGGAAGCCACAATCAAGTATCTGAACATATACAATAAGGCTTTCATTGAGATCATATCTCTAATTCCTAAAAGCCTAGAAAAGGAATTAGAAATAAGAAAGAATAATGCTCAAGCAAAAGATCTTGAGATCCAGGAGCAGATAGCTATTCAGCTATATCCTCAAATTGATCCCAAGACAATGAACATAATATTCAAAGATTGCAAAGATGAGTTCAGGAGTAAAGCAAGAATGAATCAACTCATGCTTGGTGAAACTGACAAGGTGGCCATAGAGACAGAAGAGATCCTCCGGAAGGCCTTCAAAAGGTTTAATCTTCCTGTTGTAGAGGACTTAGGTGCAGAAATAGCTATGGACTTGGAATCATCTGCTCCAGAAGAAGTGGCCCTTGAATAGACTAACATCTCTCCTCCGGCTTCCCCTACAGTCTCCAGATCCCAAGAAGAAGAGAAATTACAGGGGAAAGAAGTAGCAGTAAAAGAAAAAGAGGTTGACAGCACCAAGGATGCAGAGAAAGAGAAGATTCCAACAGAGAAAACCACAACTAAAAGTGGTAAGAATGTGGAAGGAGAAAAGACTCCAAAGGACAAAACTGCAGAAGAAAAGAAACATCTGTCTTCGGCAAGAGACACTGCACAAACTGTTCAAAAATTTCTGAGCCAAGAAACAATAAAGATTGATGGACCGGAGCTTCTAAAAGGCCCATTCCACTTTGACTCTCTCTCTCCAGTACAGACAATGAAGATAGCTTCATTTGCAAATGCTAAGGCAAATGAAAAACTCCTAAAGTCTCATATGGAAGACTGTGAGTTGATAGAGGCTGCTTCCGGAGTGCTTGAAAAGATTATGCCATCAGTCTAGATAGATCCGACAGCCTCCTCTTCTGGTAATCTCAAAACCTTAGTCAGCAGTGTTGGTACACATTTTGATTCTCTAGAAAAATCAACTGAAGAAAAGGTCCGGAAGGAATTTTTGGATAAAAGATTTTTAGAAGTACTAGGATTCATCTCTAATGATAGGAGAAATATGAGTATTGGAATAAAGAGCTTAGAAAATGCTCTTAAGGATGGCAGTGACATTTACAAATTTTGTATCTCCTGGACAAAGGCAACAGTAGAAATTGATAAGAAAATAAAAGAGGAACAGGACAAACTACAAAGTTTGTCTCAAAGTTTTGATCCTCTCTCTTCCTCCATAGTAAATCAAGAATGTCAAACTATTGCAATCACAAATGCAAAGTGTTTATCCCGGATGGCTTTGTACTGAGGTTTAATCTCAAAGGAGTCATCTATCAACTGTTTGTGATAGATATCCATCAATTTTGATTCTCCAAAGTCTTCAAAATTTGCATGAATGTAAACCCTAATGTCCTCTGTATGCAATACACCATGCGGAACACTAGAGAAGGCTCCTAGTCGATCTACCTCCAAAGATTTGTATGGATGTTTCTTGAATGTGGGGCGAGGTCTATTAGAGATCTTAACTATATTCAGAGTAGCCATATATTTTCTTTAAAGATTTGCAGTGAGATATTGAAAACAGAAAATACCTTATGCGCCTTCGGTTACACGGAGTGGTTGGATTGATTTCTGTATGTAATGACTTCTGCAGGAGATCTTTGGTGAGTTTGATGAGTCTTGTTGCAGAGATCCACTTTTGCTTCTTCTTGAGTGCAGAATGAGCAAGTGATTTATGAGAAATTCCCTTATATTGCTCTGCAAACCCTAATATCTGATGGCAATAAATGCTCGACCTACATTATTCCAGTTTGCCTTATTTGAATAACTTGGAGTACCGGATCAGTCCTGATCTATGAACATC
This sequence comes from Cunninghamia lanceolata, assembly GCA_027924645.1. Taxonomy (NCBI): domain Eukaryota; kingdom Viridiplantae; phylum Streptophyta; class Pinopsida; order Cupressales; family Cupressaceae; genus Cunninghamia; species Cunninghamia lanceolata. The sequence goes on along the minus strand of BSBN01001031.1, from coordinate 371,230 downwards.
ATGCGGATCTTCCAACTATGAATAAATCAAGATGACACATCACAAGGACATCCCAAGCATTCTATCCAATCCGCAGAATAAGATAATGCACTTCCGGATCTCTCCAGACCTTTTTGTAATCATCTGTCATTCCGGAGCATCTCCTGGAACAGGTCTTACTTGATCAATCACAACTTCTTCACATCTTCATGCAAACCTCTGAAATCTTATCTCGATCATCTCAAGACTTATATATTCAAACCCTTTACTCTACATTTTGTGCCACATCCGGCACCACTTGATTGGCTGGGGGAACAGGATTTTCTTTGAGTCTCCCCCTAAGCCAGAGCTCACTTTTTAATTTCTGGAAGAAATATCAGCACCAGAGTCTGGTGCGGATCCAACCTCTACATTCTCTAAACTTTTCTTTACCCAAATCTTGTTCATCTGATTCCTAACTTCATCCGCATTCATCTTTTGTTTACCCTTGTCTTGATTCTGATTGTACACTGGACCTCTTTTGTCCTGATTCTTGCTTCTGCAGACTTTTGCATTATGATCGGACCTATTACAGATTTGGCAAATAACATTTCTTTGCATATTTGACTGATAACCTCTTGATCTGCATTGATTAGCCATATGACCTACTCTATTGCATGCAAAGCATCTACCATTGAATGATTTGTTTATTTGCATATTTCTGCATTCATGAGACTTGTGTCCATACCTTTTGCAGTTAAAGCACTGTCCGGAGAAGGATGAATTAGTCTGATTCATTCTCTTCCTGCACTGATTAGCTTTGTGACCAAAGTGATTGCAGCTGTGGTAGTATCCATTGAAGGATGGATATCTTTGAGCATTGGGCTGTCTTACCGGAGGTCTTCTAGGCCTATTCCTTAGATTTTCTGATCCAAAATTCTTTTGACCGGATCTGGAGTTTTCTCCTTTCTCATATCCCAAACCATACTTGTCATCTGTCCTCTTTTGACTTCCAAGAAGTACTTCAAGTTGGGCAGAACTTATCATGAATTTTTCTTTATATTCATTTGTTGTTTGAAGATCTCTTTTGAGAGAGACAATTTGATCCTCAAGTTTTTCTTCATTATCTTTGGCAGCTTCAAGATCATATTCAAGATGTCTGATAATCCTGTCCATCTGGTGGCATTCTTCTGATTTCTCTTTAAGAGATTGTCTTAGATTGTCTTCAGCTTTTCTTTTTTCTTCAAACTCTTAAGTAAACTTTATAGTTCCTGATTCCATTTCATGTCTTAACATAATGACTTCTTTTGATAACTTTTCACATAACTTGTTTTTCTCAGTCAATTCTTCATTTGTATTGCTTTCTTCACTTTGTCTTGCCAATTGCTGGAGCAGCTCCTTTCTCTTTTTCATAGAGAGACTTAATTTGTCCTTTAGTTCTCTCATGAATTCATCAGCCTGTTTGAGTCTTTCCTTTAATTCATTGACTTCAGAGTTTGACTGTTCAAGATCCTCAAGGGCAGTCTTGAGTTGCTCCCTTAAACCATATGCATCCATTTGAACTCCCAGATCTTCCTCAAGCTGTTAGGCTCTATTAGGAGGAACTTAGCTCTGATACCAATTGTTGATAACTGAGAGGGGGGGTGAATCAGTTATCCTAATTATTTCTTCTTTTAAACTTTCTTATTAATCAAAGCATCATTGAATCAAACAAACAAACATTACCATGAAATGAGAAACACATGACACAGTATTTTTGACGTGGAAACCCGGTTAAGGGAAAAAAATCATAGGGTGATTAACCCAAAGATTATTCTCTGTTAGAAGAATAAGGAATTACAAAAATGGCACTTGCCAATTAGGGCTCACTGCCCGAGCACACTGCTCACAAAGAGGCACACTGCCTACAAGGAGACACACTGTCTACAAAAGAATGTTTATACAATACTTGAACTGATTGGAAGCATCTACATATGCTGGAGTTCAGTTCCGGTTAGGCTCAGTATACTGATCTGCTGCACTTCATCTTCCCTCTGCTCTTTATTCTGCTTTCCTTTCACATACCGGATCTTTCTTATTACTTCTACTCTGCTCTGCACTTATTCACATACCACCTAACACAACACCACTTCTCACAACAAAATCCATCCTCTATTTATATCCGCACTAGTGATTTCATTATCTTTCTAGTCGGCACCCAGAATAGTCTACTTCTCACAAACTCTGTTCTGTCGGCTGAATCCTTGCATATCAAGTAATGCGGATCAAGCATATACTTGTAGATGTCATTAATCATGTTGGCCAAACATGATTCATGCCTTCCCAACCTTTACCATCAACAGTAGCACATCCAGAAAATAGTCTGATACTCTGTCAGTTAGTTCTTCCTCTATTCTCACTATCTTTCAGAAATCCGGTACTCAACTATTCATATCTTCTTCCTTGTCCATCACCAGAGGCTAAATCCTTAGAATATACTACTCAAGGTAGTCCTCTTGACTTCCCCAAATCCATACTACACCAAGATACTTCCTCTGAGAGATCCGGACCAATCTGTCAGACCTTGCCACATGCTCTGTTCTTGTTCACCGGACCACAACAATCTTCATTCTGACTTCCGGTAGAGACACACCATGACTTGCGGATATGTGGGATGACCTTTGTTACCATCAATGACAACAACCATGAGTCCATATAGTGTCTCTTGCCAACACAACAACCATTCACATGTCTTCTCTTCCTTTACTTCTCCCCCTCTGATCAACAACCACTTGTTTTTCACATGTCTTCTCTCCCCCTTTGACATCAATGACAAAGGGTACATACTTGCACCAATTCATAATCATACCAGCTGTTCCCCCTGAGTGGCAGCTTCCCAAACATCAATCCAAACCACAAGATATGACTGTGAGACCCACCAGACTGATGCACATCAGTGCACCTTAATTCAGAACCGAAGGGGTAATAACCCCTAACTTCTCCTTGAGATACTCAAAAGAGTCCTTAGGAAGAGGTTTAGTAAAAATATCTACAATCTAATCCTTGGAAGGTACAAACTCCAATCTGACTTCATTCTTGTTCACTTGCTCTCTCAAAAAGTGAAACTTGATGGATATATGTTTAGTCTTTGAATGCAACACCAGATTCTTAGATATATTTATTGCACTTGAATTATCACAGAAGATTGTGATAGGCTCCTCATACTCCACTCTGATGTCTCTTAGCATTTGCTTCATCCACAAAACTTGAGTGCAACTACCTGCTACTACAATATATTCTGCTTCTGTAGTGGATAGAGATATTGCCTCTTGTTTCTTGCTCAGCCAAGAAACCAATCTCTTCCCCAAAAAGAATGCTCCACCACTGGTACTCTTCTGATCATCCACATCTCCTGCCCAATCCGCATCTGTATATGCATGAAGAGAGAAATCATGATCTCTAGGATACCATAGACTATACTCAACTGTCCCTTTTACATATCTAAAAATCCTCTTGATTGCCATGACATGAGATTCTCTAGGATCAGATTGGAATCTAGCAACAAGACCAACAACATTCATAATGTTAGGTCTAGTTTGAGTGAGATACAACAATCCTCCAATCATTGACCTGTACTTTTTCTGATCAGCCTTGGGAGAATCATCATATTTGCTCAACTTACTGTTGTCACATGAAATTGCACCTTGCTTGGAAGGATTACAAGCATTCCAATGACACAATGGGAATGATCTCAAGGTGTGGGACCTTACTCAAAGAGATCAGACCTCCAGAGAAGGCTAGCTTCCTTGCCTGATTATCACCTAAAATTACTGAACTTTGAGGGGAAAAGGGAGAAGGAAAGCTTTAAAATGAAGATGAAACAGGAAAACTAAAAGTAAGGGTGATACACTAGACAGATTAAAAGAGACTTCCACAACACTGAGAAAATGCACAATATAATCAGATACAGCAAGTAAACATACACAGATTAGATGATTCTAGCAGAGGTAAGGCACAATAGGGTTGAGAGGAACAGAGTGTTCATAGACAACCTCATGCAAATTCACACAGAACTGGAAAATCATCAAAGGAGGTAAAATAACTTGCATATATCCAATGAAAAGGTAAGGTTACAGTATATGAAAACTCTGTTTGGAAACAAAAAGACCAGAATGCCAAAAAATTTCCAACATTATTTACAACATCAGAATGCATACATATAGCATTCCAAAAATAATCCCTAAGTTAGCCACAAAGTTCACTCTATGAGCTGTATCAGAAAATATCTCCTCTGAAAGGACGTCCCAGTTGCATCAATTATGGCGTCAAATATCTAGGACAGGGCAGATAGAAGATATTTTGGAGTCATTAATGCAAGCAGCTTACTCATCAATCTGCAGTAATGAAAATATCTGAAACAGGATGGTGGCAAGATATTTCTGATCATCAATGCAAGCTGCTTCCTCTCTGTGCAGCAATGAATGCAAGAAATATCTATATCTGCCCCAAAAATGGTCGCTGAAATGTCCCTTCGTCCAAATATGCAAATCTGGATCCAAAATTGAAAAGTGAGAATATTCCTCTGAAAAGCCTACCATATGAAAGAGGAGGCAAAAACATGCATTTTTGCCTCTTACATCATGTCAAAATTTGCCAGGACGGAGGAGACACAGGTGGTCAAAGATTCGGTCAACTACCTGAATATATTGCCCTACATCTGGCCTTCTGAAACTGCTTTTAGTGCTTAAACTCCTTATGAGAGATATGATGGTGACGTCACCATCATGAACGGGCCTTATTGAAACATGACAGGATGGCGTTGATCATCATATCGGCATTTGGGGTGATATAGAAAGGATTGAGTGATATTTCAAAGATCAGGGTGATATGGAAAAGATCGGGTGATATTTCAGAGATTGGGGTGATATTACAAATATCGGGTGATATTTCAGAGATTGGGGTGATATTACAAATATCGAGTGATATTTTAGAGATCGAGGTGAAATGGAAAAGATCGGGTGATATTTCGGAGACCGGGTGATATTTCAGAGATCGGGGTGAAATGGAAAAGATCGGGTGATATTTCAGAGATCGGGGGAAATTTGGAGAGATCAGGATGATATGGAAAAGATCGGGGTGATATGGAAAAGATCGGTGATATTTGGAGATCGGGTGATATGGAAAAGATCACCCGATGTTTGGAATATCACCCCTCCTGGAAAATCAGGTTTGACCAGGACATTGACCATACATAACATTCCTTATTTTAGTGAATTTTAGGGTGATGTAAAAAGTGAACTTGACTATTTTTTCAAGCTCTTTCACATGGTAAGCTTCTACAGGCAAGCTTCAGACCTTGAGATTTGGGATCAGAATTCAAGATCACAAATATAGCTTACATTGGGGATATGCACACTGACTGATCCTACTTGAATTATTTGACTCCAGCTAGAGGAAAAATAGGTCAACAATTTGGCGACTTCTATGGGATGTTTGTCTGCTAAACAATTAGATCAGTGGCCTTGAGCATCTATTGGGCATGGAGTCATACATAGACTAAAAATATATAGATATTTTCTGACTTTAACAACTCAGCACAGTAGTGAAGAACATTGGAAGACCAACCCAAGATAGAAATGTTGAAAGCAACCCCCTCAACTGTGCTAGACAACACTTAGGGAAAGCAAAAGGGATCTAAACTAACGTGCAACAGCACTTATTGAAACATAGAGACCTAATCTACTGATTTACAAAGCACTCATACCTCAAAACACCTCTTCAAGTGTATCCCATTTATTGGGATAGGCAAATTTTGTCCATCCATACTTGATAACTGAAATGCATTGTGCTCCTTGCATTCAGTAATGAGAAATGGGCCACTCCACATGTTGTCAAACTTGGAATGCTTTCCTGGTCTACTTTTCAATTCATCCCATTTGAGCACCATATTACCTATTCTAAAATTTCTGGGGGTGGCCTTTGTTGATAACTGAGAGGGGGGGTGAATTAGTTATCCAAATTATTTCTTCTTTTGAACTTTCTTATTATTCAAAGCAGCATTGAATTAAACAAACAAACATTACCATGAAATGAGAAACACATGACACAGTATTTTTGACGTGGAAACTCAGTTAAGGGAGAAAACCACGGGGTGATTAACCCAAAGATTATTCTCTATTAAAAGAATAAGGAGTTACAAAAATGGCACTTGCCAATTAGGGCTCACTGCCTGAGCACACTACTCACAAGAGGCACACTGCCTACAAAGAGACACACTGTCTACAAAAGAATGTTTATATAATACTTGAACTGATTGGAAGCATCTACATATGCTGGAGTTCAGTTCTGGTTAGGCTCAGTACACTGATCTGCTGCACTTCATCTTTCCTCTGTCTTTTATTCTGCTATCCTTTCACATACCGGATCTTTCTTACTATTTCTACTCTGCTCTGCACTTATTCGCATACACCATCACACAATCACCCCTTTCACAACTAAATCCATCCTCTATATATATCCGCACAAGTAATTTCATCACCTTTCTGGTTGGCATCCGGAACAGTCTAGTTTCTTACAAACTCTGTTCTGTCGGCTGAATCCTTGCTCACCAAGCAATGCGGATCAAGCATATACTTGTAGATATCATTAATCATGTCGGCCAAACATGATTCATGCCTTCACAACCTTTACCATCAACAGTAACACATCCGAAAAATATTCTGATGCTCTATCAGTCAGTTCTTCCTCTGTTCTCACTGTCTTTCAGGAATCCGGTACTCAGCTATTCATATCTTTTTCTTTGTCCATCACCGGAGGCTAAATCCTTGGAATATACTACTCAACTTCCCCAAATCCGCACTGCACCAAGACACTTCCTCTAAGAGGTCCGGACCAATCTATCAGACCTTGCCACATGCTCTGTTCTTGTTCACCGGACCACAACAGTTCTTCATTCTGACTTCCGGTAGAGGCACACCATGACTTGCAGATATGTGGGATGACCTTTGTTGCCATAAATGACAACAACCATGAATCCATATAGTGTCTCTTGCCAACAATCTCCCCCTTTGGCATTGATGGCAACACTTGGTGAAAAATGACTAAGTGTTTACACTATGCTCCCCCTTTGCTAATGCTCTATCTTTATATACAATTTTCGGAACTCCCCCTTAGTTGGATTCCTCATTTTTCACTGCTCCTCACTCCCCCTTTGACATCAATGGCAAAGGGTAGGGTCCGCACACCAAAATTTTCAAAAATTTGCTATACATAGCCGCATATTTACATACTCACATAAACTGAAGAATGTCTGCAAAAGATGTCTTCAGTTGGATCAGTTCTGTAGCCCAACTTTGCTTCATTCTATCCAAAATTGAAATGTGACCACTCAACAAAAATGCAAAAGCTTCTGCCCTCTTGAGATCTGTCGGATCATTTGTTTGGGCGGTAGTCTGAGCATCACTGATGGCCTCATGCATAGTTTCTAACTTAGGGATTATAATCCTTCTAAGTTCTCCCATCCAGTTAGTGATATTCTTCCTTTCCTTCTCAAAGTTCTTTATTGCATTTGTGATTGCAATAGTTTGACATTCTCTATTTACTATGGAGGAAGAGAGAGGATCAAAACTTTGAGACAAACTTTGTAGTTTGTCCTGTTCCGCTTTTATTTTCTTATCAATTTCTACTATTGCCTTTGACCAGGAGATACAAAATTTGTAAATATCACCACCATCCTTAAGAGCATTTTCTAAGCTCTTTATTCCAATACTCATATTTCTCCTATCATTAGAGATTAATCCTAGTACTTCTGAAAATCTTTTATCCAAAAATTCCTTCCGGACCTTTTCTTCAGCTGATTTTTCTAGAGAATCAAAATGTGTATCAACACTGCTGACTAAGGTTTTGAGATTACCGGAAGAGAAGGCTGTCGGATCTATCTGGATTGATGGCATAATCTTTTCAAGCACTCCGGAAGCAGCCTCTATCAACTCACAGTCTTCCATATGAGACTTTAGGAGTTTTTCATTTGCCTTAGCATTTGCAAATGAAGCTATCTTCATTGTCTGTACCGGAGAGAGAGAGTCAAAGTCGAATGGGCCTTTTAGAAGCTCCGGTTCATCAATCTCTAATGTTTCTTGGCTCAAAAACTTTTGAATAGTTTGTGCAGTGTCTCTTGCCGGAGACAGATGTTTCTTTTCTTCTGTAGTTTTGTCCTTTGGAGTCTTTTCTCCTTCCACATTCTTACCACTTTCAATTGTGGTTTTCTCTGTTGGATTCTTCTCTTTCTCTGCATCCTTGGTGCTGTCAACCTCTTTTTCTTTTACTGCTGCTTCTTTCTCCTGTAATTTCTCTTCTTCTTGGGATCCGGAGACTGTAGGAGAAGCTGGAGAAGAGATGTTAGTCTGTTCAAGTGGCACTTCTTCCGGAGCAGATGATTCCAAGTCCGCAGCTGTTTCTGCACCTAAGTCCTCTATAATAGGAATGTTGAACCTTTTGAATGTATTCTGGAGGATCTCTTCAGTGTCCTTGGCTACTTTGTCAGTCTCACCAAGCATAAGCTGATTCATCCTTGCTTTGCTTCTGAATTCATCCTTGCAGTCTTTGAATATCATGTTCATTGTTTTGTGATCAATTGAAGGATATAGCTGAATAGCTATATGTTCCCTGATCTCAAAGTCTTTTGCCATGGCATTATTCTTTCTTATTTCTAATTCTTTCTCTAGACTCTTAGGAATTTTAGAGATAATCTCAATAAAAGCTTTATTGTAAATGTTCAGGTACCTAATTATAGCTTCCTGCAGGATCTTTTGATCTGCCTCATTGTAGTCATCATAGAATTCAGCCACCGGTTGAAGGTTCCCATCCACAGTGACTGATTTGACTACACTATCTAGAGACAGGGTGGGCTTTTCAGCAAATTCCTCTGTCATTTCTTCCTTGTCTTGGCCTGAAGAGGGTTTACCGGATCCTTTCTTCTTCTGCTTCTTTATTTCTTTTACTCCCTCATCTAACTCAATTTCTTCTTCATCTTTGATAGGCTCTTGAGGCTTTTGTCTTAGATCTCTTATCGGATCCCTGGACTTCTGGTTTTGAGCTTTTGGTTCTGATAGGTGTAGATCCTTTTGATGATCTGGTCCGGGTTGAGGTTTCCATTGGAGCATTTTTCTTGCTTTTCTTTTCTGCCTCTTTCTTTTCTTCCTCAGCCTTTCTTCTCTTTTCCTGGTTGGCATCAAGTGCCTCCTTTGGGATGCCTAGGCCTTGAGCAATATGCTCTACTTCTTTTCTCACCTTCTTTTTTATCTCAGGTTCCCTGAGTTCTACATGGATCTTTACACTTAGCTCCTCAAAGGTTCCAAACCTTTCTGCCTTTGGATCTTTGGGCTGACTTAGCATGTGTTGAACATGCAGCTCCATTATCTGTTCATCCACTTCATACGCCATGGGCATGATCCATACAGTTCTTGGTTCTACTACCTCCATTAGACACTGATCTGTTTCTACCATGAAGCATACTGTGTCTTTGTACTTTTCAACAAGGGATTGGGGTATTCTTTCTCTTGCATGCATCATGCTTTGGAAGTTTTTGAAATATCCCCATAGAGCTGTATTTCTTGCTTTAGCATCCCCAAGTCCATGCAAATAATCCCTGATTTGGATGGCAACCAGTCTATCATTCTGCCATATCCATCCACTGGATCCAGGAAGCTCATTCATGTAATAAAAGAAGAGACAAAGGATCAGATTGCCATACTTGAAGGAGTTTTTCTTGTCCTTCTTAATCTTCTTCAGATTTTCAAAAAGTTGGTTTACAAGAAGCTCACACAAGTCATAGTCTGCATTCTCCTTTAACATTTGATAAGCTGTGTAGATTGCAGTTCCTGGTACTGAATTTTCCCTACTGGAGTGATAGATTTTGTAACCAATTATCATAGATGCAAATTTGACATCCGGTTCAGTGATGTCTTCAACTGTCATAGCTCTCTTGTCAAACATGGATCCGGTTGCATCACTAACTGTCTGATTTTTGACAGACTTGAGAACAGGTAATCCACCGGATGAGTGCAGACCGGTTACAGCCCTAATTGCATCTTTGGTGATCTTGAAGGGCTTGTTCAACATAGGAAGTTGTCATGCACTCTACTTAGTACATACCGGACCCATTCATCTTCTTCAAAATAGGGGAAATGGATGCACTGTGCAAAGTGTTTGTCCCGGATGGCTTTGTACTGAGGTTTAATCTCAAAGGAGTCATCTATCAATTGTTTGTGATAGATATCCATCAGTTTTGATTCTCCAAAGTCTTCAAAATTTGCATGGATGTAAACCCTAATGTCTTCCGTATGCAATACACCATGTGGAACACTAGAGAAGGCTCCTAGTGGATCTACCTCCAAGGATTTGTAAGGATGTTTCTTGAATATGGGACGAGGTCTATCAGAGATCTTAACTATATTCGGAGTAGCCATTTTTCAAATATTTGCAGTGAGATATTGAAAACGGAAAATACCTTATGCGCCTTCGATTATAAGGAGTGGTTGGATTGATTTCTGTATGTAGTAACTTCTGCAAGTGATCTTCGGTGAACTTGATGAATTTTGTTGCAGAGCTCCGCTTTTCGCTTCTTCTTGGGTGTGGAAGGATCAAGTGATTATTGAGAAATCCCTTATATCATTTTGCAAACCCTAATATCTGTTTGCAATAAATGCTCCACCTACATTATTCCAGTTTGCCTTATCCGGATAGCTTGGAGTATCCCGGATCAGTCCTGATCTATGAACATCATGCGGATCTTTCAATCATGAACAAATCGATATGACACATTACAAGAACATCCCAAACACTTTGTCCAATCCGCAGAGTAAAATAATGCACTTCCAGATCTCTCCGGACCCTTTTGTAATCCTCTATCATTCCGGAGCATCTCTCGGAACAGGTCTTACTTGATCAATCACAACTTGTTTATATCTTCATGTAGACCTCTGAAATCTTATCTGGATTATCTCAAGACTTATATCTTCAAACCCTTTACTCCGCATCTTGTGCCATATCCGGCACCACTTGATTGGCTGAGGGAACAGGATTTTCTTTGAGTCTCCCCCTGAGCCAAAGCTCACTTTTTAATTTCTGGAAGGAATATCAGCACCAGAGTCTGGTGCGGATCCAATTTTTATATTCTCTGAACTTTTCTTTACCCATGTTTTGCTCATCTGATTCCTAACTTCATCCGCATTCATCTTTTGTTTACCCTTGTCTTGATTCTGATTATACACCGGACCTCTTTTGTCCTGATTCTTGCTTCTGCAGACTTTAGCATTATGACCGGACCTATTATAGATTTGGCAAATAACATTTCTTTGCATATTTGACTGATAACCTCTTGATCTACATTGATTAGCCATATGACCTATTCTATTGCATGCAAAGCATCTACCATTGAATGATTTGTTTACTTGCATATTTCTGCATTCATGAGACTTGTGTCCATACCTTTTGTAGTTAAAGCACTGTCCGGAGAAGGATGGTTTAGTTTGATTCATTCTTTTTCTGCACTGATTAGCTTTGTGACCAAAGTGATTGTAGCTGTGGCAGTATCCATTGAAAGATGGATATCTTTGAGCATTGGGCTGTCTTACCGGAGGTCTTCTAGGCCTATTCCTTGGATTTTCTAATCCAAAATTCTTTTGACCGGATCCGGAGCTTTCTCCTTTCTCATATCCCAAACCATACTTATCATCTGTCTTCTTTTGACTTCCAAGAAGTACTTCAAGTTGGGAAGAACTTATCTTGAATTTTTCTTTATATTCATTTGTTGTTTGAAGATCTCTTTTGAGGGAGACAATTTGATCCTCAAGCTTTTCTTCATTATCTTTGGCATCTTCAAGATCAGATTCAAGATGTCTGATAATCCTGTCCATCTGGTGGCATTCTTCTGATTTCTCTTTAAGAGATTGTCTTAGATTGTCTTCAGCTTTTCTTTTTTCTTCAATCTCTTGAGTAAACTTTATAGTTCCTGATTCCATTTCATGTCTTAACATAATGACTTCTTTTGATAACTTTTCACATAACTTGGTTTTCTCAGTCAATTCTTCATTTGTATTGCTTTCTTCACTTTGTCTTGCCAATTGTTGGAGCAGCTCCTTTCTCTTTTTCATAGAGAGACTTAATTTGTCTTTTAGTTCTCTCATGAATTCATCAGCCTATTTGAGTCTTTCCTTTAATTCATTGACTTCAGAGTTTGACTATTCCAGATCCTCAAGGGCAGTCTTGAGTTGCTCCCTTAAACCATATGCATCCATTTGAACTCCCAGATCTTCCTCAAGCTGTTAGGCTCTATTAGGAGGAACTTAGCTCTGATACCAATTGTTGATAACTGAGAGGGGGGGTGAATTAGTTATCCAAATTATTTCTTCTTTTGAACTTTCTTATTATTCAAAGCATCATTGAATTAAACAAACAAACATTACCATGAAATGAGAAACACATGACACAGTATTTTTGACGTGGAAACTCGGTTAAGGGAGAAAACCATGGGGTGATTAACCCAAAGATTATTCTCTATTAAAAGAATAAGGAGTTACAAAAATGGCACTTGCCAATTAGGGCTCACTGCCCGAGCACACTGCTCACAAGAGGCACACTGCCTACAAAGAGACACACTATCTACAAAAGAATGTTTATATAATACTTGAACTGATTGGAAGCATCTACATATGCTGGAGTTTAGTTCCGGTTAGGCTCAGTACACTGATCTGCTGCACTTCATCTTTCCTCTGTCTTTTATTCTGCTATCCTTTCACATACCGGATCTTTCTTACTATTTCTGCTCTGCTCTGTACTTATTCGCATACACCATCACACAATCACCCCTTTCACAACTAAATCCATCCTCTATATGTATCCGTACAAGTAATTTCATCACCTTTCTGGTCGGCATCCGGAACAGTCTAGTTTCTTACAAACTCTGTTCTGTCGGCTGAATCCTTGCTCACCAAGTAATGCGGATCAAGCATATACTTGTAGATATCAATAATCATATCGGCCAAACATGATTCATGCCTTCACAACCTTTACCATCAACAGTAACACATCCAGAAAATATTCTGATGCTTTGTCAATCAGTTCTTCCTCTGTTCTCACTGTCTTTCAGGAATCCGGTACTCAGCTATTCATATCTTTTTCTTTGTCCATCACCGGAGGCTAAATCCTTGGAATATACTACTCAACTTCCCCAAATCCGCACTGCACCAAGACACTTCCTCTGAGAGGTCCGGACCAATCTGTCAGACCTTGCCACATGCTCTGTTCTTGTTCACCGGACCACAACAGTTCTTCATTCTGACTTCCGGTAGAGGCACACCATGACTTGCGGATATGTGGGATGACCTTTGTTGCCATCAATGACAACAACCATGAATCCATATAGTGTCTCTTGCCAACAGCCTTCTTATCAAAATTTCTTTTTGTTTGAAGCTGATGATACTCCATAGCTTTCATAGTTTTATCTCTGCTCTCTTCAAGCTCCATAAGCTGAGCATATCTAACAGTCATGGGGTCCTCTGCTTCAAACATTTCCAGCTGATTCATGATGTCTAGTGCTAGCAGTTCCATAGACATGGGCAACCTTGCCTCCTTCCCATATACTAGCAGATATGGGGAGTTCCCAATAGACCTTTTAGGAGTTATTCTATCTACCCATAAAGCAAATTTCAGATTGGTGTGCCAGGTCTTCTAGTTATCTTACATTGATCTTTTAATAATCCTTATGAGATTTTTATTAGTAGATTCAGCCAAACCATTACCCTGTGGGTAATAATTTGATGAAGTATTCAAATAGATCCCACTCTTAATAGCCCAGTCAGTTATTTTCAATCCTGTAAAGGCCAAAGTATTGTCTGATATGATAGACTCAGGCACTCGAAATCTAGAAACCAAATCACAATAAAAATTTAAAACAGCATTCTCGTTGGACTCCTTTAGAGCCACTGCTTTAGTCCACCTTGTGAAATAGTCTGTAGCTGTAAGTATCCATCTGTGGCTTGCACTTGATGGTGGGTTAATAGGACCTATAAAATCAATGCCCCGTCTCATAAAGGGCTACTCTACTTGAATTGGCTGCAGAGATAAAGCTGACAGCCTTTCTTTGCCGACAAAAATGGCACACTTTATACATTTTCTAGCCCAGGCATGGGCATCCTTAAATAAGTTGGGCCAGTAGTAGCCAACTCTCATTATTTTCCAAGTAGTAGTCCTTGGGGCAAAATGACCCACTGCTATTCCATCATGAAATTCATGTAGCACCTTGTCAGTCTGATTTTTATCAATGCATCTTATCAATACACCATTAAAGTCCTTTCTGAAAAAGATGCCATTTATTAAAACATATGGAATGGATTGCAATCTAAATTATCTTCTTTTGGTTCTATCTAGACCTGCTGGACATTTACCAGTTTGCAAAAATTGCGTCATGTCATTAACCCAACTGGTGCCTACTGCTGCTATGTCATTCTGATGCTCCTCCTCAATGATCAGAAGCACCTCCTCTTCCTTTTCTATTTCATTCTCTGAACTGGTAGCAAGTTGTTCACTGAGTCCTCTGCCTCTGACAAGCTTGGTTATCTTGATCTCTGCGTCATATTCCATGACTTTGGTGATCCAACCAGCCCTTTTTTCATTAACATCTTTACTCAACAGGAACTCCTTCACACTAGGATGAGCGACCATCAAATGTATCTTGTTATTAGAAACAAGATGCCAAAATTTCTTAAGGCTCCTTACCACTGCAAGGACGTGCTTTTCAATGAAGCTATACCTCTGCTCATACTCCTCCAGCCCTTGACTAAAGAAAGTGATTGGTTGCTCAAAACCCTCACTCTGCCACTGTACCAGAATCGCAGAGATGGTATCCAGGCTGCCATAAGCATACAAGATAAAGGCTTTAGAGAAATCAGGATTTACCAGCACTGGTGCAGCTACTAACACCTCCTTTATGGACTTGAAGCTGAGTTTGGCCTCTTTTGTCCAACTGAAAACTGTATTCTTCTTTAACATGGACGTCAAAGGCTTCAAAAGATTTGCAATATCAGGTATGAATCTTCACAGAAAATTAATTCTTCCAATGAAGCTTTGTAGTCCCTTCTTGTGACTGGGTAGGGGAAGCTCTAAAATAGCATTTACCCTTTCAACGTCAATGGTAATGCCCTCTTTTGACACAACGTGCCCTAATAGCTTGCCTTCGTACACAGCAAATATGCACTTCCCGGGATTGAGAGAGATCTTGAATTCCTTGCATCTTTCAAATACTAGCCTCAGATGAGATAAATGCTTAGCTGCATTTTTAGAGAAAACCATGATGTCATCAAGGTATACCAGCACCAATTTATATAGCAAACCCTTGAAGGCCATATCCATGGCTCTCTAGAAAGTAGAGCTAGCATTTGAGAGGCTGAAAGGCATCCTTTTGTAGGCCATGGTACCCCATTTGGTGGTGAAAGCAGTCTTGAACTAATCCTCCTCCTTGACTAACACCTGATTGTAACCAGAAAATCCATCAAGCAAAGAAAACCTTTCTGATCCAGCCACAACCTACAGAATTTGCTCCATTGAAGGCAATGGGTAGTGATCTCTTAGTGAGGCCCTATTAAGGTCTCTAAAATCGACACATAGCCTAATCTCTCCATTCTTTTTCCTCACAGGGACAAGGTTGGATACCCAAGAAGTATGCTTGATTGGAAAAATGATTTTCCCCTCAATCAGTTTGGTCAACTCCTTAATCATTAGAGGCTCCAGCTTCAGGTTTAGAGATCTTTGTTTCTGCCTCACAGGTTTAATACCTGGTTCTAACTCTATGGTGTGTTAGGCAATCTGAGGGTCGAACCCTTTTAGGTCTGAGTAATCCTAGGCAAACACATCTTCAATTCTTGACAGAGAACAATAAAAGCTCTTCTGTCCTCAACTGAGCAGATTTTACCGATTTTAAGAAGCTTACCTTTGAAAATCTCTAGTTCCTCATAATGTTCCTCTTTTACCTGCATGCTAGTCTTTCTTTTCTTAAGCTGATCATCTGTGCTAAAAATAGACTCCAAGGTTACCAATCCCTTGGGCAGCTTGTTTGTTCTCAACTGAACAATTTGATCATTGTCATATTGTTGTTTGAGTTTATCCTGATTTATCAAAGAAAAATCATCTTCTTCTAACAAGAAACGTAGGATCTTCTCATCACTCTCAAAAACTTGCCAATGAATATTATTATTAGGGATAGAGGGCCTATCAACTATTTTTACATGAGGTTGTACGTTCTCCCTTTGAATATCACTGGGGATGTCAAACTAAGCCCCTATTACAGCTAACCTATCAGCATGATAGTTCTAATTTCTTGGAATAGAGATCAGGTTGAAAGCTTCAAATTCTTCAATCATATCCCATACCCTATGTTTGTACCATTTCAGAACATCATTTTTTGTAAGATGCAGTCCTCTTTCCTGATTCACAATGACTTCACTGTCACCATAGACCTACAAACAGCCTATTTTCCTCTTTCTTACCCACTGCAAACCTTGGATTAATCCTTCATATTCAGTAGTGTTATTTGTACATGCAAAGGCAAAACAGAAAGAAGAATAATATTTTTCACCTTGTGGTGACACCAGCATTGCACCACCTCCAGATCCATTCCTGCTCCTTGAGCCATCAAAGTACATTTTCCATACTTCATTATGCTGCTCTATCTATTGTTCTGTATCATTTACAAGGCTTGGTATTGTTGTTTCAGGTTCATGCTGTATGTAAACCCCCAAACTAGTTTCTTGGATGTGTCCTTCAAGATCATCCATATTATTTTCTAAGGCCCACTCCCTTAAGAGTACCTCTAGTATGCTTTCAGCTTGTAGTTCTTGAGCAGCAACTAATTCAGGATCATCAGAAATAATGCAATTTGCATTAACAACACTTGATGCGTAAGGCTCTATGTGATGATTTGAAAGCAACTCAAATTTTAAAGTTACTTTGGTGCCATATCTGGTCCTGAAAAACATGTGGGACCAGTCTGAGGACAAATATCCTCCTATCTTGGTGGTAAATTCTCTTGATAAGCACATGGCAAAATAAGGAGGCAAATCTATAATGAATACCTCATGGAAAATGGAAACATTGGGATAGGTATGCAGAGTGAGACCTAGGTCTTTTATTACACCCACAATATTAACAGATGTGCCATCTAATTGGAGTACACCCTTCTCAAGGGGCTAGTACTTGAGCCCCAATTGGTCTACAATCTACTTAGGCATCACAGAACTACTTGCTCCACTATCCACCATGCAATTATGTACTAATTTATCTCCAATTATCAATGATACATAAAATGGGAGTGGTTTGGCACTTTTGTTGGGCTGTTTGCTGTTATCCTGGGATGAATTGGTAAGGACAGCCCTATTTGGGTCTATAGTTGTATCATTGGATACTTTCAAATCAGATAAGGCAGATTGCAACATCTTCTTTTGGCCAGGGATGGCTAGGGAATCCCACATGGACATTGTCACATTCATCTTCTTCATATTTTCAATAATATTGAAGGGTGAAGTGGCACTCACCTTTTGTTGTGACTTTGTAGCAATAGTAATAGCCTACAAATGAGGCATTTCCCTTATTGTTGCTGAAGTGCTTCTTTGCAAAATATGGGATATGTGTGATGTGGAAGCACCAACATGTCCTTTCTCTTTATTTGTTGCTTGGTCTATCTCATAACCCCTCTTCTTGGCTCTTGTATTTTCTGCAACTGAGGTGATATCGCTGTTTATGCTGCAGAATTCGCCTTCTTACTAGTTTATGAAGGTAGAATTGTTCTGAGGTTTCTCTTGTTGTGCAATTCCATCATTTGGTGTGTTTGGCTTTGAGACTGCCACATTTTGCACCATTAAAGCTTGATTTATCACTCCATTTGAACAGGATGCCTGACTGTGTGGTTGATTGCATGGATAGGACCATTCATACTCAGCTACAAGGTTGATCTGACTAGGGACAAGGTCCCTTACTGCATTAATAGGTACCAGATTACAAGACTGAAAAGGCCTTTGATTCACATTTTGCCTGGCACCTTGGTGGTTGCTTTGATAAGGTGGCCTATTGGCTTGGTAAGGTTGATTTTGGCCTTGAGATGGCTGCTGATTTTGGCCTTGAGGTTATTGCAGATAAGGATGTCTATGCTGGGATTGCTGCTTTTTAATGTTTACCAGTTCATTCCCAAACGTCTGCAGAATATTCTCTATTTTTTGTTGGCTATTTTTATCTCTTTCAACTCTTGAGATGAACTAGAGGCAGCTGGTTCAAAATTGGCAGTGCTTGGTAATGTTGCTACTGTAGGTACAGGGGCAAAATATGGGATTGGCAATGGCATTGAAGCCTGAATCTCAGGAAAGATGGGTACTGGTGGTCTAGGTGCTATTTTTCTAGCCTGAATCAAACTATTCTCTGCTCTAATGGCTATTTCATAAGCGTCGGGTAGGCTTGTACCTCCTAATGATTGTATCATCATTAAAATATCACTATTTAGGGCTTTCAAAAAATATAAGAATGCATATTCAGCTGGAGGTCTTACCATGGCAGGGATTCTATCCCATGTCTTCTAGAATCTGAAGTTAAAATCTATCATTTGCTCTTGAGGAGCTCTCTTTATAGTGGTCATCTGTTCAACCAATGATAGATTATCTGATTTATCTTAGAACTATTTGTTCAATTTCTCTCCTAGATCATCCCAGGTTCCTATAGTCTGCACTGGTAGGCTCTTGAACCATTGCAATGCCTTCCCTTTGAATGAGGCAGCTAGCAGCCTGATGGCTACATTCTCCTAAGTGACATGATGTACACCACACAGAGATGCTATGTCTCTAATGTGCTCAATAGGGGTAGTTTGATTTTCCCCTGTAAAATAGGACAGACTCTTCAAAGTTACCATGGGTATAACATCATGTATTGTTAGGTTTAAAGGGTTGCCCCCATCAAAAGTCACGTATCGCTGATTTCTTGCCACCTGAACAGCTGGGGGTAGATTTGCTTGAGTTACTATAGGGACTACAAAGGCAACTGGTCTGAAATTTGGTGGAGTTAACTGTATCCTTTTAGAAACTGGAGTCTTTACTACAGCTCTACTCTGCCTTCTAGGGGGAGACAGCTGCAGATAATCGAATGAGCTTGAACTCCTGATTTGAATCTTTCTCATAAAAATGTATCAGTAGAAACTTATCTACTTGTTCTTCCTTAGTGTGAGTCGCCAGATATGTAGGTTTAACCTCTTACAGGTCTTAAAATCACTAGCTGCACATCAAAACCAGCAATAAAAGTTGTATTGTCCCACCGGGCATGCCAGAAACTGTTGTCACATGAAATTGCACCCTGCTTGGAAGGATTCCAAGCATTCCAATGACACAATGGGAATGATCTCAAGGTGTGGGACCTTGCTCAAAGAGATTAGACCTCTGGAGAAGGTCAGCTTCCTCACCTGATTATCACCTAAAACTACTAAACTTTGAGGGAAAAAGGGAGAAGGAAAGCTTTAAAATGAAGATGAAACAAGAAAACTGAAAGTAAGGGTGATACACTAGATAGATTAAAAGAGACTTCCACAACACTGAGAAAATGTACAATATAATCAGATACAGCAAGTAAACATACATAGATTAGATGATTCTAGCAGAGGTAAGGCGCAATAGGGTTGAGAGGAACAGAGTGTTCACAGACAACCTCATGCAAATTCACACAGAACTGGAAAATCAGCAAAGGAGGTAAAATAACTTGCATATATCCAATGAAAAGGCAAGGTTACAGTATATGAAAACTCTGTTTGGAAATAGAAAGACCAAAATGCCAAAAAATTTCCAACATTATTTACAACATCAGAATGCATACATATAGCATTCCAAAAATAATCCCTAAGTCAGCCACAAAGTTCGCTCTATGAGTTGTATCAGAAAATATCTCCTCTGAAAGGACATCCCAGCTGCATCAGTTATGGCATCAAATATCTGGGATAGGGCAGATAGAAGACATTTTGGAGTCATTAATGCAAGCAGCTTACTCATCAATCTGTAGTAATGAAAATATCTGAAACAGGATGGTGGCAAGATATTTTTGATCATCAATGCGAGTTGCTTCCTCTCTGTGCAGCAATGAATGCAAGAAATATCTATATCTACCCCCAAAATGGTCGCTAAAACGTCCCTTCGTCCAAATATGCAAATCCGGATCCAAAATTAAAAAGTGAGAATATTCCTCTGAAAAGCCCGCCATATGAAAGAGGAGGCAAAAACATGCATTTTTGCCTCTTACATCATGTCAAAATTCGCCAGGACAGAGGAGACACAAGTGGTCAAAGCTTCAGTCAACTGCCTAAATATACCGTCCTGCATCTAGCCTTCTGAAACTACTTTTGGTGCTTAAACTCCTTATGAGGGATATGATGGTGATGTCACCATCATGGACCGGCCTTATTGAAACGTGGCAGGATGGCGTCGATCATCATATTGGCATTTGGGGTGATATAGAAAGGATCGGGTGATATTTCAGAGATCGGGGTGATATGGAAAAGATTGGGTGATATTTTGGGGATCAGGTGATATTTCGGGGATCGAGGTGATATTACAAATATCGGGTGATATTTCAGAGATCGGGGTGAAATGGAAAAGATCGGATGATATTTTAGAGATCAGGGTGAAATAAAAAAGATCGGGTGATATTTCAGAGATCGGGGTGATATCACAAATATCAGGTGATATTTCAGAGATCAGGGTGATATTTCAGAGATCAAGGGAAATTTGGAGAGATCATGGTGATATGGAAAAGATCGGGTGATATTTGGAGATCGGGTGATATGGAAAAGATCACCCGATGTTCAGAATATCACCCCTCCTAGAAAATCAGGTTTGACCAGAACATTGACAATACATAACATTCCTTATTTTAGCGAATTTCAGGGTGATGTAAAAAGTGAACTTGCCTATTTTTTCAAGTTGTTTCACATGGTAAGCTTCTTCAGGCAAGCTTCAAACCTTGAGATTTGGGCTCAGACTTCAAGATCACAAATATAGCTTACATTGGGGATATGCACACTGACTGATGCTGCTTGAATCATTTGACTCCGGCTAGAGGAAAAATAGGTCAACACTTACATCTGGTTGCCATGGGCGTACTCATTGGCTTTGAGTCTTCCATCCCAAATTTCTTCAACAATTCTTTCGTATGTTTGGTCTAAGAAATGAAGATTCCTTTCTTTGTTTGAGTAATCTGTAGACCCAAGAAGAAATTCATTTCCCCAAACATGGACATCTCAAATTCACTTTTCATTTGATTTGCAAAAGTCTTGCACATACTATCTCTTCCTCCAAAGATGATATCATCAACAAACACTTCAACAATCAAGATATTTTCATGATCAATTTTGAAATACAAATTACTACCAGCAGTACCTTTGTTGAAACCAATCTTCAAAAGATGCTTATCCAATCTTTCATACCAGGCTCTTGGGGCTTGCTTCAGTCCATACAGAGCTTTCTTCAACTTGCAGACCATATCACCATGATCAGATAATTGAAATCCATCTGGTTGCTCAATGTATACTTCTTCTTCCAAGTCACCATTCAGGAAGGCAGATTTGACATCCATCTGATATACTTTGAAATCCTTGAAGACAGTAAAAGCAAGAAATAATCTGACTGCTTCAATTCTTGCCACTGGAGCAAAAGTTTCTTCAAAATCAACTCCTACTTGGGAGTAACCCTTGTAGACCAATTTGGCTTTGTTTCTGATTACTTCACCGTCTTCATTCAGTTTATTCAGGAAGATCCATTTGGTTCCAATCACATTCTTGTTTTTAGGTCTGGGAACAAGATCCCAAGTGTGATTTTTCTCAATTTGTATCAGCTCTTCCTCCATTGCTTTAGTCCAGTTTTCATCATTGCAAGCTTCATTCATTGTCTTAGGTTCAATCTTTGAAATCAGACAATACTCTTCTGAATGTATAGCAATCCTTCTTCTTGTTTGTACACCTTTACTTTTATCACCTATGATCTAAACTTCAGAGTGATTCAGTCTTACATACATGGGAACTTTGGGAGTTTCTTGCACTCCTGATTCTTGAACAGATTCATTCAAACTTATCTCTTCTTCCTAATTTACCGGATTAGTCTGGATCTGAATCTTAGAAGGGGCTTGGACTCCTTGGATCAAAACATCATTCTGATCATCTTCATCACATTCATAAAACCTTGAGGGTTTTTCAATCCCTTCATCAATCTTCACATTTGTACTTTCTATAATCTTCCTCAATCTCTTGTTATAACACCGGTATGCTTTGCTTTGAGTAGAATAACCCAAGAAAATTCCTTCATCAATTCTAGCATCAAATTTGCCTAAATCTTCATCCCTCTTAATGTAACATTTGCTATCAAAAACTCTAAAATACCTCACTGTGGGAGTGATGCCAAACCAAAGTTTATAAGGAGTCTTACCGGTATTGCTTCTGATTTGTACTCGATTGAGAGTATAGACTGCAGTGCTTACAACTTCTCTCCAATAGATCTGAGGAACATTTGCTTCCATCATCATGGTTCTAGATGCTTCCTGGATGGTCTGGTTCTTTCTCTCTACTACTCCATTCTGCTGTGGAGTCCTAGGAATAGACAATTGTCTCTTTATTCCATGTTTCTCACAGAATTCTATGAACTCACTAGATGCAAATTCTCCACCTCTGTCAGACCTCAGACATTTTAATTTTAATCTAGTTTCACTCTCTACCATAGCCTTGAATATTTTGAATTTCTCAAGAGCTTCTGATTTCTCCTTTAGAAAAGTTACCCACATCATCCGGGAGTAGTCATCAATTAATAGCATGAAGTATCTATCACCTTGCACACTTCTGATTCTTACTGGACCACATAGGTCAGTATGAACTAAGTCCAACAATTCGGTAGAAGACTATTCCTTACTTTTGAATGTGACTACTTTGCTTACCCAACTGGCATTCTTTGCACAAGCTATTAGTAGGTTTCACAAGTCTTGGAAGATCTCTTACAGCCTGAGTGTTGCTTATCTTGATGATATTATCAAAATTCACATGACACATTCTCCTATGCCATAAACAACTCTAATCAATTTGAACAAATAGATAATTTTTACCAGTATCAACCAAATGGAAGATATTACCTTTTGTTTGAGTACCGGATGCAATCTTTGTTCTGAAACTTTCAAAGATCTTGCATTTTCCATTCTTGAATTGGAGATCATAGCCTTTGTCCACCAACTGTCCAACACTGAGAAGATTGTGCTTCAGGCCTTCAACATACAGTACATTACTGGTTTTGTTCTTTCCATCAAAATAAATAGTTCCTCTACCTCTGATTCTGCTAGCAAAATTATCACCAAATTTTACCACTCCTCTTTCATACCTTTTCAAATCTATGAACTTATTTTTGTCACCTATCATATGGTGAGAGCATCCACTGTTAATGACCCAATCATCCTTTTCTTCAACTTGGGCAGCCAGAGCTCTTTCTACAATTTTATGATTAACAGATTCAGAGGGCATTGGATCTTCTTCCTTGATGGCAATAAACACCCAATCACTTCCGAATTTATTTTCTGACTCTGATTCATCATTTGTTACTCCTTCATTATCATCATCTTCATGAACATAATAACAATTCTTTTGGAACCTTGATCTGTTAAGATTTGGCCTTGAAAATCTTTCTAGACACCTTGAGGCAAAATGACCAATCTTACTGCAGTTAAAACATTTAAAAGGTAATTTCCCTTCATACTTACCGGATCCTCTTGGCAGTCTTTTTGCAATAAGGGCTTCAAGTTGAGTAGCTTTTGCTTCATCTTCTTCCAGGTCTTTTCTTGCTTTCTCATACCATGATAGTTTCTTTGAAGAGTTCTCTCCCGGATCAAACTTTTGTTTTCCTTTAACAGAGGCACTAGCTTTGAATGCAGATTCAGTCTTGGGGGGTCATCTCCAAACTCAGTCAATTCAAATGTAGCCAATTTACCAACCAATTGATCTCCTGTGATACCTGAAATAGATCTGAATTCTTCAATAGCAGCAACCTTGTACTTGTAAGAATCGGAAAGGGATCTAAGAACTTTGCCAACAATCTCATCTTCATCCAAGACTCCACTAGCACATCTAATACCACAAACAAGCTCATTTACTCTTGGCATAAATGTAGTGATATTTTCATCTTCTCTCATCTTCAGATTTTTGAATTTTCCTTTCAGGCTTTGTAGCTTGGCACATTTAACATACTTGTCTCCTTCAAGCAGAAGTTCCAGTTTTTCCCAAATCTCAAAAGTAGTTTGTAGGTTAACAACATTTGTTAGCTCTGAATCAGACAAGGTACTTAGAAGAGCTTCTTTAGTCCGTAGATTATTTTCAGCATCTTTGATTTCATCTACATTTTTCAGACCATTCTAAGGAGGAGTATACTTCTTTGAAGCCATGATCCAATATTGCATTCCCATACATTACAAATGACATTCCATGTGACTTTTCCAAAGAGTGAAATTGGTTCCATCAAACCTCGAACTATCCTTCTTATAGGATGGCATCCTGGATCTCCTCAAGCAGTTAAGCTCTTTTAGAGGAACTTAGCTCTGATACCAATTGTTAGATTTAGGGTAGACAACTGATAGGGGGTGTGAATCAATTGTCAAAAACTTTCTTGCAATTTAATCATTTAATTCCTTTCCTTAATTTAGTAGCATAATAATAAATCAATCATAGAAATTTAATGCAACAAATCAAGAGCAGAAACATATTAACACATATGACACCAAGATTTTGACATGAAAAACCCGGTTAAGGGAAAAACCACAGGGTGACTAACCCAAGATTGTATTCTCTGTTAGAAGAATAGAAAGAACAAAATGGCACATGCCAATTAGGGCTCATTGCCTGAGCACACTTCTCACAAGAGGCTCATTGCCTACAAGAGACACATTGTCTACAAAATAATAAGTATCACATACTTGAACTGAAGAATAGCATCTTCACCATGCTTGAGTCAGTTCCATTTAGGCTCAATACTTCTGCTCTACCTTTCGCTCTGCTCCTCTCTACCACACTCTCATCTCCACGATACAATTGAAATGACCTTACAACTCTTTATTTATACAAGACATTGACTTAGGGATAATCATACAAGTCGGCATACATTACAAAGCAAATACATAAATACAACATGACTTATTACAAAAGGACTTCATGCGGATCAACCTGTTGTCGCCCATACAAATCTGAGACTTCAATCCTTCTTTGGGAACACACCATTCTTCATAGAGCATCTTCAAGATCATCTGCAGGAAGTGTAACTCATCCGGTCGGCCAGACTCAGGAAGAACATCATCATCCGGAAGTAATTCTTCAATTACTAGCTCAATCTTCAATGCGGACCACCAACATGAACTGGAAACAATCCAAAGACCTCCACAAGCTTTCCTGAATCACTAGAAACATGCACACTACTTTTGCTTACTGAAATCATTCTCTCCTTCATCCGGAACCTCAAGAACATAGTTTGTCATCACTGTCATATTGGAATAGATGCTTGCGGACCTCCAGACCACTAACCAATTGAGTTGACACTTCACATTGACTTCCTAAACACTCCACCAAATCCATAGAATAGGATATTGCATTTCCAGATCTCACCGGACCTATCTGTATTACTCTGTCACCTCTGAACATCTGCCAGAACCAGTTTTACTTAAGTGGCCATAACTTCTTCAGATCTTCATACGAATCTCT
This sequence comes from Cunninghamia lanceolata, assembly GCA_027924645.1. Taxonomy (NCBI): domain Eukaryota; kingdom Viridiplantae; phylum Streptophyta; class Pinopsida; order Cupressales; family Cupressaceae; genus Cunninghamia; species Cunninghamia lanceolata. The sequence goes on along the minus strand of BSBN01001031.1, from coordinate 345,504 downwards.
GAAATATTTATTGGATCATCTTAAGACACATATCTACAAACCCTTTGATGCGCATCTTCTGATCTTCATCTTAGCTGGGATCTTTACCTCACTGTCTTCACTATTCTTCTTTGTTCCTGATAGGACTAATTTTCTCAATATCCTCAGCATACAGCTCATCCAATCCTTATCATCAATGCAACAGGAGTATGTTGACATCAATGACAACATCGGTTAGGCCCATACTTGCAATAGAGATTAAGGTCACTCCCAAGATAATAATCTCCCTTTTTGCTAACCCTTTTTTTATTAAAACAAATCCGTTGCTAAACTTGGCGTCCCATTTTTTTAGGTTTTGGTTGCTTTTCTGAAAACTAATGTTTACTTTTGTTTTGCATGCATCATTGCCTTTCAAAAACTCTCATTTCTTTTGAAAGAATAGAATATAATAATCTTATTTATAGTTCTGTCACTTGCATGATAGTAATTTCTTTTAATTCTTTTATTTAGATTCTAAATACAATAATAATATTATTAATGCAATTTATCTAATTTTAATAAAGCATAATCACTCAAATCAGCTATATATATATTGTAAATAAAACACAATTATTTTAAGTCTAAATTAGATATTGTGATGTAGGAGCATCCCTGGTTCAAGAGCAATCTTGCATCAACCAAAAACATTTGCATTCAGTTTGTTTATTTTCATTTTCCAGTTCAGTTCAGTCAGTAGCAGTTTATGTATTTTGGTCTGTATTCTATAGCAGTTGCATTTTAGACCTTACGGAGCTAGACTTAGCATCTAGACACATTCATGCACGTCATATCCAAATCTCAGATCATTTGGATCAGGTATCGGTAAGATATTGCTATCATAAAATTAACTATTTTCTCATAACAGAGCATCCTAATAGTCTTAGACAATCAACTAAAGGAGAAGACTTGCGGAGCTAAAATGATGCATCATTCAATGTTGTTTGGTTCATGGCTAACCTTCCCTAAGATCTGCACACCATTCCATTCATTTGCGGAGGAGTTCTACATGATTAGGTCTGACCTATCCGTGTACACACGTTACAGCTCTTCATTGGAGTTTGTGATCTTCCTTGGCCAACACGGAGGAATCTTTTGTTCTGGAGATGATATAAATTGATGTAAGAGATGCCTAGGAAAGTAGTTGATCATGAGTTCATAGATGATAGTTTAAATTTCTCACGAAGAAGCTTTAAGGCTATATCTTGTGCATATTATGTAACTGTGAAATCAGGCATGTGAGCCATAATTGTAAGCCCACATGTTGCCATCCAATTTGTATTTGAATTCTATGATATACTGAATGACTAAATCTGCATTTGCTTTCTATCTTTGAGTTGTTTATGTTGTGTTTACTCTAGCTGCACGGCTTGGACAGTTCACTTTGTGGGCCCTCCTAACCGTGACTACACCAAGTGGTATTAGAGAAAAAGTTTGAATCTTTGGGAATGAATTGAGCGAAGTTGGCAAAGGAATTCCATAAGATCTTGTTGTGAATAGATTACCAAATCTGAGGCAGATTACTTGTGTTGCATCTAATCGCCAATTGTTAGGCAGTTGTCACCTTGTACTTGATCATCAAATTTGAGGTAGTTACACTTGATCTGAGGAAGAGATGCCACTGAGGAGAATCCCTATTGTTGGAACAATGGCTAGAAGGATGGATGAGATGATGGAGATGATGAAAACAATGCGAGTTTGCTTGGATGTTGTTGAAGAAGATAGGTGAAGAGGATTGACACCTCGCCCTAATGTTGAAAGTGATGATGATGAAGAATTTTAGTCCGCTAATCAAAATAAAGTAACCCTAGGAGATGAAGAAGAAGAATCAGATCAAGTCAAGATGTTGCGAGCTATCTCAAAGATTGGGAAAAGACCTAGAGTTGATGTATCGAACTATACTGGCAATTTGAATCCTGAAGAGTTGATTGACTAGATAAATGACATGGAAGAATACTTTGAGTATGAAGAAAATGAAGATCCGGAGAAGGTGAAATTTGTAAAGACAAAGTTAAAAGGACATGCTGCTATATGGTGGAAAGAAGTTCAGTTGGATAGAAACAGAAGAGGAAAATAAAATATTACAAAGTGGGACAGAATGGTGACAAAGTTGAAGAACCAGTTTATACCTGCTGACTATGAGTTGGAACTGTTGAAAATATTTCAAAACCTTAGACAAAAGGAGAAATCTGTGAAGGAGAACACTAAAGAATTTCATAATATGATCATAAGGACAAGACATAGTGAAGCAAACAAAGAGAAAGTGGCTAGATACATCAATGGACTGAGATTGAACATTCAAGAAGAATTGAGTTTAGTGAGGATGACAACATTGGAAGAAGCATATCAGTTTGCCCTGAAAGTTGAAGAGAAGTTGAACAAGAGGCATGATTAGAGACAGAGAGGTAGAGGAGGTAAATTTCAGAGAAGTAGAACATTTTTTGGAGGAGAAAGATCACATACGGAGCAGAACAGACAAGAGAACACATTCAAAGAGGATAGAGATAACAATGCATATTAGAGAGATGATAGAACTCTCTACTGCAAAGGAAACCCTAGTCCATACCGGAGTGAAGGATATAGAAGAGAAGGAAGAGGACCTAATAGGAGAACATTCAGAGGAACCTATTTCAAGTGTGGAGGTGAAGGGCATAGAGCATTTGAATGTAATCAAGGGGGTACAAGCAAAAGGATAGCGAACAGCGGAAGAGTAGCCTATGTGGAAGAAGAGCCTATCAGATCACCTAGTTTAGTTGGTAAACCTAAGAAAGGAGAATCACTTGTCATGAGGAGAGTACTATTTCAAGCAGAGACAAATGAAGGACCACCGCAGAGGAAAAGTTTGTTCAGAACTAGATGCAAATCAGGAGGTAAATGTTGTAAAGTTGTTATTGATAGTGGTAGTTCTGATAACCTAGTTTTAGAGGAGATGGTGACTAAGCTAAAGTTGGAAAGATTTAGACACTCTAAGCACTATTCGATAGAATGGATTTAGGAAGATCATAAGGTACTGGTGAGTGAACAAAGTTTGGAGAAATTTCATATTGGATCTTATCATGATGAAGTATTGTGTGATATTATGCCTATGGATGTTTGTCATATATTGTTGGGTAGACCATGGCAATATGATAGAAAAGCTATACATGATGGGAGAAAGAATACATACACTATAACGTCAAATGGAAAGAGAATTACTTTGATTCCTTTGGAAGATTATCCTAAGAGTGAAGTATGTGGGAATGCTAATATCTATTTATGTAGATGGAAGAAAATTTTTGGATGGTTTGAGACATGATAATATGTGTTATGCCTTGATCCCTAAGAAGCCTAAAACATTGAAGGAGACTGAAGAATCACAACTGGAGGAGATAACTGAGTTGCTAATAGAGTATGAAGACATCATATCAGATAATGTATGAGAAGGATTGCCACTAATTAGGAGTATCAGTCATCACATGGATCTTATGCCTAGAGCTAGTTTGCCTAACAAATTAGCACACAAAATGACACTGCAGAGAATGAAGAATTGATTAGACAGATACATGAGTTGTTGAGGAAAGGTTTGATCAAAGAAAGTTTGAGTCCTTGTGTAGTGCTTGCAGTGTTAGCACCAAATAAAGATGGAGAATGGAGAATGTGTACAAACTTAAGAGAAATCAACAAGTTCATGGTTAAGTATAGATTTCCTTTACCTAGGATGGATGATGTCATGGATTGTTTGAGTGGAGCAAAATATTTCACAAAGATAGACTTGAAAAGTGGATACCATCATATCAGAATCAAAGGAGATGAATGGAAGACTGCTTTTAAGACAAATGAAGGATTGTATGAGTGGTTAGTGATGCCTTTTTGCACTGAGTAAATTCATGAGATTGATGAATGAAGTTTTGAAGAAATTCTTGGGTAAGTTTGTTATTGTAGATTTGGATGATATTCTGATTTTCAATAAGACAAAAGAAGAACACTTGTGGCACCTGAGACAAGTATTGTAGAGACTAAGAGAAGAGAAATTGCTGATAAACATCAAGAAGTGTAGTTTCATGAAGGAAGAATTGGTATACTTGGGATTTATGATTTATGTGAAAGGATTGAAGATGGACCCTAGAGAAACTGTTGAATGGCCTACATCGGAGAGCATTGGAGAAGTTAGATTATTTCATGGATTAGCTAGTTTCTAACGGAAGTTCATCAAAAATTTCAATTCAGTATGTAACCCTATGACAGAGACAATGAGAGGTGATAGAAAAGATTTTAATTGGACGTCAGGAGCAGAAAAAAAATTAAGCTATTAAAGCAGAAAGTAACAGAGCAACCTGTGTTGGCATTACTGGATTTCAATAAGGTGTTTCAGGTAGATTGTGATGCAAGTGGAAATGCAATAGGAGCAGTGTTAAGTCAAGAAGGTAGACCTATAGCATATTTTAGTGAGAAGTTGAATGATGCAAGGAAAATATATTAAGTTCATGATTAGGAGTTCTATGCCATAATTCAAGCCTTGAAGAAGTGGAGACATTACTTGTTGCCTAAGGAGTTTGTGTTGTATACAAATCATCAAGCTTTGCAATATTTAAACAGTCAAGGGAAGTTGAATTAGAGGAACATGAGATGGGTAGAGTTCATGAAGAGTTATACTTTTGTATTGAAGCATAGGAGAGGAAAATCAAATAAAGTTGTAGATGCCCTGAGTAAAAGAAGGAATCTGTTGACAGAGATGATGGTTGAAGTGTTCATATTTGAAGAATTGAAGAACATGTATGAGGGAGATCTTGATTTTGTGGAACCTTGGAAAGCATGTAAGGAACCTGTTGTGATAGATAGGAGTAAGTGGTTGGACTATTTCATTCAGAAAGATATGTTACTTAGAGGAAATCAGTTGTGCATACCTAGGAATTCAATGAGAGACAATTTGATCAAGGAGAAACACAGTGGTGGATTGGCAGGACATTTTGGCATTGATAAGACAGTGGCTTTGGTAAGTGAAAACTACTTTTGGCCTCAGATACATAAGGATGTTAGGAAATTTGTACGGAGTTGTAGAATTTGTCAAGTTGCAAAAGGAAGTAGTCAGAATACTGGTTTGTACAAATCTTTGACAGTACCGGAAAGACCTTGGGAAGACATAAGTATGGATTTCATAATGGGGTTGCCGAAGACATAGAGAGGACATGATTCAATATTTGTAGTGGTGGATAGATTTTCAAAGATGGCACATTTCATACCTTGTAAGAAGACAACTGATGTAGTGCATGTGGCTGACCTATTTTTCAAGGAAGTTGTGAGATTGCATGGATTACCTAAGAGCATAATTTTAGACAGAGATACTAGATTTCTTGGATACTTTTGGAAGACGCTTTGGAAGAAAATGAAGACAAATTTGAAGTTTAGTTTAGCATTTCACCCACAGACTGATGGACAGATAGAGGTAGTGAATAGGAGTTTGGGAAACTTGTTGAGATGTTTGGTTGGAGAGAAGGTAAGAAATTAGGATTTGATTCTATCACAAGCAAAGTTTGCTTACAATAATTTAGTGAATAGGAGTACCGGAAGAACACCATTTGAGATTGTGACAGGAACTAACCCTAGAGGAGTTACAGAGTTGAGAGACATCAGCATGGAAGACAAGCGAAGTGTAGAAGCAGAAGAATTTGCAGGACACGTGGAGACAGTGCATAATCAAGTTAAGAAGCATTTGAAGGAAATGAACAACAAGTATAAGGAGAAGGCATATGAGAAGAGAAGGCACAAAGAATTTTCAATAGGAGATGAAATTATGGTATACTTGAGAAAAGAGAGATTTCCAGCTGGGACATATAACAAGTTGAAGATGAAGAAGCTTGGACCATGTAGGATACTCAGAAAGTTTGATTCAAGAAATGCATATGAAGTAGAGTTACCAGAGACACTGGGGATATCACCTATTTTTAACATTGCAGACCTATATCAGTATCATGAAGTAGAGTTCAGTGACAGCATTGAAGAAGACTTGAAGAAGCAGTTACCACAATAAGCACCGGAACAGATTGAGGACATTTTGGATAGCAGAGTTGGATGTAGCACCAGAGGAAGATAGTACAAAGAATATCTTGTGAAGTGGAAAGGCAGACCGAAAGAAGACTCATCTTGGATTTCTCAGGCTGAGGTTGACCATCTTGGTTTTCCTCTAGCCCTGACAAAGTGAGGGACTCTCTTTTTCAATAACCCCAAATGTCTGATGCAAGAGTATCCCTGGTTCAAGAGTAATCTTGCATCAACCAAAAACATTTGCATTAGGTTTGTTTCTTTTCATTTTCTAGTTTAGTTCAATCAATAGTAGTTTCTATATTTTGGTCTTCATTCTACCATAGTTGCATTTCAGACCTTACAAAGCTAGACTTAGCATCTAAACACATTCATGCACATCATATCCAAATCTCAGATCATTTGGATCAGGTACCGATAAGATATTGCTATCAGAAGATCAATTATTTTCTTAGAATAGAGCATCCTAACAGTCTCAGACAATCAGCTAAAGGAGAAGACTTGTGGAGCATTTCATGACTTACAGAGCTAAAATGACATATCATTCAATGTTGTTTGGTTCATGGTTGACCTTCCCTAAGATCTGTACACCATTCCATTCATTTGCAGAGGAGTTCTACATGATTAGGTCTGACTTATCCATGTACACACGTTACAGCTCTTCATTGGAGTTTGTGATCTTCCTTGGCCGACGCGGAGGAATCTTATGTTTCAGAGATGATATAAAATTATGTAAGAGATGCCTAGGAAAGTAGTTGATTATGACTTCATAGCTGATAGTTTGAATTTCTCACGAAGAAGCTTCAAGGCTATATCTTGTGCATATTCTGTAACTATGAAATTAGGCCTATGAGCCCTAACTGTAAGCCCACATGTTGCCAGCCAATTTGTATTTGAATTCTATGATATACTGAATGACTGAATCTATATTTGCTTTCTATCTTTGAGTTGTTTCCGTTGTGTTTACTCTAGCTACACAGCCTAGACAGTTCACTTTGTGGGCCCTCCTAACCATGACTGCACCATATTGTTTTTTCAAACAATAGTATTTATATGAATAGAAAAACACTTAATATTATTTTTTTAATAATATAAAAATACACCACTTTAAATATAAATTGAAAGAACATTAATATTTATGACTTAAATCATGCATTTGAAATGTACTTATTGTAGCAATTAAAACACATATTTATCTACTCCCAAGTCATCAATCACATTTATCAACTAATTAATAATGCATAAAAATATCATTCAAAAAATGCAATATGCCATGAGACTACGTGAGTGTGTGAGTGCATTAGGGTTATCCATCCCAAACAGTTCTTGTCAGGTGGCTAGAACATCTCTACCTCAACCATGTTCTCGTCTTCAACATTTCTCCTGCACTCAGTCACACTTACATTTCCATTAATAGGTTAGTTCCCCAAAAATCATATCTAAAGCAAAACAAAATGTACATCCATAATTGTACCAATAATATTCAATTATTAGATTGACTTTCATAATTATGCATTTATAACTTTCACGATAGTTACTTTCACACGCGTGGAATCAGGCATAGTAAATCAATCATAGTAAAAATGTCCAATTAAATAAAGTCCAAAAATGAGATGTGACATCCTTCCTCACTAGGAAGAGACATCGTCCTGATGTCTTATCATACACATACTAAATAAATATAAATATATCATTATAACAAAACTATTGGTCCTACTCAATCCTATACATAACAACATCTTTATTTCGCTTTTAACACTACGTCTATCAATAAAATCCAAGTATATAATCAACCAATCAATTCACATGGCACAACTGCCAATTCAATGTATATAATCCAACACATGGTACAACAATCACATCTTTAATGCACACCAAAGGAGGCATAAATCAATTCATCATAGACACATACAAACATGAATCAATCATCACAATGCACATGCAATCTTATGGTAACACAATATACTAACAAAAGATCAGTCCTCCAAACAAACACTGGTCGAGATCACAAAACATCAAAAAAAAACTCCCAAGGTGCACCAACTAGGTCATATTCAACCATTGTGAATACAACTCCTCTGAGACTACTCCACTCCATCCTTCAACTACCACTGCAATTAAAATACGCTCTAACCAAAAGGAAAAATAGCTACAAGCAAGTCAAGTCCGTAAAACTCAGGACCACAACTATGCTAGGATAGCCTCTCAAGCTATCTACAAAAGACTACTCTCTCAACATTACTTCCTCAGGCACTATCCACAACCAAAGAACTCCAGTTTCAAGAAAATTTAACTCAAAAAGGTTATAGGCATAACTACCGTACCTTTATCTTGATCAAAAGCATGCCTCAACTCTAGACATGGTTCCCCCACATGAGGTACTTCCTCACATTTCACTCCTAAAAGAGAGGGTTTCTCTACCACTCAAAGCTCTATACTACCAAAACTAGGATCATCTAATAGGTTCTTAGAGGGAAGAAACTAACCACACCTTCTATCAGCATAAGCACTTCCATCAAGAAAGGTTTGGCAACTTTCTACTCACTAGGAGCACATCTACAACTACTACAACTCCCCGACAAGGTGCAAGACTACTCGCAACACCACTTCAATTCTTAACTAAGCTAGACCTAAAGGTCAACAATAGAAGATGACCACAAGTTCATGATCGATTAGGAAACACATAGATTCCTCATGGCCTAACACCAAGTATCCATAAAATGGAATACAAAAGACAACAACTTCATCACACAAGAATTGCATCCCTTCCAACATCAAACTACAAAACCTCCAACTACTAAGGAGAAACTCTAGAAGCAGCCCAATTCCCAAGGTTGAAACTCAACAAATAGTAAGAAGACAACTATAATTCCACAATATATACATTACGTGCTCAAGCACTAACTAAGGTTCCATCTCACCCTACGCTATGTCAAAACATAAGCGTAGTTATGAAACTCTCAAACAAAGGACACACCAACACAACACTCCCCAAAAGCAAGATTCAATCCAATAAGCTCCCTACATATCTCACACACATAACAACATTTAACTTCACACAAAAATTCAACTCACATCAAGTGATCCATAGAAACACAAAAATCCATTTCATAACTTCCTCAATACTTCAAACAATGTTTAATGCATCTAACAACAATTAATGAATTCAATCTACCAAAGCTCTTAGTAACATGCATGCCACAAAACAGTATATTCTCCGCATCCTACTCCCTTATACAACCTATCAGAGGCCCATCATGGACATGATAGAAAACATAACATGATACATGACCAACAGTTTAAAACATTCAAGCATAGCCACCATTAATAAATAATAATTAAATTCTGAAGAATAGAAAAATTCAATTCCAACAATAAGGCATAAAATGAGCTCAATTTCAACAGTAAATCAAAACATGACCATCAAGGTCACAAGAGAAGTAAATATCAAATTTTGATGGCTATACTTTTTCATAAATAAAAATAAAATTTCAATGTTGGTCCTTACAAAGTTTAGAGAGATTACCAAAGTCAAATGAATAAATATCAAAATTCAAAAGTTTCACATTACATGAACTATGTGACTAATTCTAGCCACTAGAGAGGGAGTACGATGCTACACTATGCCTAGTACCAAAATTGGGGCGAGTAAGAGAACACACTCAATCACACCAAACAAACAAGTCCTCTAAGACTCCAAACACATCTATAATATAAAATCATTTCTACTTAACCACACAAACATCACTCAAGATTCTAACATCTCAACATCACAAGGACTATGCAAATAACCCTTTTTACAACCATTTTTCCTCTTTAACTCTTCAAATAATATAATACAATAAATACACCCAGGTTCCCACATGAATCCTAGGGGAGAATACAATCTAGGAACATAAGTCATCACCCTAAATGGTCTATCTAGCAATGCAATGCAACACTATCTTTCTTACAACCGCATAATGAATCCATACTCAAGATCATGCTTTCAATAAGACAATGCAATATGCATTTCAAGCAAGCATTTACCAAAAGGTAATTATTAAAATATGACAAGCATATTATCAAACATCCTCTTTCACATACTAATGCATAACTCTTAAAAGAGTAAACCAAGTTCAATCACACTCAAGAACATAGTATTTCCTTTCACACAAGGTTCTCATAACTCCTCTACTACAAGTGGTCATACAAGCACGAACAAGACCCTACAACAGCCACTTCGAGCACTCACACACACTGCAAAGGCTCATGACAAGCCTTCAAGACATCAAGAAGAAAACACACATAAGCAACTTCTCAAAAATCACTAGGGTCTATCTAACCCCATAAAAAGAAGGCACATTCTATTCATAGCAGGCCAACACACAAGGACCCACACATGATTGATCAAACCGAACAACACATACCCCAGAGCTCCCAATGCTAGAACCATGTTCTAATACAAAATGTAAGGTCTTAATTCCATAACAAAAGTTGCATGAAGTAAATGATCCACTTAATTACAACATCTCAAGTAAAAGTTAAATCTCATAAACATTAATCAATAATATCATTAAATCTTACAAATCACTTGCTTAATAAAGGTATTAGCACTATAAATAATATACAATGTCCATTTGGCTTTCTTGCCATAATTCATCCAACAAGGTACAACATAAAATAATAAATCAAATAAACTCTCCAGTCGCCATGAAACCGCATGGTCCTCCTGCGAGTTGAGAGACAGGAACATGGCTTAGAAACTTTTCTACCCAACCATGATGCAATTACGCTTCCCCAGATCCCTTCATGACATGAAGGAAACCTAGTCCTACACGAAACATCTAGCAACCTAGAAACAACTAGCAGGAGGGAACACTTGATGCAACCTAAAGTCTAATGTGCAAATCTAAATAATGGTATGCAAATTATCTCACAACAGGATGTAGTAGAGATATATATAAATACATTTTTACTAGACAAATTTTCATCTATTTCAATGAACACCCAGCTTGGCCAAGCATAAAAATAGTTACCGATTCAATTCCTGAAAAGAGGAAAAGTCATCTCTGATATTCCACATTCGGTATCCTAGCCCAGAAAGCCACCGCAAACACACATAATAGATAATATAATAGATAATATCCCATATTCACCTAAACCATTCTAATCCCTTTCCCTTGCACAATCATCGAAAATACAATTCAAGCAATAAAATCAATAATGATGTATGCCTACTCCACTTTTAACAATGAGTTTGCATGCATAGTTATTTCAAATATCATTACTATCTTTCCTTAATGTTGCTATCTATTTCATGATTCATGGAACAAAGATAAAAGAAAAATTCAATTTAAATAAAATAGATGCCAGTAATATTTAAGATGGCATTTTTCATAGATATCCAAATGGTAAATATGCTCAATGATTTCAAAGGCGTGATCTATGATTTCCTATCCAAGTCGATAACACATACTTTTGCCTAAATATAGTTTATTAATTATTTTCTTTGCTCAACCAACAAGAGTACACTTTCAAGCAAGTAATTCATCAAAGAGATATCATTTAATCATGCAAATTGCATCTATAGGACTATTAATTGATTTCATTTCCCTAGTCCATATTTCATTCAAATATTCATAATATAATAAGTTTTCTAATTATAACCAAGTATATCATTTCGCTTTAAGAAAGTTTGTAACGAAGACTATTGTATATCCACTTAATATTTACTCCATTCACAACAACATAATAGGAAAAGATAATATATTCTATAATCTAATTCATTCAAAAAACCTTACTGTCCACTACAGGAAGAAATTACTAGCTATGACAGGAAGGTGAACAGTAACAACTATGACAAGAACTGTGATAGTAATTAAGTTGTGGGACTCTCAAATAGGTTACTGTCAAAGTAGCGATAGTAACTAAACTTCAGAACTCACAAATAGGTTACTATCGAACTAGCGATGGTAACTACATAGGTCAGAAACAGCAAATAAAATAGATAAAAGAAAGCTATAGCAGGGACTTAAATTTGAGATAGGAAAGTTTAAACTTGTTGAGACAGGAACCTTATACTTCATACTACAAGAGCTTAATAGTTCAGATTACAGGAATCCTTACAAGTAGTTTTAAATCGGCATTAAAATAAACTACGGTGGGGTATCCAATTTATAGCTACAGGAACTTCTGGTACAACAATACCAGACTGCAACAGTAATAACATCTACAGGGGAAGTAAAACAGGTCTGTAAGGCTAATCTACTTAGCATAATACCAAAAATATAAGGAATAGGAGAGACAAAATTAAGAACAGGCGACAAGATAAAAGCACAGGTCAATTCACACTAATCAAAGAGATTATAAACGGCTACTTAGTCAACCAAGGTTTGAAGAGAAAACTGATCCAAAACTAAACTAGGCAGCCAAGGAAAAAGGCAACTCTGTTTGAATTCAAACTAAAAGGAGTGCTTACCACACTAGAACAAAAAGGAAAACACAAGTGTGCAGTAATTGATTCAAAACAAGTTAATTTGCAAAATGATTAGAGGTGAATAAATACGGCAGTCTAAGTAGATGGTAATGGCAAAGACAAGAAAAACACCAGATTGATATACATGCTATCTTTGGAACCACAGTAGGATGATAACTTATAGATTGAACACTAAACAGGGAGCATAACAGCTAGATGATAGAAAACACACTATGGCATCTGGGTTAAACATGGCACAGAGGATTTAAACAGCAGTTGATTCAAGGGGATACGTAGACCACAAAGAAGACAATTACAGGCATACATTTAACAAAATAACATACAAAACTTTGCAAATAAAAGAAGAATACCTAGTTCTTTTCAAGTCGTCGATTATAGGTTATGGATCTCTCCATTCCTTCCTCTGGTCACTGGTATATAAATAATAAACATTCATCTGCCCTTCTATCTCTACCCTTCTATCGATGCCCTGCGTTTCTTCTATCCTAGCAAGGAAAATCGCCCTTGTTCTGCTACAAAAATGGAGCCTCTCTCTGTACCTATTGAAGAAGAGATTAAGGTTTCTCCCAAGATAATAATCTCCCTTTCTTCTAACCCCTTTTTTATTAAAACAAATCCGCTGCTAAACTTGGTGTCCCATTATTTTTTAGGTTTTGGCTTCTTTTCTAAAAACTGATGTTTACTTATGTTTTGCATGCATCATTTCCTTTCAAAAACTCTCATTTCTTTTGAAAGAATAGAATATAATAATCTTATTTATATTTCTGTCACTTGCATGACAGTAATTTCTTTTAATTCTTTTATTTAGATTCTAAATATAATAATAATATTATTAATGCAATTTATCTAAATTTAATAAAGCATAATCACTCAAATCAGCTCAAGAAGTATTTGCAATAATAATAATGTGTGTGTGTGTGTATATTGTAAATAAAACATAATTGTTTTAAGTCTAAATTAGATATTGTTTTTTCAAACAATAGTATTTATATGAATAGGGAAACAATTAATATTATTTTTTTAATAATATAAAAATACACCACTTTAAATATAAATTGAAAGAACATTACTATTTATGACTTAAATCATGCATTCGAAATGGACTTATTGTAGCAATTAAAACACATATTTATCTACTCCCAAGTCATCAATCACATTTATCAACTAATTAATAATGCATAAAAAGATCATTCAGAAAATGCAATATGCCATGAGACTACATGAGTGTGTGAGTGCATCAGGGTTATCCATCCCAAACAGTTCTTCTCAGGTGGCTAGAACATATCTACCTCAACCATGTTCTCATCTTCGAGATTTCTCCTGCACTCAGTCAACTTAGATTTCCATTAATAGGTTAGTTCCCCAAAAATCATAGCCAAAGCAAAACAAAATGTACATCCATAATCGTACTAATAATATTCAATTATTAAATCGACTTTCATAATTATGCATTTATAACTTTCACAATAGTTACTTTCACACACGTAAAATCAGTCATAGTAAATCAATCATAGTAAAAGTGTCCAATTAAATAAAGCCCAAAAAAGAGATGTGACATCTTAGGTCTCTTAAGAGACTTTGTCGGTACACTGTAGCCCGATTTGATTTGGACACCTGGGGAACGAAACAGGGCCTCCACTAGCATAAACCCACCCACCCCACCTATCAGTGCCGTCAGTTAGGTCCCACAGGGTGAAGAACGCAAAATATGGCTCTTGGCACCTTTACACAACATGTCACTAAGGCATTTTTCAAGAATGCATCCATCGTTGGCACGGTCAAACGATGTTGAGTTGGTCAAAACTGAGAGAGGTTATTATGGATGGGCTTGACATCTAGTTGTAGGTCCAAACAGATATTCATAGGTTCCATGAAGTACGAGAACTACTTCATCAAAGTCTAGCAATTTTTTGCTCTTAGGTCTCTTAAGAGACTTTACCGGTACACTATAGCCCAATTCCATTAGGACACATGGGGAATGAAACAAGGCCTCCACTAGTATAAACCCACCCACCCTGACCTCTCAGCTTTGTCGGTTAGGTCCCACAGGGTGAAGAATGCAAAATATGGCTCATGGCACCTTTACACTACATATCCTAGAAGCATTTTGCAAGAATGCATACGTTGTTGGCACAGTCAAACAATGTTGAGTTGATCAAAACTAAGAGAGGTTATTGTGGAGGGGCCTGACATCTAGTTGTAGGTCCAAATGGATCATTCATAGGTGCCATGAAGTGCGAGAACTACTCTATCAAATTCTGGTAATTTTTTGCTCTTAGGTCTCTTAAGAGACTTTGCCAATACATTGTAGCCCGATTCAATTGGGACACATGGGGAACAAAACAAGGCATCCACTAGCATAAACCCACCCACCCTGACCTTTTAGCATCGTGGGGTAGGTCCCACGAGGTGAAGAATGTAAAATATGGCTCCTAGCACCTCTACACTACATGTCACTGAGGCATTTTTCAAGAATGCATTCGTCATTGGCACGGTCAAACGATGTTGAATTGGTCAAAACTGAGAGAGGTTATTGTGGAGGGGCCTGACATCTAGCTATAATCCCAAAAATATCATTCGTAGGTGCCATGAAGTATGAGAACTATTCCATAAAAGTCTGGCATTTTTTTGCTCTTAGGTCTCTTAAGAGACTTTATCAGTACACTGTAGCCCGATTCGATTGGGGCACATGGGGAATAAAATAGGGCCTCTAATAGCATAAACCCACCCACTCTGACCTGTCAGTGCCATCGATTATGTCCCATGGGGTGAAGAATACGAAATATGGTTCCCGGCATCTTTACACTACATGTCACTAAGGCACTTTTCAAGAATACATCTGCCATTGGCACAATCAAATGATGTTGAGTTGGTCAAAACTGAGAGAGGTTATTGTGGAGGGACTTGACATCTAGATGTAGGTCTAAGCAAATCATTCATAGGTACCACAAAGTGAGAGAACTACTATGTCAAATTTTGGTGATTTTTTGCTCTTAGGTCTCTTAAGAGACTTTGCCGGTACACTGTAGCCCGATTCGATTGTGACATCTGGGGAATGAAACAAGGCTTCCAATAGCATAAACCCACCCACCTTGACCTATCGACATCATCAGTTATGTCCCATGGGGTGAAGAATGCAAAATATGGCTCCTAGCATCTTTATACTACATGTCACTGAGGCATTTTTCAAGAATGCATCTACCATTGGCACAGTCAAATGATGTTGAGTTGGTCAAAACCGAAAGAGGTTATTGTGGAGGGGCCTGACATCCAGTTGTAGGTCCAAACAAATCATTTGTAGGTGTCACGAAGTATGAGAACTACTCTATCAAAGTCTATCATTTTTTTGCTCTTAGGTCTCTTAAGAGACTTTGTCGGTACATTGTAGCCCGATTCGATTGGGACACCTGGGAAACAAACAGGACCTCCAATAGCATAAACCCACCCACCCCGACCTATCAGCGCTGTTGGTTAGGTCCCACGAGGTGAAGAACGTAAAATATGGATCTTGGCACCTTTACACTACTTGTCACTGAGGCATTTTTCATGAATGCATCCGTCGTTGGCACGGTCAAACGATGTTGAGTTGGTCAAAACTAAGAGAGGTTATTATGGAGGGGCCTGACATCTAGTTGTAGGTCTAATAGATCATTCATAGGTGCCACAAAGTGTGAGAACTACTCTGTCAAAGTTTGGGAATTTTTTTTTCTTAGGTCTCTTAAGAGCCTTTGCCGGTACACTGTAGCCTGATTCAATTGGGACACTTGGGGAACAAAACAGGGGCTCCAATAGCATAAACCCACCCACCCTGACTTGTCGGAGCTATCGGTTAGGTCCAAATAGGAATCATGCCAAATGTATCTCTCTCCCTATTTATTCATCTTCATCATCTGCAAGGGCAAAATGTTCACTCCCCCACAAACATTGGAACGCGTCGAGGGCACAACTGGTGCAGGAGCACCAAGGCATGATTTGGTTCATAGGTTCTAGGAATAAGGCATGATTTTGTTTTCAATAAGGCCCTAGGAGTCACTAAGGGCAAATTTTGTTCCTAATAAGGTTTATCTAAACCATATGTCATGATTTATGTAAGGTCTCAAGGGACTATGTTAAAAATTCCAATGTTGTCAAAATAATTATCAAACAAACAATGTAAAAAAAAGAATGTTGTAATAGGGAGGTTAATAGGTCAACCAACTCAAAAGGAAGTTATGGTTGGTTATGGACATTGTAAATCCATTTCATTGCATTCAAATATGTACTCAAACATTGGAAAATGATGATGAGGAATGAAATCACGTTTTTGTGCCTCTTTTCCCTATTTTCTGCACTTTTTGACTACAAATTTGTTGTTCCCAGCGTTAGTACGGTTCTGTACGGATAGATATAGGGGCAATCCATATATGGTTGGATAGAGGATTGAAGTACCTTTCAAATTAATCTGGTTTGAGGTCCTAACTCAATTCCTAGAGGAAGATATCGTTGTTTTTCTTAAACTGCATGTTAAAGGCTAACATAGGGTTTTGGTAGAAGTTTATTAATGAATTAGTCAATCCACCTACTGTTAGACCCTATAACTTAATGGATTGACTTATTTTATGTTAGGTTAGATGTTCTTATGGCTTGAGAGGCAGGGGAGTCAAGTTGTTAGATTTGGGAGGATGCCCTAGGGCTAAAACTATGCAATTTCCTTGTGAAAACGATGGTTTAAAGAAGAGTTTTGGAAAAATGTTGTTGGTACTGTTTATGTAAGGGTGGATTGAGTTTTTGCAGGTTCATTGTGAAGTGTTAGAGGCATTGGCAAAGTCTGGGAAGGTCTGGAACTATCTTTTTCAATAAACCCTCCTCAAACTTGCCCAAAACAAGGGTTTTAAGGTTGACCGTTTAGAAATCCATGTGGGGAATTAAAACCTTGAAATTTGGAAGTCATAGGACATGTACTAAGACTTTTTGAATGAATTTTGGGATGATATTAAGTTTAAAGGGTACTTCCTTTGTAAATGTGGCCTAATTAGGCCTAATTTGCAGGTTGAAAACCTCAGTTTTGAGGCACATTCTCCAAAGAAGTCTATGTTGGGTTTGATATATGTTATGTAACTTCAAAATGGTTATCTAAATCACTAATTTTTTTATTAGGTCTTTTGGAAAGTTTGAGATAAAAAGCCCAAAAACAGGGTCTGATGTCCTACTGGACTAGGCCGGTTGAAAGTTGAAACTTGTGAAGTTTGGGATTTAGGGTCTTAACCATTGTTTGATACACATCTAATTGAATTTGTTGAATGGTCTAACAATCCCTCTTTGCATCAACAACTCATTCTAGTCTTTCCATAACTCATGTAGACATGAGGAAAATGAGGATATGAAAAGTATGTAGACCATATAGAAGGTGAAATGAGGATTGCAAATCATGCCAAATGTACATCTCTCTCCCTATGTATCTCTCTCTTCCTCTCTACCTCATTATGCTCTTACCATAACCCATATGGAAGGTGAAATGAGGGTATACTAGACCTATAGATGATGAAATGATGATAGGAAAATCATGTTAAACATATAGAAGATGAAATGAGCTTAAGAAAATAATGTCAAACATAAAGAAGGTGAAATGAGGATACGTTATACATGTAGAAGGTGAAACGAGGATACGTTATACATATAGAAGGTGAAATGAGGATACATTACACATATAGAAGGTGAAATGAGGATAAGTGAATCATGTCAAACATGTGGACCTATGAAATGAGGATATGCAAAGCATGGAGGCCATATAGAAGGTGAAATTAGGATAAGCGAATCATGTCAAACATGTGGACCTATGAAATGAGGATATGCAAAGCATGGAGACCATATAGAAGGTGAAATTAGGATAAGCGAATCATGTCAAACATGTGGACCTATGAAATGAGGATATGCAAAGCATGGAGACCATATAGAAGGTGAAATGAGGATATGTGAATCATGCCAAATGTGTCTCTCTCCCTACATGGAGACATACAGACCATGAAATGAGGATATGATATTGAAACATGGAGTATCTATGATAGTGAAGCATACTTCCATTTAAGATACATACATCTATTTACATTTCCAAATGCAACGGCTGTTAAATTTGGGTTGTGGATGACATTTCTTTGCATAAACTAGATAATGAAATGGGTAAACAAACAAAAATATCTTTTCTCATTAATACAAAAATAACTATCTAGGATTGAATGAAAAACATCACAAATTTTGTCATTTTTAAAATGTAAGATGAGAGATTCTCAATGATTATCATATCAAGTCTAGTAGTTTCTATATCAAATGTAGTGTTCTAAGATAATCTAACATATCAAAGCTAGTGTTCTTGAATGAAAAAAACTCACATGTCAAATGTTCTAAGAAAATCCTATTTCTAACTAAAACTACAATCACGTGGCAATTAAGATCAAGTTATGTATTGAGGTATGAAACTACATATATCATCTTTCTACCAATAAAAAAAATCATATATAACAAGAAATCAATCTATAACATGTTATTGATCATAACTCAACCATTGTAAACTGATTATACATTAAACTTTTAAGTTTCAAAGTAGGAATACATGCACATAAGGAATTTAAACTATATTGTAGATCAAGGTGTGTGTGTGTATATATATATATATATATATATATATATATATATATATATATATATATTAAAATCTAGTCCATAATGGTAGACATATACAAAAATTTGGCAAATATGCCAACTCAAAATATTTTTTGCAAAATGTGGCATATGTCATGTCTCAAAATCTATATACAATCTACATGCCGAATAGCTACATCAAATACTAAAGATCCACTTGACCCTATGTCTCTGGTGAATCCTTAATCTATGATGGATCCTCAAAAAGTGTCCTCTTCGTGCCATGATGTCTAGTAGTTGATGGATGAAAAGTTGATTGCATTAACAAGTCAAACCACAAATTTGATTAATCTCTTCAATGGTAAATATAAATAAGTTAGAATTAGAAAATAGAATCTTATCTACTACAATCTAGAACTTTCATTTATTAACATACATCTAAACCACTACAATCAACTATAAGACATCTATAAACTATCAATTATTTAAAAAAAATCAACTCAATTACTTTGAATCTTTATTGTCGTTTAGACAATAGTTCTACAAATGATTTTCACTTAAGACGTTCAGGTGTCCTATTGAAGCGTGATGGCAAAGGTGGACCATCACTCACTTTCTCAAGAGACTATAAAAGTAAAGTAACATTGAAATAAATTAATATATAATTATTAAACAAAAAAGGAAATGCATACATTAAAAAAGGTTAGATGTGTTACACATAAACAATCTAAACTACACTAAACAAAAACATATCTACTAGAAAACAAGCACATACCACCATCAAGGCCTCCTGCATCGATTGAGAAGGACTCATCATGGATGAACCAACTAATATCTCCTGTATGAAAAATGACAAGAATGTAAGACTCTATGTATATAAATAATCATAATAATTTTTAAATTAATAGATTGATTTAAACAAAACAAAGAAAAAATGCTCACTAGCATTAGGGGAGAGGAGCTATTAGTCATTAGGGAGAACTTTATGACCATGTAGATGTTAAATGGAATATTGTAGGACCTCTATTTTTTTAGAAATGTGATATGGACTCTTATCTATCTGCAACTAAGGTTTAGAGGTGTGACTCATCGTGCAACTCTCCACATCGACACATGTCTAGTGAGAAGTGTCCTTAAAATGAATTTTTAAAGATTCAATGAAAATGAGCTATCATGGAATTTTTTTACAACCTCTTACATTTCATGAGAAAATACAAGGTATTTATTGTACTCACCTTTTACATTTGTCATAGGATAAACATATATTATGAAGTATTTTGATGCATGTATAATGACACCTCAGTAGTTCTACACATAATAATAGTATTTGTCTACATATTTAGAATGTTTTCATTATAAGTGGATCCTCAAATAGTTTTTTTATCTAGTAGAGTGTTTCCCTAAAACCTAAAATATATAGGAGGCACCAAAACTCACCACTTAGGCCTTGTTTGCAGGAGAATAGGCTCAAAAACAATCAAGTGACTTTATAAGATGGAAAGGAGGACATTTTCATGTTTCCAAGTGGTCTTATAGGTCAAGAGATCCATTTAAGTCATTTGGATAAGGGTTTCCCATTTTCCTGCCAAAATGGACTATTTGAAAATTCAAGTTCTATAAGGACTTTTGGAGGCCTCAAACATGAACATGAAAGGTGTCAAGAGGTTAAAATGACCTTCATAGAACATAGAACATATTTATATTCTTTCACATTGTAAAACCACCTTGACATGTTGTCAAGAGGTGACCCAATTTCTACTTTTTAATGTCTACAAAACGAATATCCATTTTGGAAAATGGATATCTGTTTTGGGACCCACAAAATGGATATCTATTTTGGAATGGATATCCATTCCAAATGGATATCCGTTATAAACAGATATTCTATCCATGCCCAGAAAAGTCAAACTTCCCCTTTTCACAATTTTGGCTAAGTAAAGACGCGATTTTTTTCATATTGCCACTGTTTGGCCTGTGATGATCCTACACTCACCCTTGTAGGCTAATTTAATATGTAAAAAAAAATTAAATGAATTGGGGTTGCAAGTAGTGGATCACTCGCAACCTTATGCATTGGGTTGGCTAAATGATGGTGTAGAAATTAAGGTGAAGAAGCAATGTAAAGTTAAGTTTTCAATAGATGTTGATTACAAGGATGAAATGTTGGTGGATTCAATACCATTGGATATATGCAAATTAATATTTGGTAGACCATACATATACCTTAAGGATGCCACATATTGGAGAAGGCCTAATAAATATAGGCTAATTTTAAATGGAAAACCATACACTTTGTGTGTAGCTAAGAAGAAAACACAAGTCACCATGATAAATGCAATGAAAACTAAGGAGTTGATTAATTCTAGTGACAAGGTTGCATTGTTGATGTTAAGAGGCAAAGGAGAACAAAGAGGGTTGAGTTGAAGGGGTTATATGGTAGGTATACTTAGCAAGAATAGTAGGATGTAAATGACTTGGTAAGTTTTTTGAATTAGGTTGCTCTCAAAGAGAGTCATTGAGAATTAGATACAATTATTACCTAAGTGTCCTTTACCAAACATGGGGTTGTATAGATAGAGTGTTTTTAAGGCACAAAAAGTTAAAGAGCAACTCAAGAAGTTGGTGGAGTAGGGAGTAATAAGATGAAGTATCTCTCCATGATATAGATCTCATATTATCATTGTGTTGAAGAAAGATGGGACATGGCAGATTTGTTGGAGACTAAATAAGATAACTGTGAAGAACTGATATCCACTGCACCCAAAATCATTGATCCATTAGATCAATTGTAGCATGATAATCACTTTGCAAAGTTGGACCTTAAATTTGGATATCACCAACTGAGATTCAAGGAAGAAAATGTGTGGAAGGCAGTGTTCAAAAACTATCAAGGACTCTTCGAGTGGTTGGTATTACCATTTGGGTTGTGTAATGCACCATCTACCTTCATCCACCTAATGAACAAAGTATTGAGATTGTTAATTGGTGCTTGTGTTATTATTTATTTAGATGACATATTGGTATTTAGTAGGTCATATGAAGAGCATTTGTTTTGTCTTGAAAAGGTGTTTGAACTTTGAAAGAAAATAAGTTGTTATTGAATGGTAAGAAGTGTGAGTATGTCAAAACTTCTTTGGTGTGCCTTGGTCACATGATGGATAATGGAGATAAGGATAGATCCATCCAATGTGGAAGTAATAGTCAATTGGCCAAAACCCACTACCATGAGTGATACATGAATCTTTGTGGGTGTATCCCAATACTTCCATAAGTTTGTAAAAGACTTCTCTTACATCACTACCCCATTGCATGAAGTTACAAGGAAAGCGAGGAAAATCCATTAGGGTAGTAAACAATAACATGTATTTAAGGAGTTGAATAAAAAGATAAGTACACCACCAGTACTTGCTTTACCCAATTCACAAGCAACTTTTGAGGTAGAGAAGGATACCAGAGGTAGAGATAGATACTAGTGACTATACCATGGGAACAGTAATTTTATAAGGAGGTAAGCCTATATGTTATCATTTAGAAGCATACAGGGGGTTTATGTTAAACTAAAGTACCTATGATAAAGAACTATATGCTCTCATTTCTATAGTGAAGAAATGGAAACATTGTCTTATGGGCCCAAAAAGACTAAGGTGCATACCAACCATAATCCCTTACAATACTTATAGGCACAATCAAAATTGTAGCAATCTAGACATTACAAATGTATGGGATTCCTTTAGAAATTCCATCTTGTGGTCAAGTATAAGCATGGTGCGATGGATAAGGTGGTCGATATGTTATACAGACGAACTCTATTATTTGTATTAAGTAGCTTGTCAAAGATTGAACCTTTTTCTCATAAAGTGAGCATATATGGATATGCGCAAGATGTAGATTTTAGCAAGGTGTATCAAACTATATGCAGCAAAAAGTATGAAAAAATTGAGCCTCATCGAGACTACTACTTACAAGAAGGATTCTTATATAAATCAAGTAAACTTTATGTGCCAAAACAACAAAGGATTTTGTTGATGTTAGAGGCACATAAATCACATATAGATAGATATTTTGGAGTTAATAACATTGTAAGTAATCTCCAACATTACTTTTATTTTCCATCTTTAACATATGATGTTACGATATTTTTTGGAGTTTTTAGTTATGCAATGTGAGTAAGCCCACCAAATGGCATTTGGGGTTGTACAAACCATTTCCCATGCCTAAAAGACCCTAGGAAATCATCTCAATAGATTTTTTTGAAGATCTTCCTAAGACTAAGAAAGGCAATGAATATATGTTTGTAATTGTGGATCATTTTTGCAAGATATTTATGTTAATTGCTTATAAAAAGATACTAACAGGGAGTGATGCAGCAGATCTTTTCTTCAATCATGTGTAAGAATCATATCTAATAGATATTCTAGGTTCTTGAGCAAGTTTTGGTGTACATTGTGGGAAAGAATGGACACGAAACTTAAATTTTCCACCGCCTTCCATCCACAAATAGATGGTGAAACAGAATTTGTGAAAATAACTTTGGTACAACTATTAAGGGGTTATAATCAGAGGTATCCCAAAGGTTGGGATGATTTGGTATATACCTAGCACTCATACAATAAGGCTATTCATTCTTCATTAAATCTTTCACCTTTTGAGGTATGTTTTGGTTTTATGTTACCATGCCCACTTGATATATGTTTTAGAAAATGAAGGGGTTAGAAAATAAAGAATCTAAGGTTGATAAGGCTCACAAATTCATAGAGAAGGTGAGATAGATAACCTACAAATTCAAGAGAGACTAAAGGAGCCCCGACTCAAATATAAGAGGCATCATGATTAGCAAGAATGAGCACAAGTTTCATGTTGGAGACATGGTCTAGGTGTACTCTGGTAAGGAGAGATAATAAGATCCTTCAAAAAATATTAAACCTTTATGGTATGGTCTATTTCAAATCATAGAGAAAGTAGGGGAAAATGTTTTTTGGTTGGAATTGCCCAAATATATGAAGATATTTTCAATGATCAATATTAACTGATTATGCTTGTTTGAGCCTTCTATGTTGGACAAGGAGTAAGTGGTGTTATTCTTCCTTCATTAGGTGATTTTACATCTAAGGAAATGGATGAGTTGAAGGAATATATCATTCTTAAAACAAGAAAAATAGACAAATAACAAAGAGCCAGAGGCTCAAACACAACAATCTATAAATCATCTTCTACTTTATACATTATTATATTCAATGGCCTTATGAAGCCTTTCTACTTTCTAACTAGCCAAAAACTAACTAATAACTAACATCTTAACTAGTAACTAATCTCTACAAACTAATGTGATTATTACATAATCACTTACATTATTTATTTATTAACCTATATTAAGCACTAATTCCTAACACCCCCTTTAGTGCTGACATAGGAACTTTTATTCTAGAGATGCATCGATGGTTGGCTTTGGTCAGTCGTTCCCTTCATCTTTTGATTTATAGTTGAGATTCACCATCTGTTTCATATTTTCCTAGTAATAAATCTAACGACGGTCATATAACATATTTGGATGCAAATGAGGGCCTTCAAACTTAAATGCTCTGAAATATGCTACAACATGCCAAAAATAAATATACAAATGTGATTGGTTGTAAGGGAAAAACAAGTTACCAAAGAGTCCTCGAGAAGAGAAACAAAAAAGATGGAAAGAGGTCATCTCATTGATGGTCAAAGGCAAGAGTCTCCTCCTCGAGCAGTAAATCCTCCACCTCACCTAGTTGTGGCTTATTCTTTGCCATGTCTTTAGACCACTATCCACTCTCTTTTACCTCTAATATTTTCTCCCTTTGAATGTCTTTATCAGACAATGGTGGAAAGTCCTCTCTAATGACAAACAAACCACCACCACGATTATAATATAAAAATGCCTTATGCTCCTTTATGGGCTCCCCCTCATAGAAAATTTTAGTATCTAGAGAAACAACACAATATTCCTAGTGACACCCTTGATGGTATCATCGATGGGAAGAATATGGACACACTTGTTGCACTTAACATCAATACATTGGTCAATAGAAACCATGCCCCCCAAACAAACCTTTAGATTTAAATGCTAAACCTTGTTCATTCTAATCTTAGGCTCTTCACAAGTCACGTCTGCCATAGAAATAGAGATTGTATCCTTTCCCTTATTTTCCTTTTTACTACTTGGAGACTCCTTCCATTTTATACACAAAGTAAAATATGGCAATCTCTCTTCCCAGGGGCACAATAACTCCACCAAATGTGTGCGAATGGTGTGATTTGAACCACAATCTTGGTGTGATTCAAACCATAGTCTTCATGCTACCAACATAAGGTAAATGTGGATTAGATAATTGAAAAACAAATCCAATGCATCCAAGGAAATTCAAAACAAAATCATTCCTCAAAATTCTCTTCTCCATTATTCTAACTACTCCAACCACACCAAATGTAATCACAAAAACTAGACATATGAATGATTTTCCAACTTAACAACAAACTCAATATTGAAATGTTGTAGGCACTTTTGATGGATGACAACTAAAAAACTGTTGTAGACACCTAAAATTAACCACTACATTGTAATTGATTCATACTATTAATCTCATATCTATTCTTGCACTAATTAATTAATTCTTTAATTAATTAGGTTATCCCTCCCCTATCAACTAATTAAATAAATTTTATTCAGTTAGCCTATCCTAATGTTAACTAATATCCTAACATTAGTTAATTAAATAAATCATTTTATTTAATTAACCAAGCTAAATCCACATCATGTATTTCCTCTAATAAAAATTCTCATTCCTAAAATCTACATCATCAATCCTAACCCAAATCAACTTTTAAGATTATCCATTCATGCAACCTTTTAATCCCTACCCTCTATTTCACTCATGTGACTCTCACACATGTGTGAGAAAACCACTTGTCACAATCACTCTTCCCTATGCCTCTCACACATGTGTGATAAGATCACTTTTCATAATCACGTGTGAGAAGTCTAATCACACATCCCCATGTCTCCTCTCACACATGTGTGAGAGCTTGCACAAGATCCTAAAGTGTACCTTTCAATCTTCACCCTCCATCTTCTCCTAGAAAAACTTATCCAACCATGTCCTCGCAATCCAATCCCCATCATGTGCATCAACCAGAAGATGCCAACCAAAAGATTCCACTTGGAGGATTCTCATTCACCCTCTTCTCTCAATCATTCTCATCCATTGATCTTCCAAATTGATCTCATCTGTTAATCCTCCCATTCAAAAATCTATAAATTCAACCCCCCTCAAGCCATTTCCAAGCGCTTTGGGAATGCAGAGGCATGTTGCTAGGATTTCAAGCAACTGGAACATTCATCGTCTTCATCAATAATCAAGGAGCACAACTAATAAAGAAAGGTTTGCATTTGATGTTATTCATTTGATCTCATCTTGTATTTTGCATTCCTTTTTTCTCTAATCTGATTTGAATTAAAGTGTGAAATAGGAGCTTGCATTTAGTGGTAGGTTTCTATTTATTTCACATTTTCGGTTCTACAACTACATTGTTATTTTAAAAAAAATGATATGAAAATGAACAAAATGGAGAGAAAATGGCAAAAGAGGGAACAAGATGGAGAGAAGAAAAAATGCAGATGGATGGTGAATGTCACAAGTTTGCACATGGTCTGCACTACATCACTATTGACAAAATATAAGAATAGTAGATGGTAAAAATAATGATTGTTGCATGTGGTCATCACTACATCACCATTGTATGAACCACTTTGGAGAAGGAAGGATGAATGAATGGAAGGTGAACAGAGAGTTCCAAAAAACCCACTCTATTACATACTCAAAATAGACAAATGATGAAGAGCGAAGGCTCAAACACACTAATCAATCAATCATCTTATACGTTATACATCATTACATTCAATGGCTTTATTAATCCTTTCTACTTTCTAACTACCCAACAACTAACTAATAACTAACATCTTAACTAATAACTAATCTCTACAAACTAATATGATTATTAGATAATCACTAACATAATTTATTTATTATTTATTAACCTATGTTAAGCACTAATTCCTAACAACATGGGAGAATGGGAGATGTGGTTGATTAGTGAGAAAGGGTAGTTTCTGAATAAGGTTAAATGGATGTCTCATGAATACATGGGCAAGAAGTTCCCACATGTGATTGTGTCCTAAGGATTTTGGAGACCAAAATCCCCTAGTTAGGCAGGTGTGACCCAAAATTAATTAAGTGGTTTGAATTGGTAAGGTTCTAAAGTTGAGTATATGCTTGAGTTTCATTTGTAGATTATATTAATAGTCTTCTAGAGTAGTTTCTACAAGGAGTCATTAGTAGAGCAATTACCATTTTAATATGGGTACAGTGAAAGTTACTACAAGGAATTGTTCTTGGAGTCATTACCATTGTTTGTTATAGGTAAGTTGTAGGCTGCTATAGGGATTTATTTTTGGAAGCAATTTCCATTGCTTTTAGCAATATAGAAAATTTCATAATGAATATGCATTGAGTTTATTATTGGATAAAAGTTCTATAGGAATCTTTTTAGTGGTCTAAAATATTGCCATGAAATTTGTGGAGGAAAATAATCTTGTCATCACTTATTGTAGGGAATTTTTGGTAAGAGCACTATGTTGGAAGATGGATTTGGGCTAGAATAATAATATAACGACATTTTTTCCTTGGAAAATATTGACTTGGAAAGAGGTCGTGTTTCTTGATTTTACCCATGTGGGTAGTGATAGGGTGACAAATGCCATACGATGCCATATGTTGTTCATTTACAACTGCTATAATTGTTTTCCATGGGGTCGTGGCTAGATATGCATACATGGTTGATGATCAATTGTTTTTATCCTTTGTTGAAGGTCATTAGGGTTAGTGTGTGAAGTGATTAGGATTCCATAGAGATGGTTGGATGGTAGAGAAATTGCAAGACTATCACCATTCTAAGGCAATCAATTCATCTCCCATTGTTGTAAATGTAGAGGTGTATAAAAGGGATCAAATATTGTTTGGGGTTCGGTTGGCATATGAAAACACACTTATTATTGTGTTGAAAGATGGACAAGTTGCAATTTTTTGGATAATGTAAGGCGTTGTGTGGAGATAAGATAGTTGTATTTTTTGTTGTACAAACCTAGAAAGATCATTGATATGTCATGATCTCCATGTAATAGTACCATATATTGGATGAGATGCTACAAGAATACTCTTTCTAGATTTTTTACCCTTACAAGTTTTCTTCAAGGAAAACTAGGTGTCATATGATTGAATCTTTTGTTGTGCTCTATTATTATTTTTTTTAGTTGTTTCATTTATTGTTTAGGAAAATTAATATTGCTACATGCATGATAAAATCTATTATGGCAAATTATTAAGAGTGTAGAGTAGTGTTGACATTAAAATCCATTGTTGATTAATCATTAGGGTTAATAATCCAAAAATTTATGAATCAATTGTCAAGTAGATATGATAATTGTATGTGGGTAACCAAAACACTACAAAAGTGGAACTCATTTATTTTTTGAAGAACATAAAGTGAACCTAGTAACAAGTACCATTACTTAATCTATTTTATGATTATAAAGGTTGGTTTCCCATCCAACTTGATGAGATGGAGTAATTATCATAGGTACACTTGAATATGATTGGCATACAGCCTAAATGGTAGATATGTTGTAAGAGCCAAACTGGAAAGCATGATCTATTGTAAATGGGAACTTGATCAAACCTAGTTGTTGAGACCCATACATGAGATTTAGCCTCCCTTTTTGCATTCCATGAGTTAATCTTAAGGGGGGTATCAATGTCAAAATAATGTTAACTTTAACTTGGGTAGGCTTAAATTAAGTGAATAAAATCAATAATAGTTTAAGTGTGCAAATGTCAACTTATAAATGTGAACATGTCCATTTACAAGTGTATATATATCTATTTTGGGTGTGCATGTGGTAAACTTGGTGGGTGTGCACACCATTATTTAGTTGGAGGTTGATGTTTGCATTTGGCATAGTATGTCAAGTTACTATCCCTATGGAGGCTTAGGTGTGTTCAAACTAACCTACTTGATCTACATCTACTAATATAAATAGAGTCAATGTATATAAGATTAAGTATTGAGTCTTGTAGAGCATGGGTAGGCTAATTTCAAGATCCTCATAGTTTGTATTAGGAATTTCATTTTTAGTATAATAGAATAAATGAATATCCATTTTAGAAATTATGTTTTCCTAATGAATTTGAATGTTATTGTGAAAGGTAGTTAGACACAGGTGTTCTTGGGTTATTAGTATAGTTATCCTACCAAATATAATAGATTGCGACCACTCATCCCTCAATTTCCTTCATTTTTTAGTTCTCTAAAGGCCCTCTTCTTTCTCCCTATATCTATCAATTGAGAGTATAATTACCCTTCCCCTCACTTCTCAATCAATTAATTGAATACATGAAATCCCTTTTATTAGGAGGAAAGTTTTAGAATAATGCTTATATCTAATAGTTCAAGATCCTACAAATCATGTGGATATAGTGATGATATCATTCAATAAATTTGTGTGCATGTAATTTAACTTCACATCTAGAACATGAGAATAAAAAGACAAGAGCCTAAAAATCATGTGGATATAGTGATGATGTCATTCAGTGAATTTGTAGACATATAATTTAATGGCTTCACAACTATAACATTAGAGAAAAAATTACATATGGAAACATTAGATTTATTTAATGGTGAAAATTGCATGCTCATGCTCTTTTCCCTTATGTTTTGGGCATGCTTTGATTAGGGTGTCTAAATACAATAGTTAGCTTACAAGTGGCATATTCTTGCATAAATTTGGCTCATGATATCACACATCATGATCCTTGTTATCATTGATCCCCAAAGATCTGATCCTAATCCCTATACATATTATTCATCATCTTGGATTAGATATATGGGTACAAACTTGACTTGGTCAAGTTTATAGTTGCAAATCTAAACCCCATACTTTTAAATTTAAAAATTCAAATTATTGCCTTGGGTGATCCCACAATAGTGGGTTACACTTTTTGGCCAAACTTGACATTGAAATGAACATTTTGAAAAAAATCTTCACTTTCGGACACCTATAGTTGCTAAATTGTGAGGCATTTGAAGATGATGCAAACTAGTGATTTGTGACATTTTGTCTATAGATTCTAAATATTTATTTTTATTTTTTTTAATCAAATTGCATTTCTTTTCCCATCTCCTTCAATAACTAGTTTTTAACAGTAAACACCATTTTTAAAGAGTGATGTGTACTATAAAGCACATAAATTTTTTTCTATGAAGGATAAAATTCTAATTTTTTTGAATTTAGATTTGTAACTACAATATCTAGAGGATAAATTTGGTTTCATAATGTTTTATTGAATATTTTTCTTTTAATTAACTTTTGAAGTCAAACCAATTACAATTTAGACATAGGTGTACTGTGTAGAGCATAACTTTTTTTGTATGTATCGGAATTCAATTTTTTCTGTTGGATCAAGGACATGAATACTAAGAAGATAGATATTTTTCATAATTTTTTTTGGTAATATACTATTTTTCCACATGTGCAGAACAGAGAGCTTGATTTTCAGTGAAAAACCTATGTTTAATTAAACTAAAAAAAAATGTATAATAAAACCAAAATATATTAAAATTATACTTGATAGAAAGCTCATTTTGAGGACTATAATCCTGCAGTTGGATTTGTCAATTTGATTCCATTTTAATCCTCAACTTGAGCCTTGAAAGCCAAAAATCTACATAAAATTATAGCTGGAGGGGGGCAAGGGCAAAATAAGGGGGTTTGAATGAACCCCTAGATACCCATTTGAATGAAAGGGGGTTTGAATGAACCCCCTTCATTAGAACCCTATAAAAATAACATTAAAAAATGAAATAACATTAAGGGGGGTTCTCTCAAACCCATTATTTTTATTAAAAAAAATTGGCCGATGGAAAGTGGGTTCACTCGAACGGGGGGTTCGAATGAACCCATTTTTGGGTTCTAGTGAACACCCCCGTTCAAGCAAACCCCTCCAAAAAATTTTCCATGCACAGGCAATTTTTCTTCCTCAATTCAATTGTAACCCAGCTATGTGGGATCACCCCCTTGCCAACCACTTCATTTGTCCTTGTGAGCTAACCTAACCCACATTTTGTTGATTTCTAGGCTTGTTTCTTGTATTTAAAGACATTTGTTTACTCATTTGAAAACATCAAGGACAATCATCTAGGAATTATCAAGGAGCATGCTAGGGTTTTATTGATAGAATATTTATGAGAGCATTCCAACAGCATTTATTAAGGAATTAGCAAAGTAAATCATCCTAGATCTATTGCATTTTTCTTAGTGTTTTTGAATCTTTCTCTCAGAGTTATAAAATTGGTCCTCTAGGGTTCTAACTGAGGACAACTTGATACTCACAATCTGACAGATTCCCCAAAAGTATTTGTAAACATTATTTGTCCTTGTGCAAATCCAAACACCAAAAATTAAGGCAAATAAGTTTCAATATGTAGAAATCAATTAGATTAAGTATGCAATTTATAGATTTGCTTCCATGCATCAAGATCAATTCCACACTCATGAAAGTGAGGTTAGGTGGTGCACAGTCATATTTACAAGTTAGTGATAGAGAATAAAATTTCAATGCATTGGTGAATGATATCCTAATACCTAGACAAAAAAAAAGATTGCATCAAAATCAAAACTAAATACCCATGCATCTAATTTTTTATTTTTTTGCATTTATTTAAGCATTTAATTTTCCATTATCAGTCCCAACTCTTTTATCTAGGTCAACTATTGCCTGATTAAATGCATTTATTTATCCTAGATAATTTAAAGAAAGTCATTTTACTTTCTTTACATTTTAGTGAACTTGACCTATCTTACACCCACTAGGGTTTGTCCTTATTTTTTCAGGGTTTTCAATTCTATTTTTTTAATTATATATCATTTATTTTAGATTTGATTAGGGTTTAGATTCACCCTTGTTTGTGTCTACTTATCATATCTTGATTAGGGTATAAGTATGCATAGTGGTATATCTATTTGATCCCACCTACCGACCCTTGGATATTCCATCATCATGGATTCTCATAGGTCATTTTATTTATCTGATCTACATGTATATATTTTTTATTTTGATATGTTCCTATCTTCCATGTCTTTCAATCCTTCTATCCTTGATAAATTCGTGACCTTTTATGCTATGGATGAGGATGTTTTTCTATGGTGGTTTCTTTCTATCATGTTCTTTCCTTTCCCTGCTTTATTAAGTTGTTTATTGTCTATCCTTTTCTTTTAGATTCATTCATCTCACTTTTCCATCAATTTAACATTGGTCATGTCTCTCCTATAGCTTGTGATAGTAATGAGCATCCACCTAGTGAGATTTCCCCTTATGTTATTGATAAACCTTGTGTGATGGATATTAATGAGGTTACACTTTCTTTGCCTATTGATGATATCATTGCACCTTATGATGATACCCCTATGCCTATTCCCATATATTTGTGTCTTCTTGATGATGCACCATGTGATAAATCTAAGGATAATGCTCTATGTGTGCTACCTTGTTTTATACATGATGACATGCCTTGTGATAATCATTCTTTTACATCTCATGTTAGTTCTATGGATATTCATGATGGTATTTGTTTAGTGATACAGTACATGATGGTGGCATGCATTAGATGTAGATATTGATGACACTTCATTATACCCTTCACTACATCATGATATTATTGCTCTTAGTAAGGATTTATTACATGATAATTTTGATGGTTCTACTAATGCATATTTTCATATTAAATATTTCTTACTAAATATGAATATTTAGAAGATATCTTATTTATTAGTGAGTTTAGACCATTTGATTGGTAGATCTTTACAATGGTCTAATTCAACTTGCTTATGTTATCATGCATTTATGGACTTAGCACATGCTTGTATTGCTTATGTCTCTTCTCCTCGTGTTCTTGAGTGTAGTATGGACATAGTTGAGCCTTCTCGTGACCTATCTTTTAATGTTTATTTACCTACTCTTATTATCCATATGGCTTATACAGTTGTGCATCCTACCTTTCATGCAATGACACTCACCCTAGGGATATACCTACTTTTTATGCTTAGAACACTTCAAAAAGTTATCATACATTTCAACATACACGTCAAAAGCTAGATAGAAGCCAAAATTTTCCAACTTGACAACCAATTTACCATCTAATACAATTGACCTCCCCCCTATGCCTATGCTTACATCTAAGGAATATGGCATCATTCAATAATTATAAAATACACATGCTAAAATATCTATTTGGGACCTAGTATGCATGCCACCTTTTTAAAAGGATATCATGCAAAAAAATAGAAAAGATTCAAATCAATTCTTATTGCACTCCACAATTAGGGACTTCATTGGTTGAATCTATTCGTCATAATAAATATCATGCTATTTCATTTTATGACAGAACTTCCAAATGATTTGGTTATTAATGAAGCATTAGCTTTACACATTATGGTGAGAAATGGTAAATTGAACATAAAACACTCTTTAGTTGATAATGGATCTTGCTTGAATGTATGCATTAAGTATTACTTGAAACAATTGAAGGTAGATACATCAAAATTATAGCCATCTAATCTTACAATTAGAGGCTTTGACAATTTGGGTAGACATTCTTTGGGTACCATTGCTCTTATCACAATTGAACCACTTACTTACTTGACACATTATTTCATGTGATTTTAGGGCAGTTATCTTACAATATTTTATTAGGGTGTCAATGGTTACATGCTATGAGAGTCACGATGTCTACCTTACATAGATGTGTTTAATTTTAGCACAATGGTCAAAAATGTCACAATTTAGCTAATACTAAACCATTTATCCTTTTCCAAATGGTAGATAACTCTAAATTCTTTGTTACAAAAAACTAAATAATGAAAGATGCATCAATAAAGAAAGATCCCCCACCAAATGATAGTGCATTATCTGATGATGACTGGGGTCCTTTAGATTTGATGTCATATGGTGTTGGAGAGTACTACATTGGTCCAAAATCTTATAATATCTCATTTCTTACATGAATCATGTTGTCTATGGGAAATCACCTAAGGCATATAATGATGAAAAAGCAATATGTGTGTGATAGTGATTTAGAGGATGCTACTTAGATGACTAATTCATCTCCTTCTCTTCCATCACTTAAACAATTATATAGTACTAGATTTCAAACCATGCAAAAACTTGGTTATAAGAGTAAAGGACTTGGAAAACGTGAACATGGTAGGTGTGAACAAATAATATTAAAATAAAACAAGGAACGTTGTGGTGTTGGTTATCAACTTGATGATATGACACAAAGGTTGCAAGAACTTGAAATGCTTGACAAGAGAAGAGTCAATGCATTAGATAACCTACAGGCATACCAAAGATAATTAAAGAAGACACATAATAAAGGCATTATCCAAAGAGATTTTTAACTTGGTGGCTTGGTCCTTCATGCAAATCCTAAAAATCTATATGCCAAAGAAGAATTGAGGGGTAAATTTCATCCTAATTGAGTAGGACTTTTCATCATTACTTCTTGGATTGGAAAAAAAGCTTTTGGTTTGTCTACTCCCAAAGAAAAATTGGTAAAAGATGTAGTTAATATTATGCACTTATGTCACTATTACTATTGACCAAAGACACAGGAGCTATGTGGAAA
This sequence comes from Cunninghamia lanceolata, assembly GCA_027924645.1. Lineage (NCBI taxonomy): Eukaryota > Viridiplantae > Streptophyta > Pinopsida > Cupressales > Cupressaceae > Cunninghamia > Cunninghamia lanceolata. The sequence continues at coordinate 310,616 of BSBN01001031.1, read as the reverse complement.
GGGCAATTACAAAATGTTTTCATCCTTTGGACCATTATCCTTTCCATATTCTTGTTGGGGTTATTGCTTGGGAGTATCTCTAGGGACATCTCATCACCTTGATTCTACATGTTTACATAATTATCCCATATATATTGTTTGACATAATTATTGTGCCTACATGATGCTATTTGTTTATGTACCTTATCATGTTTATGATTCCATACCTATGATTCTTATCATGTTACATCTTATGGTTACATATTATGACCTTAGTCATGCCCACATCCCTTCATTTTATTGATATTTTCATGATCCTTATCTCGCCTTTATGACCATCCTCATTTTATCATTTGTCTATATTGGTGGCAAACATCTATACACGTGCCTTCATGCTTATCTCCTACTTATGTGCTTACATGATTCTTGTCTAGAATATATGGCTATCAATGTCTTGAACCCTTTACATAGGCAATGATGATTATCTCTAGCTTATGTGCTTACATGCTTCTCACACAATATCTTTTTCTATATTGCATGCTTTATCATGCTTATATATTCTCTCCCCTCCTCCAATTCCTTGGATCTTATAACCAATTAGAGGTGGTATATATTATCACTAATATTCTTCGTTAATTTAATGGTAGTGATGTAGCTATTGAAGTTATGATCATTTTCCCATACCAAAGAAAATTGCATTACCATATCCAAATGAAGACCTTATGTCATGCTATTTGTAAAGTTAGATCTTGTTTTATATCCAAATGAACACCTTTGACACTTCATCCACATGGTTAGACTCCTTTTACATTTTTCACATAGTCAAATCTTTTTATCACTTTTCCTTAATAGGTAGAACCCCTTACCCTTCTCTCCTCTATACTTTTACCTTTTTGAGGATAATCCTTTTTCAAACCTATTTTAAAACTGTATAAACTACTCATTACATGTTTTTCTCTGTTTTGCAAGTTTTTGATGGAGTGCTCATTGCAAGAAGAATTAAATAATGCTCTATTACTTTATATCAATCAGCATTCTTTGTGCACATTAAAGTGGGGCAAAATGTAATGGTGAAGATTTCATACCCATGCCCTTTTCCCTTATGTTTTAGGCCCACTTTGATTAGGGTGTCCTAAATGCAATAATTAGCTTACAAGTGGTATATTCTTGCTCGAGTTCATCTCATGATATCACATATCTTAAACCCTGCTATCACTTGCTGTGTAGTCTCACAACACACCCCATTTTGCCCTAGCAAAATAAGGACCCCCCCCTTTTTGTTTTTGTTGGTCCTTTCGTTGCTTGCTTTGGCAATATAGATAAAATGTGAAGTTGCAAAGGGTGAATTTCAAGTTACGAAGTGTCCCCTGAAATGGTCATGGATAGATAGAGGATGATATTTTAGCTAGGGTTTCCTTTTGAAGTTTTTGAAAATTTGCTAAAATTTGCAAGTTATTCCCAATTGGATATTTGGTCAACTGGACATGATGATCCAGATCTGCATCTGGATCCACGTCCAATTGGAAATCCTAGGTAAGGTCATAGATGGATAGAGGATCAAATTTTAGCCTAGGTTGATTTTGGAATCTTTTGAAAATTCATCCAAATTCACGAGATATGCCCAACATTTGGTCAACTAGACATCTAATATTCACATCCAAATCTTGATGGAAGTTCTGTATTATGTGCCCATCTCATGTAAGACCATGGATGGATAGAGGATGAAATTTAGCTAGGGTTGCCTTTTGAATTTTTTGAAAATTTGCTAAAATTTGTAAGTTATTTCCAACTGGATATCTGGTCAACTAGACATTTCAGTCAATAGGATATCCTGTGCAACTGGATATCCTGTCCAGTTGGAAATTGATTAAAACAACGATATCTCTCTTATTTCTCAATGAAATTCAAAAATTCAAAATGATCTAGAAATCTTGCACTGTGAGGAACAAAACCAGAAACCATTTGTAGAAATGTGACATTTCACTCAACTGGAAATTTTGGTCAACAAGACATTTCGAACAGGACATTTTCCAACATGACATTTCCATTAGGACAGGACATTTTCCAATATGACATTTCCAACAGGACAGGACATTTCGGACATGACATTTCGAACATGACATTTTCCAACAAGACATCATGTCCAATTGCATACAAGACATTTCGCAATAGGATATTTATCAACGGGACATTGCTCAACATCCATTGACCAAACATTTGGTCAATCGGACATTTGGTCAACCAGACATTTTGGCCAACTGGATATCATGTCCAACTGGATATTCACTAAAACAGTGATATCTGCCTCGTTTCTTAACGAAATTCAAAAATTCAAAATAATCTGGAAATCTTGAGAGGAGGGGAATAAAACCTAGAAACTATTTGTTGAAATTTGAAAAAATGAAGGTGATGTTCATAAACATTAAAAACGTGAATAAATATTAATTTTGCGGGAATTTGGCCCCCAACCAAACATATTTTTTAATTCGGAGTTCCCGTGAATAAAGTATTTTGTTATAGGAAAAATTAATATTTTGTGGAATTTAAATCAAACGCTGCAAATTATATCTTTACTGATTTATTTTTGTAAAGATATCGATATTTGATTAATTTAATTGTTTTGTGTGGCAGGAAATTGAAATTGCAGCCAGCTTAAAATTGAATTTTCCAGAAGAGGGAATATGTTTGGGATCTTCCAAATGCCAAATATTACCAACTGTCAATATGATAATGCCACCCATGTGTTTCTCTCAAATTGCCACTGTTGGTTGCTATTGATGCAAAGCTTTTGTCTATAAAAGAGTAGAAAATTGTCATTTTAAAGGATTGGAAATTGATGACTTAGAGCAGGGCTTGAAGAGCAAAGTGTGATTCTTGCTTGTTTCATTGTTTCTTCTCACCAGTGGAGACTTCTTGTTGCCTTGTAAGAACAGACAGTAGATTTGAGGCCAACTGATGGTCATTCCTCATAAGAAATCATAAGTTACTGCAAATTTGTAATTGTCTTGAAAGATCAAACTGCTGCATCCCATGGGAGTGCATTTGGCAACCTTTCATGCCTTTGTAAATTCCCTTTGAAGATTGCATCCCTTGTATATAATTGTGGAGCATCCTGGTGAAATACAAGTGGATTTTTGCTTCAATTTGTTGTGTTAACAGGGTATTCATGTAGGATCACTGAAAATATAGATTTCTTAGGCCCTTTTCTTTCCTCCCTTGTCTTTTTTCATTTCTTTACTCATGAAATCCACAAAATCATAAAAATGTAAAATTCATAAAATGTGCAAAAATATTTGAATAATTTTTTAACATACTTGTGGAAATTGTGAAATTCAAGAAGATCTTAAAGTAATTTCAGTATGATTTGAACAGGGTTGGTAGTTTCAACACAATTAATTAGAATTATCCTTTCCTGCATTTAAATTCATAAAGTCTTTGAATAATTCCTAGAAATACTTGTGAATCTAGTGAATCTAAGAATATTTTTAAAGTAATTTCTAGAAGATTTACACAGGAACATCAAATTTGAGAGAATTGCAGAGGATTATCATTCCATGTGCTAAATTTAGCATAATCAGAGCATACTCTAACCACTTGATGGTAGATTTTGTAGAAAATTGACAATATTTGCAGGAATTTAAAGATCAGTTCTGATTTTGTGAAAATTTGTCCAACTTATAAGAAGCAGATCCAAGCATGTAAGTCCCTAAAGAAAAAACAACAAAGCACAATGAACCTTGAGTGACAACAAGCAAGGTCAAGACTTGACCAACGGAGCCTTGGGATTATAAATTCATCCTAAATTTATCATATCTTTCAAGAGAGATAGGTGTTTGAAGTGGAATTTCTATTTGTGTATGATGTGACTAAAACACACGTCAACATCACTAATTCCCAATGTTATCCTTGGACATATTATTCCTCACCCTAGATCAAATTCGTAGATGCAAATTTGACCTAGTTCACTTTCGTAGTTGCAAATCTGATCGCCAAACTTTTAAAATTCAAAATTTCTAATTCTCACCTTGTTAACCATTTGACTAGCCATTGTGAGCTAACCTAGCACATATTTGTAGATTTGAGTTTGGTTGTTGTATTTGAATACATTTGTTTACTCATTTGAAAACATCAAGGACTATCATTTAAGAGTTATCAAGGAGCATACTAGGGTTTTATTGATAGAACATTTATGAGAGCATTCTAGCAACATTTATCAGAGCATGTCATCCTAGGTTTATTGCATGTTTTCTTGTCTTTGAATCTTTCACTCAAAGCCATAAAGCTAGTCCGCTAGGGGTATGACTAAGGAGAACTTAACCCTTGCAATTTGGTAGATTCCCCAGAGGTGTTTGTAAACACCACATGTCCTTGTGTAGATCCAAATGCCAAAAATCAAGGTGAATAGGTCTCAATCTATAGAAATCAATCAAATCAAATCCATGAGTTATGGGGTCACTTCCGCACATCAAGATTAGTTCCACACTTGCTATGACCACTTTGACACCCATAGAAGTGACCCTAGACAATGCACATTTAAATTTATTGGTTAACAATAGAGAGTAAAATCTAAGGCATTGGCAAATGATTTTCTAACACCTTTCAAAAACTTCTACATGAAAATCAAAACTAAGTACCCATGCATTTAATTTATTTGTTTTCCACATTTTTTTTGTAATTTCCCATGATCAATCCCAACTCTTTTATCTAAATTAATCATTGCTTGATTGAATGCATTTATTTAATTAGCCTAAAGAAAATCATTTTTACTTTCTTTACAACTTACAAACATTTAGACAACCTAACTAAACAATAATTTGGAAGAAACAAACTTGTCGACAAATTGTGGTTTTAGATATGCTAACTTCTAAATAAGTAAATAAATATCAAAATTGTTTTTCCTATCCATGGAGATAAAACCATGTCTTAGAATATCTCCATGGCTCCCATGTTTTTAGAATATCTTCAAGGCTCCCAGAAGTAAATCAGAAGTAATTATAAAATTTTAAAAAATGTCCACCAAGGTTTAAATCTTCTAGAGGTGTAATAGAAAGGGATGAGGTCGAGACCTATCCCAAAGGACTTTGACAAAAATGGATACCCCTCAATCCATAGCTCTAAACCAAAATAAGTTGATTATTTGTGCAGCTTTAACTCGTGTTCCCAATACCAATGAATTGAAAAACGATTCAAAGATTGTTTATCCTCTCAACAAAAAATATTATTCATTTTAACAAGGGTACATAAATTTTATGGCAAAATCTCAATCCTAAAATCCTTATTTACCTTGAGGACAATTGGCATGCCAAAGAAATATATTCATGTAACTAAAATGAATTTCTTTAAAGAATTGTTATCAAACTAGACCTCGTCATTCATCTAGATAATTGTTTCATCAAGTGTTCAGTTGCAAGTATCTATAGCAATCAGATTGAATGGTTTTAGGAGCGATTAGTTACCATGTAAAAGCATATTATTAACTTGAGGAGATCCCTTTAGGATGGATCTAAAGAGGGCTTCCACTTGGAGGAGCAATCAACCATCGCCTAGCCAAAAGAGCATATTCTACCAGAGGTTTTCTTCCACTTCTGCTATAGGTTTTCATCCACTTTGTTGCTATTAACCTACAAGCTTGGTGGATAAGCGGTGTATACTTTCTGTCTTTAATAATAAGGGTGGGATCAACCTCACAAGTTGATCAAAAAAATTGTGGATCACTGATTCAAAAAAACTTGGGTGTTATTTTGGGTTCTTCTATTTTTGTTGTAATAACTAACCCTGATTTATTTTTGTAAAATATAAATTGCTACAGCAACACTATAAATCAGATTTCTCATAGACACATCAAACCCATGTTCCCACACTGTTGTTCTAGTGAGTTTAAATCAGAAATATGTAGTTTCAACCCAATGATATAATATGCAACAACACCCAAAATTACAGAACATTGTTTATTCATAAATATGAAATACCCATAAGCTGCAAATGATTTTCAAAGCTAATACAAGGTTTTTTCAGCAATATTTCTTGTGTTTTGGCAATACTCAAATGGGTAAATCAACTTTATAACAATATTAAAACATACCTAGAAGAGTAAATTAATTCAAAATGACATTTCACACATACCCATTCACTGTTGTCACAAACAAGGTCAAAAGATGACGGTAAACAATAATCTAGTACTCACAAAACAATCTAGAACACCTCCAAACAACACCTCTCCTAACAACGATTGATGGCAATATAAATGAGACCCTAGGTGCTTCCAAAAGGCTCAAAACAGTCTCAAAATCTAGTGTGTTTGCCCTCAAAATGCCCACGTCCAGCTTAGGACTAGTACAGCCTCCCTTGGCTTGGGCAGCTAGACAAAGTGACCGGAATCCTGCCTTTGGTCTTCATAAATCTGCAATGATCTTCTCCAATATCTTCTACAATCTCACCTTCAAAATATCATTCGAAGATTCCTGATATTTTGCAATGAAAACCTCTTCGTGACAAATATGTAAACTCCACGATAAGCACCAGCATAGTTTCTGAATGAAACTATCAGCAATCACTGCGGGTAGATCTCTCACCACTGAGAATGATATTCTCTGAGGGTTTTCGTCCTCACAAAGTTCCTAGATAAAAACCAACAGCATAACATTTCTTCTCATCAACGCATACCCAAATGAGCTCCAAAAAAGTCTTTTATTCTTCTTCCAAACTCCCATGCCTCACATGGGAAAATAAAATTAATTGATTTTATTTCCTTGACTCCCTTTTTGAACATCCCATTTGGAAGAATAGTCATTTACGTTATTATAAATCTTTCCCTTGGGCACCCACTTCAAGAGACCTTAAGTCACTTTAATATTTAAATAAACACTTAAGTTTACTTTATAATAAACATTATAACTTAAGTATTTAATTTAAACATATCATCTACCTTGCGAAAAGCACCATAAATGACATCGGATGTCTGAATTGAATAGACCAATGTGTAACTGATGCCGAGAGATGATGTCGGTGCTGAAATGGTGACTTACTAAAAATAAGCACGAGCTCCTAAAAGAGTGGGCCACCAACCAAATGTTTGAAATAGTATATAAAAGTGTCTATGCAAACCTCACTATCATCTAAGCTCAATTCCAACAAGAGAAATGCCATATAAGCATCCTCCACACGTCTCCAAGAACTATGGAATTCACTAACCATCTAGTGTTAGCCTACGGGAAGCCGAATGATAGACCAACTCTCAACAAACTATCAATGCTTAAGAAGGGGACATTACAATACTCCCTTCCCAAAATTGCTTGTTCTCAAGCAATTGTAACTCTGGATGCTGTAAAATCTGCTCACTCTCCCATGTAACATCCTCTATCAGCAAGTTCTTCCACTTCACCAAGTACTCTAACAATCCTCCTCATGAGAGTATGTTCCCTAGAATCAATGATAGCCTTTGGAATAAGTATAAGCTTCCCCTCCTCATCTAAAGGAGGTAGCTTTGCAGAAGGAACCACATTGTGACCAAGCGCCTTTTTTAAGGCAAGATACGTGGAAGACATTGTGCACTCTACTAGTAGCCAGTAACTCCAGCTCATAAGCCACTTCCCCAATCCGCTTGGAGATCCTAAAAGGGCCATAAAAATGTGGCTTAAGCTTCTCCGACCCACTCTTCTTGAGAGTGGACTGCTGGTAGGGCTGCAACCTCAAGTATACCATGTCACCAACCTCAAATATACACTCAATACGATGTTGATCTGCATACAACTTCTGTTGATTTTGAGATTGCTGCAAGTTTTCTTTCAAAGATTTCATTATGTCCTGACTTTCCTACAACAAATCCTTGGCCTTAGGCACTCTGCTATCTCCAAATAGCAAGTCAAGGAAGCTTGGAGCTTCATATCCGTACAGTGCCATAAATGGTGACATCTTAATTCGCATGTGGTAAGTAGAATCATAACAATACTCACCAAGGTGCAACCATCTCACCCATGTCTTTTGTTGCCCTAAAATATAATTTCTAAGGTACCCCTCCACCCACTTGTTCACAATCTCTGTTTGCCCATCTATCTATGGGTGATAACTAGTACTAGGAGTGAGCTCAGTCCCACTCAATTTGAAAAGTTCCTGCCAAAAAAGACTAAGGAACTTGTTGTCTCTATCACTGACAATGCTCCTAGGCATCCCATGAAGTCTAAAAATCTATCTAAAAATAAATCAGCCACCGATGTTGTTGTATGTGCTACTAAAATGGCAAAGAAATGAGCAAATTTTGTCAATCTATCCACAACATAAATACAATCCTTACCCTGCACCTTTGATAGCCCTGTGATGAAATCTATAGAGATGCATTCCCATTTTTGCTTGGGAATAGGTAAGGGCTGCAATAAACCAACTGGGTATGTATGTTCATTTTTGTTCTGCTGGCATGTGGGACACTCCGGAACATATGTAAGGACTTCATTTTTAAGCCCTTTCTAAGTGAACCTTTCCCGGATTTATCTGTAAGTCTTGAAGAAACCTGTGTATCCAACCATAGATGCATCATGGAATGTCCTCATAATCTTCACCTTAAATTGGGAATTGGGTGCTAAATAAATTATTTCCATATAAATGATCAACTCATTAACCACAGCATACCTGTCATCATGTATAGTACCCTCTATGATGCATGTAGCCCAAGAGTCCTTAGCATACTCAGCTGAAATCTCTCTCCAATCAGCTGTAATCTCTACTAGAGAACACAAATGAGGTCTCTTGGATAAGGCATCAGCAACTACATTCTTCTTTCCTTTAACATACACAATGTCAAAGTCATATGCCTGCAGCCTGCTCACCCACTTTTGTTGCCTATCATTAAGGTCCCTTTGATTCAAGAAGTATTTAAGGCTATTGTGATCGGTCTTGACAACGAATCTACCCGCCACAAGATATGATCTGAACTTGGCCAAGGCATGCATTATGGCCAACATCTCCTTATCATATATAGAATATCCCCTCTTAACACCTTTCAACTTCATGCTCTCAAATGCAATGGGATGCTTATCATGCACCAAGGCAACTCGTATACCCTCTCCTGAAGCATCACACTCCAACTCAAAAGGTTTGGAGAAATTAGGAATAGCTAAAATTGGGCAAGTGCGCATAACCTGTTTGAAATAATCAAAGCATCGTTGTGTTGCATCTGACCAAACGAAAACTCCCTTCTTAGTCAAATCAGTAAGCAAGGCAACCACCTGTGAGAAGATCTTAACAAACCTCTTGTAAAAACCACATAAACCAAAAAACCCCTTGAACTGAGAGAGATTAGTCGGCAGAGGCCAATCCATAATCGCTTTGATCTTATCAAGATCAACTCTAACACCCTTAGAGCTAATAATGTGGCCAAGTGTTGTGCCTTGCACACACGCCCCATTTTGCCAAATGGAGACCCCCTCTTTTGCTTTGGCTTGGAGTCGCAGTCTTTCTTGACTATGATGATGAGAAGGTGAGTTTGTGCTTAGAATGCATGATTTGCTTCAAATTTGAATTCTTGGCATGTTTGCAGTCATTTGATGTTATGCATGATTGATTTGGAAGTGTCTTGAGTGGTCTTGTGCTTAAAAAATAGCCATTTGTTGCCTTGTGCATTGGTATTGGGTGTTACTGCATTTTGCTCAAAAATCTTATGTCACTAGATATTACCCTTGAAATTGCTTTTGCAAGATGTGTCAAGTTAAAATTCCTAGTTTCCAGGTCTTAGAGTTGCAAAATTGTGTCAAATTCCACTAGATTTCACTAAGGGGTCCATGTGCTTTCACCACGATTTATGGACCTGAAGCCCTGATTTAGCTAAGTCTGAAACCCTAAAGATCCTAAAAAATGGCTAAGTCTGAAATCTGATGGAACCACAAAATTCTAGAATCTGCATATGAAATCCTATGGATCCGGAACCTATCTCAAACATCCTGAAAGTATATTTAAAAATATTTAAAGTATAAGAAATTCCTTCTTATACTTAAATATATTTTTAAATATACTTTCACCTTGGCCAATTCAAAATCTAGCGCTAAAAATGACCCCAACTGCAAAAAACGCTAAAAATAGCCTCTACTGACCTTAGCGCTAAAAATTGAATCCACTGACTTTGCGCTAAAAACAGTTGCTACCGACTTTTGGCGCTAAAAACCTCGCTCGCGGACTTCTGCGCAAAAATCATCGTCCTCCGACTTTAGCGCTAAATTCACCTCCGACTGACTTCCTTCAAACTACTATTAAGTTGGTCGAGACCAAAATCCTCGTCGGCGGCATCTATCAAAACTAGCGCTAAAATCATGGTCAACCGACTTGTGCTAAAATGACCTCCGACTGACTTTTAATCGGATGGAGCCAAAATAAGGTCAGACAACCCCAAAATCCGCGTAAGGTCAGACAACCCTAAAATCCCCGCTAAGTCAATGACCCCCCAAATCAGCGCTTTTTGGTATTTTGGGCCAAAATTTGGGGTTTTCAAGGTGCAAATGAGATTTTCTTGATGGGTTTGAATTGCACAACTAGTTGTCACATCATGATGAACATTTTAGCAAGTTTGTGTTAATTTTGGGCACGTTTTACGATAATTAATGCCACTGCACATGAAAAGTCTGTGACCCCCAAAAATCTCGCTTTTTACAGAAAAGGCTAGAAAAACATGAAATAAATGTCTGCAAATGGATTCTAATGACCACAAAAATTTTCTAGATCAATATATTGGCCAAATGGGTACTTGAAAATGGTAAAAAATTTAAAAAATAATGCAAAAATCACTGAATTTGTAAAGAGGACTATAAGGAAGTAGCATTAAGTTTGAGTTGTTTTTTGACTGATCCATGACTGCAAATAGACATGTTTTGATCCAAATTGATGAAAAATGATTTGTTAAGATGGAATTGATGCTTTGCATTATGAATTACAGGTCTTAGAGGACACAAGAGCTAATTGGAGCTATCTTGGAGGATGAACGCACAGAGATGAAGTGTTGATCCAGAGATGCAAAATCGACATTCTATCAACAAAATTGTTGTTGCACATGCAAAAGGAAGTCAGTATAATGTCCAAGATGATAAAGATGAGTCTTAGGAGCTAAAAGACATAGAAGATAATGCCAAATCACTGCTATTCCTGCAGATCTAGTCCAATGTCAAAGTGATCTAGTCTGAAGGTCATAACTCCTAGCTATTTTATCAGAATTTAAACTTCTTGGACTCGTTGGAAAGATAAACTGATTATCTAGTTTGAGCTATCTGGCTGCTTAGGCTGAGAAGTTTCAAGCCCCCATTCCGCTTCGAAGGCCTCCGAAAATGCAATTTACTACGATGTAGAAAATACCAAAAATTATATTTTTGATATTTCCCCAAAAATACCACTCAAATGGCCTTGGATGGGATCACCAAGACATGCGTACATCTGTCCCAGCAGTCCAGTCATCAAGAATCAGTCCAGCAAGCATCTAGTTGGATATATCTTCACTAATAATGTGCCACATACTCCTCTTGGTCCATTCAGCACTTGAAATCCCGTGGATCCACATCAGCTCAAGTTTTCAAGCATCATGCGACTCTATTTTAGCTTTATTAGGCCTTGAAATTTGATTTTTCATCATGTATAACCAAATGGGTATTCATTTTGTCTAAATTCAATGTATTTGCAAGATGTATTTTGTCTTTTTCCTACAAGACAAAGGCAAATCCGAAAATGTAACAAACTAATGTATCTCATTAAATGCCATGTAATATGGACTATTGGTGTCAAGTTAATCTCCACCGTCCATTGAAAAACTCGGTATGGTGCCTTGTCTATAAAGGGCCATTTTTTTCTCTCATTTGTAAGAGAGATTTTGATACCGAATTGTTGACTCTATGCCATGTGAAGTAATACAAAGCAAGTTTCTATAGTAATTCTGAGAATTTGTATCTTGTGTTGATTCATTTTGGTTTTCATGGTTCGCTTCTCGCTCTCCCATAGTTAGCTAGTTGTGCTTTTATAATGTTTATGGTTTACTGTAGTATCTGATGAATACTCTAAGTCCATACTTTTAGTTATTTGTTGATGGTAAATAGCTGTGTAAAGTTAGTCTGGGTTGATTGTTTGTGTTAAAGTTCAATTGCATTTCATAAGTTAAGTTGCATCGTCTATTGGGTATTTAACAAATGAATGTGATCTAAAAATCTATTGACCTCCATTGAAGATAGCACCGTTTTCTGCAGCACTATAACACCCATTTCAGTTTGGTAACTCAGGAAGCTGGTTTGAAATTTTGGAGTATTTGCCTACTAAAGATAACCCATACATTGTGAATGTCACTTAGGATTCTTCTAAAACCCTAAACCTTTTGCATTTTCTTTAAAACCATTGTTAGTTATTAGAATAGGAATTTCAGCAGCACTTTATCTTGTTTATCAGCTGAATATCATAAAAGGGTTTATGTGTATTTGCTGCCCCAAACCTGAAGATTTGCATATTGCATGTAAGACCCCTTGTAGGCACAGCTAGACATTCCACTAAAGTTATTCCAAGCAAGCTAAGACCTAGTTGTATTATCCTTAGAGTAGTCTTACCTATGGTAGGATACTTTTCAAGAGAGGTGTGATACCAACAATCACACATGCGTTGTTGCGTACTAAAATCACCATCAACACCAAGATAAAGTAGTTCTGTCATGCCGAAATCACACTTAAACTCCTTGGCATATAATGACTCCCACTCTACGATGCTCAACACCTCATCAAGGTGCCTCAAGTGCTCCTCCCATGTTTTGTTGAATATCAAGATATCATCAAAGAAAATGAGAACAAACTTCCGGAGTTGATCATGAAATACCTTGTTCATACAAGATTGGAAAGTAGCAGGTGCATTGGTTAGGCCAAAAGGCATAACCAAGAACTCGAAGTGTCCAAAGTGACACATGAAAGCTATCTTCTCCACATCCTCCTCTCAGACCCGAATCTGATGGTAGCCCGATCTCAAATCAATTTTTGAGAAGTAACAAACACCATGTAGCTCATCTATGAGCTCATCAATCTGAGGAATGGGATACCTATTTTTTATTGTTTTCTTGTTTAATGCCCTGTAATCAATGCACATACGCATTGTCCCATCCTTCTTTTTAACCAACACCACTGAAGAAGCAAAGGGACTCTTACTCGTCCTTATATGTCCCATGTCGAGTAACTCCTTAATTGCTTTTTCAATCTCATCCTTGTGCCTCTTCGGATGTCTATATAGTATCGTAATCATAGGTTTGGCACCCTCCTCTAGCTCTATAACATGCCCCATGCCTCTCTCAGGAGGCCTCCCAGGAGGTATGCTACTGAACATTTTGTTGTGTTTAGACAACAAAACCTGGATATCGGGATGATAACTATTCTTTTGCTCCTCAGTAATGGTAGGCATTATGATGCACTTGGCTGCCCACTCTACCTGATCATGCCAAATTAGTCTCTCCATTCTTTTGAAAGAGACCACTCTTGGCCCACCATCTAACATGCCTCTGGGCACTATTTTCTTACCATCGACTTCAAACCTCATCTCCATAGTATGCATATTCATGTAGAACCCTCCAATGGAACGCAACCAGTGCATACCTAGTACTACATCCGTATCTTCTATGCTCACCACATAGAAGTCATCTCTCACCTCATAATCACCTAGATGTATACTCAAGTTAGGAATCTTTCGTGTGCATGTAAGAGTAAATCCATCTGCTACCATTACTTTGAAACTGTCAAATTCCTCTATTTTGATTCCCCCCTGGCTACAACTCCCTCATCTATAAAATTATGTGTGGTACCTATATCAATAAGATTGATAATCCACTGTCCTCCCCGAACTCTGAAAGATCCAACTTTCTAAAAGTGAGAAAGTTGAGCAAGTGTACCCTCACATCCAGGGTCCTTCTCTGACTCTTTAGATGAGCTTCCTTCTTCACTATCCTCTAAATCAGATTGCTGATCTAATTTTTCTGCAGCTGATTCATCATCTGAAAAGTACTCAATATGTCTAGCCTTTGTCTTGATAGCATAGTTATGAGATGGGTGACATGGTTCTCTACATTGAAAACATAATTTCTTCCTACGGAGTTCATTAAGTTGGTCATTATCCAACCTAGTTGACATCTTTTGAGGCTAATTGGAATCCTTCTGAAATTGAAATTTTTTCTTGTCCTTGTCTTTCTTATGTAGAAACCCCTTGGACTAAAATTTGTTTTTAAAAGAAAAGGACTCCATGTCCCTTGCTTTCTTGATTGCCTCGTGTAATGTGGTGGATTAAGTGCCTTAATCCAACCTCTCAATGGATCGGACAGCCCATCAATAAATAATACAATCAATCTCATCTCTAAAAAATCAATCATCATTACTGATAACTTCTGAAAATCGAAAATGTATGAGTCAACAGAACCCCGTTTCTTAAGTTGTGCCAACTCCTTGAAGTGTAATTTAGGATCTTTTTTATCGAATCTATCAATCAGCCTCTTTGTGAATCCACATAAGAGTCAATCTATTCATGGCCCAATGTGATCATTCCATGGTGCCACCATTCATGGGCACTACCATCTAAATGAAGAGTTGCATACTTAATGGCTTTATCCTCAGGCATGGGATTGAGATGAAAATAAGTATCTAATCTATGCACCCAAGCTCTCGCTGTAGATTTCCCAGATCCATCAAAATGGGGAATAGACAACTTACCCACCTTCCTTTACAATTCCTAATTCTGAAGTCTCCCACCTCTATGGGGTCTATGCTTAAGTCTAAGGTCCATATAATCACAGAAAGACATCTCAACCTGAAATTCATCACCTGAATCCCTCCAATCTCTCATTATTTGATCCTGCAACTCATGCTGTATTGGTTCATTTTCAATTGGAGGATTAATCCTTGGAGGAAAGTTAGGCATAAGAGGGCTAGAGTTGGTTGTTCGAGCCATAGTACATTGAGACACAACCCTATTATTGACTAATCCATCCCCATTTCCGCCATTGTTTCCATTATTTCTTCCATTATCGTTGTTTCCCCCATTATTGTTGTTGCTTTTATGATTATTGCCCATAATATGCTGAGTCAAAAGAGCACACATTTGAGCTATATTCTGATGTAAATCTCGCTATCCTCTAGCAAGATCACTTAGCATTTCACCCACACTAGGTACCTCTATCCTTCTTTCTCTCGTATCAAAAGGATCTCCACCTGATCTTTCACCTCTTTCTCCCATCGGAGCTGCAACTATTTCTTCAACATGTTCAATTATCGGTCTCCTCTACGAATACACAAATGGCAAGGGGCTGACAACTCTAACATCCTATAACCACTGTTCACCACCACTCATAGAAAATCACCACATACAAAGCGAAACTCAACACCACAGGATGGCAAGATACTTTTGAGCTCTGATACCACTATAATAACCAACCCTGATTTTTTTTTTGTAAAATATAAATTGCTACAACAACATTGTAAATCAGATTTTTCAAACACATCAAACCCATGTTCCCACACCGTTGTTCTAGTGAGTTTAAATCAGAAATATGTAGTTTCAACCCAATGAAGTAATATGCAATAACACCCAGAATGACAAAACATTGTTTATTCATAAATATGAAATACCCATAAGCTGCAAATGATTTTCAAATCTGAAGCAATGTTTCTTGTGTTTTGGCAATACCCAAATGAGTAAATCAACTTTATAACAATATTAAAACATACCCAAAAGAGTAAATCAATTCAAAATGAGATTTCACACATACCCCTTCGTTGTTGTCACAAACAAGATAAAAAGATGACTATAAACATTAATTTAGTACTCACAAAACAATCTGGAACGCCTCCAAACAGCACCTCTCCGAACAGCAATTGATGGCAATATAAATGAGACCCCTAGGCGCTTCCAAAAGGCTCAAAATGGTCCCAAAATCTATAGGGCATTTGCCCTCAAAATGCCCACGTCCAACCTAGGAGTAGTATAGCCTCCCTTGACTTGGGCAGCTGGACAAAGTGACTCGAAACCTGCCTTAAGTCTTCATCAATCTACAATGATCTCCAATATCTTCTACAATCTCACCATAAAATATCATTCAAAGATTCCCGATATTTTGCAATGAAAACCTCTTCATGACAAATCTGTAAACTCCACAATAAGCACCAGCATAGTCTCTGAATGAAACTATCAGCAATCACTGCGGGTAGATCTCTCACCACTGAGAATGACATTCTCTATGAGGGTTTTCATCCTCACAAAGTTCCTGGATAAAAACTAACATAACATTTCTTCTTATCAACGCATACCCAAATGAGCTCCAAAAAAGTCTTTTATTCTTTTTTCAAACTCCCACGCCACACATGGGAAAATAAAATTAATTGATTTTATTTCTTTATTACTCCCTTTTTGAACATCCCATTTGGAAGTATAGTCATTTACTTTATTATAAATCTTTCCCTTGGGCGCCCACTTCAAGAGACTTTAAGTCACTTTAAAATTTAAATAAACACTTAAGTTTACTTTATAATAAACATTATAAATTAAGTGTTTAATTTAAACATATACCTTGCAAAAAGCACCGTAAATGACATCAGATGTCTGAATTGAATAGACCAATGTGTAACTGATGCTGAGAGATGATGTTGGTGCTGAAACGGTGACTTATTAAAAATAGGCACTGGCTCCTAAAAAAGTGAAACACCAACCAAATGTTTGAAACGGGTATCCGAAAGTGTCATTGCAAACCTCACTGCCATCTGAGCTCAATTCCAACAAGAGAAATGCCACATAAACATCCTCCACACATCTCCAAGAACTGTGGAGCTCCCTAACCATCTAGTGTTAGCCTTCGAAAACCCGAGTGATAGGCCAACTCTCAACAAACTGTCAATGTGTAAAACCACTTTTGATGTGCCTATTTATATCCACACATGTTTAAGGGTGAAATAAGAGAGATTCATTATTGTATTAGAAAACGGTTGAGTTTTTGCAATAGTGAAAAATTACTTGGTACTGGGTTTTTTACCAAAAAGGGTTTTCCAAAGGGAAAATACTGTTTATTGTCTTTGCGGTCCATTATTCTGTTTTTGTTTCAGATTGTATATACATTACGTTTATTGTGAAGGTTTATCGGGCTTCCTTTTCTCTACATAACTATTACCATCTATATATTGTGTGATGCAGATTTTGTCTCGTCCAGCAAAAATAATAATTTATGGCATTCTTACACATATTTGGTTATATGGCAAATGAAAACTGTATTAGTATATCTTTCATGTTAGAGTAAGTTGCCCAAGATTTTTTTTTTTATTGTTCATTTATATGCAATTGATTTCCTCATAAGTGACTATCTAGGACTGACTAGAGATCTGGTTGATTTAGGAGGACAACCAAGCCAAGGTCTATGGGGCCAATCATCAAGTCCAACATAATTAGTCAGTTCTTGTGTGTATTAGACTCTGCAATCAGTTCAGTTGACGCTATTCAGCAAGGCATTCTTCAAACTCATCAAGGAGTTGCAAATGAAATCTTAAGATGACATCTAGCATATAGTGTATTCATTTACATTTCACTCTTCCAATGTAGCACACCTAGAATTTCATGGCGTTCATTAAAGTGAATGGATGTAATACACTAGCCATTCGGCAAAAACTACATGAAATTTTCAAGGACTGAAATTCACCAAATTTATATGAAAATAGAACAAATAAGCTGTTGATGGTTGCTTATCATTGGCTATTCAAAAAGCATAGAACTACTTTTTGGATGAAAGCTACTGCATCAATATTCCATTGCAAAACTTGATTGGAATGTTAATAGGCTGTGAAAAGACATGATAATTGAAAATGGCGATCAGAACATAGATTTGAATTGTTCATCTATCCAAAAAAGACAAGTGTTCTACAACACAAGTTGCAAAGAAGATGTGTTGTAATAAGGTTCATATATCACCACCTGACTACCTTTATACTACAACAATGTTTGTCTGTATTCTACCCTTTTGAGAGTGCAAAGCTAGGAGTTACAATTGAATTTAAAAAAAATACATGGCAACTGCAGTGCCTGAATCTGCAATAAATTATCTTCATGACTTCTTGAGGCTTGTAACAATAGGAATGACAATTATGAGGATTATAATCAACAAGATAATGATTCCAATACACATACATTTCCGACTACTTCTTTGGCGGCTTTTTGCACTTTGAAGTTGTTTGGTTCCATGCTCAACATAATTTGCAGCATGCGAAACATGATATTCAATGTCATTTAGTTGCTCTCCCTGTGCTTCTACAAGCACAGACATGTCCAAAAGAAGCTGATGCAGCTCAAGCAAATTTCGCTCTATCTCCTTAACTGCATGATGACGCTCCTGTCACCAAATTATCAAACAATCTGGATCATTTGCTTCTAAAATCTTGGAATAAGCCTAAAGTAAACAAATATTTAAAAAGGATGAGATTAAAATGCAAATTCTATCAATCACTCATAATCAAGATCACCACAAGGACAAATTATTAAGCAGTGTTACCTGTATCTCATGGATTGTTTCAAGAATATGACCTCGACCCTGCTCTTGAATGGCTTTCTGCAGTACTGTTTCACTCTCCCCTGTTGAGATGATTTTTTCAATTGTATCTTCATCTGCATGCTGCCCTGTTATGGTGTAGAATCTTCTTTCAATTATATCTTTGTATTCTTCTGTTATGTTTTGCCTTAAAACTTGAAATTCGCCCATTAAATCTTTCAACTTTTTTCTTAGACTGTTTGTAATTGTGATTCTTGTTCTATCAGTAGAAGTTCCCTCTCCACATCCACTCAACCTGCGGCTTTCCATATTCGCTTTGTCCAGGGTTTCAAGCTTTATTTTGACCACTTTGGACTTGGTGAGGATTTCCTTCACATCTTTATCCATCTGATCTCTCAAAGCCTTCAGAGCCTTTGCTTTATGGACTGTTTTGCTCTCTTCATTTGCAGATTGCAGCTTCCCAAACAATATCTGTATTGCTTCCATATCCTTTTTTATGTCATCAACTTTCTCAAAGAACTTACCTAGATTTGAATCATCACCAATAGCTGTCATCTCCAGATCACCACCTGCTTCCAAGTCTGGAATGGACCCTCGTTTTAGATCCGCATAATTGGAAACCGATTTGGTGATAAGATCATTCATGTTTCCAATTTGTTTGCTCGAAAATTGTTAAGTTGAAGTATTAGACAACCATCTGGAGTGCCTTACTAAGATATAAGGCCAATTGCAGAAACTATAATCTGATCCAAAAATAACAGTTATAACACAACATTTACAACACACATTTTGTAAAATAAATAACACAAGAATAGTGGCTTGATAACACAAAACCTCCAAAAACAATAATTTTATGCAGTATTGAAATAAATGACTTAGTACGAGCAGAAAAATGGTACAAATTGGTATGAGAGAGAGCTTGAGAGCTTGAGTTGGACATACACCACAAAGATGGTAGCTTAAGTTAATTTCCACTGGAGTTGCACTAACCACTCCTTTATCTTTGTTTATTGTCAGAAATTAATAAATGTTTCCCGTTTTTTCCAGCATTCCATGGGGACACAACCTGGGGGGTCTGAGTGACGTCCCCGGCATATACTGAAAGTCCTGAGGACTTGGTGATTTGGAGGGGATGTCCCCTTTTCAGGAATGGAAAACCTGCTCCATTTGGTGCATAATTATAATTAAAAAAAAAACTTTTAAAGGAGAAAATGCAAAAAAACCCTAAATAGCTCAAGGGGGGGGATTCTCATTGCAAATTCAGCACATTTACTTTTTTAAATTTCAGCTATTATTTTGACTTATAGTTTATGTTACAATGGTCTAACTCTATATTCATATATGTACGAGATAAAATCCCATGGTTAATCCAAAATCTTGAAATTTTCTAAATAAACGAATGCAAATAAATAAATAAAATCCATGAAGCTTAAGGAGAAGAATAAAATAAATGCAATTCGAAACTTAGAACATTAAAAACAATAAAAAATATGAAACTACTCCTCTGGTCTATCAGTAATCCTTCTAAAATACCTATCAAGAAGCAACATTCTCTTTGAACCAACCATATCAACTAGGAACATTTTTTACCTATTGCACCCTCCAGCAAGAAACAATATAAGACTTTGCACTACATTGATCATGAAAACCATGCTGTCTATTGTTCTCTCCAGCAAGAAACAATAAAGGTAGTGTACTAGTTTGATCATGAAAACCGTGCATACATAACAAAGCTTCTACACAAAAGTAACTGAAAAGTTCTCAAAGAATGCACCATAGACACATAAAAGATAAGTACAATAATGATTAAAGTAGTTCCACTACTAAGAACTGGCCTAAAAAGTGTTAAAAGAATCTAGTTGTAAACCTTCTCCTCTGGCTGCTCCATTCCATTTTCTTTATTATTTGTAGTACTCCATATAGAATGCTGCAAATTGGAATCTATGTAAATTCACCAACACTTTCCCTCGCATGGTTGACCACAATCAGCTCATAATTACATCAATTTTGGTTCAAAACTTCGAAGTAATACCTCCCAAAGGTAAGCTTTCACAATGTTCTTCAAAGCTTCTTACCAGGAGAAAGACCTTCCAGTTTAGCCACAACTATGCTAAAGTAGGTTGAAGAGAAAAAGGTAGAAGGCAACTTAGAGTTCTCTACTTATGCCATCTTCAATTGGCCCAAAAGATAGAAAAATAATACTATTGTTTATTAAGTTACCATGCTTTTCCCATCAACCTAAGTACTATTGTACAGTGAAGAATGATTAATAAGCATCTACAAGCAAGTCACAAACGTGCATGAAGCACATGAAAGGCATGGATATCAAGAGAGAACTAGAATGATGGCAAACATCCAAGAGCATTTCAAACACAAAATACGTAAGGTAAGGAAATGAAATCTCTATGCTAAGACCAACAGCAAGATAATATTTACTCTTACAAACATGTGCTTATAAACAAAAATCACTTATTGCAAATGTCAAAACAGTTGTATGTACTACGTAGCATAAAACATGCCCTCAATCATTGAAAATATTAATGCTAAAATCTGGAACACAAAACGGTAGCAAGTGATCTAGGAATACTGACTGAAGTGCAAACTAAAAAATGATGCATCAGCAGTAAGACATTTTCAAGATATTGACCATGATAGTTCAGAAAATGGTTCTAATACTTAGCGAGCACTTGCCGGACTCACAAGTTTTTTGGCTGGGCAAGTAACTTGCAAACAATTTGCAAGAGAAGTCTTCTGGAAAAATCACGAATTACTTGGCAAGAGTCACTTGGACCCAACGGTTCTGACAGAGAGACTTGGCCGGTGCAAAAACCAAAAAATAATACAGTAGAAACCCTAAAAATTTTATTTTTGTTGTCATTTTTGCCTTCAAAAATTTGCCAAGTCCAAGACCAAGTCAAATTTTTAGGTTACCAAGTTTTTAACCTATGGTTCAGAGCTCAAAAAAGGCCTCCTGACCTGGAGTGTGAGTCAGATTATGGAAATTCTAGAGTATGGTCCCTATTTTGGCTCTCCAAATAGTTTGTAAACCATAAATCTGTATATATATAATTAGGTGTAGAATGTGCAACGAGAACATGCAGAATGGTGCTGAAATTCCAAGAACAAACAGGAACAGTTAACTTGAAACCCAGTTTGGTGCAAAATTGTACCATATAATTATTCAAAGGAGTAAGATTTAAACCCATACTACAGGGTAGACAAGACAAGATCCCTTCCAACTAGACTATAATTTGTGTGCATGACATGAAACTAGAAAGGGATCTTTTTCTACTTCTTAGTAATAGTGATTATCACGTTTTGCACCCTGAAAAAACCTCAAAAAAAAATCTCTTCAATGTTCTGAGAAAAAGAAATAAAAACCAAATGAAATACATTCTATTGCACGGATGCACGAGAAACCACAAAAAAAAAAACTTAAAAGAGTTGGTAGGCTTGGATGTTGATGCAAAAGTGTTTCAGACCATGTAACTTCATTTTTTAGGAACCTCATCCATTTGATCAAGTAATAAGGAATCTGCCCATGTTATAACTTATAGAACCTAATTTTCTGTCCTAAAAATACATTTGGGTTCTAGAACAAAGTTTTCTTCCTCGTCTACTTGGGACAGCTCAGTCTACACCAGTTCATTCTTTAAAACATAAAATGAAATACATCGTTATGTTTCTCTTTAATGAGGAATATCTACCATATAAGTAAAATCATTAACCTTTGCCTGGACCTGATAAAGCCCTTAAGATTATGGTTGAAGCTTGTGCTGGCTGTGTTATTTTATGATGGTCTGAGTGTAAAGTTAGAGTGGCACAAAGACCAAATCTTCCAGCTCATGAGGCTCTCTTAGAAGCATTGATTTTCCTATTGTTTGACACAATTTGGAACAGACGTGGTTATTCTTTAAGGTGGTAAAGAGATCTTGCATTTCAGGATTAGGTAACTGCTGCAGAAAAAGTCTGAAGATTCCAATCTATAGAAGAAGGGAATATCTAGTCCATAAGCAACCTCGCTAACCTTTACCTGGACCTTATAAGGACATAAAATTTTGGTTGAACCTTGTGGCGGACTTGTTTTGAAGGTATTCTCTGCTTGTAAAGTTGAATAGCAAAAGGAACAAATCTTTGACCTCATCTCAAATCACTGCTGATTTGCTTACTGGTTCATATGACTTGCTGGATATGTGAAGTCATAGTTTAAGGTCAGATACATATCTTACATTTCTTGGAGGAAGTTAGGTGTTACCAGAAATTAGATATTTTGAATAATTCAATCCACAGAGAGTGGGGTTTGTAGCCATAATCACTTTGAAGGATGTCATTTTAGAAGTAGAATTGGGGTGGCTATCATACTTAATTCTTTAAAAGGTAGATACACTTGGCCTTTAAGCATTTGCTAACATTCTCTGTTTGCCCATTTGTTTGAAGGTAGGTTGAAATCATATTGAAGGCTACTCTTGCCAGCTTAAGAAATCCTTGCCAATGCTGACCAAGGAATTTAGAATCTGTGATTACAAATCTGGTGAGGCAATCCATGAAATTTGTGTGCATTACTGAAGAATAAAAGTTGTTAACTATTTTTATACAAGTGGTTTTTCCACAATGCATCAAATTGTGTGATGATTTTTTGGGTGGGGTTCAACTACATAATTTCAATTCAATCTACATCACCTTATCACTCATGAGTAGTTCACAAGAACCCATCTCTCATGAGCATGAATGATCCACTTAGCACTCATTGCATCTAGCTGATGCTCACATGGGTGAAGCACTAGGATTTCCTAGGAGGTCACCCATCCCAATACTTCTCAAGCTCAAGCATAATTAACAGGGGAGTCTTCCCTTCAGTCAAGCCCACATAGCCTACTATCCCATTTGCAAAACCTTCAAGAAGTGTTGTGCCTCAAGAATCCTTCATTACAAAGCTCCCCAACTCTTTTGTCCTTGTACAAGTGGTTTTTGACTTTTCCGCAATACATCAAATTATGTGATGATTTTTTTGGCATTCAACTACAAAGCTTCAAGTAAATCTACATTGACCCATATTTTATTTCATAAGTAGTGATTTACAAGAACCCATCTCTCATGAACATGAATGTTCCACTTAGCACTAGTTGCATCTAGGTGATGTTCACAAGGGTAAAGTGTCAGGATTTCCCACGAGGTCACCCATCCTAGTACTAATCCGGCTCAAGCACATTTAGTTGTGGAGTTTTCCACACAGTCAACTGACTCAAGCCCATTTGGCTTGCTACCCCATTTGCAAAACCTTCTACAAGTGTCATACCTTAGGAATCATTCATTATAGAGCTTCCTAACTCATTCATTTTTATACAAGTGGATTTTCCATAGTGACTCAAATCATTTAATTGTGAGAAAAACTCCACAATTAAGGGTGCTTGAGCCAAAGTAGTATTGTGATGGGCGACCGACAAGGAAACCCCAGTATTTCACCCCTGTGAGCACCACCTAGATGCAATGAGTGCCAAGTGAACCATCCACACACATGAAAGATTGATTTTTATGAACTAATCATGAAATATGGGTCAATATAGATTGACTCAAAATTACACATTTGAATCCCAAAAAAATATCACATAAGTTGTTAGGCATGTAGTGGCACTCC
The DNA here is from genome assembly GCA_027924645.1 of Cunninghamia lanceolata. Lineage (NCBI taxonomy): Eukaryota > Viridiplantae > Streptophyta > Pinopsida > Cupressales > Cupressaceae > Cunninghamia > Cunninghamia lanceolata. Next base: position 286,503 of record BSBN01001031.1, on the reverse strand, counting down.
AAGGATGATGTCTATAAAAATGATCCCCTAGTAGTGATTTTTTTCTCATGGAATAAAAAATATCAAGTTTTTGTGAAATTTTAAATATTTTATACATGTTTTTGTTGTTGGATCATGTCCAAGGGTGACCCTAACTCCTAAAATTTGCCTTTGCAAAGTTAAATGGGAGTTTGAGTATGGTTATCATGTCAATCTCATGGGCCAAGTCCAGGACTACGTTATCATGAAATTTTTCGAATTGAAAAACAAAACACACAAGGAAAATGCATTAATCACTCCTATTGATACAAGAGAGGGTAGGAAAACTAGGAGGTTTGGCATGTAGCATTTGCTGCCATTTATTTTCTTGTTGTGATTGACCAAATAAGAAGAGAGAGTATTGATGTCTTGTTTGCAGTTTTCAAAAGTTGAAGATGGCAATGGAAAAAGCTTCATCATCGTACTAGAGCTTGTTTCTTGTGGGCATCTTCTAAAGACCTTTTTTCACAATGAAGATGTAAACTTTTGAAGACTTAAGTAACAATGTCTTCAATAAGATAGTGGGGTTAACAACTACAAAGGTCAAATATTTGATCCCAAACTAGAAAAGAAGAATATATTAATAGTTTTAAATTGAGCAGCTGGAGGTAATAGGGAAAAGAAACAATTGTATTTTTCACAACATCATGATTAACTGTTAATCCTAAATAAGCCAAAATGATTTGTACTTTCCTAAATCAAGTCAAATTCAGAAATGTTTGATAACACCTTTCAGCTCATAATGAAATACCACAGAATCTCTCAATCGCTGCTATGCCCTTAACACATTTGATTGTATTGGGATATGTGTAGCTGACTTATGGCTAGCATAACCCTTAATTAAGTTGTATAATCATTTATGTGGTCTTATATAGGTAGTTAGTTGGCCTGGGTAGCATCCAAGGCATAAGTATGGTATATGTAGGAGTTAGTATTTAGATTATGATCATCATATTGTGAATTGTGTTCTTACTGGAGACTTTTGGAGGTTTGCCCCCTTGAAGTGGCTTATTATTCTAAAGTATTATCAAGTATTTGTAGTGTATTTCCTATTATATTCTTCTCTTGTGCAAGTTATTTCATTACAAGTGGTATTAGAGCATGATCTTGGCATCTAGAAGTCAAGAAACAAGGCAATTTTTTTCAATTCAAGAGATCAAATTGTGAAGCACATATCTCTCTCGATTTGGTGAATTTTTTTCTGTTTTTTGGAGGGTTGATCAAGGACATATTGAAACTGCTGCAATCCAGATTCGAGGTCATTTGGAGTAGATTTGAAGGAGTTATTTTGAAATTAGGGTTTCCACCAAATTCGCTCAAAGGGCTGTAAAACAACATATTTTTTTCTGAATTCTGGAGAGTTGATCAAGTAAATATTGAAGCTGCTATAGTCTAGATTTGAGGTCATTTGGAGCAAAACTTGGAGTTATTGCAAATTTAGAGTTACCACCAAATTTGCCCCCAAGGCTACAAATTAGTGAATTTCTTGGAGATTTCTCTTGACATGTGAGATCTAGACCCTAGTAAGTTACAATAAAATTTTACATTATTTGGATTTGTTTTGTGTTATGTATTGCAAAATAATTTTGTTGCACCATGGCAAGGGCTTCAACAAAAGGCAAAGGAAGGAATCCAGTCACTCCTAAAAAGACTCCTGACAAAGTTGATTCATTAGTAGAGGAGATGGATACTATATCCATGGAAGATATAAGGGAAGAAACCAACAAGATGAAGGACGAAATCTTGTCAAATGTGGTAAAGCAAGTGATAGGATAAGTCACCAATATGAAAGAAGACATGATGGCTTACATCAAGGACACGATGTTCCAACTCCACGGATCTAAATCTCAATCAAAGGAGCATCACGATGTCTCAAGCAATCAAGGTGGATCCTCCAGGCCAAACAATCTAAATCCAAATGCTAGCACTCATACGGGATCTAGGAACCCACTACTAAAGGTGGATATGTGCAAGTTTGATGGCAAGGATCCACTAACTTGGATAAAGCAAATGGAGAATTTTTATTATGTACATCAAATTCTAGGTGGGCAAAAAGTGGCAATGGTTTCGTTATATTTAAAACCAAAGCAGTTCACTTGGTACAAGTGGCTTTGTGCTCAGAAGAAGGGTCTCAATGTCGATTAGTGAGTTTTTACTGATGAATTACAATCGCACTGTGGTAATAGTGTGGCAAAGAACTACTTCAATCAATTAGCAAAACTACACCAAGTAGGATTTGTCAATGATTATATTTAGCGGTTCCAGAATCTATCATTGCAAGTGGAAACAATCACAAATGAAAGTTTGAATGACTCGTTTCTTGGTGGGCTCAAGGATCACATCCAACATGAGGTGCACATGTTTAATCTGAGTCCTATATTTGAGTCTTTTATCATGGCACGTAGTGTAGAGGAAAAAATTTATCTTCTAGAAGGGAGGAATTCACAGGCAACAAAGATGGGAAGAATCCTACAATTGTCATCCCCTCAACCTACAAGATTGAGTCCTCACCAATTTGAAGAAAAAAGGGCCAAAGGGTTATGTTTCAATTGTGATGGCAAATATAATAGAGGACAAATGTTCTAAGAAGTTATTCTACATTGAGGGCACCAATGATGAAGAAAAGGATGAAGAGACAGCATTAGTTGTGGGAGACTCAGAAGATGTCCAACCAATTATCTCTTGCCATGTACTTTCAAGTATTAGCACCTCACAAACCTTTAAGGTACTAGGTTTTCTTAAACAACAGAAGGTAACAGTACTGATTGACTCAGAGAGTACTCGTAACTTCATCAACAATAAGTTGGCAACACAATTGAACTGTTTCGTTTACCCAACCCCAAAATTTCAAGTTATGATTGCAAATGGAGGTATAGTCAATTGTTCGAGGAAATGCCATGGTCTTAAACTCGCCATGGAAGACTACATGCTTGATTGTCCTATGTTTGTTATTCCCATGGTTGGAGCAAACATTGTTTTGGGCATTCAACAGCTCACTACCTTAGGAACAATCGAGATAAACTTCCAAGAGTTGTTCAAACATTTTTGCTCAGAGGGTAAAACATTTGAACTAAAAAGGTTGCATGCAAAGTATCCATAGATGGTAAGCTCACACCAAATGCAAAAGATGCTTCATAAGGGAGTAGATAGGGTGTGGCTCAATTATTGTCAATGGAAGTGCAACAATTAAAGATTCCTATATCACCAAATCCGCAAGCTATTTTGAGGGATAGGCCAATAGAATTGCCTCCCAAAAGAGATCCTAATCAGGCCATTCAATACGTGCTACGATACCATCTACCACCCTTCATCTCTTCTTCTAAGGTACACCAAAAGATTAGACTAGTGGAAGAACACAGTCAGCACCAACAAGAGGTACCCTCTAGTTTCAACTTTCAAGGTAAACAAGGCAAAGGCACAATTGATCAACATTGAGGACAACGCTTCTCTAAAGGGGGGCCATGCTACGGCCTTAACCCATTGATTGCATTGGGATATATATAGCTGAGTTATGGCTAGCATAACCCTTAATTAAGTTATATAATCATTTATATAGTCTTATATAGGTAGTTAAGTCAGCCTGGATGTCATCTAAGGCATGAGTATGGTATATATAGGAGCTAGTGGTTAGTTTATGATCATCATATTGCAAATTGTGCTATTATTGGAGACTTTTGGAGGTTTTCCCCTCAAAGTGGCTTATTATTTTCAAGTATTATCAAGTATTTGCAGCATATTTCCTATTATACTCTTCTCTTGTGCAAGATATTTCAAAACAATTGCCATCCTACAAGACTACGAGGAAGGTCATATGAAAATGTATCAAAACGGGCTCCCTACATGCTAGACTTGCTACAAGATTGGTTATTAGAGGGGTTAAGGATTCTAATATTGATTCTAAATGTCTAAGTAGCCGAATTGCCCTGTCCCTATGCCGATTCCGAGTACAAAACATCCCGAAATTGGAATCGGGTCGGATTCTTCTACAGGTGCTTCCAATGTTTGGGATTTTCGAAGACGAAACGATTCCGAGAAACCCAAAACGAATACGATCGACTCAAAGACCCACATGGCGATTCTGATGCGATTTCAGATGACTTTCTTTTTAATACCCAAAAACCTTAAAAGGTGTTTGTTGTTTTCATTTAAAGCCTTTTTGACTCATTTCAAGCCATTTCAACACCATTTCAAGCACGGGAAAAATCATTTCGACACAACAAATAGGGACGCGATTTTGGGAGGAAGGATTTCGCTAGGGTTTTTAACATTTTTCTACTCTATCAGGTAAGTTATTAACGCTTTTTTTTTTTTTATATTCATAATTCTTGAATCTATTTTTTATTTTTTAACTTTAAGTTTTATAAATTTTAAAATTTATAACTGTATATACTATATATTGTATTACTATTAAATTTTAATATATAAATCAACAAATAATAATTATTAAACATGTAAGTTTGTAACTAAATAATAATATACTAGTAACTATAAGTCTATACCTTCATATATATATATTAATAATTATATGAATACCTTAATATGTATGTGGATATTGGATACCTTAAATGAGTTAAATTTTTAATCAAAAATCTATATTAATAAATTAATAATCATAATATTATTATATCTTAATAATATTTTAATTTTTTTGTATATTTTTATTAAATTATTAATTATTGAATAAACAATTCAATTTTAATTTTTAATTTTTTAATTTGTGTTTCAATTTTATAATTTATTTCATTAGATTTTATAATATATTGTTTAAATTGTCAATATTTATGTAATGTCCCCTTCTTCCGAATGAGAGATTTGCGGAAGCCTTTAGCCTATTTAATTCCCGTAGGCTAAGTTGAAGGATATAAGGGAATAATTAATTAATTAAATTTTAAATAGTCCTAAGTTCCCTAAGGATTATTTATATTTAATTAATTTTAAAAGCTGAACCTTAGTTTTAATAAAGTGACTTTATTTTATGTCAATGGAAAATTATAAAGGGGTCACTTAAGTGAGCAGAAAAATAAAAGAAATAAAATTATTTCTCTCAAAGAAGAATACAAAGGAATTGTGAGCCAAAAAGCAATTCATTCTTGACTTGTTATTTTCTTGAAGTTTCTTTGAGAGCTGGAGCTTCACGGTTCAGCAAGCCCTACGACAAAAACCCTTGGGTATTTGGTTGTGTGGACGAAAACCCATCCAGCCATCCTTGGTGCATTTATTGGAATCAAATTTCGAAGTTTCTTGTGCTAGAGTGAGATATCTTTCGTAGGTTGGCGTATTTGCTTCCGAAGGGATTCACTGATAAATTTGTGAGATTTGTGAACAAATACAAATTTATGATATTTCCATTGAAGACTTGGTTGAAGATTTATTCATAAATCTGGTGGCGTTTATTGGAGGGTTTGAACCCTATATATTTGTAGTGATTCATATTGAGGGTTCTGATATTGGAAGATTTAGTTCCCTGAATCCTGGCTACAGCTCTATTCCTTATAGTCGCAGCCTTCACAAAGATTAATTCCTTGTGTTAAAGGTGCTGCATCATTCACAAGGTGTGGCATGGAGATTTGAGGAATGTATGTGAGGTTTATGTGAGGTGCCAAAGCAGAAATTGGAGTTGAGAGCAGCTGCAGCCTTGAAAGAACATAGGACGTGAGCATTGGAGGAGACGCAGGGTTTATGGAGTTTCAAAATATATTATGATACTTGTTTCAGCTGGCCGCCCAAGTTGGTGTTATTTTATACTTTGTTTTAGCATCATATTTGGGAGTTGTTCTAAAACATGCACATTGAGACCACCATTGAATATGACAAAAAGCAAACTGTTTGACGAAATGCCTGCAATATAAAAATCAGAAATTGGTGAAATTTTGGGTGGAAAATCTTGGAAGGGATTTTACAATGGTATCAGAGCAAGAGATCTTGCCAGCCTAGAGGGATTGCATGTTAGATTTAATGGTTGCATATTGATTTTATGAATCCGGAGGATAGAGAGTACATTACCTACAGGAGAAGGCAGCAGTTTATTGATTCAGATTCTGAAAAAGAGAACATCATGGGTGATAGGGATCGTGAGGGTCCTAGCACTAGAGATATTATCAATGACATTGCTAGAGGGCAGCGAGAAATGGTGCAGCTTTTCACCCTAACAATGCAAATCCGAATAATAACAGGGGTAGTCATCACAATAGTGGAAACAACGGAAGTAATGGTGAGACAAGCAACTCTGGCAATAATGCAAACATTCCTAATAATCACACTAGAACCACTCAAGCTTCCACAGTTAGGCCTCTTATGCCTAATTTCTTAGATCAACAGAGGACACAGGGTGGTGGACAACAGGTTGCAGGAGAGGGTTTCACAGACTATATGCGTGAGTGGCAATCTCTTGGTGATGAGTTTCAGGCTGCTATGTCATTACAGAACTTCTGCCAGTTGAAGTACAGAAACAGACCTAGAGCAAACAGACAGCATAATCAAGAATTGCAACAGAAATTGGGTAAGGTATCTATTTCTTCTTTTGATGGTTCGGGCAAATGCACTGCACGTTCATGGATTCAAAAATTAGATAACTATCTCACTCTGAACCCCATGTTTGAGAAAGAGGACATCCAGTTTGCTACTTTGCATTTGGAGGATTATGCCCATGATTGATGGTATCATGGGATGGTTACACAGGGTCATAACCTTGTTACTCCTTACGCCGATTTTACTCAGAGGCTAATTGACAGGTTTGATAAGGCAAATCCCAAACAGCATTTCAGAGAGTTGGCCCAACTCAGACAAAAGGATTCAATGGATGCTTATATTTCTGATTTTCAGAGGCTTGCAGTGATGGTACCAAATGTTTCAGAAGACAGGTTATCTTATCTCTTCATTGAGGGCTTAGAGGAACCACTCCGAGGTTGGGTAAAAGCATTAGACCCACCTTCCTTGCAGGATGCCATAAAAAGCGCTAGAAACATGGAATTTTCAGCACCTCCTAAAAATAAATTTCAAAACAAATCATTTTCTTCTTCTAAGAAAGACATCAAGAGTTTTCCAAAGGAATAGCCTAAAAAGATGAACTTGGATACAGAGGCTAAAAATGAACTTAGGAGGATGAAGCTTTGCTTCTCATGCAAGGAACCTTGGGAGCCAGGCCATAGATGCCTTAGGAAAGGCAAAGTTCATTATATTGAGGTTACTTCTAACATTGAGGAGGAGAAAGGAGATTCTAGCTCGGAGAGTGAACAGGAAGAGGAGAAGGTAGAGCATGAGAGAGCTACAGGTGAACCCTTAGGTGGTACTATCGCTTCTCTTTTAGGAACTCCTAGATATCATCGTTTCAAGGTGAGGGGAGTTTTGCAGGGTCAGCGTGTGATTGTCCTAATTGATAGTGGGGCAACCCACAACTTTATTGATGAAGGCCTGGTGATGAAAAGAGGTCTTCAAATAGAGGATTTTCCGAGATTTAATGTGATGGTTGCAGATGGCTTCACTATGAGCTGCAGGAAGAAAATCTCTCAGTTGAGCATTACATTGGGTGACCATCACGTTACTGATGATTTCTATGTTGTCGGAATTGGTGAGACTGATATGGTCCTTGGCATTCAGTGGTTGCACTCCCTTGGGAAGTATTTACACAACTTTCAGATCATGGAGCTCCAATTCAAACATGAAGGTAAAAGGTTGTACTTCAAGCAGTTTCGAATGGGGCACCTAGAGTGGTCACTGTGAAGAGGATGGAGGCACTATTCCGGCATGGTGAGGTTGCTTGGGCAGCCCAATGTTTGATATCATCCAAAACTCCTTCTGATAGTGGTGGACAGTAGCATGTGGATATCCAATCTGTATTGGAGAAGCATAGTGTGGTTTTCAGCGATATTCCTCCTGGTAGACCCCCTAATAGGGGTTTTGAGCATGTGATCAGGCTAGAGGAGGGCTCTAAGCCCGTCATTACCACTCCTTATTGACATCCGAAGAGATTCAAAGAGGAGATAGAGAAAACGATTAAGGAGTTACTGGATATGGGACATATCAGACCTAGCTCGAGTCCCTTTGCTTCTTCAATTGTTCTAGTGAAGAAAAATAGGACCATGAGGATGTGCATTAAATATCGTGCACTTAACAAGAAAACGATCAAGAACAAGTATCTGATTCCCAGGATCGATGAGCTACATGGTGCAATGTACTTTTCAAAGATTGATCTTCGTTCTAGATACCATCAAATCAGGGTCTATGAGGGGGGCATCCACAAGATAGCTTTCAGATGCCACTATGGCCACTATGAGTTTCTAGTCATGCCCTTCGGTTTGACTGACACTCCTGCTACTTTCCAATCTTGCATGTATCACATCTTTAATGAACAATTGCGGAAGTTTTTGCTTGTATTCTTCGATGACAGACTGATTTACAGCAATACTTGGGAGGACCACCTCAGGGACATTGATGAGGTGTTGGGCATCATGGAGGCACAGTCTTTGTTTACAAAAGCTTCCAAATGCGAGTTTGGGTTGACAGAGATTCTTTACTTGGGGCATGTGATCAACGTTGATGGAGTGAAGGTCCATTAGGAAAAAATTCAAGCCATTCTGGATTGGCCTCCGCCGAAGACATCAAACTTGAGGGGATTGTTCGGCCTTTGCAGTTATTATAGGAGGTTTGTCAAGGGGTTTTCTCAGCTTGGAGCACCTCTACAGATCTCACTAAGAAAGGAGCTTTCAAATGGATGGATGAGGCTCAACACACATTTGACAAACTTAAGGAGGTAATGAGTACTTGTCCTGTTTTAGCATTACCTAATTTCTCTCGGCCTTTTGTTTTGGAGTGTGACGCTTCAAGTGAGGGGATAGGAGTTGTGCTTATGCAGAATAGGCACCCCATAGCTTATGAGAGCACGAAGCTCCGAGATGTGGAGAGATTACATTCCACTTATGATAAGGAGATGCTTGCCATCATGCATGCGTTGGCAAAGTTCAAGCAGTATTTGGTAGGTGGAAAATTTGTTGTCAAAACCGATCATAACAGTTTGAAATACTTCTTGGAGCAGAAGGATTTGAATGAGGATTTGAATGAGAGACAACAAAAGTGGGTAAGCAAAATTCAGGCTTATGATTTTGACATTGAATATGTGAAGGGGAAGAGGAATGTAGTAGCATATGCCCTCTCGAAAAGACCCACTTTATGCTCCACAACTGAGATTTCTGCTAATTGGAAGGCTCACCTTTTGGTTTAGTATTCCAAAAATACTTTTGCATGCGAACTCATGGATGGTAAGATTCAGGATGACAAGTACAAGGTGGTGGATGATGTTATCTACTACAAGGATAGGATTTATTAGTTCCTGAATCAAAATTGAAGGAGAAAATTTTGAGAGCCATTCATGACACACCTCTTGCAAGACATCCTGGTTACTTCAAAACTTACAGACAGATCAGGGAGAGATTCTCTTGGAAGGGTCTCAGGGATGATGTCTTGCGCCATTTTAGAGAGTATGACTTGTCAGCAGAACAAGTCAAAGCATACTTTCCCAGTAGGTTTGTTGCAGCCCTTCTCGATTCCTGAGCAGAAGTGGGAGAGTATATCCATGGATTTTATTACGGGTCTTCCAAGAGTGCAAGGCAAAGATTGCATCTTTGTAGTGGTTGATAGGTTGACCAAATATGTGCATTTCTTTGCCATATCATTTGAGTATAAGGCACCTCAAGTTGCAAAGTTGTTCTTTAGAGAGGTGTTCAGACTCCATGGATTGTTGAAGAACATTGTCAGTGATTGGGATAGCAGGTTTCTCAGCATATTTTGGCAGGAGCTATTCAGATTAGCTAGTATAGAGTTGACCTCGAGCACTAGCTACCACCCCCAAACTGACGAGTAGATAGAGATTGTAAACAAATGGGTGGAAGGTTATTTGCGCAATTATGTTGCAGGGCCGCAGAAGGCTTGGATGAGGTGGTTATATTTGGGCGAGCATTGTTACAATACCACCTATCACATGTCGATTGGCATGACTCCTTTTAGAGCATTGTATGGTTACGATGCTATGTCTTGTGTGGACTTAGCATTTGATGATAGTAGGGCTCCTAAGGCGAAGGATTGGATCCAAGAGAGTCAGGACATCCTTAAGTCACTTAAGGATAATCTTCATCGTGCTCAGAATCAATAGAAGATCTATGCAGATAAGCACAGGGTTGAGAGGAGTTTTGAGGTTGGAGACTTGGTTTTCTTGCGCCTACAGCCGTATAGGTAGTCCACACTAAAAAAAAGTGGTGCAAAGAAGCTTAAGCCTCACTTCTATGGCCCTTACAGTATTGTACGAGAGTAGGAGAGGTGGCGTATGAATTGAAGTTGCCTAAGAGTAGAAGAATTCATAGTGTTTCATTTTTCTTGCCTCAAAAAGGCACTTGGGCAGTGTGTTACTTCATCTCATGAGCTTCCACCTTTGGATGAAGAGGGCAAATTGGTCTTGGTTCCTAATGCTATCTTGGATGTCAGAGAGAGGAGACTGAGGAGCAAAGTGCTCAAGGAGTATTTGATTAGATGGAGGGACTTGCCCCTACAGGATGCCACTTGGGAGGGAGAGCAGATTCTTTAGCATCTGAATTTGCAATTGCTTGTGGGCAAGCAATTTCAGGAAGGGAGGACTGTAATGTCTCCTTCCGAATGAAACATTTGAGGAGGCCTTTAGCCTATTTAATCCATGTAGGCTAAGTTGGAGGATATAATGGAATAATTAATTAATTAAATTTTAAATAGTCCTAAGTTCCCTAAGGATTATTTATATTTAATTAATTTTAAAGGTTGAACCTTGGTTTTAATAAAGTGACTTTATTTTATGTCAATGGAAAATTATAAAGGGGTCACTTAAGTGAGCAGGAAAATAAAAGAAATTAAAAAGAAATAAAGTTATTTCTCTCACAGAAGGATATAAAGGAATTGTGAGCCAAAAAGCAATTCATTCTTGACTTGTTATTTTCTTGAAGTTTCTTTGAGAGCTGGAGTTTCACGATTCAACAAACCCTAAGACAAAAACCCTTGGGTATTTGGTTGTGTGGACGAAAACTCATTCAGCCATCCTTGGTGGATTTACTCAAAATTCACAGGTGAATTTATTGGAATCAAATTTCGGAGTTTCTTGTGCTAGAGTGAGATATCTTTCGTAGGTTGGTGTATTTGCTTCCGGAGGGATTCATTGATAAATTTGTGAGATTTGTGAACAAATACAAATTTATGATATTTCCATTGAAGACTTGGTTGAAGATTTATTCATAAATCTAGTGTTGTTTATTGGAGGGTTTGAACTCCTATATTTGCAGCGATTCATATTGAGGGTTGTGATATTGGAAGATTTAGTTCCCTTAATCCTGGCCACAGCTCTATTCCTTATAGCCACAGCCTTCACAAAGATTAATTCCTTGTGTTAAAGGTGTTGTATCATTCACAAGGTGTGGCGTGGAGATTTGAGGAATGTATGTGAGGTTTATGTGAGGCGCCAAAGCACAAATTGGAGTTTAGAGCAGCCGCAGCCTTGAAAGAACATAGGACGTGAGCATTGGAGGAGATGTGGGGTTTATGGAGTTTCAAAATATATTATGATACTTGTTTCAGCTGGCCACCCAAGTTGGTGTTATTTTATACTTTGTTTTAACATCATATTTGGGGGTTATTCTAAAACACACACATTGAGAACACCATTGAATATGACAAAATGCAAACTATTTGACGAAATGCATTGGTGAAAATTTTGGTGGAAAATCTTGGAAGGGATTTTACAATTTATTTTTTGAACTTGTTAATGCAAGCATACTGTAGGTAGAAATTGTTACAATGGCAGCCAATTCTAGCTCTGTCGGCAAACCCTCCTTCAATATTGACCCGAATTCACCTTTGTGGAGGCATGTAGAAATGTTACATTAGATACCAGGTGGCAGGACATATGTTTGGAAATGCAACAAGTGTGATAAGAAGTATACAAGTTCATACAGTCGGGTGAAAGGCCATTTGTGTGCCATTCCTGGATTGGGAATCAAAGCTTGTCCAAGAAAAAATAATACACCTATCCCACCTCATAAAATAGCAGAATATATCAAAGAGAAAGAGGAAGTAGATGCAAGCGTTGTGAATAGAACAGGGCATCCTTTGAGGAGAGGAGGGGGCTCGTGAAGGCCACTTGCTTCTCCATCTCATACTCGTAGTGTCGCCCCTGATGTTGTAGTAGAGAACCACCCATTTTTGGGTAGGAATGAAGATGAGCCCGATAATGTGAAGAGAGCAAAGGGACCATTAGAGAGGGCATTTAAAAATGATGCTAGAGAGATTGCTGATCAAACCATTGGAAGATGCCTCTATGCAAATGGTTTGTCCTTCAATGTTGTTTGATCTCCGTATTGGCAAAAGATATGATAAGAAAAGTAAATGAAGCTCCAAAAGGATACACGGGCCCAGGTTATGAAAAGGTGTGTAGCACCTTATTGTCAAAGGAGGTCAAACATATAGAAACTTCATTGTCTCTCGTTAGGGCCTCATGGAAAGAAACAGAGGTATCCGTTTTTTATGGATGGAAGGATTCAAAAAATACGCCGTTAATCAATGTGATTGTAGTGTGCCCTAAAGGGGCAATGTTTTTGAAAGTTCTGGATTGTGAGGAGCAAGTGAAGGATGCACAATTTATTGTTGATATCCCTATACAATGCATTCAAGAAGTGGGTCCTCAAAATGTTGTCCAAGTCATAACGGACAATGCAAAGAATTGCAAAGCAACTAGTATGTTGGTTGAGACACGGTTCTCATATATATTTTGGACACCTTGTGTTGTCCACTCATGCTACAAAAGTTGGGTAGTAAAATAGATTGGATCAAACAAGTCTATGTTGAGGCCGAAGAGATCCCAATGTTCATCACAAACCACCACATGTCACAGGCCATTTTTAGATCATTCTCATGATTAGAGTTGCTGAAGGTAATTCAAACAATGCAATTTTTTAATTTTATGTTTAACTTTAGTAATTTATTTTTTAAAAATTTTAGTTCGCATTCTTCTGTCTTTAATTTTTTTTTTTTTTCAAATAGGTTGTTGAGACCAGATTTGCATCCAACACAATCGTCTTGAGATGACTTGTGAAGTTGCGAGTGGCGCTTTCTGGCATGGTCATCAACCAATCATGGTCCATATGGCGACAATCCAACACTAAGAGGGCAACAAATGTAAAGCAAATGATTCTAAATGACACTTGGTGGGATCGCGTGGAATATCTTCTTAGTTTCATAGAGCCCCTCATGAGTGTGATCCGCTTTACTGACATGGATAAGCCATGTTTGGGAGAGGTTTATGATGGTATCGATTCAATGATTGAGAAGATGAAATCCATCATAAATGCAAAAGAGCAAGATCCTGAAGAAACTTTCTTCAAAGAGGTGCAATCAATTTGTGTTAAGCAGTGGAACAAAATGACCACCCCACTCCACCTTCTTGCCTTTGCGTTGACTCCCAAATATTACAACGAAGAGATCCTTGCTATGCCAACAAGGGAGCCACCATACCATGATGCAAAAGTCAACGAAGGGTTTAATAAAGCATGTACTAAACTCTTCCCTGATCCTAATATAGAGGATGTAGTTACAACTGAGTTTGCTGATTTTGCAACCTCCAATGGGCAAAGTGTTTCTACTCTCCACCACAAGTATAGGAAGGATGCTCACTCATGGTGGTACATCCATGGCCATAAAATGCCACACCTTCAAGTACTTGCAATCAAAGTTTTATTGCAAGTAAGTTTATCAATTTTTACCCAACCTCTTAAGTTTTATTTTTTTCATTTTAAAAATTACCATTTTCAAATTTGAAGTTTGATTCACAATTTATTAATTTTAAAACTCTAATTTTTTTTATGCGGACGTACCCAAAACATACCCAACCCCCACCCCCCCAAGGAAGATGCCATACCGGCGTACCGTACCCATGCCCAAACCCGATTCTGATTCGGCAACTTAGCTAAATGTTAAATGTTGATTCTGGTTTGGAACCCTTAAATGGAAAGACTATTGACTAAAATTACTTATTGTCATAGTACATTGCCAAGTCTCTATTAAAATGTGAGTGCTGCCTGCAATTTCTTTGGCATCCAGCTAATGGCACATCATACTAATTTTGTGTGTTTCTTGTGGCCATATGATGCTGCTTTATGAGCTTGTTCTATTGTCCAATTGATCTTGTAACTTGTGAACATGATCGAACAGAAGGCCACCAAATAAAACTACCCAAAATATGTTTGCTTGCATTAGTGATTAGCAATTAGAGAATCTGAATCAAGACAAAACAAAAAATCATTGCTCAACTCCACAAAAAATAGAACTGTTTCCTCCCAACTTTGTTTCTGTGTGAGATTTGGCTTGCTTGTCATGTCAAAGTCATGATTCTTCATCATTCTATCGTTTTCATCATTCTTGCATGTTTGTGAGCTTCGTAATTGGGTATATGCATCTCAATCTCTGCAAGTAAAAAATATATTTGTTTCATTTCAAATGTTTTTACATCTCTATTGCTTGCTTACTCATATATCTCATATGATAGAGTGCTGCAATAGGAGCAAATCATAGTAATACTCTAAAAATATGCTTTATCGTGATTATATCATGTGCTTGTCTGCTATCAACCTTTGTCTTCATATTATACAAGTTTCTTGCTGTATAACATTCTTGAAGTCTTCCATGTGCTATATTTCTTCTTTGTGGTTAATAAAATGCAAATTCATTGAGTTGTGTCTGGCATGAGAAATTCATGTTCAAGTGGTATGCCTTTTGATCGATAGCATATAAAGTAGTAGCATTCATACAAGTTAAGGAAATAAGGAAACTGTCCAACAGGTGTGACTGAACGGTAAGGCTGAACATTACCACAATGAAGACCCAAGTTCAAATCACCATGGGAACTGCTGGACACAAGCTTGCATGGCCAGTGATAATGCAGGCCCCAAAGCACATGGGCATAAGTATAAAAACCTGTGTCTGGGTACAGGCTACCCATATGTGTCTCAAGGTTGAGGGGTCCATAGAAAACCCCCATTGGCAAATCACAAAAAAGGAAACAGGAAACTTAACGTATTAGATTTGAAATGAGTACAAATGACTTCCCTTAGAGATAAGCAACAAGTGAGTATCTAGAATTGATCTTATTTTAACAATTGAACCCTACATACAGCTATTTGAGAAACTTATTGTAGAAAGAAGGGTCGCAGACAACTAGAAAGTGTGTTCAGAAATGTATCCAACTAGATGGAAACTACCTGGAGTGTGCATTACCAAGTTCTAGAATGAAGATTCTTGTGCATAACCATGTTATTCTTGACTAGCCACAGATTCTGGGTATTTGATATTAATAGTTTAGTCCCTTCAAAAGTTCTTCCTCGACTTGAGTAGCACATCAGCACCGAAAAATCTAGGCATGAAGGATGATGAAGATCTAGGTTTTGCAATCACATAGCTTAAAAAAGAGTGAAAGTTGAGAAAGATGAGGCATGTTTCAACAGGATTCTTATATGCTAGTCAATCTGGACCTTCTTGTAAATGATAGAGGTAAGAACTTCGAGAAACACTTTTGACATTAAACCAGCAACATAATGAGTGTTTAAAAAAATATACTAGTTTAAACAGTGGATGCAGCAAAATCAAAAAGTCTCAAGGACCATTGAAAAGGAAATCTAAGTGTCAATCCAGGTTGTGTATAACATGAGAAATTGCAAATCAATGCAAAAACTGTGAAAAACATTTAAGAAGTAAACAAACCTAGCTCTGTTTAGAATTAAAAACTTCAGTATCTATGTAGAAAGTTGAAACGACAACACTAAAAAGGCCTTCCATTGCCTACATCAGTAAGCATTCAAACTGGTAAAGGGGGCATTCGATGAGCTTGAGAAATCTTCATAATGAGAACAATGATGTCAATATTATGGAGAGAATGATTGGAAGGAAGCTGGAATAGAGATAACTGTGGTAATAAATAGCTCAAAGCAAAAAATAATAAACATTTTACAGGCAACCACAATTGCAAATGGGGTATAGCAAGAAACAAAATTTCAAAAGATTTCAAACAACTATACGTAGTTCGAGGAGCACCCAAACAATATTTTGCATTATTTGGTCAATGACGTTCACAATAAGAAACAATATCAAATTTAAATACATGCAGTTAATTGCTTTTCCAAAGAAAAAAGGGTGGTCAATTGCTTTTCCAAGGAAAAACTGGATAGGAGATGCTTGTATTATTAAGAGTGTAGAAGGAAATTGCAAAGGAGAGGTCAACAATTGCTGTCAAAAAACTAAGCAAATGGAAAATAATGCAGTAGTCGCATAAGGAAATGCAGTGGTAAAACCAGTGCAAGCAAGTAAGAAGAGTATAAAAGGAGGAACAAATTACAAAGAGAGCATGCAAAGACAAGAAATATTAAATGAGACAAGAGGAGGCAAAAATATCTAAATTTAAAATGCTACGAAGGAATGTGGTGCTCAAGGAGGTGACAACATTCAGGTACCATATTATGATGGTTATAGGTAAGAAAATAGTTACAAATATTGGGAAAAATTTGCGATAAATCACAACTTGCACCAAAAAACAATTTTTGAAAGTGAAAATTGTGGTTTTTTGATTAACTCGTGGTCATCAATTTTGATCATAAAAAGCGTGAGATTGGCCAAAAAATCAAGATTTTATTGCAATTTTATCAACAAAAACTTGCCGCTTGCAATTTAATTCACAATTTTCACAAATTTTTCTGGTTGTTTTGGTATATATGGCAATTTTTTTTTGAGTTTTTTTCTAATTTCGGCAGCAATTTTTTTCTGATTTTTCCCTCTCCCTAACCCTAACCCTAATTCAATTTTTTCCCTGACCCAAAATTTTTCCCATTTAATTGAAAAAACCTTTATCTTTTGGTTTTCTAATTTATTCATGAGAACGATTTTTGCTACTATGAGCAAGAGTCCAAATCCTCACCATAAACTGGAAATATGTGCATAAACATGTATAGGCTGACCTTTACACATCCAAGTCCCACAATATCAAGAAAAATGTGGAGTGTGAACATGTGATATCCTATGCTACTTTCTAACCAAGTCATCCAAGAGAATTTCTAAATCTGTATGGCACTGGTATGCAAGGGAATGCATTATTCTAAATTCTAGGTTCTAACTAAGTTCTAACCATGCAAGTTTACAGAGTTATCCATATAAACTAGAAACAACTTATGATATTTTCATTAGACAAAGAAAATAATTTGGGAATCAGATCTAGCACATACAAAAGCAACAATTACATTATATGTATGGGAAAAAATGACTTTTTATTCTTCTAATAGTATTGTATTGTACATATCTCACTCCAGCTATTCAACTAATCATAGAGTTAGGAAAGAAATTTTAAAAACGAAAAAAATTTACAGGATTGACCTATTATAAAAATGTTGAAAATCAAACTGAGTTCTCACATTATTCAGTCTTTTTTCTCATTTAAAACACCATAAATACTTAATATATAACTTTGCTGAACAGATAACTTGACAGGAACGATCATAAGATAGATATCACCTTAAAGGAACAAGACATTTGGTTTTTGTACTGAATCTAAAACATAATCAGCAAATATTTAACCTTACTGTAATGAATGTTCTAATTTTACATAGCCTTCATGGAAGCAATAATACCTTAAGTGGCGTCATGGCAAAAGAAGCCCAGCATCCCAACTGTGTAGAGCCTCTGCAGCCAAAATACAATTGCTAAAGTGAATACTAAAACATGGTTCTGTAATCCTTTTTAAACTCATTCTTAGAAAAAATGTTTCTACACTCGCTACCATACTTATCATAGCAATTAAATTTAACATTTTTGTTTCACAGAAAGATTCCCACTCATGAGAGAATATAGCATCTTAATGACATTCCTGTCTGATGGAAGGATTCCAAATACAGAATAGAAACCAATCTTAACACGTAGGAGAGATCTCCATTTACAAATGCATGACCTATTGAAGAAAGCGCAAACCAAAACATGAAAATATCTTCTTGACATTCAGTCAAAAGGAAGAAGCTGTTTAACCAAGTTGATTCTCTTTAATGTCTGATATATAACTACAATTTATTCATAAAATAAAATGAGAGATTAAAACAAGTGGTAGTAAAGATAGATCATCCAGTATTATGTGTCGCCTTTGAAAGAATCAATACACCTCTAGCCTCCAACCAATGAAGATTATTACCTCTGGTGCTGAGTCTAATATGTTAATTTTGTCATGTTCAGTGAAGCTGTTCCATACCTATATCATGTGTATCAATGCATTTTCAAACCCAGATAAACTTGGTTCTCAAGAATAATGCAGTATGCATAAAAAAGAAGGGAAATTCCAGAAAGATAATAACTTGCATGAGCATAATGAGGAATTTGAATGAGAAATTCTAAGCATATGATAAATAACAGAACACGGTCCCTAATAACCTATTAGATCCACAACCCCCCACATGATCTCTCTAGTAAGTCACTAGTTATCCTACAATGTTAAATAAACGGTGAAAATGATTGACAGCTAGAAGAATTCATGCAGGGTATCCCCAAATTCTGATCTGAAACAAATAATTCTCGGAAGAATTGACCAAAAAAATTAAGTATTTCTAGAAACTCTGGAATACAAATAAATTAATAATGTAGTCAAATGGGATGAGCACGTGGTAAAAGCATTGGGCTTTGATAGGAGATTCTTAGTTTAAATTCCTAAAAAGACATGTAGGTGTTGTAATTAGGTAAAACACTAAATCCAACTACGGATGAGGCGAAGGTTAATTTGGAAGAGAAATTTACCTCAAAAAGGAACATGCAACAAAATATGGGAGAAAAAGAAAAAGGCAAGCACAAAATGTAAAAACTCTTTTCAATTTTGCAGCAAAAGCTCTGTATGAATAAATATAATTAGAATTAGGCTGACATAGCAGGCTGCCCAAACCAGTTCATTTGGGTGCATGCACCTGTGTCTCTGTGTGTACACTACACAACTGTAATGCACCCCCTCCCCAGTACCTAGATACTTGATGTGCTATGTTATTAATAATAAATAGATTCAATTTTTGTATTTTAACTTTGTTCCCTGTACCAAAAAAATTAATTTTCTGAAAATTTTATTTTTTCAACTATATAGCAATTTGCAGTTAAACTTCGGTTGATGTTGAAATAATATACAACAAAGATCAAAGTGAAAACTTAATAAGGAAGTATCCTAGAGCAGAGACTGGATTTACAAGTAACCAACAAGAAAAAAAATTGAGTGAAAATCCTTTAAAAACTCCCCAATGATTCATAAAACTAGACAAACTAAATAATGAATTTAAGCAAACAAGGATTTACAGAGCAAAAAATTGAAAAATAGTCATAAGAACAAGGAAGCAACGCCATTCAATACTTCTGTACACCTAATGTGTGGAAAAAGACAATTAACAGAAACCAAGATCACAGTCTAAAATGGTACCTATCGAGAAAATTCATGCTTACCCGAAAAGGAAATCTCACTAAAAATTGCTCCAAAATGTGTGGAATATTCAATCCGTGAAGAATTCTCCAAACTCGCACTGCTGCTCGACTGAACAACTACTTCCAATCCAGACAAATCTGGTATGCTGAAAACCCCCCGCAAATGATTAGCTTTTCTCTAAATTTAGAGAAATGAAAAAGTGTAACTGGAGATGGAAAAACAGTCAGCAAAATTGATAGAAGATTTTATCTGGCGGATTTCGATCAACATTAATTTCGGTATTTTGGCCATTATTCTTTAGCTCGGCGCGTACAGCTTTTTCTACCACCGCTTTACTCTTTCGGAGACCTGCCGAAGATCTCGAACCGACTCAGCCCGTAACTTTCGTTTTTAAATCTAAAAGGCCAGATTAGATTCTGGACGTGCATTAGAGAGTTTACCTTACCGGCAAACCGGCTGCCTAGGTCACGGTCCCGTGGAGGGGGCTAATTAAAATCATGTGCTGTGATACCCTTCAATTTTTGGCTCTCAATGGAAGAGGTCTTAGCGTGAGGTTTGTACTTCCTATTGGGTAGCTAAATGATTTGTGGGTTTGATATAAAACCTTCCAACAACAAAAAATTAAAATTAGGAGCTTATGTGGTATTATCAATTTTCTAGATTTTTTTAAAATTCTAAATAGAAGTGAGAAAATTTTTAAAACTATTTAAATTTTAAATGTTAAAAAGATGTCATGCAAAGTACCACCTAAACATTAAAGCTTTTAAGTTTGTGGGAAAGTTTGAGCTCTTCCTCCCCAACACCATATATATACTAGCACTTGCACCCATAGGAGGTTCAACGAATACGATAGGAACAACCGACGAGTTTAGAAAATTTTCCAACGTGAAGTTTTTTTTACGACGTGAGACAATTCCGAGCACTATAATGCTCACATATAAAAGCCTATCGGATAATGAAAGGAAGATTATTTAAATAAATGTAATCAATTTAATATAGATCCGTTTAGATTAATATGAGAGGAGGGATTAATCATTTGCAATAAATATTTTAGAAAAGTAAATGTGGATGGTTGTTTTTGAAGAAGATTCTAGAATATTATGTGTTTCTATTCTAAAAGTGTGATCTCTCTATCAAATGAATGATTTTGATTCTACAATAATCTCTTGCTCTGTCTAAGGTTGATGCTTTTGATTCTACAATAATCTCTTGCTCTATCTAAGGTTGAGTCTAGCTATCTGGGTCAAATTTGTGATCGCAGACTTGTCCTTTATTGACTTTGCGTAATGCATAGTTTTGGTCTGTAACTCACTTGATTGATCTTCATCTACTTTATTATTTATGTTGATCTGTGGTTGGCGATATTTAAAAATTGGAAGGACTGTCATTTCATTGCAAAGAGACAAGTTCGTTCAAAGACAATAGGTAGGGGCCCTAAAATGAATGTTTGCATATTCGTTACTCCTTGTAGTGCACCAAATTCAAATGTTTTGCTATTGATTGCTCCTTTAATGCTCTAGGATGAGAAAGGATGCTTAAGTGATAAGAGATGAGAGATGAAAGATGGGAAATGAATGCAATTACATGTCTTTAAATATTAGTACTTAGCATCAAATTTCACAAAACATATACTTAGTCAGCTTAAGACGAGAAAATGAAGGGTGCCAATTGGCCAATTTTGAATTGCAATATGTGTGCATATGGATGGGTAAAGAATAGGGGAATGAGCCCAACTTTGCTCAAGATTGTGTCATTTGTCAATATGTACATGTATCAAGACATTTCCTCAAAATGGGCATACAACTAAATGGGAAATGACAAGGGTATACAAATTTTACCATTACATTTTGCCCCCAATTTGAGGTGCATGCGAATCCTAAAATGATGGTGCATCTCAAAGTATATAGCACTCATAAGCATGCATGTAAAGTATATATTCAAACATCAAAGGACACGAAAGGGATCCTAACTTTTTTCTTATTGTAAAAAAGGCTTTGTAAGTTGTCCCTTGAGCTATTATGAATAATCTCATATGTTTAAGAAATAGTAGTTAGCTTTGTTAGAAATAGTACAAATATAAGGCATACACTATTGTTTGAGGATTCACGAATTATATTGTATTGAGTGTTAGAATTTGTTAGCAACAACAAACCTACCCAAGACCAAATGTCTATAAGCTAATCACAAATCCAAATGAACAAAATAATGTTATTTTGTATTCAAAATTATGAGACAAAGTTACAATGAGTAACATACATATATAGGCCTCTTGGATGCATGAATCAAGGAGATGACATGTCTAACAAATGTGAGTTCTTTCAATCACTTTCTATCAAGAAGTGAGTTAACTTAATCTAACTATGAAGTCAAGAGTTGAACTACCAATCAGAGGATCAATTTACTCAACCTAACTAAGACAAAGGTGGCCTTAACTAAACAAAAGTGGCACCTAACTACTATCAATCAAGAGTTGATGAGGTAGTTGTGGCACTTGTGTACCTCAAGTCAAGGTGTACGCATGTCATTATTAGCTACTTAGGTGAGAATAATTAAATATTCATATGATCCTAAGTAAACTTATTAAATATGTGCATTATCACACTTAGGATAGAACATATCCAAGGTGAATAAAATATTACACCAACATTGAACTTTGCTCTAAGAGGGTGCCCCCTTGAAGAGGCTTGTGATAATACAATTCTATTATTTCAGTGCAATATAATATGGTGTTCTACTTGGAACATATTTTTTAATTATT
Source organism: Cunninghamia lanceolata (assembly GCA_027924645.1). Classification (NCBI taxonomy): domain Eukaryota; kingdom Viridiplantae; phylum Streptophyta; class Pinopsida; order Cupressales; family Cupressaceae; genus Cunninghamia; species Cunninghamia lanceolata. The sequence continues at coordinate 264,244 of BSBN01001031.1, read as the reverse complement.
TTTGTTGAAATAATCTTTTGTAGGAAGGATCATATCATCTAGTATCAGAGCTCTTTATAGGGTCACATCTACTACAACAATGTTTTCCTCTCGAGACTTGTATGACTATCTGTTGTATGTTCTCATGTTGTCATTTTTAGGATATTGGTGACTAGGAAGTGGTTACATCAATAACAGTATTGAGATTTTCCCTAAAAAGATATCCATTTTTTTTTTGTTAGTAGATTTTAAAATTTCTAGGCTAGAAGCCCTATACCAGTGATTTTAAAACAAGCATAGAAGAGTTGTCATTCTAGGCAAAGTTGGATTCCCCATATAGGTTCTAGTGAAGGATGGAGGGCTTGGCCTCCAAATCCATGCCATCAAATAACTTATGTATATGATCTTGTGCTTCCATGTTCCCTCAAGTATATTAGAATCTACCCCTTATGATTTTTTTAAGCCTAGCCATGGGAAGCCATCAGTTGTCTATCACATGTGATGCACCAATAAGTAGTTATCCTTGAGAAGTTACTTGTGTCATACTAGATCTGTAAGGATATGTATATTCATTTGCTCATAGACCAGACATTCCATGTAGTGACCTTCCTTTTTTCATGCATTCCATATCCATCCTAGCATATTTTGAAGATAACAACAACCACCACCAAAGAATGTCAATTGTAAAAACTAGCAACTTTTCATGATTGAACAATAGCAACAACAATTTTTTGTGTTTTTTAGAAATAGCAGAGTATAGACAAAGTTTTTTTTTATGTTTTAGAAATAGCAGTGTTCAAAAGTAGCTTTTTGGATTGTAGAAACAACAGAGTAGAAAAGCCATGTTTTTGTTGTTTTAGAAATAATAGATGTGCATGTGGTGAGGTTTGAGCAGGAAACGTCACAACAGGGCTGATGTAATTTGATCTAGACATTGTAGATAAAAATGATTTAAAGATTTTCCCTAGAGGGACCTAAAATTCTTTTAAAAATGAAATTAAAAAAATGAAAAAAAAAAGTAAAAATTGCTTTTGGAATTTTTCATTTCCATCCGACTATCCCATTACAATCGTCTCACTATATAGATCATTTTGAGACATTTCTAAAGAAAAAATAGCACCTTGCTCTCCATATGGTGGTGTCTACTCACTTCAACACCCATGACATGGACCAAAAAATTATAGAATTGGATACTCAAATCTCTGAATTGACACAACTGATACATGGTCTTAATGTCCAAAATGTAACTGTCAACAACTAACTCAATAATGAGTGACCATTTAAGAATAGAAATCCCTATGGATTTGTAGCCTATGGCCCTAAATTGGACTTTCCTTGATTGGACAACACTAATTCTACCAATTGGCTTTATCGAGTTGAACAATACTTCAATCTCCATAACACTTATTCAGTGAATAGGGTTCCTATTGCATCATTCCACTTGGATAAATAAGTTGTCCAATGGTATCAATGGTATCTCAAGTATCATGATGAACCTAATTGTGAAACTTTTATCAAACAATTGTTGGTTTAGTTTGGCCCTAGTGCCTATGAGGATTTCACTGGTTCTCTTACCAAGCCATGTCAAACTGACACAATTCATGAATATCATATCAAATTCAAGTGACTCATCAATCACTCTCAAGTATTGTTGGACTTATTGTTCATAAGTTGTTTCTTCAGTGGCCTTAAGGATCCAATCCCATTTGAGGTCAAAATGATTGTAATGCCCCTCACGTTTTGGCTTGTGTTAGATGTGATTTCTGTTATTGCTTTCTGTCAGTTCTGGGACAATTGATGGTTTTATATTGCATAATTATAGTTTCGAGATATTTGGACTAGTATGTATTGGTTTATACTCTCCTTAATCTTGATGGACTTTGTCGATGGATGTATTGGTGACATTATGATTATTTCAGTTATGATGAGATGGATATGCTTTGGGATGGTTAGAAAATATCTTGTTTATGCTTCTGATTATAGCCTTGTGTTGGAGCGGGGACGGTGTAGTACTGCTCGGATCGAGCACCCTACTACGCCGCGATTCTCTGTCTCGGTGTGTGTGATATATATATTTACAGTTAATCATATATAACCCATTGGTTCTCACGCAGGTTGCAGGTATCGGGCCTCGACTCCACCTGAATTAGCAGGTCTAAGTGGGCCCTACACCATGGGTAAGGTGATGGAGATAATATGAGGTCTTTACCGCTAGGTCATTTTCAGTCCTTGTCGTAGTCTTGTGTTCTGTCGTCATCTTGGGTTCTTGCCATAGTCTTGTGTTGTGATGCGACGTTGTCCCTTGGTTCTGGTGGTTGGTCGTCGCAAGTTGTGGAGTGTTGTTAAGTTGTTATACTTGTTAGGTACCTCTTGTATTTTTATGACCTTACTGCATTGCCATAGTCGTAAGATTGGAATATTGTTTGTGTTAATCCTTTTTCGGACAAAAATTAGTTATTGCAATGTTATAAATTTTTATGAAGATAATTAGTGCATAGTTGTTTTAAAATATATTTTGGGCGCATAATTTATTATGGAGAGTTGTCGGATATTCTTGGGAGATCTGAGAATCCCTATGTTGGGAAAATTTTCAAATTTCCTTAGAGAGTGGGATTGCGCAGTTATTTGGGAGTTACAGGAATTAATGGCGGTTGCCTATTTTTGGTCTCGGGAAGTTGGCTTGGCAGGGGGTTTTTTTTGTCTGGGATTGAAAGAAAAAAAAAAGGAGGGAGATTTTCAGATGATTTTTCCTTCTCCTCGGGAAAAAGGAGATGGATGGTAGGATCTTCTAAAGTAGAGTTTGGAGTAAGGGTTGAAGAAACAGTGTGGAACACTTTTCTTTGGTGCTGGATTTTGGCTGAGGAAGAAGAATCAAGGTACGTTAATACGCATTCTTGTCTTCAATCTTTTATTTGCGTGGTGTATTTGCGTCTGGAGGGTTTCGAGCTTGCATTTCCTTGCTATGCCAATATCTCATGCTTTCTGTCTAGGCTTTTCTTTTGTATGCTCGTCCAGATGTAGTATTCGGTTTACTGCCTATCTTTTGCTACCATTGGAAGCTCCTATGGCCTTTGCATTACATTATTTGAGTGTACCCATGTTATTGCTCAATGTCTCATAGTTCTAGTACCTGGTCGAGAGTATTATAAATGTTAGCTCTGGAATTCCACACACTCCTAATACCTTGACTTAAGGCTTTCTGATTTCTCCCTCTTGGAGCAACCATTTTAAGTCTATCCTGAAAATAGTTAGGTTGCATGAAATAACGTCTCGATGGGGCACTGATTCCACCTCTCCTTGCGATATTTTGTCTTGGAGCCCTCGTCTTTTTAGCCTCATTAAAATTAGTTGATCACCAATATTTGTTTCCTTGAGGCAAATGGGTCAAACTTATCACTTTATGCTGTCGCACGCAATAATCTGCATAATATTATCCTTACAAACTTGATGTTACTCAGTGCAAAGTATTCTCTATGCATTTTGTATAAGTTATACTTGCTATATGCCTTGGGCCGCTCCTATCAATCTGTCCGATTTGCCTCTTCTAAATTTTTGTTACTTTAAAGTTTATGATTAGCCCTTGAGGGCATCAATTGCTTTGAGAACTACTCACGTTCCATCAGGCTTCTTGTCATCTTGATCTGGTTCTTACTTCAACCGAATGGTGTACAGTTATTGGGCTTCACCGTCGATCTGGTTGATATCAAAATTGATGTGTTTACTTATCCTTACCTTCTCATGTGTGCTGACCAGTTTGACTCTTCATCTGCAGTCTATCACCAATCTAGAGCAAGGAACGTCATCCCGCGCTGTTCGTTGGCTTTTCGCTTTTGTAAACCTCAGAGAACTTCATCCAAGGATGTTCTACAGAGCCAAAACTTCCTTTGCGGTTCTCTAGAGCCATATCCTTGGCAGACCGTACGCCATCATCCCTTTGAATCCCTCTGGAGATTGTTCGTTGATGTATTCTCTCTGAAAACAATATAATACTTTTGGTTCCGTCAGATGCTTGTTTCTATCTGTCTGAGTTAGTATCTAATTTGGTTCCATTGAAGGCTTTAGAAACCTTCTTCCTTCATCAGAATATTTCTTTTAGAGGATCTGGACTATATTAGTAAGTTCTCATCTCAACTGTAGTCATTGAGAATTTTGTGCCGTATCCTTGATTCACAGTTTAACTTAAAACTTTTCCTGAATTCAATTATGCTTCCATTCGCCCTACCCTCCACTTGTTAAGGTATAATTTGTCACCGTGTGCCAAGGGTGTGCTAGGTTGGTATTATGTACGTTTGTGCGCATTGTGTTACTTAGGCGATCTCATTGCAATTAAATTATTTGTGTGTATCTGCTTTTAGCTTAGTCCATTAGTAATGTTAATGGCAACATTTTAAGTGAAACCGATACTCTTATTATTTTTTGTGTCGAATTGGATTTTGGAAGTAGCATTTTGTTAGGCTTTCCGTGTAGGTTATAGTAGTTGTTCGAAACGCATATTTTCTCTAGTGACTTAAATGTTTTGGACAAATTTAGAAATGACTTGTAGATCTTGCCTTAGCTCACATGTTATAATATAGAAAGGTCCGTATCTGTTTTGTTAAGAAGGAGAATTAAGAACTATGTAGCTTATGTCTATCAATTATAATATTTCTTTTCACCTATTTATAGTAATTTAAAGGATTGTTAGGGATTATCTAAATTACCTTCCTCTTTTATTTTTTTTTAGACATTAGAATGTAATAGAATTAATATAGCATAGCATTCATGCTTGGGTATGGTTATTGTTCATACCTATATTTGGAAAATAGCTAGTTTAGATACTTTAATTAATCATCTAGAGAGCTAGTATTCTACCAACTACTTCTTGTAGGAATTTAGATTTATTTTGCAATTCACCCAAATAATATATATATTATGTCATTTAGTTTTCGGATCATGCTAATGTAGTTTGGCTTTCTTTATACCTAATTAGACTAGAAGTTGTTGAGTCTTGTAATTGTGCCTTGTATTTTAGTGCAATGGTGAACATGGGAGTTCCGTGAGATGTTAAGTTAGTAAGTGTCATGGCTGGTTAGTTGTTTTGATTGTCATGATAGATCTATGTTATTCTAGAGGCTTGTCACCTTGGAATCCAGCGTAGTTTTGTAACAAGGTCTTTTTTTGGTGATGTGCTTTCTCTTTCTGTTGACCCCTGGTCGTTGTATAATCATGGTCGTGGAACCTAGTTTCCCTAACGAGAAAGATGATGGAGTAACTTGGTAAAGAACCTCTTTATTGACTCTAGAGGCTTCACAGTTGTCTTGTGCTTGTGACCGTTGGGTTCTAGATGGTGTTGTTATAAAAAAAAAAAATCTTGAAGGGAATCAAGGGCTTATTGTAGAGTCCAAGTGAAAGACATATGTTTTTGGAATGGTATCCTTTTTGTGCCCTTTATCCTTGCATGATGTGGTTTGACTGACTGGTCAGAGAACGCTAAGGGAGTGGCTTCCATGGTGGGGCCGGCGCCTAGTGAGAGGTTGCCTGGGTAACCCCATGGGAGTTGTAAACAAGTGAAAACCTAATAATGTATTTAGAAGGGTTGGGTAGTAATACACTTAACAAGATAAGTAATGTGACCTCACCCACACCTTGAGTGCTATCATAGACTAAGGGAGGGATGAGAAGGCCTGGTTGGCAAGGCCGACCTCCTCGTCTTCATGAGAGGACATGTCAGCTCCGCATGTGTCACCCTATGGGGCCGGCACCCAGAGAGAGGCTGCCAGGGTAACCATAGATGGGGGCCAGCTTCTGGTGAGAGATAGCCTGGGTAACCCATGCTAGGACCATGCGATGACACTCTCCTTACGCGGTTCAATTATTTTCTCTTCTGCTTTGTTGTTACCTCTAGAGTGTGGTCTTGTCTTCATGATTGATCTAGTCTGATGTTTTGATCTATCTGGTTGAGTACTGTTAGGTCTGTGCAGTCCTTTCCTCATGTTTGTCTTCATGGAGTTTGGTATTGAAACTTATGTTCTTGACTGCAACCTTGACCTAGTGGTAATCCTCTTGTTATCTCCTAGCTCGGTGGGGTGGACCTCAGGGTTCCACATGGTTGGGAGGTAGAGCTATCCATTGGTTCTCTTGGAGATTTAATTTGAGCTTTGGGCGGAGATGTTCAAGTTTCAGGTGGTTTTCATTCTTCAGTAGTGTTGTATATCTTTCTTATGTACTATTCTGTAAATCGACGAGATCGATCTTGAAATCATGTATTCTTGCAATCTTGTATTCTTATAACCTTGTAATCTTGTAATCATGTAATTTGGAACTGAGGCTATGTAATCAAATCATATTGTTGTGGTGGAAGTTATTGGGTTAGTTATCTCTACAGACTGATGGTTATCACTCTTATGGTTTTACTTAATTTCCTAATGCAGTTATGTTGCCCTAGAGTGGTTAGAAGTGTACTTTTCTATTTTACGTGTTTCTTAATATCTTTGGATTATGTTTTGTACTTTATTATCTCTTAAATATATATATATATATATTTCGTTCTATTTTCCGCTCTGGTTAGTCTAACACTCTAGGGTTGCATGACGGGGCATTACAATGATTAAACCAAATGACATGTTGGAAGCTTTAGATTTGGCAAAATTTGCAGAGGATAATCTCATTGCTCAGCATCATTTTTTACCTTTTTATCCCTTCAAGATCACCACAACACAATGTCCTCTTATACCATAGCCTTCAAATACCACTCCCATAAAGTGCCTCATTGAAATTGAAATGCAAGCTTTTCGTGAAAAGGGGCTATGTTATAACTATGATGAAAATTTTGCAAGAGGCCACAAATGTGTGCAATAAAAGCTATATCTCCTTGATTTTGAATCGCCTCCAAATGTTGGATAGTGGGAAGATGCTCTCAAAACACTAGAATAAGAACTTCCTGCTATTAATTTCTCTTTTGTGGACTCCCACCCATAATTTTATGTCTATGCCTTAGCAGGGATCACCACTCCTCAAAAGTTAAAGGGTATTTTAAGAAGATTCCCCTCGCCATTCTCGTTGACTCTAATAGCATGCATACGTTTATTGATACATGACTCACTAAACAAGCCAATTGTTTTATGTATCCATGATCTAGCTTTGAAGTTATAATTTCCAACAGTGGAACTTTGCCTTGTAAAGGAAAATATTGAAATGTTTTAATTATTGTCGGGGCCTATCAACTCCATTCAAATATGTTTGTCTTACCCTTGGGTGGTTGTGATGTATTTCTTGGGACTCAATGGTTGCATACCCTAGGCCTAATCTTGTGGGATTTCTTTAAACTTTGGATGCAGTTCTCTAATGATGGGTAGAAGTACACTTTAAAGGGTCTTACCCTTCGTTCTACCAATCTTATTAGTTCACATCAGATGGAGAAGCTTCTTAAGAAAAACTCCCATGGGATCATTACTCAACTCTACTCCATTTAGTTTAGCCCTCCTACTAATTCTATCCCTTCTACAAAATTGCAACAAATCTTGGATAAGCATTCTGTGGTGTTTTTCAAGCCTACAGGGTTACCACCTCAACATTTGGAAGATCATCGCATTCAAGTCCTTCCAATAAATGCACCTACTAATGGCTAAGTGCAAATAGATGGGGGACCAAAAGTGGCCACCATCTATAATTCTCCTAAACACACTCGTGTCTTGGAAAACATAATGTGTGTGCATTATAACATGCTCGAGTTATGGCTCATACACATTTTTCAAAATGCAAGCGTGTTATAATGTACCCGTGTTCTTATTTTGACCAATCAAATGCCTTATTAAGATTGGTAAACATTTGAATTTACCAATCCTAAGGGTTGGTCATTCAATTTGGGATCCAAAGATGTGCTTTACAAAACTCATACAAAAAACACACAAATGTTGAGTGTGTTGTCCATCAGGTTCATGTATTTTCAGAAAAAATTCCAAAAATAACACCACTATGAGATAAAGCTTTGTTTTATCTTTCTAACCATGTAATTTTTTCAAAATCTGAAATTATTAAGGTCTTGATCTCTAATTAGTTTTATTAGTGTCTTCCTTTTTTTCTGAAAACCTATGTGTAATATTTTTGGTGTCATTTTTTACCCGTTCATCCAAATTTGAAACAAAATTTATTTTTACATTCTAGACTAGATTCTACACACATTCAAAAAAAGAATTTTTTATTTTCAATTAGTTTTCAAAAAAATTAGGGGGGAGTATGCTCAAATTTCTATTTTTCATGTGTCCACTTTGAAAATTCATAAAAAATCATATATTCTTAAAAAAAATTAGTTAAAAAATAAGCATAAACACATGATGTTAGCAAATTTTCAACCAAAGTGATTTGTGAAATACATTTTAAAAGTCAACATTTAGGGGGAGCACACTAGACTTTTTGTTATATTTTTCTAAAAAAAATAGGAGCACTTTGTGTGCTCCCCTATTTGAACCTCTTAATCTCCACCATTTTTAAAAAAAAATAGTAGTTTAGAAACTAGATTCTAGGCACTACAAATATTGTTCTTGTTGTATCCTCAAATTTTGATTGTGGTTATCTTCAACTTCTCGTCCAAGATCAATTTTTACTGATTTCAAAAAAGTGGCCACCACTTTTGACCCCCTTTTGGTCCCCCATTCCTATGCACATACCCCAACACAATACCCACCAAGGTCATCAAACACATTGTGATGTGCCAAGGCATCCTTATGCCTATTGGTTGTCTCATCGTAGTACCCACCAAGGTTGTCAAATGCCTTATGATGTGCTAAGGCATCATTTTGTGTGTTATTTGCAAGCCAGTCCTATGCATGAGATACATCGTCACCTTGGTCTTTATACCGTGGTGCATAACATCTCATGCTATATCAAAATAAGTGCTCACTACATTTTAGCATAATACATGCATTCAAGATCAAACCACTCATTAGCTTATCCATTATCCATTCTATCCATTATTATCCTTTACAAATCTTGTCCATTTACCTTGATTAACCATGGTTTAAAATGTGCAAATGATTAGTTGATCAATTATTTGATTAGTTGGCTATGTGATTAACATCCGTTCACCATCTAATGTCATTTTCTATCTATCATTCATCATTTTCTTCTAACACAATTATACCTTGAACAAAAACTACATCATCCATTCACATTTACTACATATACGCATATATCTATCATCTGACCCATACAAAAAATCATTACTATCATCTAATCATGCATAACATAATCACATCACTATCATCTAATCATGCATATCAACATCATGTCCATCATCTCATCACATCATCTAATATATCTGTACATCAGCATGCATCACATATCCATAGATCATCTAATCTACCCATCCATGTCCATCTACAAGCATATGCATGTGTTTTTTATACATACATCGCATCGATTTGCATTATCCATTAACATCATATAAAACAAAATAAACATATGCATCCATAACCATCACATATACATCAATAAAAACATCATGTCCATTAATAAAATCCATCATTACACAACAATAGTCATATTGTCATACATCATCAAAATCATCACATATTTTATGTCGTTATTGAAGTTGCTTTGATGATTGATGATTTTTGTGTGAAGTGATGTTGCTTTTGATAGTATGTTTAGCGAGTGTATTATGTTCGGATAAAGTGTAAGCTCAGTGAATAGGGACCATCCAAGTGGGTTGGATGGGTGTATCTTATGTACCTGTGTACTGGATACTTCCTTCGTATTCCAAACTACCTACATACCATGTTTCCACGGGATCAAGGCACATTAAGATGCGGGTGATGATGATATGTAGTTCTGATTTGAGATGATGATGTGGGAATGGTTCGGGATGGGTTGGATGGTTTTGAATGTTTTGATGATGATGTTGATTTTTGAATGGATATTTTTGGGATTTTTGTATTTTCTAATGTTTTTGGGTTTTTGGGGATATTTTGTTTTTTTTTGGATTTTCTATATATATATATATATATTTTATTTTGGTGTTTTGTGATGTTTTTAGATTTTTCTGATTTTGTGTTATACAAGGAGGGCATACAAGGATCCACCTATTCAGCAATCTGCCTCGAGAGGGTGATGAAGGGTGGGATGGTTGACACTGAATGTTTGTAATTCCAAGCCGTGGGATGGAAGTGAGATGTAGTCATAATGAAGGTGAAGACTTATGAGATGGTAGAACAGGCCACTACACATGGCACCTGAGACAAGTTTTCACCATGGTACCTATCCAAGGCGTCACCGGAGTGATTTTCACCATTGAACGACTTTATTGCACTCGGGTTTTTCTTCTTTTTTTTTCTTTTTTTTTTTTGGATTTTTTATTGGGATATCCTGATGGGTTAAGCGTAGAACTTTTTTAGGTGCATGATATTCATAGGTTCATGTAGAGGCTTCCCCTCAGGGGTTGCAAGCTGATAGGTTGCCGATCCATAGTTAGTTGTTATGACATAGGGTCCCAACCAATTAGGTTCAAACTTGCTCTTCTTGTGGCACTCTTGTAAATTCTTCTAATTTTCCATAAGGACTAGATCACCTATCTCAAACCAGTGGGTCTTGATCTTCTTATTATAACTTATGTGGGGGTGATTTTGGTAAGCTTGCAAATGATTAAGAGCGTTTAGGCACTTCTCATCCAAAAGTTCTAGCTCATTTAGGCGTGCAAATTGATACTCCTCCTCGTCAATGAGATTCTATAGTGATATTCTGAGAGAGGGGAGCTCGACCTCGATGGGGAGGATGGCTTCAGAACTGAATATCGAGGAATATGGTGTGGCTCATGTATGGGTACGAATGCTTGTGTGATATGCCCAAAGGTCAGGGTTAAGCTGCAGGTGTCAATCATGGCCAACTTCATTTAGCGTCTTCTTCAAAATTCAGAGGATGGTTTTATTCAAAGCTTTAGCTTGACCATTACCTTGTGAGTAATATGGAGTGAAGAAATGACGTTGGATGTGGATTTTCTCACAAAGGATGCATACTTCTTAGTTCTTAAATGGTTTCCCATTGTCAATTATGATGGCGAGGGAGATGCCATAATGGCATATGATGTAATGGAGGATGAATTTGGTGATTTGGATATTGGTGGTGAAAGTGAGTGGAATGGCTTCTACCCACTTATGTCCATTAGATGATGGCGAGTGGATTTTTCCAATCAGGGGAAAGCCCCCACTGTGAAAAGGGCCACAGAGTTGTGATAGGTTGCAATTATTGTGATGGAGCATGGATGAGATCTCCGTGTTGCTGACAAGGAAGGCACTTCTTAACAAACTGGTTAGCATCATTTTCCATGGTCGGCCAGTAGTACCCTATTCTGAGAATCTTCTTCGCAAGGGTAGGTCCACTAGAGTGTGTCCCACAGATACCTTCATGTACCTCTTGTAAGGTTGTTTCAGCTTCTTGAGAATTGAGACACCTTAGAAGGGTACCATCAAGACTCTTTCTGTATAATGTGTCATTGATGAGCGTGAAATGAGAGGTTTGGTGGATGAATGATCGGTGTTGGTTGGATGATAGGTTAGGTGGGATGATGTCACCATGGAGATATTGGTAAATATCTCAGTACCACAAGGATAAGGGACCAACAATATCGCACACCAATTCATATTGTGGCACATCATAAGCTTGCACATGTAGCTCTTCAATGAGGAACTCACACTTCTGGCTATTCTTCTGCATGTCGACTAAAGATCCTATGGTGGCCATAGCATATGTTGCTTTATTGTTTAACCTTGGGACCTACTCAAAGTGGATTTCATGGAAATACTCTTTGAAGTCATCTACCATTCTCTTATATGGCAAGACCTTATCATCCTTTGTCTTGTACTCATTGTTGACCTATTTCATGACTAGTTGGGAATCACTGTAGACCATTAGCTTTTCAATTTTCTATTAGATGGCCATTCGGAGTCCTGTGATAAGAGCCTCATACTCTACTACATTGTTGGTGCATGGAAATGTTATTTTGTAGGATTTTGGTATGCAATCTCCTTGAGGGGTCACGAATAAAATTCCTGACCTGAGCCTCGATGTGTGTAGGATCTGTCAAAATACATTTTCCACTCTATTGTAGGTGCCACTGCAAGGATTAACTCATCCAAAAATTCTGAAAAGATTGGATAGTCTATAAACATTGGTGCATCGGCTAGCTAGTTTGCAATGACTTGTCCTTTAACGGCCTTCCTTTATGTATACTCTATATCAAACTCACTTAGGATCATGACCCACTTAGCCATTCATCCTGTAAGAGTTGCACAGGACAACAAATACATTAGTGGATCAATTTTTGCTATGAGCTTCATCTTGTGATTGAGAATGTAGTGTCTTAGTTTCTGAGATGTCAAGACAATTGCAAGGCATGCTTATTCAATAGGGGTGTAGTTGAGCTCATATGCCACTAAGGTACGATTGATGTAGTAAATGGCTCTTTCTTTTCCTTGATCATCGTGTTAGGCTAACAAAGCCTCTATCGTTGTTTCTATTGTCAAGATATATAGAGTAGTAGGGGTTGTCCTTGCGTTGGCAGAATGAGGACTGGAGGCCTAGCGAGATATTCTTTCAACTGTTTGAAGGCCTTTTGATGATTTTCATCCCATATGAATGCTACATTTTTACAGAGTAGATGTTGAAATGGCTGGCACTTGTCGACTAGTTGGGCAATGAAGCGTCTTATGGATTGAAGCTTTCCTTGAAGGCTACGCAACTACTTGAGATTCTTAGGTGGAGGCATTTCAACTATTGCTTTCACTTTTGTGAGGTCCACTTCTATGCCTCGTCTTGATACAATGTAACCTAGGAGCTTTCCTGAGGTGACTTTGAAGACATATTTCTTAGGATTGAGCCGTATTTTGTACTATTCTAGCATGTCAAATATCTTAGCTAGCACTTGCAAATGATTATCCCTTGTTTTAGATTTTCCCAACATGTAATCAACATAATCTTCCATGATGTTATGGAAGAGGTCATGGAATATTAAGGTCATAGCTCTATGATAGGTAGCTCCTGCATTCTTCAAGCCAAAGGGCATGACAACCTAGCAGCATGTTCCCCATGGACAAATAAAGGCTATCTTGTGTTGGTCTTCTTCGGCGATCCTGATTTGATTATAACCAAAAAAATTGTCCATTAGTGATAGCATTTTGTGCCCAACTATTAGATCAACTATGATGTCAATGTTTGGGAGAGGGAAGTCATCTTTAGGGCATGCTTTGTTGAGGCCCCTAAAGTCCATGCACACGCAGATGCCCCCAATAACTTTTGCTATGGGCACAATGTTTGACACCCACTCAGGATAGTCAATAGGATGGATGAATCCTACGTCTAGGAGCTTTTTGAGTTCTGCTTTGATGAGGAGTGCCACTTGTGGATTCATTTTCCTTAGCTTTTGCTTCACCAGTTTCGCATCAAGATGTACGACAAGATGATGGACTACTAGTGCAGGGTCCAACCTCAACATATCAGCATAGGTCCATGCAAATTTGTGACTTCTCTATTTGAAGAAGGCCAATAAGGCCTCTTGTTCTGCTAACATAAGGGAAGCGGCCCGAAAGGTGATCTTTGGTGACTCCTCAGTGCCAAGGTTCATTTCTTGTGATTCCTCTACAAGGATTGGTGACCTTTCTTGATATAGTTGTTGTCGACGAGGATTGCACCCTTATGCAAAGTTGTGACACTCTGCAATCCTTTGAAACATGGGGACAAACTCAGGCTGTGGGTGACCTATAGTGAGTTTGAACCTCGAGATTATGGGTTGGTTCCCTTAAAATATTCTATTTGAAACTATGATTTTCTGTTATGGAAAAGGGTAAGAAGGAAACTATAAGGAAATAAAACTTGTAAAATTTGGTGATGCACCTAATAAGGATGGAAAATTTGCAATTTGGTTCACAATAGAATTTATAAATCTGACCTACACAATCCAATCTTGACATAAATATCACAAAAGTACTTCTGAGGAAGGTTGAAAATAAACTCTTTATGAAGGAAAAATGACTTTTCACAACAACAAAAAAGAACTATTTTCGGTAACACAACCTAAGACCTGTAATACACTATGCTTAACACCTCAAGTAAAAGTGAGACAATAGTTTTAAAGGTTATGATAATTAAAAACAATAAAACTTCATCAAATCACCTCATACAATTAGTAACAAAAGGAAAGGCAACTACTTGATTCCAAAAAATAAAGGAAATATTGCATGAAAACAAAGAAATTTTTGGACCTGTAATCTGCTGTGATCTCTATAAAACTGTCGAATAATAAGCTATAAAACTTACTTCTCTCTCAATGTGTAAAAGAGAAAAGAATGCAAGAACTAGCAAAAACCAAATTTTGCTTTACAATATATAGTTTGCTCTCACTAAGAGGCATGCAAAAAATGAAACTGCAGCTAACTACCTCTAAAAATAAGTCCTCCAAAGTGATCCACGAGCAAACCAAGAAATCCCTAAAAATAAGGGCCCAAACTACTACAAATTGAGCAAAAATAGCTCCAAGTTGACCCTCTCCATGTGTTTGACCAAGAAGTTGACCAAAACCCCTCAAATCGCTCCTCAAATCATGCAAAAAGGCTCCAAATAGCCTCAGTTAACTCAACTCATCAATTTGCATGATTTTGCTTTTGCAAAATTGATGTGAGTAAATAATAAAGTAATTAGAGGATAATTACTCTATTGTTAGTTATAACTTGTACTATTTTTGATTTTACAATTAATGAAAAATAATAAAGTAATTTGAAGAATATTACTTTACTATTTATTTATATTGGTTTATTTTGTAAAATCATGCATGATAAGAAGAAAAAATAAAACTCTTATCTCTCCAATTACATTTGCCTAATTTGCATGATTTGAGCCAAAATTAGGACTTACGAGAAAATAAAACTCCCTTATATCTCCTTGCGAGAAAATATCCCCTAGTTTGCATGATATATGCATTAAAGGAAAAAAAATATACTTTTATCACCCCACATGCAACAAGGAGAAAAAAAAACCCTCTGCCTTATTACTCCATATGCAATGTCAAAATTTGCCTAACTGCCATATATCCACCATGTAAATATATCTTCTTGTTTTCAACTATCTTCCCCTCATGCAAAAACAGTGATACTCCTACCACCTTGCAATCTCATTTGGTTTTCATATATCCTTTACCTTTGACTTTGAATGATTATTTTACAAGGCATAATCAAGCTTTCCTTGACCATATTCGGTCATCTTCTCTAATGATATCGACACCTTTTGACTTGGAACAATATGCAAGTAATACATATGTCTGTCGGCCCTTTTAAATGATGATTACTAGGGATCATATCCCTCAAGTCTTGACCCCAATGCATTTTGGATAAAACAATGATTTTAGTTTGCCAAGTCAAAAAATGAAAGGAAAAAAGAAGCTTCGATGGACAAAACAATGAGTAAACCCTAAAGTTTAACTCATTTGCACTTTGCATCCTCTCCTTGGCCGCCGCTCTGCAACTCCTCCATGCCGCTAGGGTTTGATGGTTCTCTCAGGCTCTCCACGATTTCTTGGCTCTCTTTGCTTGATTTCTTTGCATCTTCTAAGTTAAAAGAAGTGGCAGAGACTGGTGAGTATGGTATTTTGAGTTTTTACTAAGTTTTTTCACCATTTTTGTAGCTTTTTTCTCATAAATGGTCGCAACCATATCCACTTCTTACTCTGCAACAATATTTGACCCCACTCTTTTTGTTTTCTCTGTATTTTGATTCTGTAAATGTGACAAAAAACCTCAAAAGAGGTCGTGGCCATGCATCTCCATCTCCTTTGTAACAAAAGGTAAACTATCTTCATTTCTTTGATTGTGTATTCTTTGATATAGCAACCTGGAAAACGAGGTTTCTTTGAAAAAACTGATATGGGTATCTGATTTTTAAACAAAACTTTTCTTCTTTTTCAATGGCCATGCCAACGAATGCATTCTGTAGCATTTTCCTTGTCTTATGATGCAAAACTCTTGAGGGTTTTCGACTATGAAGCGAGGGTTTCAATTCTAATGTGCATAGGAACCTCTTCATAGCTACGACCATGCATCTAGACACATTGTATCATTTCCTCTTTCTGTAACTGCAAAAAGGTGATAGGGTTTAATCATTTTTAGGTGGGTATCATTGATAGAGCCTCCTCTTTGTCATGACCATGGCAGAAAGACCCCCCTGTAACTTCAAATTTTCACTGTATGAACTAAATGAAATGAGGGTTTTAATTCTGAAACAAGGGTTTTTCATTTCAAGCACAAAAAATATTTTTCCTATCACGGCCTTGGCAGAAAACAAGCTATATCACCTTCTTTTGCTAAAACATAAAAATGATGTTAGGGTTTCTAAGATCTTGATAAGGTTTTGCATTTTCTTCTGTATGAAAACTCCATTATAATAGTCATGGCATCTATTCTCTATCTTGACAGTTAAGTTGCTTATGAGGACTTCTCCATCATGATTGTTCTCTGTTACATTAAAGTAGATATACTTATGATACTCTTTCTACATGAACTCCTTTACACAATGTGACTACTCCATATTGATTTCTCTTTCATTGTGTGACTGTCCCACTTGTTACCTGCAACTCTTGGCTATCATGATGATTTCCCTTCTTGATGGCATATGTTATTGTACTGCTCCTTATACAGTCTTGTCATTTGGATTTGATATTTATTCTTCTCTAGCACAACCCAGGCACCTGTAAGATGCTCTTATCATTTCTCATGGATAATGATACACCTGTGCTTGATATAACCTGAACCTGTAGCATTCATTTGATCTTTTACATGATGTATTGCCTTCACTCATAATTGTCAGGGTCAATGATGCATTTATCTGATTCTGTCCTTCAACTGTAACATCATATGTTTGAATATATTAAACTCATGTGGCATGTCTTTACATTGTAGCTGCACCTTGACACATGGCATTATAATTGCATTTGTCTACACTATATTTCTGTAGCAATCTATCATTCATAGTATCTTGATTACATCTTGCACAGTCGTTATGAAAAATACTTCTGTATTTCAAAGCATCATTTAGTTTTGATATCATCCATCTCAATGTTGAAATACACTTCATATGCAGCCTTATACCTTATTCACAACAAAAGTGGTAAATGTTTGTCCTATTTTTATTGGCCTAGACTAGGCCTCCAACTATTGAAGTGAATGATGTTCAGGGCTGATTGATTTGATACTTCCTTGGCTGTTGCCTCATGTGTGACTGTCACTTCTATATCTATCCATTCTTAATCATGCATTTTGTTGTTCCTCCATTATGAACTGTTGTTCACAAACATACAAGGTTGTTCCACCTTGGCAAGCTGTCCCACTAGTCTTGATCTCTATCATGGCACTTATTATTGTATTTCTGCTTCACAGCCTATCCTGGCTCCTGGACTTTGAGATACCTTTGGTCATTATTCTTCCTGTACTTCATGATGGTAGCTTCATAGGATGTATCTTGGTCTTTTAGACCTTATTACTTTACTCTGTGGTATAGATGTTTATTGTCATCATTTATGACTGTACTTTGTGTATCTATTGATGGCAAAGGACTGTTATGAAAAATCACACTTCATTAATGATAAAGAAAGTGGAATGGAATCTTGTGTTTCTTGCATGTCATTTTGGAATTTGATCTTTGATGAGCTATTGGATATAGCATAACATGTAATGGTATCACTTTGA
Source organism: Cunninghamia lanceolata (assembly GCA_027924645.1). NCBI lineage: Eukaryota > Viridiplantae > Streptophyta > Pinopsida > Cupressales > Cupressaceae > Cunninghamia > Cunninghamia lanceolata. The sequence continues at coordinate 246,566 of BSBN01001031.1, read as the reverse complement.
GCATGTTGGGCTCAACCCTTGTGGGAGCCACATTTTCTCCACATGTTTTAATGTCTTCAAATCAACAACATTACTTTTCCTATACCTGTACAGTGAACAAACAAGTTAGCATAAAAACATACCTGATGGTATTGATTGATCCTCTTCATGATATTCTGGTTTATAGCACATTTCTGATTTGATCTTTCATATGAAATGCATGATGTGACAAGTTGATATGTCTGCTGATAAAAGCATATGATAACATTAAATATCTGGAGCTCTTACAGGACTTTCCCCAATTTTTTGAAGGAACAACTGATACAACTGGAGCTGAAGATGAAGACCGAAGATCAACTGTCCAACTACTCAACAACCTCCTTGCTCAGGCAATGATGGATACTTAGTTTTATCATGTGTTCTTCCTTATTTCTTTTATCATCAGATGTATAGCTTGCAAATGTCTGCATTGCTTAGTTTAGTTACTCCCACGGCTTGTGTGGGACACATTTGAACACTTCTTTTAAACATGATCAATTAATTTATCTTATGCACTTGATGTATGTATGTTTCCTTTTTAATCAATGCATAGGATAAAGTAACAAATATTGAATTGTATGTTCCAAATATGGCATGAAATAACAATTCAAATAAATACCTTTCTTTTTTTCTTTCAAATATGATCAACTGAAATAATCAATTTGTCTTATAACTCCTGAAAGATAACACTATGTTAGATCAACTATATTTCTTGAATGATTGATTCCTTGACATCCTAATGCACTTGTTATGATGATTCATCAGTCCTGATTGGATTGATGGGTTGTCCTAACAACTGAATATCTATCTCTGCTTTGTCAAGACATCAGTTGTTCATTAAATGCAATAACTTCAAAGTTTTCTTTTACTCTTCTTGAAACAACTGTACTTAGGTCTAATTAAATTTAGTGTGAACAAAATTTAGTAACATTTTTGGCGACCTCTCAAGGGTGTTTGCCTGCTAAACAACTTAGAACCAGTAGCCTTGCAATTCCATTGGGCATAGAGTCTTCTTCTGCAACTCAAAACTGACTAAAACACTACAGCAGCAACAAAACTGAAAACTAAAACTAAACTGACTTGCTTAAAACAAAGCCAGAAACATTTGCAAAAGCACTTCTTGGAAAACAAAACAATAACTGAACTAAATGTGCAAAAGCACTTATTTGCAGCATAAGGTTGCTTCTCTAATATCATAACTTGAGGTGAATCCCATTAACTGGGATTGGAAACACCTTTCCATCTAACTTAGCAAGCTAGAATGCATTGTGTTGCTTGCATCCTGTTATTATGTATGGTCCATCCCACATTGCATCAAACTTTGTATGCTGACCAGGTCTGCTCTTTAACTCATTCCATTTGAAAACCAGATCTCCCTCTTTAAAGACTCTTGGGACTGCTCTTTTATCAAATGTCCTTTTCATTTGGGCCTAGTGTATTTCCAATGTTTTCAAGGCCTCTTTTATGATTTCTTCAAGTTCTATCAGTTGTGTTGGCCTGATTTCCATTGGTTGTTCTTCAAGTAACTCTAGCTCTTTAATGTAACTAAGAGTTGGTAACTCCACTGATATTGGTAACTTGGCTTCTTTTCCATATGTAAGCATATAAGGTGAATTACCTATTGCTGTTTTAGGTGTAATTCTATCAGCCCATGAGGCTAATTTTAACTTATCATGCCAAGACCTCTGATTCTCATTAACTGTTTTCTTTACGATTTTAATCAGATTTTTATTAGTTGATTTAGCCTGTCCATTACCTTGAGGGTAATAATTTGATGAAGTATTCAAAAATATGTTATTCTTGACAGACCAATCAGATACTCTTAATCCAATAAATGCTAAAGCATTATCTAAAATAATAGAGTTAGGAGTACCAAACCTGGACACTAGATCTTGATAAAAATTTAGGACTAACGTTTCATTAGCTTCTTTCAATGCAACTGCTTCAGTCCATTTAGTGAAGTAATCAGTAGAAGTCAAAATCCACTTGTGTCCTTGGTTGGAAGGTGGATTAATAGGACCAATAAAGTCTAATCCCCACTTGCCAAATGGCTGCTCCACTTGAACTAGATGTAAGGGCATGGCTGCAAGTCTCTGTTTGCCTGCAAAAATTGAACATTTTAAACATTTCTTTACCCATTCATGTGCATCCTTGAACATGTCAGGCCAATAGTAACCAGCTCTCATAATTTTCAGAGCTGTTGTTCTAGCTGCAAAATGACCTCCAGAAAGTTCATCATGAAATTCCTTTAGAATCTTTTGAATCTGATCTGGTTGCACACACCTTAGTAAAACATTATTAAAGTCCCTTTTGTATAAGATTCCATCAATTACTACATAGGGAATCACCTGCAATCTATAATATCTTCTTTTAGATTTGTCCAGGCCTTGAGGACAATCACCAGTGAGTAGATAATGGATCATATCATGCACCCAACTTGTAGGGGGATTTGGGACAGTAGCTGCTTCATCATTCTATAGCACTGTCTCAGGTTCTCCTTCAAGTTCTTTGCTATATTTTTCATGATCTGCAAGCTGTTCACACAGTCCTTTGCCTCGGACCAGCTTGGTGACTTTAATTTGGATGTCATACTCCATAACCTTTGTTATCCACCCTGCTCTCTTATAACTTAAATCCTTACTAAGAAAGAATTCTTTCACTGTAGGATGGGCAACCATTAACTGAATTCTATTATTTGAAAGCATATGTTTAAACTTCTTTAGGCTCCTGATAATAACCAATACATGCTTTTCAACAAAAGAATATCTTACCTCATAGTCATGTAGAACTTGGCTGAAAAATGCCACAAGTTGTTCCAATCCTTCATCATTCTGCTGACAAAGCATAGATGATATAGTATCCACACTGTCAAATGCATAGAAAATGAAGTCTTTATCAAAATTTGGATTTATCAATGTTGGAGCAGCAGCAAGTGCCTCCTTTATCTCTTCAAAGCTCTGCTTTCCTTCTTTGGTCCAGCTGAAAGGAATATTCCTTTTTAGCATTGCTGTAAGAGGTTGTAAAAGTGCTGCTATGTTAGGAATAAACCTTCTTACAAAGTTAATTCTTCCTAGAAAGCTCTATAAGCCTTTCTTATGTGCAGGAAGAGGTAATGCCAATATTGCAGTGATTCTTTCAGGATCAATTGATATCCCATCTTTAGACACTATGTGTCCTAACAGTTTACCTTCATGAATAGAAAAGATACTCTTCTTTGGGTTAAGGGATACCCCAAATTCTCTACATCTTTCAAAAATTAGTCTCAAATGATGAAAGTGATCTTTAGTTTTTTTAGAAAAAATAGTCACATCATCTAAGTATACAAGCACAAACTTATTAATTAGACCATGAAAGGCCATATCCATGGCTCTTTGAAATGTTGCACCTGCATTTGATAAGCCAAATGGCATTTTTTTGTATGCTAATGTGCCCCATTTTGTGGTAAAAGTTGTCTTGTACTGATCCTCTTCCTTTACAAGAATTTGGTTATAACCTGAGTAACCATCTAGTAAAGAGAATCTTTCTTATCTTGAAACAACCTGCAAGATTTGCTCCATGGATGGTAAATGATAGTGATCTTTTAAAGATGCTCTATTTAAATCACGAAAATCAACACATAGTCTGATTTTACCATTCTTTTTTCTGACAGGAACCAAGTTAGAAACCCATGAAGTATGTTTGATAGGAAAAATAATATTACCTTCAATGAGTTTATTCAGTTCAATTTTCATAAGCACTTCTAGCTTTGGGTTTAGTGGTCTTTGCTTTTGTCTGACAGGTTTTGCCTTGGGTTCAAGCTCTATTGTATGCTGAGCCAACTCTGGGTTGAAACCTTTTAGATCTCCATATTCCCATGCAAATATATCACTAAATTCTTGACAAAGCCGGATGAATGCTTGTTGTTCCTCTTTTGTACATATCTTTCCAAGCTTGAGTAACTTCCCTTTAAAGATCTCAATAGGTTCATAGTGTTCCTGTTTCACTAACAAGCTGGCCTTGTCCTTTCTTACTTGATCATCAGTGTTAAAGATTGATTCTAAGGTTACCAAACCCTTAGGCAATTTGTTTGATCTTAACTGTAGTATTTGATCATCATATTGCTACAAAAATTTCTGCTGATTACCGGCAGAAAATTCAGCCTCTTCCATTAAGAAATTTATAATTTGTTCGTCACTGTCAAACACTTGCCAGCTAATAGTATTATCTGGAGCTAATGGTCTTACAGCAACCTTGACATATAAGGGAGAATGAATATTCTTCATCTCTGCAAGAATATCATATTCAGCTCCTATGGCAGCTAATTTATTAGCCTGTTTATTATCAGTTCTAGGTACATATATCATATTAAATGCATCAAATTCTTCTATCATGTCCCAAACTCTATGTTTATACAATTTCAGCAAATCATTCTTTGTAGCAGCAAGGTTTCTAACTTGTTTAACAACTAATTCACTATCTCCAAAGACCTTTAAACATTTGATTTTTCTTTTTCTTGCCCATTCTAGTCCATGAACTAAGGCTTCATACTCAACTGTGTTGTTAGAACAACTGAAAGCAAATCTAAAAGATGAATAGTATTTCTCACCTGTGGGAGAAACTAAAATAGCCCCTCCTCCAGCACCAATCTTGCTTCTAGAACCATCAAAATAAAGTTCCCAAACATCATTTTCAGCTTCAATAGCTTGATGTTTTTCTCCTTTAATCAGATTTGGAATGACTATATTTTTCTCCTAAATCATATATACTCCTAAGCCTATTTCATCCATTTGCTCAAATGGATCTATTTCATGATTTTTTGCTACCCACTGATCTAAAACAAGATCAGGAATTCCCTCTAATGGTGTAATTGGGTCTTGAACATGAATCAGATCCTCTTAATTAAAAATAGAAAGATTTGCATTTATTGAGCTTGGTGTATAAGGTTCCAAGTGATCATTGGCCAATGGCTCAGATTTGATTGTAACCTTGGTTCCATATCTAGTTATGAAGAACAAATGTGTCCAATCAGAAGACAAATAACCTCCTAACCTTGCTGTAAAATCTCTGGATAAACAAATAGCAAAGGTAGGTGGCAGATCAATGACATAAATATCCTGATATATAACAAAGTTTGGACAAGCATGCAGAGTAAGGCCTAGATTCTTGAACATTCCAACTGTATTGACCTTGGTTCCATCCATTTGTACAACACCCCTAACAATAGGTTCATATTTCAGCCCTAACCTATCAGCTAGTTGTTTTGGCATAACTGAGTTGCTGGCTCCTGAGTCTATCATGCAATTATGTACTAAATGATCACCTACAATCAGAGTGACATAGAATGGTGGAGGTTTGCCTACTAGTTTAGGCTGTTCTACTCTTTTTTCTGCCTCATTTGTAAACATAACTTGAGGTTGATGTGCTTTTTGTACTTCATTTGACAAGGACAATTGAGATAATGCATCTTGTAATAAATCCTTTTGTCCAAGAATATGTAAAGCATATAAAATAGACATGCTCACTGTTGCCTTTTTCATATGATCCAAAATATTGAAAACAGGACCACTAACCTTTTGTTGTACTTTCGGGACAACAACCTCTGGTTGGTTTCTGGCTGCCTGTTTATTTACTTGTGGCTATCTTTTTTCTGCAGTTGGCTGTCCTCTTGACAAAATATGCAGATCATTAGATGTAGAAGTTTGATTCTGCCCCTGTTGGCTTGTAGAAACTATACTTTTTCCCTTATCAGCTTGTTGTTGCACACTTCCAGCCTACTGTTTATTAGTATCAGCTTGTTGATTTGCATTTCCAGCTTGTTGTTGCAAGTCAACAACTCTCTTTTTTGATCTTGTGTTTGCTGCAATATTAGTAAAAGATTGATTTTGACTTGGTAATTGATTTACACCATAAAATTCATTAGCCTGCTAATTCATCAAAGCTACATCAGGATTAACATACTAAGTTTGAGTATCCAACTGGTTATTCACATCACCTGTTGAATTTTCAACAGCAGCATAGTTATTCTGTACCATTAAAGCTTGACTTACTATCTCGTTCAGGCAAGTGGCCTGGTTATGAGGCTGATTACATGGGTAACACCATGCATAATCTTGAACCATGTTATTTTGTATAGGCACTATCTCTTTTGATGTACTAACAGCATTTGGATTATATTGTTGATTTGGCCTATTGTTGTAATTTCTCCTTTGACCCTAATAATCTACCTGATAACCAAGTCTATTAGCTTGGTATGGGGCTTGGTAAGGCCTGTTATTCTGATTTGCTTGAATTTTTAGACTTACTAAATCATTGCTTACAGTTTACAATATTTTTGCTATACTTTGTTGATTCTCTTTCAACTCTTGAAATTCAAAATGAATGGGATCTGCACTATTTTTTGCATTTGTTTGATATCCAAAAGATGGTATTGGTGAAACGTGTGGGGCTGAAATTGGAATTAAGGGTTGTATGTCTGGAAAAATTGGCATTGGTGGCCTAGGTGCTATTTTACCATCCTGTATTAAACTATTTTCTGCTCTTATTGCAACATCAAAAGCAGCTGTTAAAGTCACCCCACCCATAGATTGTATCATAACAGTAATATCAGAATTTAATGCCCTCAAATAATACAAAAAAGCATGTTCTAGTGAGGGTTTCACTGTTTCAAGAATTCTATTCCATGTTTTCTAAAATCTAAAGTTAAAATCTGACATTTGCTCTTGTGGAGCTCTCTTAATAGTGGTCATTTGTTTAACTAATGATAAATGATCAGATTTACCCTAAAATTGTCTATTCAAAGCAGCACCTAATTCATCCCAAGATCTAATTGAATTAACTCTTAAGCCTCTAAACCATTGAAGAGCTTTACCTTTTAGTGATGCTACCAATAACCTGATTGCTATGTTCTCCTTGGTAATGGGATGAACAGAACACAAAGAAGCCACATCTCTGATATGCTCAATAGGTGTAGTCCCATCTTCTCCTATGGAACTTGGTAAACTCTTCAATGCAGCCATCGGTATGTCTCTTGTATGAAGAAATTTTTGGACCTATAATCTACTGTGATCTCTATAAAACTGTCGAATAATGAGCTACAAAACTTCCTTCTCTCTCAATGTGTAAAAGAGAAAAGAATGCAAGAACTAGCAAAAACCAAGTTTTGCTTTACAATATATAGTTTGCTCTCACTAAGAGGCATGCAAAAAATGAAACTACAGCTAACTGCCTCTAAAAATAAGTCCTCCAAAGTGTTCCATGAGCAAACCAAGAAATCCCTAAAAATAAGGGCCCAAACTGCCACAAATTGAGCAAAAATAGCTCCAAGTTGACCCTCTCCATGTGTTTGACCAAGAAATTGACCAAACCCCCTCAAATCACTCCTCAAATCATGCAAAAAGGCTCCAAATAGCCTCAGTTAACTCAACTCATCAATTTTCATGATTTTGCTTTTGCAAAATTGATGTGAGTAAATAATAAAGTAATTAGAGGATAATTACTCTATTGTTAGTTACAACTTGTACTATTTCTGATTTTACAATTTATGAAAAATAATAAAGTAATTTGAAGAATATTACTTTACTATTTATTTATATTGGTTTATTTTGTAAAATCATGCATGATGAGAAGAAAAAATAAAACTCCTTATCTCTCCAATTACATTTGCCTAATTTGCATGATTTGAGCCAAAATTAGGACTTAGGAGAAAATAAACTTCCTTATATCTCCTTGTGAGAAAAAATCCCCTAGTTTACATGATATATGCATTAAAGGCAAAAAAATATACTTTTATCACCCCACATGCAACAAGGAGAAAATAAATAACCCTCTGCCTTAATACTCCATATGCAATGTCAAAATTTGCCTAACTGCCATATATCCACCATGTAAATATATCTTCTTCTTTTCAACTATCTTCCCCTCATGCAAAAATAATGATACTCCTGCCACCTTGCAATCTCATTTCGTTTTCATATATCCTTTACCTTTGACTTTGAATGATGATTTTACAAGGCATAATCAAGCTTTCCTTGACCATATTCGGTCATCTTCTCTAATGATATCGACACCTTTTGACTTGGAACAATATGCAAGTAATACATATGTCTGTCGGTCCTTTTAAGTAATGATTACTAGGGATCATATCCCTCAAGTCTTGACCTCGATGCATTTTGGATAAAACAATGATTTTAGTTTGCTAAGTCAAAAAATGAAAGGAAAAAAGAAGCTTTGATGGACAAAACAATGAGTAAACCCTAAAGTTTAACTCATTTTCACTTTGCATTCTCTCCTCGGCCGCTACTTTGCAACTCCTTCATGCCGCTAGGGTTTGATGGTTCTCTCGGGCTCTCCACGATTTCTTGGCTCTATGTGCTTGATTTCTTTGCATCGTCTAAGTTAAAACAAGTGGCAGAGACTGGTGAGTATGGTATTTTGAGTTTTTACTGAGTTTTTTCACCATTTTTGTAGCTCTTTTCTCATAAATGGCCGTGACCATATCCACTTCTTACTCTGCAACAATATTTGACACCACTCTTTTTGTTTTCTCTGTGTTTTGATTCTGTAAATATGACAAAAATTGAAAAAAAACCTCAAAAGAGGTTATGGCCATGCATCTCCATCTCCTCTTTAACAAAAGGTAAGCTCTCTTCATTTCTTTGATTGTGTATTCTTTGATATAGCGACCTGGAAAATGAGGTTTCTTTGAAAAACTGATATGGGTATCTAATTTTTAAAGAAAATGTTTCTTTTTCTGCAATGGTTGTGCCAACGAATGCATTTTGTAGCATTTTCCTTGTCTTTTGATGCAAAACTCTTGAGGGTTTTCGACTATGAAGCGAGGGTTTCAATTCTAATGTGCACAGGAACCTCTTCATAGCTACGGCCATGCATCTAGACACATTGTATCATTTCCTCTTTCTGTAATTGCAAAAAGGTGTTAGGGTTTACTCATTTTCAGGTGGGTATCATTGATAGAGCCTCCTCTCTGTCACGGCCATGGCAGAAAGACCCCCCTATAACTTCAAATTTTCACTATATGAACTAAATGAAATGAGGGTTTTGATTCTGAAACAAGGGTTTTTCATTTCAGGCACAAAAATTATTTTTCCTGTCATGGCCTTGGTAGAAAACAAGTTGTATCACCTTCTTTTTCTACAAACATAAAAATGATGTTAGGGTTTCTGAGATCTTGATAAGGTTTTGCATTTTCTTCTATATGAAAACTCCATTATAATAGTCATGGCATCTATTCTCTGTCTTGACAGTTAAGTTGCTTATTAGGACTTCTCCATCATGATTGCTCCATCTAGTATGATTGTTCTCTATTACATTAAAGTAGATATACTTATGATACTCTTTCTACATGAACTCCTTTACACAGTGTGACTGCTCCATATTGATTTCTCTTTCATTGTGTGACTGTCCCACTTGTTACCTGCACCTCTTGGCTATCATGATGATTTCCCTTCTTGATGGCATATGTTATTGTACTGCTCCTTATACAGTCTTGTCATTTGGATTTGATATTTATTCTTCTCTGGCACAACCCAGGCACCTGTAAGATGGTCTTATCATTTCTCATGGATAATGATACACCTGTGCTTGATATAACCTGAACCTGTAGCATTCATTTGATCTTTTACATGATGTATTGCCTTCACTCATAACTGTCAGGGTCAATGATGCATATATCTGATTCTGTCCTTCAACTGTAACATCATATGTTTGAATATATTAAACTCCCGTGGCATGTCTTTACACTGTAGCTGCACCTTGACACATGGCATTATAATTGCATTTGTCTACACTGCATTTATGTAGCAATCTATCATTCATAGTATCTTGATTACATCTTGCACAATCGTTATGAAAAATACTTATGTATTTCAAAGCATCATTTAGTTTTGATATCATCCATCTCAATGTTGAAATACACTTCATATGCAGTCTTATACCTTAATCACAACAAAAGTGGTAAATGTTTGTCCTATTTTTATTGGCCTAGACTAGGCCTCCAACTGTTGAAGTGAATGATGTTCAGGGCTAATTGATTTGATAATTCCTTGGTTGTTGCCTCATGTGTGACTGTCACTTCTATATCTATCCATTCTTAATCATGCATTTTGTTGTTCCTCCATTATGAAATGTTGTTCACAAACATACAAGGTTGTTCCACCTTGGCTGGTTGTCCCACTGGTCTTGATCTCTATCATGGCACTTATTATTATATTTCTACTTCACTGCCTATCCTGGCTCCTAGACTTTGAGATACCTTTGGTCATTATTCTTCCTATACTTCATGATGGCAACTTCATAGGATGTATCTTGGTCTTTTAGACCTGATTACTTTACTTTGTGGTATAGCTGTTTATTGTAATCATTTATGACTGTACTTTGTGTATCTATTGATTGCATAGGACTGTTATGAAAAATCACACTTCATTAATGATAAAGAAAGTGGAACGATATCTTGTGTTTCTTGCATGTCATTTTGGAATTTGATCATTGATGAGCTATTGGATATAGCATATCATGTAGTGGTATCACTTTGAGCATGCTGGGCTCAACCCTTGTGGGAGCCACATTTTCTCCACGTGCTTTAATGTCTTCAAATATCAACATTACTTTTCCTATACCTGTACAGCGAACAAACAAGTTAGCATAAAAACATACCTGATGGTATTGATTGATCGTCTTCATGATATTCTGGTTTATAGCACATGTATGATTTGATCTTTCATATGAAATGCATGATGTGACAAGTTGATATGTCTGCTGATAAAAGCATATGATAACATTAAATATCCAGAGCTCTTACAAGACTTTCCCCAATTTTTTGCAGGAACAACTGATACAACTGGAGCTGAAGATGAAGACTGAAGATCAACTGTCCAACTACTGAACAACCTCCTTGCTCAGGAAATGATGGATATTTAGTTTTATCATGTGTTCTTCCTTATTTCTTTTATCATTAGATGTATAGCTTGCAAATGTTTGCATTGCTCAGTTTCGTTACTCCCACAGCTTGTGTGGGACACATTTGAGCACTTCTTTTAAACATGATCAATTAATTTGTCTTATGCACTTGATGTATGTATGTTTCCTTTTTAATCAATGCATAGGATAAAGTAACAGATACTAAATTTTATGTTCCAACTATGATATGAAATAATAGTTCAAATAAATACCTTTCTTTCTTTCTTTCAAATATGATCAACTAAAATAATCAATTTGTCTTATAACTCCTGAAAGATAACACTATGTTAGATCAACTGTATTTCTTGAATGATTGATTCCTTGACATCCTGAATCACTTGTTATGATGATTCATCAGTCCTAATTGGACTGATGGGTTGTCCTAACAACTAAATATCTATCTCTGCTTTGTCAAGACATCAACTTTTCATTAAATGCAATAACTTCAAAGTTTTCTTTTACTTTTCCTGAAACAACTGTACTTGGGTCTAACTAAATTTAATATGAACAAAATTTAGTAACAATAGTACTTCAAGGACCTCGGGGAGATCCATTCTCTCATCTCCTAGTGCCTTAGGGAGGTTTTCACTAGGAGATACGTACTTTATTTTGATTTTTTCTTCATTGGAAAGTGCCATGGTGTGGTTTTCACTTGGGGATGTATTTTTTTTTATATTTTTGTGACTAAGAGATATGGATGTCTCCATAAAGTATGCGGATGTGTTTAGTTCCATGATGTAGCTGACTTTATGATCTCCAAGAGATAAGTGATCTATAACCCCCATTAGTTCACCTATTGCTTCATCATTTTGTGTGACATCAAGGATCAGAGGTCCTTGTTGGTCCTAGTCAATGCATTGTGGATAGATGAGCGGAAGGTCATTGGATGATGATGGTGTGGTTGATAGGTTGTAAATGGTGCATATGGAGGATTCAAATAAATTGGTGAAATCAGTGAAAGAGTCTTGATAATCCTCTTCGTTAATGTGGTCGATTACAGGAAAAGCTCTCGCAAGCTCACTTAAGATAAATTCAATATCTATGGGGGTAGGCTATTGTTTTCCATACCCCAATCATGGAAGGTATGGATTTTTTATTGGTTGGATGGGTTCAAGGATCCCTTGCTCATGGAGGCCCATACCACCTTTTCCTTTATAGCCCATGTGTTTGATAATTTCTAGACCCTTGCCATATTGTTCAATGGGTAGGATATGAGTTGTTAGTTCTTAATCTTCATCTTTATAGATCCATGATGAAATATCTTCAAGGACATTTTGTTCCATCAAGTGTTTTCTTTCGAATATGGGCAACGGGTTACATTTGATGATCACCATGGAGACTTCTTTAGGTACACCAAATTTATTGGGGGATGGTGGAAGTTTCCCTGCACAAAATGTGTCATGTAGGTCGTACTCTCCACATCCTAGGTCACTTGCCTTAATCTTGATCTTGGGAAGGGGTGATGGTGATGAGGTGGATATAATGTTGGAGGGCTCGATGTAATTGGTGGATGGTTCTGGTTTGGAGGTGGATGATTTGGTGGCATTGTTGTAGGGATAGAAGGTTTTATCATGTCCTTCCAAGAAAGTGTAATATTGAAACGGACGTGGGTTGGCATAGATGGTAACCTTTGTGCCATTGAATGGGAACTTAAGGCATTGGTGGAATGTGGATGGAACAGCCTGCATGGCATGGATCCATGGGTGACTGAGGAGTATATTGTAAGGGAGATCAAGATCAAGCACTTGACATTTGATCTCCAAAAATTTTTGTCCAACTTGGATAGGAAGCTTGATGGTTCCTTCAGATAGGTGCTCAGTGTCATCATATCCCTTGATGGTGGTGATCTCACTTGAGTCTATAGCCACATAGAAATATCCTAATTATTTTATTAATTTAAAAGTGCAAAGATTCAGGCCAGAGCCACCATCTATTAAGACTTTTTATGGTATGTTTGTGGATGTGTACTTCAATGTGGAGAGCTTCATTATGAGATGTACTTGTTGCGGGAAGGTCTTTATAGGAAAAGGTGAGGTGATGTGGCAATGAGATGTGTCCCACCATGGCTTGGAATTGATCCACATTCAAGTTGGTAGGGACGTAGGTCTCCATCAAGGCTTTATCAAGGACTTCCTCGTGCAGAGGGGATGTAAGAAGCAACTCTAGGATAGAGATTTGAGCGGGGGTCTTCCCAAGGTGCTTGAGAAGGTTTTACTTGTTAGTGGGTGGGTGGCTTGTGGGTGTGGATGTGGAAGATTGATCATCGGTGGTTGGGGATCCTCTAATACAGATGTAGACGTGACGGGTGGTGATGGCACAATTAGGAGTCTTGGCACTAATGGTGATGGTGGCTATGCGGTTGAAAGATTCTTCTATACGACCCACAACAAAATCGAAAGAAGAGGGTGGAGAGACAATGTTATAGGCTTGATTAGATGATGAGGCTTTACCTTTGTTTTGATCAGGAAGTGGATCCTTGTATGCTCCTAGGTTTTTATTATTTGGATGGTTCGTCAATGGTGATATCACCACGATCGACGAGGTATTTAATGCAATTCTTTAACCTCATAGAATCGGATGTTTTGTGTCCTTTGACGTGATGGTATTCACAATATACATTCTCATTAAACTAAGATGGTTTAAATTGGTTGTCATCGTATGGTCTAATGGCAAGTAATTGGATGAGGTTGGCCTTCCAAAGATTTCTCAAGACGTTCTCAATGGGTTCACCTAAAGGTGTGAATATTATTTTAGGTGCGTTAGATTGTCTTGGTGGTCCTTTTGGAATGCTAATGTTATTATTGCTTGTTGATGGGTTGGATGGTGTGGGATTTTGTACATTCGACACTGTTGTTAAGAGTGCTTTTTCTCTTGCCCCAAAAGCGGGGTTTTTCATGTGATTGGTTGTTGTTATTCATGTTGGTGTTGTTATTTTTATTGTTACTATTGACCTTGTTGTTAGTATTTTTGTTGTCATTTTCTCGGTAAATTTTGATATCTCCCTTGGCTATGAGAGCTCTTTCAATTGTGGTTCCTTTGTCAATGACCTCTTCAAAGGTGGTTGCGCATTGGATTTGAAGGTGGTGTTGTAGAAGGTGACTGGCTGTGAACTTTTATCCATGATGGATGGATTTTCGGGATACAATCAAGTGAAAGTAAAAAAATTAGAACTGTTCAAAACTACCTTCACCACTCCATGGGGAACCTATGTATATGTGAGAATACCATTTGGGCTGACAAATGCAGGTGCCACATTTCAGAGGGCTATGGATGTTGCTTTTGCAGGATTAATTGACTCAATCTTGGCTGTGTATCAGGATGATTTGACAGCTTATTCAAAAAAGGAAGAGCATCACTGTATGCACTTGGAGCAGATTTTTATTAGAGCATTGGAGTATGGCATCTCACTTAACCCAAGGAAATGAGCTTTTGGGGTAGTGGAAGGAAAATTGCTTGGGCACATTGTTTCCAAGGATGGAGTCAGGATTGATCCTGAAAGAGTGGCTACAATTGACAAAATTCAGATCCCTAGAACAGTGAAAGGTGTTTAGTCCTTCTTTGGACAAATTAATTTTGTTAGAAGATTTGTGCCTAATTTTGTAGAGACCATGAAAGATATCTCTAAGATGTTGAAGAAAGGTGCAACTGTCAAATGGGAAGATGAAGCAACTAAATCATTCCAGAACATCAAAGAGGCTATAAAGATGGCTCCTGTGTTAAAATCTCTTGATTTTTTTAGGCCATTTCAGTTATTCTCGTTTGCTTCCTTCCATACTATTGCTACATGCTTACTACAGAAAAATGAAGAAGGTTTTGAACAACCTATAGCTTTCTTTAGCATGACATTACAAGCTGCTGAGTTGAAGTATGACATCATGGAGAAACAGACATATGCACTGGTTAGAGCAGTCAAAAGTTTCAGACCATATTTAGTGGGCTCTCAGATAATTGCATATGTGCCTCATGCAGTAGTTAAAGATATCTTTACTTAGCAGGAGGTAACTGGAAGGAGATGCAGATGGATAAATAAATTGCAAGAGTTCAATATTGAAATACAGATCACTAAACTGGTAAGAGGACAAGGTTTGGCAAAATTGATGACACAGTCAAATCTAAAGGCATGCCAAGTGAACGTGGTGCATAATGAAGCTATAAATATGTCACAATCTGAGTGGTACAAGGACATTGTATATTATTTGTAGAATTTGAACTGTCCTTCCCATCTCAGTGATAATCAGAAGAGGACCTTGAAGCTACAGGCTACTAAACACATCATTGTTCAAGGAGAGCTATATTGGAAAAATCCTGACAGTGTATTACTTAGGTGTGTGAGTGAGAATCAAGCTGCTGATATTTTAAATGATATGTACAATGGAGTGTGTGGTGGACACTATACTGCCCATACAACAACCCACAAAATTCTCAGAGCTGGCTACTGGTGGCCAACTCTCTTCTTAGATGCACAAAGAATGGTAAGAAAATGTGATCCTTGCCAGAGGTTTTCAGGAAAGCTAAAATATGAAGGTGGATTGCCCCTTAGGACTATAACTGTAGAAGCTCCATTTCAGCAATGGGGGATTGATTTTATAGGGGAAATTTCAAAAAAATCAAGTGGAGGACACAGTTGGATTTTGGTCGCTACTGATTACTTCACTAAATGGATTGAAGTCGTTCCAACTAAAAAGGTTACAAGCAAAGTGGTGATGGATTTTATTCTAGAAAATATTATCATCAGATTTGGAGTTCCAGCCAAATTGGTCACAGATAATGCAATGTGCTTCAGGTCTAGTGAATTTATTGATTTTTGCAATAACTATGGAATTGATTTGTCTCATACATCACCATACCATCCACAAGGAAATGGTCAAGCAGAGTCAAGCAACAGAAGTCTCATGAAAATCATCAAAAGGGTGATAGATAAAAACAAGAGAGCTTGGGATTCAAAGCTAAAATTGACATTATGGGTTGACATAGTAACAGTGAAGAAAGCAACTGGAAGATGACCTTTTGAATTAGTATATGGTGCAACAACTCAGTTGCCTGTGAACAACCTCCTACCAGTTTATAAATTCATATAGGAAAATGAGGAGGAGATTGAGGACTCAATGACTAGAATAATAAATCAGCTAGTTGCACTAGATGAAATGAGAAGGGAGGCACAGGAAACAAATATCAAGAGACAACAAAAGGTAAAATATTTGTTTGATAAAAGGGCTACAGAAAGAAAGTTTCAGATAGGTGATATGGTCCTTGTATGGAATGCAAGGAGCCAGGATAAGGGCAAACATGGTAAGTTTGAGCCCTTATGGATGGGCCCGTACCAAATTTGCAACACTCATGGAGAGGACTCTTATTTTCTCCAGGCCCTAAGTGGTGAACTACTGGAATTGCCTATGCACAGTCAGTTCCTTAAAGCCTTTTTCTCATAGATGAATGCCTTTTGTGCACACTGTAAACTAAATGTAAATGTTTGTACATGCCTTGTATAGTCGGTCGTGTTTTGAGTTTGGTGTTTTGTCTGGTCTGCCCCAGAGTAGTCTGGTTCTCGCTACAGTATTGCGTTTGCACGTCCCCAGTCGGAGCCACTGGTGGTGTCCACCTAGGGTTAGGGTTCTGAGTTTGAGTCTGCAGGTTCCTGTGTTTAGTCCTTCAAGCCCTTAGTGCCTTAGTTTGAATTGTTCCTCGACCTACGTGCAGTGTTTTACTGCTTTTTCCTGTCGCACTTGAGAAAAATGCTAAATTCTGTATGTGCAAAGGTGAATGTATGTTAGCAGGCTTGCAAAATCTCAATCGGCTTCTAAAAATGGTGAAAAAGCTGAGTGATGCATTTCCAAATGCATATCGAGTTGCATATACAAGGGAGATTCCCCAGGAATATTCTACAGTTGTATGCATTTCCAAATGCATATTGAGTTCAAAAGGGTGCATGTACATTGGGGGAATCTTCCACAAGATTACTAGAATATTCTCTGCATGTATATCGGATTTTTCCTGTACATGTTTTGTTGTATGTCCTAACATACAAAGGCTATATGCAAGCGAAAATGTGCAATGGCAGAATATACATTGAAGATTCCTTGAAGATGCCGCCGTTGTATCGAGCAGGTGAGTTGTATGTTTGTTTTGTTGTATGTTCGACATACAACGCCAAATATACATTATGGATTTCAAAAAGGGGTTCAAAACAGGATTAAAATGCAAGTCGGGTCCGCAAGTATATGCGGGAAGGAATGAATACATGTCTGACATACATTGAGTTTATACATTGAAAAGGTATAATTGGTGGGGCCCGCCGTAGGTTTATACAAATAGGTTTGTACATGTTCAATATATAAGGGGAGAATGTATATCGAATATTCTAAAAAGATTCTCTGCTTGTATGTTTGTGTTTGTATATTCAGCATACAAACAAAATATACATACGAAAAATGCAAAGGATAAGGTGCAAGCTAGACCCGAAACTAAATTCTAATTTGTTTTATAGTAGCTGACGTCTGCCCTATATGTTGAAAGGTTGTATATGCATTTGCTCTTGCATATACAAAGGGTTTTGAAGGGTGAACAGTGGCGCTTGTATATGCATTTGAGCACGCATATACAAGGCGAAAAGGGCAAAATAGGGAAACGAAAAGTCAGTAATAGAAGTATGGGGTGCCTACGTGGTGTGTAATCATTGGCTCTTGGCTTTTTGCATTTTTTAGCGCCGTGGATCTCAGCGATGGAATCATGATCGGCGGCCATGTTTTGAACCCGCAGCGAGGGTGTTTTCCTGTGTATTTGCAATCATTTTTGAGCGGGAAAACAACATATGCGTCAGCTGTTACATTTCAAAGGGTGTGCAGGTAGCTGAGGCAATAATGGCAGATTTGCAAACGATGATCGATGGAGTTGACGGGTCAACAACCCGATTGAAGATGAAAGTCCTTGAGCGGCGGTGTGGATCCTGATTCCACCTGCTTATTCCTCTTTGTCTCTCAACAGCATTGAATATTTTTGAGTGCCATTCCTCATGCATTGAATTTGGCAGATTTTTAATTTGCCTTGTAATTAAATTTTGTGGGGTACACAGTCTTGGTATAAAGGCCAAACCGTGTTGCTCATAGTTGTGTGGAAAATTGGACAAGTTTTGGTGCTGTGACACAATACAACTTCATTAGTGGCCATGTTCTTGATGTCTTGTAAGTTTATGAGTCTCATGTTGTATGTTTCATGCATGAGTTCACTGGTTTCATGTTGTTTTATATGAGAAATGCTATGTGCATGTGTTTAATCATTTGTCTCCAAGCTATGGGCATATTTTCTTTTGAATCAAGATAACTAAGGGTTGTTAAGGTTCAAGAATATAGCTTTTCTATATTGATTGTTTAATCTCCTACTTTTGTTCAAGAAACAAATTAAATGTTTCAGGTTAATCATTGAGAAAATGTGTTGCAGCAGGGATACCATTAAGTATGAATGATTAAGCACCTAATTTTTGGGAAGTATCTGTAAGGCAGATACTAGAACTCCCCTTGATATCCAATCTTTGGTATATGTTCATGCTAGCCATTCGCATGTGTACGTCTATTGACTCTGAGCCCTGGATAGGCACCGATCATGTCTTGTATTGAGGTTGCAACCCAAAGTCTCAATTTTGCATCAAAACATAAAATCAAACTTAAACTTTGAATCAAGCCATTAGGACTTTAGAAGTAGTTTAGGACCAAAATCTTCTGTCTCACAACTGAATATAGGCCCAAAGCTAGCCCCTTTGCACTTATCTCACAGTTTTGGTCTGCATAAAGGAGGATTTATCTGCTTTGTATCAACATCCCAGTCAATCCACAAACATATCTCATGGATGTTGAATAGGGAATACCCCCCCTTGGTTCTGCAGAGCCTAAAGAAGAAGAGGAGATATTTATAGAGTCTATCTCCTATACTGTTGGGCACTGGCCCGGGAATCCTGTTGATCAATTATGGCTACCTTGTAGGGATAACTAGGAATAAGCATCCAGTCTGGGAAAATAACCAACAGGTGGAATCCCATCTCTTGGTTAAGTTTGGTCACAAACATAGTGACCAATTATTTTTCGGGGATGGGACATGGGAGCTTGCTTGCTAAGCTTCTCCACCATTGTAATAAGGTGGCAAAGGATTCCCCATTTTGTTGTTTGGTGTTGCGAAGGTCTGTCATGGACACTTCATGTTCAAAGTTGTATGAGAAGTGATTGACAAACTTTTTTGCAAGTTCGTGGAATGTTTTGATAGTGGGGGAAGGTGGGCAAACCATTTGGTGGCTTGTCCTCCTAAGCTTCGAGGTAAGAGTCTCATTAGATATGTATCGTCGTAGGAGACTTCCAAGCAAACTATGTAAAATTCCCTAAGGTGTTCCCTAGGGTCCCCCCTCCCTTTGTATTTGTCAAATTTTGGTGTTTCAAAATTTATAGGGAAAGGGGGCATGGGGATGGTGCGATCAAATGGATACGGGCAAATGTCTTCGAATGAATATTGATTTATCTTATGCCCATGTTGCATGTCCACAACTTTTTGGATTAATGTTTGGACAATGCTTGATAAATCTTGGGTAGGTGGTTATGGTAAATTTGATTGTTGTTGTTGGATTAAATGTTGGAGAAAGTTGGTTTTTGTTGTTGTTTGGGTATTTTTGATTTTGTTGATGTTATTGGTAGGCTATGAGTTGTTGTAGGATATGTGGTAGAATTTTTTATTGTTGATTTTGATTTTGTTGTAAGGTTTGGGTGGAAAATGATACAATGGGTGGTTGTGAAATAGGAGGTTGCAAAATTGGAGGTTGTGTGTATGTGAAATTAGATGTTTGCGAAGGGTTGTTGCATGGGTTGTTAGATGTATTAAATAGTGGTTGTGAGAATAGTTGTGTCATGAAGGCAATGGTGTTGGTGTCAAATTGAGGTACACTTGTGGAAGCACTTGTGTATGTTGTGTTGTTGGGTATATTGAGGGTGATTTGGGGAGTAGATGTAGTTATGGTTGATGTTGACGTAGAGGTGGCGATTGATGTGGTTGATGTGGTGGTATTAGGGACATTGTTTGAGGAAGATGGTTGTGATGTGGAAGGTTGATTGGGTACATTAGCACCATTTTGGATCAAGAACTCTAGGTACTTATTAGGGTCTGACTTTAGGACTCAATCTAGTAAGTCCATGGAGTTAGGATATTGCATAAAATCTATTACTTCTTGATCAGCATTGTCCATGTTAGACTATTGTATTTGTTGGGTTCCCCAAGGGTTTATCATAGCATTGTTGTCAAAGGATGTTTGTTGTTGGACTATTGGGACATTGTTTTGAACAGTAGGGGTCATTCCCCTGGCCTATTTGAGTCCATTTCCTTGTTCTTCCTAGCTCGAGACCTTGTTTGTGGCATGCAATGAAAGGGTATGGATTGGTTTGATTTGGTGATGAGAGATAAGTGAAGATTATGACCTTGGAGATTGATTTTCAAAAGATTTTTGGACCAAAGATAAATGGATGAATGGATGATTTGGTGATAAGGTATGAGAATAATTTTGGATCAATGATTAAGGGGTTGGATACTTTGGATATTTTGAAGATGATTTTGGGATGGATGGATAAAAGGGGATTTGGGATAAATTTGAATGATAAATGATCAAGGATAATTTAGATAATTTGGATGATTATTTTGGATACTTTGGATAATAATTTTGTATGGGTGATGTGAGGGATACTTTGGATAAGTTTGGATGACGTTTGATAAGGATAACCAAATCAAAAGAGGGCTAAAAAATAAATCTAAATCTTATGGATTTCAAGGATATTCCTCTCTTTACTTAAGGTAGATTAAGACACTTAAGCAAATATAGGAAGGGGGTTATTTTACTTGGGGTAGACAATTCCTCCAAGCAAAATGGGAACCTTAGAATTCACTGACTTAGGAGTAGTCTAGGCTCCTAAGCCAATTTATACAAAGGTTGATAAGGCTAATTTATAAAATAACTTAAGGTAGACAAATGCTTAAGCTATCTATAAATTAGAGGATGAGGGATGAGATCTAGATTTAAATCTTGAACAAATTTGATTTGGGAGGTGATTTTGGATATTGATGTTGGTTGGATTTGGATAGGATAATGTTGATTTGGATAAGGTTGATTGATGTTGGATGATGTTGATTTGGTTTAGATAGGATTTGGATGATTGGATTAAGGTTGGGATGATTTGGATTAGGGTTGGTCTAAGGTTTGGTTAATGTTAGAAATTTTGATTTGGATGGAAGTAAGATGAAAAGGGTTAAATGATGTTGATTGGAAATGAGATGGATGAAATGATATCTAGGGTCCAAGTGAAAATCAAAATATTTCTCTAAGGTCAAATGGATAGATGGGGGATAATGGACTTGGACTATGATTTGGATAAGGTGACAAATCTTTTGTATTTGAATGGAATTGGGGTGAAATTATTAGGATGATTATTGATTTGGAATGGGAATGGATGGACTAAGGTCAAATGGGATGATGAGAATTTGACAAAGGATGGACCTTGTTGTATGATAAATGATTTTGGGGTGATTTTGAAGGATTATGACACACAAGGATGATAAAATTTTTGTTAGGATGATCAACTAAGTGTCAATGATTTTTTGACACAGAGACAAATGGCGCTAAAAGCTCGCCCAATGGCGCTAACAGAGTAACTGAAAGCATTGAAGGGCAAACTAAAGGTGCTAATAGAGGGTATAATGTTGCTAACAGTCAGGTAGAAAGTGCTAACAAGGGTTCCAATAGGGCTAAACAGAGGATTTTTAGCGCTGTTTGTCTGTTCAAAGGTTGAAGTTGATTGATTTTGATGAAAATTTTAGATCTTTTGGATTCAAAGGTTCTTGGCAAGCATTTAAATCAAGCAAGAAAACACAATGGCTTAACTCCAAAGGTGGACTTGGATAATTGGCTTGTATGGGTTTTGACAAAGAAGACACACCATTCACATAAACATCCTAGAAATTAGTCAAGTGGGAGTGTCATATCTTGTGGATCTCACAAAATTGTCATGGGTCAATCTTAACTCAAAAGTGAACCAAGATTCCTACCCCCATTAATACCATAGTTCCATAGCTTAGATAGATAGGGAAAATAAGGTCATGGACCACCTTACCTCCCTTACCTTGGAGACTTTCATCTTACCCAAAGTAGACCCTATCTCAAGTATAGCGGTATGGTGAGTGTCTCCCCCTCCTATTGTAGCAATGCACCACAAGATATGATGACCGAAAGGTCTTAAACTAGGATAGTACAAGCTTCTAGGGAGTCCTCTATATACCCAAGGTATTGTTGGCAAGAGACACTATATGGATTCATGATTGTTGTCATTGATGGCAATAAAGTTCATCCCACACATCTGCAGGACATGATATGTCTCTACCGGAAGTCAGAGTGAAGAATGTTGTGGTCCGATAAACAAGAACAAAGCATGTGGCGAGGTCTGACAAACATGTCTGGATCTCTCAGCAGAAGTATCTCAGTGAAGTGCAGATTTGGGGAAGTCAAGAGGAGTATCTTAACTGATAGATTCCAAGGTTTTAGCCTCCGGTGTGGAAAGGACAAAGAGATATGAATGCTTGAGTATCGGGTTCCCAAGTGACAGTGTGAACAGAGGAAGAACTGACTGGCAGAACATCAGACATTATTTCGGATGTGTTACTCATGTTGGAAAAGGTTATAAAGGCATGAATTATGTTTGGCCAACATGATTAATGATTTCCACAAGTATATCCTTGATCCGCATTACTTGGTAAGCAAGGATTCAGCCGACAGATCAAAGTTTGTGAAAAGATTGACTATTCCGGGTGCCGACTAGAAAGGTGATGAAATCACTTGTGTGGATATATATACAAGATGGATTTGGTTATGAGAAGTGTCGTGGTTATTGGTGATATGCGAATAAAGGCAAAGCAGAGCAGAAGCAGTAAGGAAGGTCCAGTATGTGAAAGGAAAGCATCATAAGAGAAGAGGAAAGATGAAGTGCAACATATTAGTGTACTGAGCCTAACCGGAATTGAACTCCAACATATGTGGATGCTACCAATCAGTTCAAGTATTGTATAACACTCTTTTTGTAGACAGTGTGTCTCTTGTAGGCAGCGTGCCTTCTTGTGAGCAGTGTGCTCGGGCAGTGAGCCCTAATTGGCAAGTGCCATTTTTGTAATTCCATTCTTCTAACAGAGAATACAATCTTGGGTTAATCACCCCATAGTTTTCTCCCTTAACAGGGTTTCCACGTCAAAAATATTGTGTCATGTGTCTTTCCATTTCATGGTTATGTTTGCTCATTTGAATTAATGTTACATTGATTATTAATAAAGTTCAAAAAGCATAAATAATTAGGATAACTGATTCACCCCCCCTCTCAGTTATCAACAATTGGTATTAGAGCTAAGTTCCTCCTAACAGAGTTTAACAGCTTGAGGAAGATCTAGGAATTCAAATGGATGCATATGGTTTAAGAGAGCAACTCAAGACTACCCTTGATGATCTTGAACAGTCAAACTCTGAAGTCAATGAATTAAAGGAAAGACTCAAACAGGCTGATGAGTTCATGAGAGAACTAAAAGACAAATTAAGTCTCTCTATGAAAAAGAGAAAGGAGCTGCTTTAGCAATTGGCAAGACAAGGTGAAGCAAATGATGTAAATGAAGAGCTGAAGGAGAAAACCAAGTTGTGTGAAAAGTTATCAAAAGAAATCATTATGGTAAGACATGAAATGGAATCAGGAGTTATGAAGTTTACCCAAGAAGTTGAAGAGAAAAGAAAAACTGAAGATAATCTAAGACAATCTCTCAAAGAGAAATCAGAAGATTGCCACAAGATGGATAGAATTATCAGACATCTTGAATCTGATCTTGAAGATGCTAAAGATAATGAAGAAAAACTTGAGGATCAAATTGTCTCTCTCAAAAGGGATCTTCAAACAACAAATGAATATAAAGAGAAATTCAAGATAAGTTCTGCTCAACTTGAAGTTCTTCTTGGAAGTCAAAAGAGGGCAGATGACAAGTATGGTTTGGGATATGAGAAAGGAGAAAGCTCCGGATCTGGTTAGAAGAATTTTGGATCAGAAAATCCAAGGAACAGGCCTAGAAGATCTCCGATAAGACAGCCTAATGCTCAAAGATATCCATCCTTCAATGGATACTGCCACAATTGCAATAACTTTGGTCATAAAGCTAATCAGTGTAGAAAGAGAATGAATCAGACTAATTCATCCTTCTCCGGATAGTGTTTTAACTGCAAAAGGTATGGTCACAAATCTCATGAATGCAGAAATATGCAAATGAACAAATCATTCAATGGTAGATGCTTTGCATGCAATAGAATAGATCATATGGCTAATCAATGCAGATCAAAAGGATATCAATCAAATATGCTAAGAAATGTTGTTTGCCTAATTTGCAATAGATCCGGTCATATTGCAAAATTCTGTAGAAGCAAGAATCAGGACAAAAGAGGTCCGGTATATCATAATCAGAATCAAGACAAGGGAAAACAAAAAGTGAATGTGGATGAAGTTCAAAGTGAGATGAACAAGATTTGGGTGAAGAAAAGTATAGAGAATGTAGTGGATGGATCCGCACCAGACTCTGGTGCTGATATTCCTTCTAGAAATTAAAAAGTGAGCTCTAGCTCAGGGGGAAACACAAAGAAAACCTTGTTCCCCCAGCCAGTCAATTGGTGCCGGAACTGGCACAGGAAGAGTTGTGGATTGAAGGATTCATAAGGGAAACATCCAAACAAACTATGGTTAAGATTTGGAAGATCCGCAAGATGTTTAAAGATCAGGTTTGATATGGTTCTTCAAGTCATCCAAATAAGGCAAACTAGAATAACTTAGGTCGAGCATTTATTGCTACCTGACATTAGGGTTTTCAGAGCAATATAAGGGTTCTCTCATTAATCACTTGTTCATTCCGCATACAAGAAGAAATGAAAAGTGAAGCTCTACAACAAAATTCCTCAAGTTCATCAGAGATCATTTTACAGAAGTCAATTCATCCAGAAATCGATCCAGCCAACTTTGTGAAACCGAAAGGCACAAAAGGTATTCTCCGTTATCAAATATCTCTCTCTAAATCCTTGAATGATGGGTACTCCAAATATTGTAAAAATCTCTGATAGGCCCCACCCCAAATTCAAGAAACATCTATACAAATCTTTGGAAGTAGATCCCCTAGGAGCATTTTCATGTGTTCCGCATGGCGTATTGCATATAGAAGACATTAGGGTTTACATACATGCAAATATTGAAGAATTTGGGGAATCAAAGCTAGTAGATATCTATCACAAACAGTTGTTAGATGATTCTTTTGAGATTAAACCTCAGTATAAAGCCATCTGGGATAAGCATTTTGCACAGTGCATTTATTTCCCCTATTTGAAGAAGATGAATGGGTCCGGTATGTGTTGAGTAGAGTGCATGACAACTTCCTATGTTTGAATAAACCATTTAAGATCACAAAAGATGCAATCAGGGCAGTGACCGGTCTGCACTCATCCGGTGGAATACCTATTCTCAAGTCTGTCAAGAATCAGACAGTAAGTGATGCAACCAGATCAAAATTTGACAAGAGAGCTATGACAATTGAAGACATCACTAAACCGGATGTTAAATTTGCTTCCATGATTATTGGTTACAAGATTTATCACTCCAGTAGGGAAAATTTAGTACCGAGAACTGTAGTTTACACAGCCTATCAAATGCTAAAAGAAAATGCTGACTATGATCTGTGTGAACTTCTTCTCAGCCAACTGTTGGAAAATCTACAAAAGATCAAGAAGGATAAGAAGAACTCCTTCAAGTATGGTGGCTTGATACTCTGCCTATTCTTTTATTACATGAATGAGCTTCCCGGATCCAATGGCTGGGTATGGCAAAATGACAGATCGGTTGCCATCCAAATCAGAGACTATTTGCATGGGCTTGGGGATGCCAAAGCAAGAAATACTACCCTGTGGGGATACTTCAAGAATTTTTAGAACATGATGCAAGCAAGAGAAAGGATTCCCCAGTCTCTTGTTGAGAAATACAAAGACACAGTATGTTTCATGGTTGAGACTGATCAATGCCTAATGGAGGCAGTAGAACCAAGAACTGTATGGATCATGCCCATGGGGTATGAAGTTGATGAACAAATTGTGGAGATGCATGTTCAACACATGCTAAGTCAGCCAAAGGATAAAAAGGCAGAAAGGTTTGGAACCTTTGAGGAGCTGAGTGTAAAGATTCATGTGGAACTCAGAGAACCAGAGATCAAAAGGAAGGTGAGAAAAGAAATAGAAAATTTTGCCCAAGGCCTTGGCATCTCAAAGGAGGCACTTGATGCCAATAGGAAAAAGATGGAAAGGGCTGAGGAAGAGAAGAAGAAGAAGGCAGAAAAGAAAAATGAGGAAAGTGCTCCGGCAAAACCCTCCACCCGGACTAGATCATCAAAAAGATCTGCACCTACCACTGCCAAAGGCTCAAGGACATCAGAACCAGAAGCACAATCATCCGGCAAAGGAGAGAAGAGAACAAAGACAAAAGCTACAAGAGCTTATGTCAGTCAAAGGGATGAAGAGGAGACTGAATTTGATGAAGAAATTAGGAAAATGAAGAAACAGAAGAAATCATCCGGTGAACACTCTATCGGTCAAGGAGAAGAAGAGAAGGAAGAGGAATTTGTTGAAAAACCCACTCTATCCTTAGATGTTGTAGTGAAAGCAGTCACTGTGGATGGGAACCTGCAACCCTTAACAGAATTCTATGATGAATATAATGAAGCAGATAAAAAGATTCTGGAGGAAGCCACAATTAAGTTTTTGAACACTTACAATAAAACTTTTATTGAAATTATCTCTCTAATTCCCAAAAGCTTAGAGAAAAGGCTTGAAATAAGGAAGAACAATGCTCGAGCAAAAGATCTAGAAATCCAGGAATAGATAGCAATTCAGCTATATCCTTCAATCGATCCCAAGACCATGAATATGGTATTCAAAGATTGTAAGGATGAGTTTAGGAGCAAAGCCAGGATGAATCAGCTAATGCTTGGTGAAACCGACAAAGTGGCAAAAGAGACTGAAGAGATCCTCTGAATTGCTTTTAAGAAATTCAACATTCCAGTTATAGAGGACTTGGGTACTAACCCCTCAACCACAAGTGTTGCAGAAAAGTCTACTGAGAAAATGATAAAAGAGGTAATGGACTCTGGTGCAGAAACAGCTAAGGACTTGGAATCCTCTGCTCTGGAAGAGGTGGTCCATGAACAGACTAACATCTTTCCTCCGGTTTCCCCTGCTGACTCCGGATCAAAAGGAGAAGAAAGAGTAAAGGAGAAAGAAGCAGAGGTGAAGGGAAAAGAAGATGAGAGTACCAAGGTTGCAGAAGGAGAGAAGGCCTCAACAGAGAAGACCACAACTGCTAGTGGTAAGAATGTAGAAGGAGAAAAAGCTCCAAAAGACAGTTCTATGACTGCAGAAGAAAAGAAAAATTTGTCTCCGGCAAAAGACACTGCAGAATTAGTCGAGGACTTTTTGACAAAAGCAACTATGGAGATTGATGAACCGAAACTGCTAAAGGGGCCATTAGACTTTGACTCTCTATCACTGATGCAAACAATGAAAATAGCTTCATTTGCAAATGCGAAGGCCAGAGAAAAACTCCTAAAGTCTCACATGGATGACTGTGAGTTGATAGAAGCTGCTTCCGGAGTGCTTGAAATGATTATGCCATCATTTCAGAAAGATCCCACAGCCTCCACATCCGGTAATCTCAAAACTCTAGTCAACAGTGTTAGCACACATTTTGGTTCTCTAGAGAAGTTAGTTGAAGAAAAGGTTCGGAAGGAGTTTTTGGATAAGAGATTCTCCAAAGTGCAGGGTCTGCTAACAAATGATAGGAAAGTCATGGATATTGGGATAAAAAGCTTGGAAAATGCTTTTAAAGATGGCGGAGATATGTACAAATTTTGCTTATCTTGGCCCACAGTGACCAAAGACATTGAGAGGAAAGTAAAAGAACAAGAGGATAAACTCCTAAGTCTGTCCCAAAGTTTTGATCCTCTCTCATCCTCCATAGTAAATCAAGAGTGTCAGTCTATTGCAATCACAAATGCAATAAAGAATTTTGAGAAGGAAAGGAAGAACATAATTAACCGGATGGGTGAACTTAGAAGAATCATTATCCCTAAGTCAGAGGCCATGCATGAGGCCATAAGTGAGGCTCAGACTACCGCTCGGACCAATGATCCGACAGATCTTAAGAAGGCAGAAGCTTTTGCATTCCTGTTGAGTGGTCACATCTCAATTTTGGACAGGATGAAGCAGAGTTGGGCGACAGAAGTTGTACAGTTGAAGAATACTTTTGCAAACATACTTAAGTATATGTAAGTACAACTTGTATATATACTTATGCGGATATGTATAGACTGTTTTTGGAAATTTTGGTGTGCGGACCCTACCCTTTGCCATTGATGTCAAAGGGGGAGTGAGGAGCAGTGAAAAATGAGGAATCCAACTAAGGGGGAGTTCTAGAAAATGTATATAAAAATAGAGCATCAACCAAGGGGGAGCATAGTGTAAACACTTAGTCATTTTTCACTAAGTGTTGCCATCAATGCCAAAGGGGGAGATTGCTGGCAAGAGACACTATATGGATTCATGATTGTTGTCATTGATGGCAACAAAGTTCATCCCACACATCCGCAGGACATGATATGTCTCTACCGAAAGTCAGAGTGAAGAATGTTGTGGTCCGGTAAACAAGAACAGAGCATGTGGCGAGGTCTGATAGACAGGTCTGGATCTCTCAGCAGAAGTATCTCAGTGAAGTGTGGATTTAGGAAAGTCAAGAGGAGTATCTTGACTGATAGATTCCAAGGTTTTAGCCTTCGGTGTGGAAAGGACAAAGAGATATGAATGCTTGAGTATTAGATTCCCAAGTGACAGTGTGAACAGAGGAAGAACTGACTGGGAAAACATCAAACATTATTCCAGATGTGTTCTTGATGTTGGAAAAGGTTATAAAGGCATGAATTATGTTTGGCTGACATGATTAATGATTTCCACAAGTATATCCTTGATCCGCATTACTTGGTAAGCAAGGATTCAACCGACAGATCAGAGTTTGTGAAAAGATTGACTATTCCGGGTGCCGACTAGAAAGGTGATGAAATCACTTGTGCGGATATATATATATACAAGATGGATTTGGTTATGAGAAGTGTCTTGGTTATTTGTGATATGCGAATAAAAGTAGAGCAGAGCAGAAGCAGTAAGGAAGGTCCGGTATGTGAAAGGAAAGCAGCATAAGAGAAGAGGAAAGATGAAGTACAGCAGATCAGTGTACTGAGCCTAACCAGAACTGAACTCCAGCATATGTGGATGCTACCAATCAGTTCAAGTATTGTATAACACTCTTTTTGTAGACAGTGTGTCTCTTGTAGGCAACGTGCCTTCTTGTGAGCAGTGTGCTCAAGCAGTGAGCCCTAATTGGCAAGTGCCCTTTTTGTAATTCCATTCTTCTAATAGAGAATACAATCCTGGGTTAATCACCCCGTGGTTTTCTCCCTTAATAGGGTTTCCACGTCAAAAATATTGTGTCATGTGTCTTTCCATTTCATGGTTATGTTTGCTCATTTAAATTAATGTTACATTGATTATTAATAAAGTTTAGAAAGCAGAAATAATTAGGATAACTGATTCACCCCCCTCTCAGTTATCAACAGGTACATGAGGCCCAAATCATGAACACTAGTCCATTTAAGGGATATGGCACCAAGTGGTTAAGCAAGCATAACTTCACCTTGTGTCCGGAATCACCTGGGGCCCCAAGGTTGTCCCAATGACAATGCAACTAGATTGGGGTTCAAGTTTCCTTCTTCCCCTTTGATATACCTTGCTGGTACACATGGTTGAGGTTGTCCCTTGGGTGATGAAATCCCTAAGTAGGCCTCCTAAGAATAAATTATCCCTTGCTTTTGATCACCCAAGATCGCACTAGGTGCAAGGGGAGAGTATACGCAATAAAGATAACCCCTTCAGGATACACTTAAAAGAAAGAAAAGTGTTTACAAGTAGACTTTTGATCCCCAAGGTCACCCTAAGGTGCGAGGGGAGAGCATACATCTACAAGAAAACAAGACACGGCAAAGAAAAGTTAGTTCCCAACTAAGCTAACTTTAGTACAACTAAGATCTAGTGATAAAAAAGGCAACTTAGACAAGCGAACCTGCACCAAATTAGTTAGTAGTTTGATAAATCAGTCTTGAACAAATGTTCTTACAACTTACATGAACAAGTTAGACCCCTACATAGACCTGCAAACCTTGTCAAAAAAATGGTGCTAAAATAATGAATAATAACGCTAAAATAGTAACATATTGCACTAATAGATAGACAGATAGCGCTAAAGCAGTGAAACAAAGAAATTTATACCTCTGTCATCTGTCACATAAACTGATGGCGCGATTCTAGGTTCTAATGGTGCTAATCTAGTAGAAAATGGGTGACCTGGACAAAATGATCAAACAAGGTTAGATGTCCTACAAGGTTAGCCAACCAAGGTCACGTAGCAGTTGTTAAACCCAAAACAAAGCTATAATGTGAGATATATAAGGCAAAAGCTAAGCCTAGGTTTTCTTTCAAAATGTATTAAAAAATGATCTTTCAGCCACCTAAGACTCAGAAACCCTATGAAATCAAAGGACCAGAACCTGCACACAATGATCAGTAGAGAAAATCAAAGATAAAACCATTTTTGAAACAAGGATTTTTGAAACTCCCGTGTAAAATAACACTTAAATAGGTGCAAATAGCGCTAAAACAGGCACAGATAGCATTGACAGAGTCGTCGATGGCACTAAAACAGATGTTGATCATGTTGAAATAGTCCTTGAAGGTGTAATTTGTGAATCAAAGGTGCAACTGCGAGAGCAAACTGCGCTAAACCTAACCTGCGCATCAAAAATCTTCTCAAAAACTCACAAAAACATTAGATTCAAGACTAGGGGTCCCACCGAGCGTGCCAAATGAAGATGAAAAATAGTGGAAGACAATAAAAGTATGAAAGAACTCAAAATGAAAGAGATTTTATACCTTCATGAGCTTCCAATCTCCCTCACTCCTTGATAAGGTTGAGGAGAATGCACCCAAGTTTCCTAGCTTTACCCAAATGTGATGATTGGAATGTGGAATGCTCTCAAACTAACACAATTTTGGCATAACCTAGCTATGGAGATATGGAATGAGGAATGATTTTGGCATGATAAACTTGCTTCACACTTGGATGTGAAAATGGCTTGTGGAGGCTTGTATTTATAGGCAAATTGAGAGGCAAATTGGATCAATAGCTAGGATTGAAAGTTCAAGATCAATGGTGGAGATGAGAGGATAAAATGGAGGGTTGAGATTTCATCAACAATATTGAAGGGTTGAGATTAAAAGTGAGTTTTAAATTCACCTTGGGAAGGCTTAACATTAATTAGGATTAAGACACGTGAGGAAATTAAAAATTAATTTCCTTGGGAGGTGTTGGAATTAAAAATTAGGATTTATGGGTAGAAGAGATGACATGTGATCACATGTGTGCATTTGGCAAACACATGTGTGAGATCTTTGCATAAAAAAGAGCTCTTTAACATGAAAGAGGAAAAGTGAGGTGGAAGGGTCATGTGACTCTTTGGAATAAAAGATATTTTTTTATTTGAGGGGTGTGGGAGAAGGTGTTAAGTGGGATTTGACCAAGTTAATCAAGTAATTATCTTAATTAATGTGGCTGGAGAAAATTAGTGGATGGGTTAATGAGGAATTAAAATTAATTAAATAAGGGTTTAATTTAATTAATTTAGGTCTAGGGGTCATGTAGCTAATTAAATAATTAGTATTTATTCAATTAGACTAGGTTTAGGCTATAGGATGAATCTAACTAAGGAGAAGAGATGGCGTTGGGCGCCGTGGATTCACGTTGACCAGGACACGCCTGTATGTGGCCCTGCTAATGCCTTTGGTCTTGCGTTTTGATGCTAGATGATGGTCATTTAGATTCCTTTTGGCTGCATTTGGAGGCTAGGGTTTGTGTTGTGGTAGGGACTGATTGGGGGTGTTTGTTGACCAAGGTGTGTGAGATTTCTCTTTTGTGCTACTTTTTTCTATGGTGAGTTAGGGTCTGATTTTTTTGGTGTGGGTTGGTAGTTTGGCATGGGTTTATCTGCTGCTACCCTTGGTGGTTGTGGTATGTGGCCTTGTGGCCTTGACGAGCATGATGGCGCAAGGGGCTTCTCCGAGAGCAGGGATTTCGGGGGTTGGGGTTTTCTCAGATCCCTCCTCTTCTTTGCATGTTTCTG
Source organism: Cunninghamia lanceolata (assembly GCA_027924645.1). Taxonomy (NCBI): domain Eukaryota; kingdom Viridiplantae; phylum Streptophyta; class Pinopsida; order Cupressales; family Cupressaceae; genus Cunninghamia; species Cunninghamia lanceolata. The sequence goes on along the minus strand of BSBN01001031.1, from coordinate 214,250 downwards.
ATGGGTTCAAATATTGGCTTCTTTTATGTTATTTTTATATGCTTTCAGACTTATGCCTATGATATTCTAGATACTTTTCCAAGACATTATCATCGTAATATGTTGTCTTTTATATATTCTGCAAACCTTGAACCTATTTTGTCAATATGAAACATGGTGATAATATTTGTCAATTGAATGAGTTAGACATTAGTATGTATGCATATAGATGAGATTTTATAGTTTAATTATGAAGGTTATTTGCATGTATATGTTCTATAGATTAACCCCTGCGCAACAGCGAGTATGTGGCATCGAGGAAAGGAGAATTCACAGCACATTGCAAAATAGGGTATTAAAGGAAGTCACAGTCAAGCGCCAACTGAAGCTGAACATGATCATTATGGAAGAATAAATACAAAAGAAGAAGACTTGTTCTAGGATTCTAATCACAGCTTATGTGTTTCATATATGAGCCGTTGTATATGAATTTCTATTTGAATAGGGCTTTGCTTCCTCTGTTCAGTTAGATTAATAAATCGATCTCAAACCTGTACCCTGATATCTAGGAATGGATTGATGATCGAAGGTAGTTGGTAGTTGCATAGAACTCTCTCATTTCTATATAAGTTAGGGGGGATGAGTTCGATGTCAAGTTAGTCTTTTCAAGCTACTTTGTTTTCTAGTTATTCAGTTATTACTCTATTTTCCATCAAACATGTTTTATTGAGAAATGTTATTATTGAATACAATCTAGAGAGATTTTGTTTATGATTTGTAATGAATGGAGCTATGTGAGTTGAGATGTGTGAATATCTAAATTAGATTTGGTTTTCAGTTAAGTGAGACAGTTCCCTAAGCCTGCCACTCAAGGTACTGATCTTCACTTCATTTATCTCTTCATTTCTTTATGCATTACTTGTTAAAATATGTTCTTCATTTATATGTATAAACACATCACACGTTAATTAGAATACTTTGAATGTTAAGTTACAATAGTATGATTCATGAACAAGTACATGCTTTGTCTATTTTGAGTCCTCTGGAGGTTAGTGCTAGTTCTTTTATCATTCTGGATATTTTGAGTTAATTTTGTAATTCCCTGTTGAATACAGTTATCTACAACTTATGCTGCAGGTATCCGTAGCCACTAGGTTCTGTAGTTGTTTTTACTATTTTTGTACTTCTAAGAATTCCAGCCAAGTAGAATACTCTGAGTAGTTTTGGATAAGATAGTTTAGGTTAGATATGAGTCTTGAAGGCACATACAATTCAATGCCATCATAAGCTTACTCTCCTTGGTTGATAATTTAATGTAGGAATGCAATGATTGAGTGGATTGTTCAGATAGGTTTACCCCTAAATTATGTTAAGTCTACAACGCATTAGTTTTCCTCTACATTTTTTGCGCCACTACCGGGGATGGTGCTACCTTCATGGGCTCATTTGTTTTTATATTCTTTCATAGTTTAGATTTTGATTCCAGCATTAGAGTTAATAAATTCACTTTTTAGGAAACACCAGACATTATACTAACATTGTGCAGGACCGCTGGAATATAAAGCCAAATTCACTGTATGTGGAGGCAGAGAGATAAATGAGGCAGATTCCTCCCTTCAAATTTTCAAGATAGTGAAGAAACAACTAACTTTATCAATTATACAGTAGAAAATGTTGAAGAAGAATTTCCTCTTACATCTTCATCAACACCTTCTACATCTTCATCAGCTTCTTCCACAACTACAGAAGGGACCTTTAGAACCATGACAGATGTTGTAGTGGAGGATCCTCTAGGACAAGTAACGTTTGAATCCCCTATCCCAGACCAAGCACGGGCTACGACTCTAAAAAATATACCACCTTCTGCATTGCCTGTTTTCTACGGCTTGGTGACTGAAGATCCCAACACTTTCTTGTTCGAGATTGATGTCTTGTGTAGGAGTTATGACTACACCACTGACCCTTATAGGCTCAAGCTATTCCCTGCCACATTAAAATATGTTGCTTTAAGATGGTTTATGGGGTTGGGGAAAGATGCCATTCTAGACTAAGATACCATGAAGACAAAGTTCCTGGCAAAATATAAAGACTACTGCAAAGGACATGATAAGAGGAGAGACGACATCTTCAGGATGTCACAGAAAGAGGATGAGCCGCTGGAAGATTATGTTGAAAGATTCCAATTTGCCTTGAAGAAAACCCTCAAAATAGATTGTTTGAAGAATCATTGAAGTTGGTCTTTTTGAGGGGGGTTAATGATGACTACATGGATGCCCTCAATCTCATTAGAACAGGGGATATATCTCAACTTCCCTTTGAGGATGTCTACAGAGCTTGCAGAAATTATTCTAGAACCTTTATGAGAAGACCAAGGGGAGAAAGAGTAGCCATCACAATCAAGGCAACCAATGGGGTTTCAAGAATGGAGATTAGTAACTTGCTGACCAACATGAAAGATGATATCATTAGCCATATGGCTACACAGCTGGACACTCTTCACATCAAGAAGAAGCAGGAAGAGGCAGATGAAATGCTTACTGAATACTACCCCAACTGTAGGCAGAGGAAGCCTAATTGTAAATGCAAGAGGGTGGCCAGTATCCAGCAAGAGAAGATTGAAAGGCCAGAATTACAGCCATTTGAAGAGGAGGATGGGAAACTGTTCTTCATAGCCTAGAGGAGACCTTGGTAGCAAAGACAAGGTATGCCCTCTGATCCACTTAATTTTAATTCACCCTTCCCTGCTGCAAACCAGAATTTCTCTGCTTGGAATACTCAACGGTGGCCTGGCAATCCAAATGCATAGCAAAACCCACAATGGCCTACTCCACAAACTGGTTGGAACCAACAACATCCAAACCCATGGCCTCAACAAAATTTCCAAGGCCCCAACTATAACCCCCAGTGGCCTCCTCAGCAGCAGCAATGGCAGCCTCAATGGAACAAGGGCCAACAATGGCAGCAAAATGCATATTTTCAGCAACCTATGATTCCATCTCAACCACAACAGCCAGCCATAATGCTACCATCAACACCTCAAAATCCACCTCCTAGACCTACCCAAATCCCTGTCCAACCTGCACATAACCCTAACAACAAGCCTGTTCAGCAGGCTTATACTAATGAGGTGATTCAATATCCCACCTATGGGGTGGAAGTGAGTAATGTTCATCCTAGATCAGGGAAGCAACTTGCAGGTCCTTCATCTCCCCAAATTACAGAACTTGAAGATGAAGAAACCACATAAGAGGCCTCAGATAAACCACCTTTGGAACCTGAATCAACTCAGGAACCTCAAACCATTTCACATCCTAATCCTCCTTTCCCTAAATGCTTGGCTATCTATAAATAACCAGCACAGTTTGAAAATGACCTCATAGGCTAGTTGCAAGACATAAGCATAAAGATTCCCTTGATCCAAGCCATCAAAGATATTCCCATCTACACTAAGACTATCTGAGATCTCTGCATCAAGAAACCAAGAAGAAAGAGAATAGACCCAAAGATAGTTCATGTTTTGGGCAACCTAGCTGACATAATGTTCGGGAACATAACTGTTCCCAAATATACAGATCCAAGTAGTCCAGTGGTGGATGTCAAAATCAATGGGACTCTGATTAAGAATACTATGATAGATTTAGGTGTTGTAATTAATGTCGTGACCAAGGAGACAATGCAGACACTACAATTAAACAACCTTAGGCCTACTCAGACAGTCTTGCAATTAGCTGATAGGTCTATAGTCAAAGCTAAAGGAGTCATTGAGGATTTGGTCATTACATTAGATTCTTGGGAATACCTTGCTGATTTCATAGTCCTGTAGCCAAAGGTTAATCTTGTTGGTTATCCTCTTATACTAGGCAGACCATGGCTTGCCACTGTTGATGCATTTATAGGTTGCAGGTCTGGTAACATGATCATATCCAATGGGACTGTAACCAAGAAATTGGTTTTATATCCTCCAGCCCAACCATACCATGAGCTTGAGCAGACCATTTGGCCTACCCTGGAAGATGAGGACAGCTATTCCCTGCAAACCTTGATGACTATTGAACGCAACCCCTTATTGGATATTCAAGATGAAGATGAGTTAATTGCTCACATTATACAAAATGACTATGGGAGGCACCCACAACAACAGGATTGTTTATCCTGCTTACAAGACCCTTTGAGCAGCATAATACCCAGCAATTCCTCAAAAAAGGTATCCCAAATATTTCATGCTTTATTACCCCAGCAATGCTTACCAGTATTATCTAGCCTTGATTTATCTTCTGTACAAGAACTGTCCAAACAATTAGAAATCAAGCCAAGAAAGATGTTGACTATTAACAATGCATTGACTGATGAACAACAACAATCCCTGCATGAAGTATTGCAGACACACTCCGCAACATTTTCCTGGGATTATAGTGACATGAAAGGCATTGTTCATGCCTTATGCATGCACAAAATATACATTGATGATGGCTATAGACCTATCAGGGAACAACATAGGCGCATGAACCCCGCTCTTAGAGAGAGTGAAAAATGAGCTTCAAAAGCTTTTGGATGCAAGCTTTATATACCCTATTTCAAGTAGTGAATGGGTTTCACAATTGGTCATAGTGCCCAAGAAAGGTGGCAAATGGAGAGTTTGTGTTGATTACAGAGAACTAAATACTGCTACCCAAAAAGATCACTTTCCATTGCCATTTATTGGCCAAGTTCTTGACTCTTTGGCAGGCAAGAAATATTTTTCCTTTCTTGATGGTTTTAGTGGCTATAACCAAATCAAGATTGCACCAAAGGATCAGGACAAGACAACGTTTACTTGCCCTTGGGGGACCTATGCATATTATGTCTTACCCTTTGGTCTATGCAATGCTCTAGCCACATTTCAAAGAGCAGTCCTTAGTATTTTCTCTGATTTTACCCATGACAGCATGTAAATTTATATGGATGACTTCACCACATATGGTGAAACATATGATGAAGCTTTACACAATTTGGAGAAAGTTTTGAAGAGGTGCACAAAGCACAACCTCTCTTTGAGTGATGAAAAGTTTTTTCTAATGATGACACAAGGAATAGTTTTGGGACATCTTATCTCAAGTGCAGGCATACAAGTTGATGCAAAGAAGATTGAAATTATCTCTACCCTACCTATTCCATAGAAACAGAAAGATGTAAGGAGCTTCCTAGGACATGCGGGTTATTACAGGTAGTTCATTCAGGATTTCAACAAAATTGTTGCACCTTTGTTTACTCTATTGACAAACGACAATGAATTTGAATGGACACCAGATTGTCAGACTTCTTTTGAAAAGCTAAAATCATCCTTGACACAAGCCCCAGTTCTCAGAGGTCCAAATTGGACACTACCTTTTCACATCCACATAGATGCATCAGACTTTGCCATTGGAGCAGTTCTAGGCCAGCAAGACGGAACCAGGGAGTATGCAATATACTATGTAAGTAAAAATCTACAGGGGGCTGAATTAAACCACATTGTGATAGAAAAAGAGATGTTGGCAGTTGTTTATGCCATAAACAAATTCAGACACTACATTACTAGTTATAAAGTGTTCATACATAGATCATGCAGCAATTAGATATTTGATGAATAAGCCAATAGTGGGTGGTAGGCTTGTCAGATGGTTGTTGTTATTACAAGAATTTGACATAACAATTATTAAAAAGCCAGGTAAGGCTAATGTAGTTGTTGATTTTCTGTCTAGACTGCCTACGCAATCAATAGGAGTGGTTGATGACTCTTTTCTTGATAAGCATCTCTTTGCTCTCAACATACACACTCCCTGGTATGCAGATATAGCTAATTATTTAGTTTTAGGACAGATTTCAGGGTACTTTTCTCCAAGGGAGAAAAGGCAGCTAGTTCACAAATGTTTTCCTTATTCTTGATTTCTGGAATCCTATTCTATACTAGCCCAGATAATATTATGAGAAGATGTATCAGAGAGGATGAGGTGTTTGATATATTGAAGGCCTGTCATGATGAACCTTGTGGGGGACATTTTGCAGCCAAAAGGACAACCTTCAAAATATTGACAACGGGATATTACTGGCCAACACTTCATAAAGATGCTGTCAAGTATACTAGAACCTGTGATAGATGTCAGAGAATGGGAAGACCTACAAGAAGTGATGAGATGCCTTGGCAGCCATAAATCTCATTAGCTACTTTTGATAAGTGGGGGCTAGATTTTGTTGGTCCTATCTCCCCTACATCAAACAACAAGGAATATATCCTGGTATGTACTGATTACTTAACTAAATGGGTGGAAGTTAAAGCCATACAGTTTGCCAGAGATGGCAATGTGGCCAAATTTTTGTATGAGGACATCTTCACTAGATATGGTGTGCCAAGGGGGATAGTGACTGATCAAGGACCACAATTTACATCTGATTTAATCACAAGACTGGTGGAGGAATATTAGATTAGACATAAGAAGTCCACTCCCTACCATCCTCAGGCTAATGGTCAAGTTGAAGTCACAAACAAAGAAATTGAGAACACCTTGACAAAGACAGTACAACTTCACAGAAGAGATTGGGTTTCTAGGCTCCCAGAAGTTGTTTGGGCATACAAAACTACCTGGAAGACAAGTACAGGGTTTACACCTTATGAATTGGTCTATGGCAAGATAGCAGTCCTGCCTATAGAATTTGAATACAAAACCCTGAGAACAACAGTGGAACTAGGGATGGATTTGACAACAGCTCAACAGGACAAACTACAACATTTGAATGCTCTAGATGAAATCCGATTAGAAGCCATACATCACATAGAGGTCGTATAGAAACAAAGAGCCAAATGACATGATAGGTACATTAAGACTAAAGAATTCACTGCTAGTGATTGGGCACCCCTCTATGATTCAAGATATAAGGACTTCAAGGGCAAGCTTCAGTATCGTTGGTTGGGACCCTATGAGATTAAACAAGTCTTTCCTAATGGTGCAGTCCAACTACAAACCATTGATGAGGTTCAGTTTTCATTGCTAGTAAATGGACACATGCTGAAACTGTATAAGAAGACACTTCAGAAGGATGACTTTTTTGTTTCTTTAGCTACTCAGTATGGTACTCCTGGCACTCCTAATGAAGGTTCTGTAACACTAGCTGATACACCGTCAGATGATGATACACCAATCCTATCCAGTGATGCAGAGGTTGAGTTGCAATACTCAACCCCTGTTGCTGAGACATAATTTTTCATGCTTTATACATCACATGCACACACAACACATTATCCAAGATGACCACAGTTAACTTCAAAGGGACCTATTTTTCACTCTCAGAGGGACCTATTTTTGTACATGCAGTAGGGACCTGTTGTAGTTGGGACCTGGTATAATGTTCCTGTACACATTCGAATGGGACCTATACTGTGGGTGCCCATAGTAACAAGTGTTTGCAGAAATTTTTAAGACTTTGGCAAAATTCCATTCTTCTTCCCACACATTTCATTCTTTCTACACGTGCCTCATCCATTTTCAATAAACCAACAGTTGCGACATGCTTGTTCAAATCACATTCAAAAGTTGTCGTATCAACTATTGCGATCTATCACATCACATCAATTCCAACGTACTACCACCCTCCCATCTACTCTATGCATATCACTTTGCTTGTGCCAAATAAATGCCAAGTACATGATCTCCAATTCCAAGGCACATCGCTCAATGCTCTCCATAACAAACGCACATAAGGTAACCTGTAATGATTAACTTAAAATTTCTATTTATATTCATTATTACTTTTGTTTATTTCATGCATGCGGCAATATATCACCCTTTCCATGTAATCATTACTCTTTCATCCCTGCAAATTCATTCGTGAAGTGTGGTCACTTCACCTTTCAGTTGGGGGGAGGGGTATATGGTCAGTTAGTTTTTTATTTTTGCCACCAAGTTTTTAGAAGCTGTCAAGGTTTTCATGTGTTGTTTTCCACGATAATCAACCAGCCCTAAATTGTGAGCTTGTTATTTCCTTGTGAGTGAGCTGAAATTTCAATTTTTTTCATAATAAAGAGATTTAAAAGCTACAGTTGGGGGGGAGAATTGAAAGGAAGTCTTCTGAAGGTGGAAGAATTGAAATTAGGCAAAATTAAGAATTGATGAGATGTGTAGAATACAGGTGTAATGGGGGGTGATGTTATCAGAAGAGAGCCATCAGTGCATAAGGAGATGTTAGAAGATGTATTGGTTCTACCACTCTTTACCAGAGTGGGGTGGTTAGACTACTTTTTGAAATTAACGGAGTATGATAATGAAATGGCAAGGGATTTTATAGCAATGTTGTAGTACGACGAAGCAACAGTCAGGGGATTGGTCGTGGATGCCTCTGAAACAGCCATTGCCTAAGTCATCAGATTACCACGTACAGGGTCTGAGTATCCATCTTGTGTTGGTGCAGCTACGGCGAGGGAAGAGTTTTTTGAGTGTGGGGAGAACCTGGACTTGACCACACAAGGTACAAAGAGATTATCCCTTTCATTCCTTTGGGGGAAATGTGCTTCATATATTATCAAATATATTACCTATGATGGTCGACATAATTTGTTGTATACTGCACACTTTAAGTTGTTGAATCACCTACGTCATGACAAACTGGTTAATGTTCCCAATTATCTTTATAATATGTTGAAAAGAATGGCATTTGAGTATCAGAAAAGGCAAACAGGGACTACATTGTCTCATCATTGTTTGATAGCTCTGTTGGTTAAAAGGAGTTTGAGAATTCAACACCCATAGGTTAATTGGGATGCTTTTAAACAATGCATGGATATTTTAGAATTATTGGAAGTAGATGAATCTCAACAGGAGCCAGAACCAGATGCTGAACCTGATGTTGAACCAAATATTGAACCTGATGTTAAACCAAATATTGAACCTGAAGTTGAACCTGAATAGGAAGAGCCACAAGAGGAAATTCCTCTAGAAACTAGGTCGGTGACAATAGAAGAACCCTCACCTCCTAACCCTAAACCTACGAGAGGAACTATGAGAAGTGATGCTTCTACTTCTTCTAAGAAGAAGAAGAGTAAGAAGAATGTAGAGAAGCATAAGGGCATTGAGAAAGAGAAGGGTGTAGGGGAGAGGAAGAAGAGGGGAAGTAAGAAAAAGATAAAAAGTGAAGAGAAGCCAGAAATTATCACACCTAGGCATTCAGGAAGGCTGAAGAGGCAGGATGTGGGAAAATGAGTTGATGGGGAACAAGGGGAAGCAGAAAAAGAAGAAGCATAGCATCAGCAAGATCCAACATTATTGGACACAGCTTCAGAAAAAGAAGGAAATTCCCCTGAGAATGCTCCTACTGATGTGAGTATACCTGCGAAATGAAGAAGGTATGTTCCTTCATCCTCTGGTTCTGATTTAGAAGACATTTTCATTGCAAAGATGGGAAAATCAGTTTCGGGTAGCCCTGCTAAAGAAATTTTTGATGTTACTAAAAATAAGGATGAAAGTTTTGATTTTGGAAAAGAAAAAGAGTTGTTAGAAGATAGAAATATAAGGCAAGAACTTCAAGAAGCCCTTGATAGGATAAAATAATTAGAAGAACAAGCGAAACAATATGAGGAAAAGGATAGGGAAAAAGAGATAAGAATATAAGAGTTGGAGGAGAAAATTCAAACCTATGGTCATGACACCAATATGGATCTATTGGCACAGGTGGTTGAGAGTAAAATGGAAAATGAGGGAGAGAAGCACCAATCCTGCAGCCTCCTGTAATAAGACCTCCAACATGTCTCATTGTTCTATCTTTGGGTTTTGAATTGTTGAAGTTCAATAACAAATTCAAGCAAGAAAAGGAAAACTAGGAAAAAGAGAAACAGACTCTTAATGTATCATTAGAAAGCAAAAATTCTGAATTGAAAAGGTTGGAAGGAAAGTTGACAAAGCAATTCAAATCATGGAATGTAGACCTCCACCTAGAGTTTATGCATTGTTTCTTAAAGAAACATTTCTCAGTTTTTAGTTTAATAGATTCATTAATGATCAGCCTATTTCTATCTATTCAAGGCATAATTTCTTCCAGTTATTTGAAGAAGTCATTCTGGAGGAACAAGATTAGTTGTGTGAATATTGTTTGCACAATTACTTGATGGCAGAAGATACAGAGTGGAAGCCCTTGATTTATGTTGGTGATTTTTGTTGGGAATTAAGGTGTCTCAACCTTTGCAAATTCCTAATGTTGTATTTATTTATCCCATGTTGAGTTGGCATAGTCAGCACCTTGTGTATATGCAGCAGGGTAAATTTTGGTGACTTTGGCAGCCGCAGTTTCCCCCTTGAATAATTAACGAGGGTTTGGGGGCAGCGCCCCCAAGACAGGGTCAAGGGGCGTAGCCCCTTGCAGGGTCCAGGGGCAGCGCCCCTGGCGCACTCCCTGTCGCAGTACAGGGCAGTGTCAAGGGGCAGCACCCTCATGGAGGCTCGGGGGCAACGCCCCCGAAACCTCAAATGATTTTTAATTAATGACAAGTGTCGGTGAGTATCTTTGCACGAGAGAAAGGCATCTTTGGGCGGTCAAGGGAGGTTATGACATGTAAGAGGAATATGATATTTTTAGTCAGTGTATGACAGCTGTAAGGTGCGTAAGAGCATCTGTCGTAACCTATCTTGGGACCAGGTGCCCACTTCGGGATGGGATGTTGGACAAGTGTCCTTAGGTGTGGGTTTTTGGGGCATGAGTCCAAAATGGACACCCATCTCTAGAAGGTTCCATATTTGCCTTGTAAACTCTATATAAACAGGTGCTTGGATGGGAGATAGAGAATTTTGGTACAAGTACTATTATGCTACCGGAATATCTCCAGATTTGACATTCGAAGACTCCTGAAAGAGCATTGGCTCTGAAACTGTATTGTAATCTGTTATTGTTTACTGTAATACATTTGAGCTATGTTTTGGAGTGTGGGGTTTTTCACCCGAAAGGGTTTTCCCCACGTATATCTTGTCTCTCTCTGCTGTCTTCTTTCTGGTTCTTGTGTTTTGCTGCAATATCTCATGTTAATGGTTTAACATTGCTGTAATAGTTAGGATAAAGTTGAATTTGCATAGCCCTCTCCTCATTAGATTAGTGTAGGAAGTGTTTTCCGCACACCTAGTTTCCTTTCAATTTTCAAGTTAGATCACTATTATCTTACTTCAGGGATGAGCATCTTAGAGGGGAACTGATGGATAGGTATGAAGAACAAGAAAAGAAAGTGCCACTGCACATTAGGAAAGAATCCTTAAATTCCAATGTGATCCTAACCCAATGGTTAGCACTCCTCTCTCATAAGGGTCCAAGTAAAGTAATTATGGATTTAAGACTTAGGGATTATAGAAGGATACAGTGGTTAGCAGTGTCTATTATTCAGAACTGCCAGAGGTATGTGCAAAACAAATAGGACAGTCTGACACAGAAATGCAGAAGAGCCTCACTCTTTCCACAATTTTATGAATATGTTTGAGAGATTACACAAGTACATCTAAATCTCAGAGCAAATAGGAGTGGCATGGCTATCCCTTACTTATCACCCTCCTATTCTCCTTTATCCAGTACCATACTGGGCAGGAGGAAGAAGTGATGAGTGTAGGAGTGCAAAATCAATCAAGATGGATAGACTTGCATGCTATAATGGTTTTTATCTGAAGCAGGGACAAGGTGTCAGAGAGGTTATGGACCTTAGGTAGATTACTTTGCAATATAATCTTTTTCCCTAGGTGTTTAATTGAGTGTTTTTCTTGAGGCCAAGCAAAAGTCTAGTTGGGGGGAAATGATGGGTTCAAATATTGGCTTCTTTTATGTTATTTTTATATGCTTTCATACTTATGCCTATGATATTCCAGATACCTTTCCAAGACATTATCATCATAATATGTTGTCTTTTATATATTCTGCAAACCTTGAACCTATTCTGTCAATATGAAACATGGTGATAATATTTGTCAATTGAATGAGTTAGAGATTAGTATGTATGCATATAGACGAGATTTTATAGTTTAATTATGAAGGTTATTTGCATGTATATGTTCTATAGATTAACCACTGCGCAACAGCGAGTATGTGGCATCGAGGAAAGGGGAATTCCCAGCACATTGCAAAACAGGGCATTAAAAGAAGTCACAGTCAAGCGCCAACTGAAGCTGAACATGATCATTATGGAAGAATAAATACAGAAGAAGAAGCCTTGTTCTAGGATTCTAATCATAGCTTATGTGTTTCATATATGAGCCGTTGTATATGAATTTATGTTTGAATAGGACTTTGCTTCCTTTGTTCAGTTAGATTAATAAATTGATCTCAAACCTGTACCCTGATATCTAGGAATGGATTGATGATTGAAGGTAGTTGGTAGTTGTATAGAACTCTCCTGTTTCTGTATAAGTTAGGGGGGATGAGTTCGATGTCGATTTAGTCTATTCAAGCTACTTTATTTTCTAGTTATTCAATTATTACTCTGTTTTCCATCAAACATGTTTTATTGAGGAATGTTATTATTGAATACAATCTAGAGATATTCTATTTATGATTTGCAATGAATGGAGCTATGTGAGTTGAGATGTGTGAATATCTGAATTAGATTTGGTTTTCAATTAAGTGAGACAGTTCCCTAAGCCGACCACTCAAGGTACTGATCTTCACTTCATTTATCTCTTCATTTCTTTATGCATTACTTGTTAAAGTATGTTCTTCATTTATATGTATAAACACATCACAAGTTAATTATAATACTTTGAATGTTAAGTTACAATAGTATGGTTCATGAACAAGTACATGCTTTGTCTATTTTCAGTCCTCCAGAGGTTAGTGTTAGTTCTTTATCATTCTAGATATTTTGAGTTAATTTTGTAATTCCCTGTTGAATACAGTTATCTACAGCTTATGTTGCAGGTACCCGTAGCCACTAGGTTATGTAGTTGTTTTTACTGTTTTTGTACTTCTAAGAATTCTAGCCAAGTAGAATACTCTGAGTAGGTTTGGATAAGATAGTTTAGGATAGATATGAGTCTTGAAGGCACATACAATGTAGTGCCATTATAAGATTGCATTCCTTGGTTGATAATTTAATGTAGGAATGCAATGATAGAGTGGATTGTTTAGATAGGTTTACCCGTGAATTATGTTAAGTCTACAATGCATTAGTTTTCCTCTACAGTTTCTACCTTGGAGCATCCAGAAAAACCTTCATCTGGGGATGGATCATCAGTCTCAAAGGGTTTGACGAGAATAAAGAAAGTGAATGGTTGTTTGGAACGATGCCAAGATCAACCTGTACTAGTGATTCAGCTAGAAACAGTATCAAAGGACATTTTGTATTGGAGAAATCATGCGCTTATTTGTAAATTCACGGGTCTTCGACTTCCTCTGTCGATTCTGGAATCTTGAACTCATCAAGTTTGGAACTTGGAAGGAGATATATTGGAGATATTTATGGTGGCCAACAATTACTTTCTAGTGGTTTTCTTGTGCATACATGACAGAAATAGGGCTTTTAAAGGCGGCCCTTATTTCTACAATCAGGTTGAGATTTTCATCAAACCCTGGCATGTGGGGTTCAACTCTTCTAAATAGCTTCCCTCAAGGGTCCTGGTTTAGGTTCGTCTTCCACGACTTCTGTTGGAATTTTGGAGGAGTGACCTTCTTCACTCGATTGCTCTTCTGCTTGGCAAACCGGTTGGCTCAGCTTCCCAAACTCAGGATAGGAAGGTAATCACTTATGCCTGTATATGTGTTGGGATTGATTTAAATAACCCTTTATCAGATTTTGTGGAAATATGTCTTGGATCTTCCTCTTGGATTGAACAACTATACTATGAGACGTTTTCATTTAGATGTCATCTTTGTCACGAGTATGGGCATTTGCAGAGGAGATGCCCCCATGCTACTTTGGCAACTGTTGTAGCAAATGCTCCTCCTATGCCTGCTCCTAAGAAGGATAAAGGGAAGGCTCCCTTGCCTGAAGGGGCTACAAATAAGGATGGATTTATTCCTGTCAAGACCTGCAATAGGGGTAGAGGTCAGAAGAGAACTCTGAAGGACAGGCAAAATGATGAGAATCTTAATTGGTTTAATGTGTTGGATGACTGGTCTAATAAGAGGGAATTTCAGTTGATCTTTCCTCTGATGCTAGGCCATTTGAAGTGACCTTGTCAGAGGACTGAGAGATGGGTATTCATATCTTGTCTAGGGCAGATGGGCAGGATGGGCAAATGGATATAGATTTACCCTCTAAGGTTTTAGAGGTCCCAGAACCAAGTGAGACTTTGGCCCCGAAAGATAGTGAGGCTTTGGTAGCCCCAGTCCTTCCTCCTATGGGAGAGGCTTTGGAACGTAGGAAAATTAGGGGAGCTTCTCATGCTTTGGGCCTGCAGCAAAAGCCCTTTAAGAAGGGGCCTTTGGAGAAACCTTCGAGGGTTGGATGCAAAAATGACAAGGAGAAGGTGAAGTTAATTGGAGATACATTGGTGGAATCTGGGTTAGTGAAGACCATTGACTCCCATTTCTCCCAATCTCACAAATGATTATTTTATCTTAGAATGTAAGGGGTATGAATAGCATCCCTAGACAAATGGTTATTTGTGATCTAATTGTTTCTCATTGTCCTGACATTGTCTTCATTCAGGAAACTAAAATGACTGTGGATAGTATGCTGAATATAGCTCCTAGAATTTGGTCTTGTGGCTTGTGTCAGTGCATAGGGGCCCATGGTAGTTCAGGTGGAGTGGCTTGTTTCTGGGATCCGAGGAAGGTGGTCCCTCTCTGGTGGATTTCACACCAATCTTCTATCTCTATGGTTACCTCTAGTGTGGAGTTAAGTGAAATCTGTCTCTTTACTAATGTTTATGCTCCTATAGATCTCTTTGGCAAATTATAGCTCTGGGATCACATCAGATTTGTTCGTTCTCTGGAGCCCCTTCTCCCTTGGATTATGGTTGGGGATTTTAATGTAGTTTGTAGTTTGGAGGAAAAAAGAAGGGGCACTGTCGGGCTTGATATTTCTGTTGATCTCCTTTGGTATAATATTGCTCACTTGAATGTTATTGATGTGAAGTCAAATAATGGTATCTTCGCCTGGAACAATAGAAGAAGTGGAGCTGAGGTGATCTTAGAAAGGCTTGATAGATTTCTTGTCTCCTACTTTTGGATGGGTGATAGATGGACTACCAACTCAGAGATCTTAGATTGACGAGGTTCAGATCATAGGCTGATCAAACTTTTAGCAGTGGCTTTCAGAGCTTTAAAGAACCCTTCTTTTAAGTTTCAACTTATGTGGTTGTGGGATTAGTCTCTCCAGGACTTAATGATTAATTGGTGGTCTGAAGGAAAACTAGTTTATGGCAGGGCTATGTAATCCTTTGTCAAAAGATTGCAATATGTGAAATATAAGCTCAAGAAGTAGAACAAGCAATGCTTCGGAAATCTTCACTTCAACAAATTGTCAACTCGGGCCTGATTAGATGCTATCACTCTCTTGATTCAAGATCAAGGTCTTACTTTGGACTTGAGCAGAGAGGAGATTCTAGATATTAAAGATTTGGAGGAATGGGAACTCCGTGAAGAGATTTTTTGGAAGCAAAAATCTCGTATTGATTGGCTTCAGGAAGGAGATAGGAATACAACTTTTTTTCATAACTCTATCAAAGCTCACAGAAGTGGTAACCTCATTACCTCTCTTGTGACTTCAAAAGGTGTTCAACTCTCTTCAATGGAAGAAATTGCTAGGGAGACTTCTCAGTATTTTTCAGCTTTGTTTACGGAGGACTCTCCCCCTGTTGGGGCTGAAGAAATCTCTATCTTGGACTACATCCCTTCTTTGGTTTCTAATGGGATGAAAGAGGCTCACATTCATCCCATCATGCTTCAGGAACTAGAGGAGATTGTGTTTCAGATGAAAATCGTAAAGCCCCAAGCCCTGATGGCTTTCCTATTGAATTCTTTCACAAGTTTTGGGAGATTATCAAATGGGATCTTTTGGAGGTGGTTCAAGAGTTGCAAAGAAATAAATAGATGTTAAGAGCCATGAATTCTACCTTTTTGGCTCTTATTCCTAAAAAGATGTTGTGAATCATTTGGATTAGTTTAGACCCATTGCTCTTTGCAATGTGGTTTATAAAGTTATCACTAAGTTGATTGCAGAAAGACTCAAGCCGTGCCTTAAAGCCCTGATTTTTGATGAGCAGGGAGGGTTTGTTGCTGGTACACAAATTTTGGATGGGATTATGATTGTAGAAGCCATACATTCTATGGCGACTTCTAAGGAGAAGGCCATGTTTATCAAACTTGACATGGCAAAGGCTTATGACAGAGTCAAATGGACTTTTTTACATAAAGTTTTTCTGGCTTTTGGTTTTGGAGGTGACTGGGTCAATTGGATCATGAGTTGTGTTACCTCTAGCTCCTTCTTGGTTCTTATTAATGGTGAACCGTCTGAGTTGTTCAGTGCTTCTGGCGCCTTTGGCAAGGGGACCCTCTTTCTCCTTATTTGTTTATAATTATGGCTGAAGGGCTTGGTAGATTTATTAAATCCCAGGTTAGACAAGGACTGATTCAAGGGTAGAACTGGTGTAATGGCCTGTCTCCTCATTCTCACTTTCATTTTGTGGATGATACTACTTTGATGGGAATGGATAGAATCAATGAAGCAGCTAATTTTAGGAGCACTTTGGATAATTATTTGGCTGCCTCAGGGCAAAAAATTAATGAGGCTAAGTCTTCTATCTTCTTTTTCAATACCCCTCAGCTTATTTAGAGCGGGATTGCCTAGATTCTCATATTTCAAATTGACTCTCTCTCTCTAGTTTATCTTGGGATTCCCCTGGTTGTTGGATCTCAACATAGAAAGATTTGGTAAGAGGTTCTGGATAAGTTTCATAAGAAGATTAGCCATTGGACTTGTAGATGGCTTTCTTTTGTTGGAAGGGTGACCCTTTTGAAGATGGTGGTGCAAGCTCTCCCTATTTACAGATGCTTTGTGCAGGTGGCGCCCTCTGGCTTTGTTAAAGAGTTTGATACTCTTTCCCGCCAATTTCTTTGGTCAGGTAAACTTCTCTTTTCAAAATGGAGCTTCATCAAGTGGGAATTGCTTTGTAGGCCGAAGCAACAGGGTGGTCTTGGGCTTCAACCAACTGGCTTGATTGGTCAAGTTCTAGCAGCCAAGTTATATTGGAGGTGGTGTACTTGCTAGGACTAGGACTAGGCTAAAATTCTTACTCACAAGTATCTTAGGGGAGCTGATAGCTCATACATGCCTCGTTTCAGCCTGGAGGGGAAGGGTTCCATGATTTGGGATACTCTTGAAAGAGGGGCAAAGCTCATTAAGGAGGGGCTTTTTTGGATTTCTAAAAGGGGTTCTGATGCTCTTTTTTGGCATGATTCTTGGGATGGTAATCCCCCAATCATTTCTAAGTTTTCTCATCTTCAACCCCTTTGTAACTTTTTGTTTGAGGCCAATTGGCATAAGTTGGAGAATTTTAAGACTGTTATGGTTAAGGGTCAATTGGAGGTGCCTTGCTGGAAGGGCCCTCAAGATTGGCAGGTGGGTGGTACTGTCAAAGATCGCCAGGAGCTAGCTGGGATCTTAGATGGTAGACTTTGCAGCTCCCTTAAATGGAGTGATACTTTGGCTTGGGGTCCTAATCTGAAAGGCAATTTTTCTATGGCTTCAGTTTATCAGGAGTTGGATAGATAGATACATGGTCAAATTGGGGTTCCTTTGTGGAATCAGGTATGGAATAAATTTTCTTGGCCTAAATGCAACTTCTTCCTTTGGTTGGTAGCCCACAACAAGTACCTCACCTAGGATAATTTGTGATTTAGAGAGGCTTTCAGGGCCCTTCTATCAATGTTCTTTGTGGTCATAGCGAGGAATGTACTTCACATCTTTTATTTCAATGTCCTTACTCTAGGGAGATCTGGCACCTTAGGTGGGGGGTGTAGAATCATGCTTGCATCCATGCCACCTCTCTAATAGAATTCTAAATAAGTATGGGTTGGCCTCCAGCTAAGACCTCTTTTTTGCACGTCGCTTGGAGTATTGGTCCCACTTTCATCATCTGGAATCTTTGGTTAGAAAGGAATCGTGGGATATTTCAAGATTCTAAGATGGGGAGTGATCTCTTGTGGCAGAAGATTGTCAGCAAGCTTCAAGAGACTATTGTGACAAAGTGTGATCTTTCTGAGATAGTGGATCCTAATGATCTGGCTATTGTGAGGATTTTGAATTTGATAGGCAGTGGGCTGGGAGTTTCTGCTGGTAGAAGTTTGAGACAGGGCAAAAAGAAAATTCATAGAGAAGGGCATTGGATCCCACCTCTCGGAGGAGTTTTGAAGGTTAACATGGATGGTTCTTCCAGGGGGAATCCTAGGCATGTGGGAATCGGGGGCATTGGTAGAGGCAATGATCGAGGTGTTGTGTTTATGTTCTCTATGTAAAAAGGGAAACATTTGAATAACCTTATGGAGGCTTTAGCTATTCTCCATGCTATGGAGAGAGGGTGTTCACTTGGTTGGAAGAGGATCGTCTGTGAATGTGATTCATAGATTGTGGTGGACATGTTGAATGAGCAAAGATTGGATAGAGCTAATTGGAATTTAGCCTTGGTGGCTAAGCAGATTCTGAACTTGTGCTCCTCATTGGAGCATATCTCTTTCTGTCATATTCCTCGTGGGTGGAATAGAGTGGTAGACTGTCTGGCTAAATGGGCTTCAGAGAACTATGATGGTTGGGATGTGGATGAGCGGGGGGATTGCCCCCAGAACTTTTAGAGACTTTGGAAAAGTTAATTATGGAGGACAAGGCTATGTAGTTGTTCTTTCGGAGGGGTTCCTTTTGGAACTTCTTTTTTCTATTTGTGTTCTGTCCTTGGTTGGGCCTTGGGCCTTTGCTTTGTGCTGTTTGTTGGTTTCTCAATCAATTTTTTACCCCCCTTTAAAAAAAAGTTTAGGCTATAGGATAGGGTAGATTAATTAAATAAGTATGATTTATGTAACATCCAAGTTCTAAAAACACAATAATATAGAGAACTTACCATGGAATAATTTCAACAAGGTAAAAATGAGAGAATTTTTTTCTTTTATTTATCATATAATCAAATAACAACAAAATTAAAAGATTCTCTTACATACAACAAATATGACACATTGTCTTTCTCAATTACAAGTATCTGCATAAGTAATTCAATTACATAAACAAATTTGGAAAGATCACTACTTCTGAATATCTGACATTTTTATCACAAGCCTTGGCATGTTTTTTGCTAGAGAGAGAGAGAGAGAGTATCTTCCCAGTGTTTTACCTCCATCCACAAACGGGCAGTCTCCCACACATCTTCCACATAGGAAGTGGCCCTACCCTCCATGAGGAATATAGACCAAAGGTGACCAGTGGTAATTTGCCTTCTGAGTACATAGTGTTGTATCCTACACAATTCTGTCAACCATACAACCCTAGATACCCTCTCGCTAAGTATGATTTCCCAATAGGTTATGCAATCCAGACACAGTGAACTGACAATGCATGCAGAAAATGAATGCATTACTTTGGGGAAAGTTTTAATATGAATAGCGTTCATTATGAACGTGGTCAAAATGTTCACCCACCCCAGCTCGACTTGGATACTATCATATTCTTGTAGTTTATCCTCACCAAATATGTTTACGTAAATAGTTTAGCATTTTTCATGGCAATAGTCTACTTCACTTAGACAAGTTCATATGAATATAACTAATCATTTGTTTCCATATTCGATGCTAGGGTTTTAATTACAACCTCTAATAAACTGATATTTCAAAAAAATAACCATATCCCATAACTATAAGACTAAGGTTTAAAAATGACCCTTGGGTTAACTCAATCAAGATTAAGAATAATATGGTTCTGGAATAGATATCTCCTCCTACAAAAAGGAGTACGAGTACTTTCTACTTTCCTTAACGTGATATCATTGACAATCACAATATATACTTATATATGTTTCCATACTAGGTCATTTTCTAGTTTAGACTAGTCTATTCCATCATAATGGTTTACAAAGAATATCTTCAACAAAAGTAATAAATTGGTAATAAGGATTGTCCTATAGACCTTATTTCTTCTATCAAAACATTCCTAGTTTTCTATCACTCGATTGGATATACAATAGTTTCCAAAGATTACTAAGAATCTAAGTTCTTTTAAATAGAAATCATTTTTTGATATATATATATATATATATAGACTAAACAAAAAATGGTTAAAAATGATAATAACCTAGCTTAATGATTAAACCATATTACTCATAGCTTAAGAGTATACCTATCATAGTTTTAGTTTACACTAATATCACAAAGAGTCTTTTGCATGATTAAACTTATAACAACATAATTGACCTGCTACATGATGAATCTCAATCATCAAGGTGACTGGTTCGATCATACAAGGCACATGATAACTACAGAAATAACCTTCTTCAGGTATGTGATTTGTAATGTTCATTCAGTCACCATACGGTAGTATGACATGTTTATCAATTCTCAAACAATAAGTATGTTTTCGGCTCAGGGTACTAATGTTTAGAATTCCATGATATGATCATGCATCGACCTACCAGGCTTATTCGATGTTATCGAAATTCCTGAAGATAACTAAATAGTTTAACTATCAACTCTATCAATAGTTTAATATAGTTGACACCATTGGATTTAAACAAATACACAAGGAATTGAATGGTTTAGCCTCACTCACATGTTTGAATGTTTACAACTAGACACTACAGTGGATAACATAGAAGTACATTCAATTCAACATTGTTTACACTGCATACAAGGCAGAAAAGATACCTGGTAGCGACAGCTTCAAAGTTAAGAAAAGTTACAGATTGAATACTCCAATGGACACCTAAAAATTGACGTTTGCTTCCTCTCGGGACTGTTATCTATTCCTTGCTGCCTACTGCGATCCTCCCCAAAGCATAAAAATGGATCCCCCCATCGACTCCTATTGAATTGTTCCTTTAAAGACTCCAACATGGCTCTTATGAGTCGTCCTATCATTGCTCTTCCACTACTACAGTTAGAGACACAAATGAATACAAGGACAGTCTAAGTAAACTGCGGTTACAACCGAATTCCACAAAAGATGCAAGGCTTTACAATTGTCGATCGAAGACATCCTTCGCAAGGAGGTATATCGAATGTGGTTTGTGACACCACAATCTCCTCTCAATAGAGGCCAACATATCAATAATAACACAGCTCGATCATTTAATGATCACTTAGAGTGGTTCGATCCATCACTAGAGATGAAGGAATGCATTCCTATTTACAAGCCTACGACTGCTCCATAATCAAACATTTAATAATTATGAGGTGTTAACCTCAAATCGATGCATACATATATATAAATATACATATATATATATATACACATATGTATATATATATATATATATACACATGTGTATATATACACATGTGTATATATACACATGTGTATATATACACATGTATATACATACATACATATATATATACATATATATATACATATGTATATACATACATATATACATATGTATATATATACATATGTATATGTATATACATATACATATGTATATACATATACATATGTATATACATATGTATATATATATACATATATATATACATATATATATATGTATATATAATTAAATATAGTTTAACACGACATCAACCCTACTTGATCATTTATGCTTTGATCAATATGTGATAATAATAATAAGTTGAAAGGCTTACGAATAATCTGAAAGGGTCGAGCTTGTATCCCCTTCACAGTCTTTTGTTAAATCATGTCAACTTGAATTGATGAGATCGTCATATGACATTTAATGTCAACAATAAAACCTTATATGACTCAAGGACACTAACATAACAATTTCACGACAATGTCGACGTAAGATTTACGTTAATCGTAAATGGAAGATGTCATTTTCTTTTACAAACGACAATATCGACGCATACGACTAACCCATAAAAGAATCAAAAGATATCAACTACTTGTTGATTAGATCCCAAAGTATACTAATAAAACATGACTTACCTCTATCGATACCGGTTCACTTTTTTGTTAAACACTTATACTCATTTTGGCAACTAATCACTCATAACCCAAGGTCTATATTTCTCTCCTCGAAAGATACTCTCTCTCTCTCTTTTCTCTGAGAGTCATCTGAAACCTGTAATCCTATATAAAACTTGAACTCAACAGATTATGATCAGTGCATCATTATTCAAACAATAAACCAAATTCTCATAATACAATTATTAAATCGATAAAACATTTGCATTTTCTATAATTCCATAAATGACATTCAATAGAATCTATGTTTTTCCTTGATATTAATCTAAACATCAAAATATATTTACTTATGTCTGAGTAAAAGTAAAAATTATTAGCAAGACAAAAATTGGGGATGTAACATATCCTTCCCCTAAAGATTCATCGTCCTCGATGATATAAAGTATCAAAATGTAACTAAAAGCAAGTTCATTGTTTTTCAACTGGTAAAAGTATTAAATAAATGCATAAACTTCTGATAAAATTCATGGTAGTCCTCCCATGTAGCATTTTCCCAAGCATATTGGTCCCATTGGACCTTGCACTGCAAGACCTCTCTGTTACGCAAGCAGAGCTTGCGTGTTTCTAGCACTTTGAGTGGCTCGATCGTGACCACCCCTGGGTCCTGCATCTGTAAAGAATTCTAATTTAAAATATGATTATCACCTGCAATATATTTCTTTAAATAAGAAACATGAAAAACATTATGCATTCTAGACAAAGCTAGTGGTAGAGCAATTTTGTAGACAACCGAATTGACCACTTCGAGTACTTCAAAGGGTCCCACATATCAAGGAGCTAGTTTAGAAGACTTCCCAAACTTAATAGAACTTTTCTGCGGTTTAACCCTCAGAAGAACTTTCTCTTCAACAAAGAAAATTTGTCTTGGTACACGCTTGCCATCCGCATAACTCTTTTGTCTATCATTGGCTTCTACCAATCTTTTTCTGATCAGCATAACTTTTTCTTCGATTTCAGCTAGCATTTCTGGTCCGATGCTAATCCTATCTTCTAGCTTATCCCAACTTATAGGAGTTCGACATCTTCTTCCATACAATGCTTCAATGGTGCCATCTTTATAGCGGAATGATAGGAATTGTTGTAAGAAAATTCATGGTAAGTATTCTTCCCACTTATATTGTTGATCCATGCAATACATTCATAACAAATCTTCCAAAACCTGGTTAAATCTCTCAGTTTGCCCATCAGTTTCAGGATGATAAGTTGTACTCACATTGAGTTTAGTCCCTCTAACTCAAACATAAACCCATCATACCTTGGGTCTCTAGGATTAACCTCCAGAGCCTACTTAACCTGCTCATAATATTCATCACCAGACAAATTTTGCAGCACTAAATCTTTGAAGTTTCCACAAATAGTGACAATTGAAGATATATGTCTTCTACGACTCAAAGCATCAGCTACTCTGTTCTCTTTTCCTTTGATGTAGTTTATCTCAAAGTCATAGTCAGATATCAATTCTAACCATCTCCTTTGTCGAGCATTTAGATGTGGTTGAGAGAAAATATACCTAAGACTTTGATGGTCTGACTGAAGTACAAAAGTTTTCCCTAACAAATAGTGTCTCCACATTTGCAAAGCATGAGTAACTGCTGCCAATTCTAGATCATGTGGTGCATAATTTTTCTCATAGGATTTCAATTTTCTAGACTCATATGCTATAACTCTCCCATCTTGCATAAGCACTCCTAATCCTTCTCCCGAGGCATCTGTAGTTACCTCAAACTATCCTTCGAGGTTAGGAACTTTCAAAATTGGAGTTGAAGTTAACTTTTCCTTTAAGAGATCAAATGGCTCTTGACATATGTCTGTCCATTCAAATCATTTTCCTTTCCTTTGCAGGGAAGTGATTAGACTAGCAATATTGGAGAAATTTAAAACAAACTTTCTATAATAACCAGCCAGGCCCATGAAACTATGCACTTCATGCACATTTGTGGGTACCGACCAATCTGGAATAGCTGTGATTTTTGTAGGATCAACAGATATTCCTTTTTACAGATATAATATGTCCTAGATATTGAATCTCCTTCTGGAAGAATGAACACTTTGACAATTTTCCATATAACTTATGTTCTCTTAACCGTTGCAAAACCAATTGCAAATGTCGATGATGTTCTTCTTCATTCTTAGATTAAATGAGTATATCATCCAGAAAGACTAGAACAAACTTGTCTAAACAATCTCTGAATACACTTTTCATGAGGTTCATGAATGCAGTAGGGGCATTCGTCAAACCAAATGGCAATACATTGAACTCGTAGTGCCCATATCTGGTTCTAAAAGTTGTCTTATGGATATCCTCATCTTTCAATCTTAACTGATGATATCCCGATCACAAATTGATCTTTGAAAAAATACTGTAGCTCCACGCATTTGATCAAAGAGATCATCAATATGTGGCAAAGGATATTTGTTCTTTACCATTGCATATGATAATCTATACATGAATGAAGAGTTCCATCCTTCTTCTCGACAAAAATGACTAGAGCACCCCATTGAGAAACACTGGGTCTAATCAAACCTTTTGCCAACAATTCTTGTAATTGGGCTTCAATTCCATTAACTCCGTAGTTGTCATATGGTAGGGTGCTTTTGATATAGGCTCAGATCCTGGTTTAATATCAATTATAAAATCAAAAATCCTCTTGGGAGGCAGTCCTGGAAGTTCTTCTAGAAAAACATCCTGAAAATCTTGAAGAAAGGGGTACTTTTCTTCAAAAAATGAACTAGGGCTTTCTAACCCTTCCTCCACTTGTTCCATTTTAACTACAAACAACTGACAACCTTTTTGTCTAACCCTTTTCAATTGCTTATCAAAGATAGGTCTAATCTTAACTTCTCTTCAAATTCCATGGATTTGGGTCTGATTTCCCAAATCATCTAAGCATTCAACCGTTTTTGAAAAATAGTCAACCTTAGCTCTATGCTTCCATAACCAACTCATTCCTAGGATTACATCATAGGAACCTAAGGGGGCTACATACAAATTTACTTCCATTGAGAAACTAGGGAGATCAATCTTGGCCTCAAACAAACATTGCTCTACCTAAGCCTTAGATTGGTTAGCATATTCTACTGACCAAGGTTTAGACATGAACCCAGCTTTTCTAGGAAACTTATTCAAAATTCTAGGAGAAACAAAGTTTTCAGTGGCTCCTATATCAATCAAAATAGATATAGGGACTCCAAACAAAGTACCTGTCATTTCAATGGGTGTGATTTCATACTCTGCTTGACGATTGTCGAGAGCTGCATGAATCCTTTGCTAGAATGCTTCTTGTTGAGTAGGTAGTGCAGTACCTCTTTGTTGACCATCTTAATTCTTGTTTGGGCAACAATTAGCATAATGGTCGCCTCCACAAGTAAAGCATCCTCCAATGAGTCCTCTCTTATCTGAAGTCTTTCCAAAGTTATCTCATTCCTTTTGTAATTACCATTCTTCTTCTCATTTCCAAATCCACCCCTATTTTTCTGAGTTCCTTTATCTTTTCTCTTGTTCTCATAGCTCTTATTATTTCTTCTCTACTTTCTCCATGAGAGTTTTCGCCTCCTCCCTTAGAATTTCCTTTATCATCCACCTTCTCTTCCAAATCACCCAGTCTTTTCTTAGTTTCCTCAAGCATGGTTATGATCTGGTCCAATTTATTATTTGGCAGGTGGTTTCCCTCTTGACTTTCTCCTTGGTTAGTTCTTGTCTGAATCATGTTTATCATTTTTTTTCTCACACCTGAGAATATTGAGTTGTCTATTAGTTCATGATTATAATGCATCCCATTAAATCAAAACATAATAAACTCAAATCAAACAATAGTTTGGTACAAAAACAACTCTTCTTTATTTATTTCTTTTCAAGAGTAAATAACATTCTTTATTTATACAAGAAATGACTTTAAAGTTATGCTCAAGAGGAGTATATCCTTCATATTCATTTTCAAATACATAATCTCGAGGTATATAACCTTCTGACTCACTATTAGACCTAACTTCTATGATCTCAACAGATGGGGGTATGCGGGGATCTCGCCTAACCATAGTTGTTTCCTCATCTGACATATATGCTATGATTTTAGTAGTGATCTTAACTCTTTCAATGTTTTCCTTTCTCACTCCCTTGATTCGAGTTGAGGCATTCGCAAGGGTTTCAGTATCACTTAACCATACGTCACTCTCATCATTAGTTCCCTCAAAAGTTTTGATAATGGCTTCACGTTCTCTTTTTGCTTTAAGGAAACATTTACTCATATTAACTGACTTGCTTGCTATCTTCTTAAGACGTACCATCCTGGCACAGAAATTTTTAAACATTAGCTAACTGCATCATGTTGACTACAGGTAAGCATAGTGGCCTCATAAGCCCTAGTGTTGAACTTGGTAGCTCTGATACCATATGTAACATCCAAGTTCTAAAAACACAATAATATAGAGAACTTACCATGGAATAATTTCAACAAGGTAAAAATGAGAGAAATTTTTTCTTTTATTTATCATAAAATCAAATAACAACAAAATTAAAAGATTCTCTTACATACAACAAATATGACATATTGTCTTTCTTAATTACAAGTATCTACATAAGTAATTCAATTACATAAACAAATTTGGAAAGATCACTGCTTCTGAATATCTGACATCTTTATCACAAGCCTTGGCATGTTTTCTGTTGGAGAGAGAGAGAGAGAGAGTATCTTCCCAGTGTTTTATCTCCATCCACAGACCACGGTCTCCCACACATCTTCCACATAGGAAGTGGCCCTACCCTTCATGAGGAATATAGACCAAAGGTGACTAGTGGTAATTTGCCTTCTAAGTACATAGTGTTGTATCCTACACAACTCTATCAACCATACAACCCTAGATACCCTCTAGCTAAGTATGATTTCTCGATAGGTTATGCAATCCAGATATAGTGAACCGACAATGCATGCAGAAAATGAATGCATTACTTTGGCCAAAGTTTTAATATCAATAACATTCATTATGAACATGGTCGAAATGTTCACCCACCCCAACTCGACTTGGATACTATCATATTCTTGTAGTTTATCCTCACCAAATATGTTTATGTAAATAGTTTAGCATTTTTCATGGCAATAGTCTACTTGACTTAGACAAGCTCATATGAATATAACTAATCATTTGTTTCCATATTCGATACCAAGGTTTTCATTGCAATCTCTAATAAACCAATATTTCAAACAAAAAAATCATATCTTGTAACTATAAGACTAAGGTTTAAAAACGACCCTTGGGTTAACTCAATCAAGATTAAGAATAATATGGTTCTGGAATCGATATCTCCTCCTACAAAAAGGAGTATGAGTACTTTCTACTTTCCTTAATGCGATATCATTGACAATCACAATATATACTTATATATGTTTCCATACTAGGTCATTTTCTAGTTTAGACTAGTCTATTCCATCATAATGGTTTACAAAGAATATCGTCAACAAGAGTAATAAAATTGGTAATAAGGATTGTCCTATAGACCTTATTTCTTCTATCAAAACATTCCTAGTTTTCTATCACTTGACTGGATATACAATAGTTTCCAAAGATTACTAAGAATCTAAGTTCTTTTAAATAGAAATCATTTTTGGATATATATATATATATAGACTAAACAAAGAATGGTTAAAAATGATAATAACCTAGCTTAATGATTAAACTGTATTACTCATAGCTTAAGAGTATACCTATCATAGTTTCAATTTACACTAATATCACCAAGAGTCTTTTGCATGATTAAACTTATAACAACATAATTGACCTGCTACATGATGAATCTCAATCATCAAGGCGATTGGTTTGATCATACAAGGCACATGATAACTATAGAAATAACCCTCTTCAGGTATACGATTTGTAATGTTCATTCAGTCACCATACGGTAGTATGACATGTTTATCAGTTCTCAAACAATAAGTATGTTTGCGGCTCAGGGTACTAATGTTTAGAATTCCACGACATGATCATGCATCGGTCTACCAGGCTTATTCGATGCTATCGAAATTCCTGAAGGTAACTAAACAGTTTAACTATCAACTCTATCAACAGTTTAATACAGTTGACACCATTGGATTTAAACAAATACACAAGGAATTGAATGGTTTAGCCTCACTGGCATGTTCAAATGTTTACAACCAGACAGTACAATGGATAACACAGAAGTACATTCGATTCAACATTGTTTACACTACATACAAGGCAGAAAAGATACCTAGTAGCGATGGCTTTAAAGTTAAGAAGAGTTGCAGATTGAATACTCCAATGGACACCTAAAAACCAACATTTACTTCTTCTCAGGACTGTTATCTATTCCTTGCTGCCTACTGCGATCCTCCCCAAAGCATAAAAACGGATCCCCCCATCGAGTCCTACTGAATTATTCCTTTAAAGACTCCAACATGACTCTTAATGAGTCGTCCTATCATTGCTCTTCCACTACTATAGTTAGAGACACAAATGAATACAAGGACAGTCCAAGTAAACTACGGTTACAACCGAATTCCACAAAAGATGCAAGGCTTTACAATTGTCGATGGAAGACATCCTTCACAGTGAGGTATATCGAACGTGGTTTGTGACACCACAACCTCCTCTCAATAGAGGCTGACATATCAATAATAACACATCTTGATCATTT
Organism: Cunninghamia lanceolata; assembly: GCA_027924645.1. Classification (NCBI taxonomy): domain Eukaryota; kingdom Viridiplantae; phylum Streptophyta; class Pinopsida; order Cupressales; family Cupressaceae; genus Cunninghamia; species Cunninghamia lanceolata. Next base: position 185,526 of record BSBN01001031.1, on the reverse strand, counting down.
AATGATCACTTAGAGTGGTTCGATCCATCACTAGAGGTGAAGGAATGCATTCCTATTTACAAGCCTACAGCTGCTCCATAATCCAACATTTAATAATTATGAGGTGTTAACCTCAAATCAATGCATACATATATATGTTTATATAATTAAATATGGTTTAACATGACATCAACCCTACTTGATCATTTATGCTTTGATCAATATATGATAATAATAATAAGTTGAAAGGCTTACGAATAATGTGAAAGGGTTGAGCTTGTCTCCCCTTCACAATCTTTCGTTAAATCACATCAACTTGACTTGATGAGATCATCATATGACATTTAATGTCAACAATAAAACCTTATATGACTCAAGGACACTAAAATAACAATTTCGCGACAATGTCGACATAAGATTTACGTTAATCGTAAACGGAAGACATTGTTTTATTTTACAAACGACAATATCGACCCATTTGACTAACCTAGAAAAAAATCAAAAGATATCGACTACTTGTCGATTAGATCCAAAAGTATACTGACAAAACATGAATTACCTCTATCGATACTAGTTCACATTTTTGTTGAACACTTATACTAGTTTTGACAACTAATCACTCGTAACCCAAGGTCAATGTTTATCTCCTTGAAAGATACTCTCTCTCTTTTCTCTGAGAGTCATTTGAAACCTGTAATCCTGTATAAAACTTGAAATCAACAAATTATGATCAGTGCATCATTATTCAAACAACAAACCAAATTCTCATAATACAATTATTAAATCGATAAAATATTTGCATTTCCATAATTCCATAAATGACATTCAATAGAACCTATGTTTTCCCTTGATATTAATCTAAACATCAAAATAGATTTACTTATGTCTGAGTAAAAGTAAAAAATATTAGCAAGACAAAAATTAGGGATGTAACAATTTATTTAATTCATCAGGATTAGGAAGGTGGAGAAATTAACTAAATAAATATTAGAAATATTTATTTAATTAATTGTGAGGGAAGTTGTAAAGTCTAGTGATGAATTAATTAAATTAATTCATTACTAAGACTGAATTAGGGATAAATGGCTAAGGGTGAATGATTAGGGATGACTTAGGGTTAATTAGTTAAATAATTGTGATTTTTATTTAATTGATTGGTGAAGGGGTTAAGTTGGCAATGCAATTGATGCAGGAAAATGGTTAACAGGGTCAAAACATTTTTAGGTGTCTACAATACCATCTGTTAGAAATGAAGGTAAACAACTATAAAATGGAAATCTAGAGTTCAACAAAAAATCTAGAATTAACCAATAGATAGCCAAATTGAGATTGTAATAATGTAAATAACTATAACAAGAAGAAATAGAGAATAGCAGAGATCAAAACATAAACTCTATTTACATGGAGAAAACCCTTTCAAGTAAAAAACTCCACCAAGTAGAGAGGCCAAGTTTGTATTATCTTCAAAAGAGAAATTACAATACAATCAGTTCCTATCTCCTCTTCAGTCTTCAATCCTTCAGCACCTGTGTACAATGTTTTCACTCTTTCTCATAATATATTATTTATACCTCCCTAAGCACCTATTATATAGCATTTCAACACCTAAATGAGGTGAAAAAAATGGTTACATATCACTACTCCTCTACCTTGGAAGTATTCAACTTAACCCATGACAACTTGTAACCAACTTACTAACTTCTCAAAATGGGCACCTAGTTTTTCCTTTCTTTCAAGGTAGTTTCCATATTCTTGTACAAGGTGTTATGGGATAATAATAGCCATGCCAAAATTACTACAAGTGTCATAACAACCCAAGGGGAAGTTAGACACCTAGATTCTTCCATAAATGCTTGCTTGGTAAAAACTAACATCCTGTCAGTAAATAATTAATTAATGCCCCTAGTAAAAAATTAATTACCATACTAGTTAAAAAAATGTAATTATAGTTAACGGTGAATCTCTCATCCCTTATGAGTTCATTTACAAACAATATTTGGGATAATTGAATACATAGGATTTACAAGGTTGATGGCACCTTAATCCTAACATTCTCCCACTTGACATCATCAATTGCAAATACATCCATAGGAAAAACATAAAACAACTAAGTACAAGATACAAGGCCCATGGCCTCCCTACACAAAAGTGAACTTTTTTGTGCTCACAGGCTTGGTAAGAGAATCTGCAACATTCTCTTGAGTGTCAACCTTCTTCAACTCTATCTTTACATTTGCAATCATTTCACGAACAAAGTGGTATTGTACATCCACATGCTTAGTCTAAGCATGATACATAGGATTCTTGGCTAAACAAATTGCACCCTAGCTATCACAACCAATATGAATTGTTCTGCAATCAAAACCAATACATGTACACAATTTTTGTAACCAAATTGCATCCTTAGAGACATGGGTAGCAGCCATACACTCTACTTTCGTGATAGATAAAGCAACTATGGACTGCCTCTTACTCATCCAACTCATTGCACCTCCAAACAAAGTAAATGCATACCCACTGTTGGACCTTCGACTATCTAAGTCACTTGCCCCCCAATTTGCATCAACAAAATCTTGTATGTGTAATGTCTTATTCACATTGTTAGTACCATAATAAACTAAACAATAATTAGAAGTACCACAAAAATATTTTAACACCCTTTTCACATAATTCCAATTCTCTCTACCAGGGTTAGACATAAGCCTACTCAATACACCCATTGCTTGGGCAATATCTAGATGTAGTTGGCATTAACTTTAATTGCTTACAACAAACTTTCTAATACACTAGCATATGACACATTAGACATGTCTTCAAGATCATCTTCACTCTTGGGATACATATCTAAAGTAAGCTTAATGCCAATTGGTAAAGGAATTTAAACTGGCTTACAATCCTGCACACTAAATATATGCAAAATAGTATCAACATACTTATTCTGGGATAAACAAAGTTTTCTATGTACACAATCCCTCCTGATTTTCATTACCAATATGCATCTTGCTACCCCCAGATCTTTCATATCAAATGCACCTAAAATTTGAGCTTCACCTCACTAATCATACCCTTGGTGTTACTAAAAAATAACATATCATCCACATACAAGGCAACAATTAGTATATGATCATCAATACATTTAATGTAAATACAATGATCCTCTTCACTTATTACAAAACCCAACTTCAAAACAAATGAATCAAACTTTTGATACCACATCCAAGGTGATTATTTCAAACCATAAAGAGACCATTTTAATCTATAAACCAAGTGTTGTTTTTCTTTTACCTCAAAACCTTTAGGTTGTTGCATGTAAATTTCCTCTTCCAGATCCCCATGCAAAAGTGCAGTTTTAACATCTATTTGCTCAATTTTAAAATTAGTAGCAACAACTATGGATAAGAGAAATCTAATTTAGGATAAGTTAGCAATAAGAGAGAAAATTTCACCAAAATGAACCCCCTCTCTCTAGAAGTATCCCTCAGCCACTAGTTTGGCCATTTACTTTTCCAATGAACCACCTACTCCAAATCTCTTCTTGTAGACCCACTTGCATCCAATGGACTTCCTTCCTTTAGGCAAATAAATAAGATCCCATGTGCCACATGAGTCTAAAGACATCATCTCCTCTATCATGGCATGTTGCCAAGGCTCAATACCATCTACAAGGATAGCTTCCCTGTAGGATCTGGGTTCATCGTCAGTACTTAATAAAGTAAATATACAACAAAAATTTAGTGGGTTATACCTGTTAATTGGACTCTACTATCTTGTGGATCTTCTCAAGATAGGAGTATAAGGCTTTGGTTGTTCTTGAGCTTACTAAACTTCTTCATGGTTATCTTTCCTAACCTCTTCAGTTTGATCAAAACTCTCTAATTCTTCCTCTTCTTTCACCTCACTATCTTCAAATCCACCATTATATTCTTTCTAGTGTGCATCTTCTTGCTTACTTGCTTAATTTAAAAATGCACTTTCCTTTCTCTTTCTTTGTCTTTTGGCTATTCGGGGTCAGAAATAGCTCTAAGTTCTTTAAAAATCACATCTCTTAGATAACTTTCTTGGCTAGAGGATTCCAAAGATTATAACCTTTGACATTCTCACCACATCCAATGGAAAATACACCTTTCTTCTTTTGGATCCAATTTAGGACATGTTTCTATAGGCACGTGAACAAAAGCCTCACAACCAAAAGCCCTTAAATGTGAAACATAAGGTTTCTTATCTATCCACACTTCATAAAGTGTCAAATCAAGAGCCTTACAAGGAGATCTATTAATCAAGTAACAAGCAGTACTCACAACTTCTACCCAAAAGTATTTATCCACACGTGCACCATTTAACATACTTATGGCTCTTTCCTTAATAGTTTGGCTCATTCTTTCTACCACCCCATTCTGTTGAGGAGTGTACAAAGTGGTCTTTTGCCTAACAATACTTGTATGCTTGCAAAACTCATCAAATTCCTTAGAACAATATTCTCCTCCATTGTCAGATCTCAAAACCTTTATCTTATATCCTTATTGCTTTGCTACTAAGACTTTAAATTCCTTAAACTTAGTGAAAATTTCATATTTATGTCTCATAAAATAAATCCAGGTAAATCTTAAAACAACGTCAATGAAGGACAAAATATTGATATTTTCTAATAGAATCAATATCCACATGACCAAATACATCCATATGAATAATTTCTAATTTACTCTTTGCTTTATTACTTTTTAACATAAACGATACTTTGTTTTGTTTCCCAATAACACAATGTTCACAAAATCTAAGTACTCATTAGAATAATAAAAATCATCTAATTTTTTTTATTTAAAATGGCTTTTAAACCAATTTCACTTATGTGGCCCAATCTATGATACTAGAACATACATGTATTTTTAGGTTTTTCAGTCACATTGGTGGAGTTATAAATAGTAGTGGCATCTAGCCTGAACAGACTTCCCATTCTTTTCCCCCTTGATATCACCATGCTCCCTCTCACCAATCTGTAACCATGCTTATCAAATGTTACATGCATTTCTAAATCATTCAACTTAGATACAAAAATCAAATTTCTAGCCAATCCAGGAATATGTAAAACACCAGGGAGGGTTTTTATCCTCCCATCACTAAAACACAAGTGTACCTTTCCTTGCCTAACTATCAGATATGAACTATTCTCCCCAAGGTAGACTTTATCTCCATCATATTCTTCATATGTGGAAAACCACTCCTTATGAGGAGTCATATGGTAAGAGCATCCTGAGTCAACAAACTAATGTTCATTAGAAATAACATTACATGAAGAAAGTAAAGCTTCATCGCCTAATTTTGAGGACTTTTCTATAGTGGAATCCCATTGTTTCTTCTTGTTTATACAGTCCTTCTTAACATTTCCCCTTTTTCCACAATTCCAACACTTCACTTTGTTCTTTATACTAGGAGTCTTAGATCTTCCCTTAGACTTGTCTTTAGGCCCCTTTTAATATCCTTTTAGATCCACCTCTTTCCTTAGACCTTACCCTAACATGAAGAGCATCTGATGAGTTATTCATAGATTTTTTTCTCATTTCCTGTGATAGCAATATTTCAACAAGAGCATTTAGTTTGGGATCTTCGAGATTAGTACTAATAGAAAAAATCAAATTCTCCCATGACTTGGGCAAAGAACAAAGTAGCGTATTGCATTTATCTTCCTCACTTATATTAACATCAATAGATGCTAATTGACTCAAAATAAAATTAAAGGTATTTAAATGCTCAACTATCAAATCACCATCCTTAATTTTCAAAGAAAACAATTTTCTTTTCAAATACAACTTATTTACCAAAATTTTGGCTCAATAGAATTCACCCAACCATTTCCATAGATCACATGCAGTTTTCTCTTCAAATATATTCAGTAGGATAGAGTCTGCAAGACAAAGCCAAATTAACTTTCATGCTTTCTTATCCATCTTGTCCAACTTATCTTGATCTATTTTGTTTGGTTTCTTTTCCTTCGTTGCAACCAACCATTGATCCCTCTCTTCAAGGAGATCCTCCATTTTTAGCTTCCACAACTCATAGTTAGTTCCATTGAACTTCTCAATATCCAATCGAGATGTAGATGTAGCCATGGCTTCCACCAAAATTTGCAAAACAAATTTAACCAAAACTCCCACTATAGCTCAAAAAACCTTCACACTTCCACCCAAGAAGCAAAGCTAGATAGTCTTTGATACCAATTGTTAAAACTAAAGGTAAACAACCATAAAATGGAAACTAGAATTCAACAACAAATCTAAAATTAACTAGTAGATAGCCAAATGGAGATTGCAATAATGTAAATAATTGTAAAAAAAGAAATGGAGAATAGAAGAGATCAACACATAACACTGTATTTACACAGAGAAATCCTTTTCAAGTAAAAAATACACCAAGAAGAGAGGCCAAGTCTATATTATCTTTAAAAGAGAGATTACAATACAATCACTTCCTATCTCCTCTTCAGTTTTCAATCCTTTAGCATCGGTGTATAGAGTTTTTACTCTTTCTAATAATATATTATTTCTACCTCCCTAGGCACCTGTTATATAGCATTTCAACACCTAAATGAGGCTTCCAAAATTTACATATCCCAACTCCTCTACCTTGGAAGTATCCCAACTTAACCCATCACAAGTTGTAACCAACTTACTAACTTATCAAATTGGGCACCTAGTTTGTCCTTTCTTTCAAGGTAGTTTCCGCCTTCTTGTACAAGGTGTTATGGGCTAATAATATCCATGCCAAAATTATTACAAGTGTCCTAACAACCCAAGGCTAAGTTGGATTCCTAGATTCTTTCATAACTCCTAGATGCTTGCCCCATAAAAAAGTTTTTGTCAGTAAATAATTAATTATTGCCTGTATTAAAAAATTAATTATCGTACCAATAAAAAAATGTAATTGCAGTTGATGGTAAATACCTCATCCCTTATGAGTGCATTTACAAACAATATTTGGGATAATTAAATACATGGGATTTACAAGGTTGATGGCACCTTAATCCTAACACCGTCATACATATATCATAGTGATGCCATTAAAAGTATTAGATGTATTGTTCCTTACATGGTTGACACGTTTATTTTAGTGCTTGTTGAAAATGAATTATAAAGGATTAAGCAAGCTTGGTGAAATAACATATAGAAAAATATTGAAGGGAGTAGAACCACTCAAATGCAATGTCCTTAAGTATTCTAGAAAAGAGCTTAGCTAGTATATGATCATCATAAATAAGATCTTTAAAAGTATCATTGAATAATTGTACATGCATCATTGCATACCCTTTACCATCATAATCATAATCTAGGGGCAACAAATGTGAGAGGGAAGGGGTGAGAAATAATACAAGGAAAGAGGGGATTATGATGTAGATCCATAGTAACCTCTCAAGTGTTAGTTGGAAGAGCGTCAAATTTCTACTGTATTGTCCTTAAATGGTGCAAAACATGAGGCATGGTAGGGTCGAGGGATTAGGGAAATTGATGAGGAGGTAAAGGAGGAAGGGATAAGCCACATGAAGGAGTCATAGAGATGGAAAAGGAAGTGAGAGTCATGGAAGGAAAAGGAATCAAGGATAAAGTAGAGGTGACCATGGAAAAGATACATAAATGGTTGAACATTGATGAAGAGCGATAGGATGGAAAGACAGGGCCACAATAGAAGGATTGATTTAAGAAGTAATGTGACCATAATAAGAGACATGTTGGAAGGAAAATGATAAGGGAAGAGAAAGAGCTAAATAAGAATGGGATGCATAGGAAGGCTAAGGGAGGGAGATATATGTTTGAACCTGTGAAGGAAGGGAAACCTACGGATGAGGCTGTGAAAGAAGGTGAATCTAAATATGGGGATGTCAAGGAAGAGGAATCTAGGTTTGAGGCTATGAAGGAAGAGTAAGAGTGGTGGTAGAGAGTGTTGCAACTATATGTGACTGAGATGGTGGAGGATGGGAGGCATAAGTGGAATAACAAATGGTTTAGACGAGTTAGAAGGTTTAAAAGATGGATTGGAAGTAGAGGCATCAAATGGGTTTGAAGGAAGATAAAGGGAATTAGCATGGACAATTTGACTAATGAACTAAAAAATACTTAGCCTTAAAGAATGGATTAAAAGAATTTGGCCAAAGGAATCAACCAACGAAGAGGGGTTAGTATCATCATCATAGGATTCGACCACATTTATTAGGGATTTTAGGTGTGAAATAATCCTATGATACTTTTCATATTCCATTTGTGCATAATATGAGTCATGGTCAAAGCTGTCATCAGGGGAGGGAAAACATCAATCACTTTAGTAGTGGGAATAAGAGAAAAGCTAGACATGTTGGAGTTAAGGTCGAGGCTACAACTAAGATGGAATGCACTAGGGTGAGAATGGTGAGAACTATGATAGGAAGGGAGCACAAATAAATATTAGGTAAATGGGTGCACCATGGGTTATGGATGGGACCAATGGTAAGGGTAAATTCAAATACATCAGGTGATGATAGATAAATATAATTGTGGGGAAAGGCAAAAGAAAGGTTAAGAGTGATTAAAGAGGTGTTTTAAACAATTAGGTTGGGTTTGTTAAGAGATAAAGAATAAATGGAGATACTAGAGGAAGTGATGAGAGTGTTGGGAGAAGGAAAGATAATGTAATGGAGGAAGGGTTGATGAGGATAGGTCAAGGTGTTACAAGACAAGAAGAGATGAGAAATTTGTCTTAGGTTTGATGATATTGCAAGGAGTTATGTTAGAAAGAATGGTGTTTAATGCTTAAGAAATATAAAAATATTTTATAATGTTATGTTTTTTGGGACCTAAGACAAAAAAAATCAAAAGTTTGAATGTGTAGGAATGTTAGGTTCACCAAATTAAAGATTAATCATTTGGGAACCCTAGATTAATAGAGTGTAAAATAATGAGAACTATAACCTATGCCCCTTATTTCAATATATTAGTTTAGTCTAACATAAATCTAAGATATATTCTAAGAAATGTAATAGTAAGCATATATATAATCAAATTTTTCTAATTGAGAATAAACTAATACAAAAAATGGGAAAATAATGAGTAAAGGAAAGAGTGAGAAGATGCATTTATAATTGGTTGAAGACTATATTTGATGAAATAAATGCCTTGAGGAAGATTAGAGAATTGATACTCAAAAAATTTCACCTTTATGTGATCAAATTGGACATAGTAGGATTTGATTTGGATGCTCCGGCCTAACACTAGCATTTGAGTTGAGCACTACAACTTGACAAACAAACACTCCTAGTCAAAACTTGTGTAATTGGAGAACTGGTGTCTTTTGACCTTAGAGACCTAAAATTTTTGGGGAATTCTCACCTTGGTGCCTTGAGTTTTGTTCTTCCACTAGTATCTCCACAAAAGTTTTCAATCTCATGATATTATTGTTTGGAGTTGGGAGGGAAAGGGAAAATGGGTTTGGCTATTTAGGAGATTGCTTGGTTAGTCCCGTAGGTGGTATTATTTAACCTCAATAGTAGCCTTAGAAAATTTTGAGTGTGTGATAGTCATAGTGAGGTGAAAGAGTGGTGTGTGCATAGATTTGGGTCTAAAAAGATAAAACTCTAGGGTTTTTTACTCTAGGTGGTGTGTATAGGTGATAGAATACAAGTAGGTGATAAGAGCAAATTGAATAATTTGGGAAAAGGAAATTAAGGGTTTAGAAATCATATGGATAAGAGGGACAATGAAGGATAAGAATGCAATGGATTAGGAATTTTAGGGAGCCATTGGATGAGAAATTGGAAGGACAATAGGAAAATGGTAAGGTAAATAGTAAAGGGAGAGTGACAAGAAGGATTTTACTATGGAGATGGAGAATCTAATGGAGATAAACAACAAGGGAGTAGAGGAATGCAATAAGGGAGATCTTCTAGAAAAAATATTCAATTATAGAGCTTTAATAACCTTGTAGCAACAAAGAGAATGGAGGAAAACTTAGTAGCAAGAGTATATGTGTAGAGTGTTATGTTAAATGATAATGATGAAGGATTTATTTTGTGCATAGTTTATCATAAATATTAGAAAAAATGTTAGGAAACCTTAGAGATCATGGTTAGTGTTGCATGCAAATATTCAAATATCAAGCTAGACACTAGCATATTAGGTGCATGGGTGTCTTTTTGGAGTCTAGTTTTGAAACTTTTAGGATATGTTTAAAGGGTATGGAGAAGCCTAGGGATGGTTGCAAATTATTCTAATAATAAGTATAAATCAAATAATAATAAAATAATTCCTAGAATACACCCACTAGAATGGACACTAAAGTAAGTGGAAATGCAAGGTGGAGATTGCAAAGTAAACAATTTCTAACCTTATAATTTTAGGTGATTCAAAAGGATTTAAATTGGCTTTAATTGTTGCTCTGAACACGATAGTGAACTTATAATTTATCCAAAACATTCCTATAAAAAATTGGCTTCCAACACTCTAATGGATCTAATATGATATCTATCTAGAACTGAGTCTCCTTCACAGAGAACACACAAAACGCACAACACTTACTAAGAGAAAAATCATATTGGGAAGAGGTTTGAATAGATTTGATCTAATACTATGTAGGCATGTGTCAATATATTCTTATGAGTTGTCCTATATTCTATATACCAATAAATCTTCCACAAAGATGTTCACACACAAGCAAATGTATACAAGGAAAAATAGCAGAATACCATTAAACCAATCAACTTCATTACGAAGTACATATAAGCCCATGTTTATATAGAGCAAGGGTGAAGATAATAATGACATGATAGATGAATGCAACTCTACTTGATTGAGCATAACAGGTGAATATTAACTCACCTAATCTAGCATAATTGGTGGATAGCAACTCTACCTAATCTAGCATGATATATAGATAGTAACTCTAATTGATTGAGATAAGTCTAACATGATGCAATCATGTGCATAATTCATGGCACGGAATGTGCACATTACTAATTGCCACAAATAAAATACTTACACTAACTAAGGAGGCTTAATTAGCCTAGTGTGGATATAAACAAAGACAAAACTAGCATACTACGAAAAAGACAAGACAACTAGCCTAGTATGAACAAACCAACAATTATATCCTTGCACACCATGTTGCTTGGTTTCCAAATTGAGGACATTTATTGCACTTTATCATACAAACTAGGAACTTCCTCTCCCTTAAGAGTACATAACTTAAAAAACTTCACATTGTCAACCCTATGTGACATCATACTATGATTACTGATTGCTTAAGAGATAATATCTTATATGATATTCCTTGCATTATTATGACATAATGATATTTAGCACATAACCATATAATTTACACACACTTGGGTACAACATTGGGCAACCATATGCCCACCGTTATGTAATCTCTATAGTATCATACAAATAATATCCATGGCCCTTACATTGTTGTATCTATATGATCCAAAAGTGGCTCACACACTATAGTTCTTATTGTATGGATAAGGTGGAAACTTATTGTTATGGACATGGTAGGAATTGACTACATTGGTCACTTTGTTGATTGTTTGTATGTTAGAATTGATATATTGAGATGTGTTGATGTTCAAATGTTCTTTTTGGTCACTTTGATTTGGTTTATTTTGAATTAAGGGCAAAGTGTTGATCACTTACTTTATTTTGAATGTGCTTGAATACCAATATTTTTATGATTGTATCTATTTTGAATGCTTTTGTGATTTTTGTATGTTTTAGGTGAATCTAAGTAAATTTATTTTGGGGGTTTTATACTTTTATTGAACTAAATTAATGAATTTAATCAATTGAGAATAACTAATAGTCAATAACCTAAATTAAAAAAAATAGTCTTCTAATTTGGACAAGTCCACTATTTAATTAAAATTAATAAATGTAGATACAATTAACTTGAATGAAAGAAATATTTTGTGTTTTGTTATGCCTTGTTTATAAAATGAATGTAACTAGTAAGGGATTGAAATTGATTGAAAATCAAGACCCTTTTGTAAAATTAAATTTGACAAATAAACATCTTTCTTCTCTTTCCAAAGCAACAATGTAAAACAACATTGAAACCTTTCTCATTGAAAATAGAAAATAAAAAAATGTTGAAACTTCCTTTCATTTTCCTTCCACAAACATTTTTTTAAGATTTCAACATACAAGGGGAAAGAGAGAAAAGCAATTTAGACCTAGACACCTTCTTTCAAAATCAACAATATATTGAAACATAAATTATTATTTTTCCTAAATCTCTTTGCATCTTTGGTCTATGTTGTGTACCTTAATAATTTGATTGCATAAATTTGGAAAGGAATCTTCTTAGTGCATTAAAAATAAAGATTTTTATTTTTTTGTTCTTGATGAGCTTTGAAGCAAAAAGAGAGAGAGCCCTATTTAACCAATAAATTGAAGGAGCTTCAAACCAAGAAGAAAATAAATCCTTTCCCAACCAAAAATAATAATCTTTGAAACAAATCTAAAGATAAACAAATTTCCTAAACTAAAATCTAATCTGCTATTTCAATGTCTCTTTCACAAATAGTATAGACAATCCAACTAACACAAAATCTACTCTAAAGCAAATAAAACTAAACTAAAACATCCACACCCAAGATCAATTTTATCCAAGACATGGAGTAGGTTTAATATTTGGTAATAATGTCCTCACAAACCTAGTCGAAGTTTTCCCATCTCTTCCTTTAATTAATGGAACTCTCTAATGGTAAAAATGGGGATAGCCTTTGTTAAAATAACTAAAATAAGATGCTTGCAAGGGTTATAATATGGTGTGTGCTACACCCTTAATCTTATAGTGTGTAAAGGTTTATGAGTAGTCAACTTGTGGCTACCTTAATTCTTAATTAAGTTATATGGTCATTATTATATTCTTATTTAGATATATATAGGCCAGACTAGGTGTTATATTTTGGTATCTAAGTTGGCTTGGGTGATATCCAAGACATAAGGAGGGTATATATAGGAGGTAGTGAGTTTTATTTGAGAATTTGATTACAAATTATGTTCTTCTTGGAGACTTTTAGAGGTTTTCCCCTTGAAGTGGCTTATTATTATCAAGTATTTGTAGCATATTTTCTAATATATTCCTTTACTATGTAGGTTATCACATTACAAGTGGTATGAGAGCATGATCTTAGCATCGTGAAGGCAAGAAACAAAGCAAATTTTTTTCAATTTTAGGGGTCATATTGGGAAGTGGATATCTCTCTCGTTTTGGTGATTTTTTTCTTGATTTTTGGAGGGTTATGAAAGGAAGCTAGGTGTGTGGAAATCACTTCCTACACTAATCTAATGAGGGGAGAGCTATGCAAATTCAATTTAATATTTACAATTACAACAACATAAAACATATAATAGAGATATTGCAGCAATACGCACAGAACCAGAAAGAAGATAGAAGAAGAGAGACAAGATATATCGTGGGGAAAACCCTTATCGGGTGAAAAACCCCATACTCAGAAACCTGCACAATGTATTATCAAAACTGAATATGGTTTACAATACACTTGCAATGTAAGCTTCAATAGTCTTCGACACTCATGTCTGGAGTCAATCCGGCAGCATAATAGTACCTGTCAATCACATACTACATCTCCTCCTCAAAGCATCTATTTATATAGAATATACAAGGCAAAATTGGCTCTATCTTGGAATGGGCGTCCAACTTGGCCTCATGGCCCAAAACCCATGCCTATGGACACTTGGTCAACATTGTAAGATGCATCTGACACTTGTCCATAGCCCCCATCCCAAAGAGGTCACCTATTTCCAAAATGGGCTATGATAGATGCTCTTACGACTCTTACGACCATCATAGAATCTGTCATAGCAGTTACAACTTACAGCTGTAAGAGAATCTGTCATACATAGGCTATAAATAGTATATTCTCTTACAACATGTCATAGTCCACCTTGGGGCACCCAAAGATGCCTTTTTCAAAGATGCTTCTCGACACATGTCTTCACCTGTCTTACAAGCTTCTATTTCTAACTCTTACATGTCATAACTTCGTCATAGGAATCCGTCATAACCGTTTCGGTCAACATTCCCTTACACAACATCCAAGATGCCGACACATGGCAAAATACTCCTACTACAAAGTGGGACACCTTTTTCCTCATGTGAGGACAAAATTACAAGTTGTCATCTTCTATGTAGGATGACACATCACTGTGCCACATCCCACAAAATGACAATATGGAATTTACAATTAATTTACATCATAGGCAATGAATAAATAAATACAATCAAAATAATGCAAGGAATTACCAATGTTGAGACACCTTAATTCCCAACATTCTCCCACTTGTTGAACACCTTGTAAGAGCCAATAGAATAACAAGATTTAACCGCTATAGGCCGAGATGCCCATAGACTCCGAACACCATCTAAACTTCTCTGTGCTAACTAGTTTCGTTTATGCATCTACAACATTCTTTAACGTATCTACCTTCTCCAAATTTACATTCCCATCCTCTACCATGTCTCGCATGAAGTGAAACTGTACATCAATATGCTTTGTTCTGGCATGGAAAGTTGGATTCTTCGTAAGGCAAATCACACTCTGACTGTCACAATTGATCATAATCTGACTTGCATTAACACCAATATCTGAACACAATCTCCTAAGCCAAATGGCTTCCTTACAAGCATGAGTTGCTGCCATATATTCAACTTCTGTCGTGGACAAAGCAACCATAGTTTGTCGCTTACTCATCCAACTAATAGCACAACCAAATAGTGTAAACACATAAGCACTGGTGGATCTCCTATTGTCAATGTCACCTGCCCAATCTAAATCCACAAATCCATGAATATCAATAGAATACAAAGGTCTTGTAACATTACCACGATAGCATATGGAATACTCAGAAGTACCCCTCAAATATCTAAACACTCGCTTAACTGCATCCTAATGTACCCGTCCAAGATTAGCCATAAGTTGACTAAAGACTCCCACTGCTTGGGCAATGTCTAGTCTTTTGCAGACCATAGCATACATCAACTACCAACAACACTAGCATAAGGTACTCTGCTCATCTCCTTCCACCTCACTAGGAGATTTTGGACAATCCTCAATAGACAATTTTGTTCCCAAAGAAATAGGAACACACAATGATCTACAATATGCCATACTGAACCTATCCAACACGGTCTTCACATACTTACTCTGGGTTAACCAAAGTTTTCTGTTAGTTTTGTCTCTTCTGATTTCCATTCCTAGAATGTACCTGGCTGCCCCTAAATCTTTCATTTCAAATTGTGCTGACAACTGAGATTTAAAATCAGAAATCATATTCTTACCCTTCCCAATGAGCAACATATCATCAACATATAATGCAACAATGAGAATACGATCACCATCAAACTTATAATACACACATTGATCTGATTTTGATCTCACAAATCCAATTGACAACACAAAGGCATCAAACTTCAAGTACCACCTCCTAGGAGACTGCTTCAAACCATACAAAGACTTCTTTAACTTGCAAACCAAATTTTCTTTACCTTTTACCATGTAATGCTCTAGTTGTGACATGTAGATTTCTTCCTCCAAATCACCATGAAGGAAAGTTGTCTTCACATCCATTTGTTCTACCTCTAAGTCATAAGTTGTTGCAAGAGATAGCAAGAATTGAATGGATTTTAGCTTTGCAACAGGAGAGAAGATCTCACCATAATCTATACCCTCCACTTGTGAATAACCCTTCGCAACCAATCTGGCCTTATACTTCTCAACACTGCCATCTGCACCAAATTTCTTCTTGAACACCCATTTGCATCCAACATGTTTTCATCCTTCAAGCAAAGGCACCAAGTCCCATGTTTTATTCTTCTCCAAAGAAGTCATCTCATCTTCCATGGCCTCCTTCCAGGAACCTCCATGGGTGTCTTACCAACAAGAGCTGATGTAGGAGATTTGTTTATCAGATAGCAAGCAGTGGCAATAGCTTTAGCTCAAAACTTTTGTTCTAGCCCAACTCCACTAAGCATACTCCTAGCCTTCTTCATCAGTGTCATGTTCATCCTCTCTGCAACTCCATTTTGCTGCGGGGTATATGGAGTTGTCTTATGTTTTTCAATCCCAAGTTCCTTACAATATTTATTGAATTCTGTAGAACATAACTCACCACCATTGTCAGTTCTCAAACACTTAATCCTTTTACTAGTCTGATTTTCAGCAAAGGCTTTAAACTCCTTAAACTTACTATAGACGTCAGATTTGATTTTGAGAAAATAAATCCATGTCCTTCTACTGTAGTCATCTATGAAAGATACAAAATATATAGATTTTGATAATGAAGGAACATTAACAGGACCAAATACATCAGAATGAACAAGGTCCAACACATCAGAAGACTTATGAGAACTCGAGTAAAACTAAACACAGTTTTGTTTTCCATATATGCAATGTTCGCAAAAGTCAAACTCAAGATTACAATCATCTAACCCCTCAACGAGGTTTTTATTTTTCAGGGTTCTAAGACCCTTCTCACCAATGTGGCCAAATCTCTTATGCCATAACATTGTCTTTTCAATAGGAAGCTTAACTTCCAAGGCATGAATACAACCATCAGGACTAGATACAATAGATTTCCTCACTACTGGTTTAGATGGTGGGGCTAAAGTGACTGTTACCCTCTTCCCTGAGTCAGAAGAACTATTGCATTGTGAAATGCATGCCTCCAGTTGAAACAGAGTACCTCTTCTAGTACCCTTAGCAAGCACCATAGCTCCTCTAGTCATCTTGCATCCTTCTTTCGAAAAGACAACCTGCACACCTGCATCATTCAACATACTTATAGAAAGCAGGTTTTGTGCTAAGCCTGGGATGTGCATAACCCCAGAGATCCCCTTCACTCGTCCATCAGGGAATCTGATAGAGACTCTTCCACGACCAACAATCTTCAGATGAGAGTCGTCACCCAAGTACACCCTTCGACCATCAAACTCCTCATACTTAGTAAACCAGTCTTGATGCAAGGTCATGTGGAATGATGCACCAGAATCAATCAACCACACATCATCAGATGCATGGGTTGCTAGGGCTACGATGAAAGCATCACCATCATCTTGTGACTTGTCAGAATCTGAATCTGGGTTCTTCTTCTTCTTTTTCTTTTCCTCTTTGCATTCCTTTCAGAAATGCCCAAATTTGCCACAATTCCAATAGAGAGCCTTGGACTTTCCAGGAGATTTGGATCTCCCATGGGATTTGGATCTACCCTTCTTAGCTTTCTTGTCCTTCTTTTTCCCTTTCTCCTTGGGTCTTCCATGAACTGCAAGATCCTCTTTAGCTGCCTCAAAAGACTCTCTCCGCATCTCTTCAGACAACAACAAAGAAACCACTTCATCCATTTTGAATGTGGATGTGGTGCTTCCAATAGCCATGACAAGATGATCCCATGAGTCCGGCAAAGAACAAAGTAAAGTCATACAGCGATCCTCCTCCTCCATCTTCACACCAACGAATGTCAATTGTGCAACCAACATGTTGAAAGCATTCATATGATCTGCAATCGATCCTCCGTCCTCCATTCGAAGAGAATACAACTTATTTCTTAGAAAAAGTTTGTTAACCAAGGATTTGGCTTGATACACATCTCCCAACTTCTTCCAAAGCAAGTTTGCAGTTTTCTCTTCATGGACATTTAACATGACAGAATCAGCAAGACTAAGTCTTATGAGACTCTTAGCCTTCTGATCTTTGAGATCCCAATCATCTTGTGACATTGCAGCTGGTTTTGTGCCACTAATAGTTTCCCAGAGGTCTCAATCAACAAGCATGTCTTCCATCTTGAGCTTCCATAGCTTGAAATTAATGCCATTGAATTTCTAAACCTCTATCCTTCCAGATGTGCTTGCCATCTCCTTGCTGCAATAAGATTTAGAATACTCTACACAAACTCCCACTCAACTTAAGATTAGCTCAAAAAACCCCTACCCAACAACTAGGACCAAAGGTGATCAAGCTTTGATACCAACTGAAAAGAAGCTAGGTGTGCGGAAATCACTTCCCACACTAATCTAATGAGGGGAGAGCTATGCAAATTCAATTTAATCTTTACAATTACAGCAACATGAAACATATAACAGAGATATTGCGGCAATACACATAGAACCAGAAAGAAGACAAAAGAAGAGAGACAAGATATATTGTGGGGAAAACCCTTATCAAGTGAAAAACCCCATACTCAGAAACCTGCACAATGTATTATCAAAACTGAATATGGTTTACAATACACTTGCAATGCAAGATTCAATAGTCTTCGACACTCATGTCTGGAGTCAATCCGGCAGCATAACAATACTTGTCAATCACATACTACATCTCCTCCTCAAAGCATTTGTTTATATAGAATATACAAGGTAAAATTGGCTCTATCTTGGTTTGGGCGTCCAACTTGGCCTCATGGCCCAAAACCCATGCCTATGGACACTTGGTCAACATTGTAAGATGCATCTGACACTATCCACAACCCCCATCCCAAAGAGGTCACCTATTTCCAAAATGGGCTATGACAGATGCTCTTACGACCGTCATAGAATCTATCATAGCAGTTACAACTTACAGTTGTAAGAGAATCTATCATACACAGGCTATAAATAGCATATTCTCTTACAACATGTCATACTCCACCTTGGGGTGCCCAAAGATGCCTTTTTCAAAGATGCTTCTTGACACATGTCTTCACCTGTCTTACAAGCTTCTATTTCTGACTCTTACATGTCATAACTTCGTCATAGGAATCTGTCATAACCGTTTCGGTCAACATTCCCTTACAAAACATCCAAGATGCCGACACATGGCAAAATACTCCTACCACAAAGTGGGATGCCTATCTCCTCATGTGAGGACAAAATTACAAGTTGTCATCTTCCATGTAGGATGACACATCGCCGTGCCACATCCCACAAAATGACAATATGGAATTTACAATTAATTTACATCACAAGCAATGAATAAATAAATACAATCAAAATAATGCAAGGAATTACCAAGGTTGAGACACCTTAATTCCCAATAGGTTAGTCAAAGGTATATTAGATCTACTTTAGTCCTAATTTGAGGTCAATTGGAGTAGAATTAAGAGAGTTATTGCCAAATTAGTGTTTCCATCGATCTTTCTTCTACTTGGTTGCAATTCAACAATTTTTTTGATTTATGGAGGGTTGAACAAGGGCTAGTTGATTCACCCACAGTCCTAATTTGAAGGAATTTGGAGGAGATCTAATGAATTCATTGTAAAATTAGGGTTTCCACCAAATTCACTCTCAAGACTGCAAATTAGCAATTTTTTTGAAGATTTTTTTAGGAAGTTGGATCTAGGCCCTGGTAAGTTACAGTAAATTTTTTAGATTAGATGGATTTGTTTTATGTGATTTATTGCAAAATTATTATTTTCCATCATGGTGGGCCTGCAATAAGAGGTAAAAAAATTTATCACACTTAGAAAATCTCCAAGCAATGAGGATGTGGAAAGTGAGGTGACTGGTTATAAAGATAATGAATCTATAATGGAAAAAATTAAGAAAGAAACCAACAAGATTAAGGATGAAATCTTGTTAATTATGACAAAGCAAATGCAAGGGGTGGTTAAGACAAGTGATATTGAGAAAATGATGGAGATATTTGTTTATGGCCAACGACCTAGACATTACAAACATAGGGAGTCACACAACAAGGATTAGGAGGAAGAGGAGTCTCCTAAAGGGAGGTATGCTTTTGGCTTTGGGTCAGACCTAAAGATGGATCATCACCCAAATAATTATATGGATAGGCACTTCACACCAAAGATGTATATGTGAAAGTTTGATGGCAGAGATCCTACCAATTAGCTTTGCTAAATGGAGCATTTCTTTGTTATACCCGTGTTCCTTATCAACAAAAGGTGGTAATGGCTTCCTTATACTTGGAATCTAACCAATTCATTTGGTATCATTGGTTATGTGAAGACAATAAAAGAAGGGATGTGTTGTCACTTGGTCTATTTTCCAAGAGAAACTCACTACACATTATGGTGAAAATCTTATGGATAGCTACTTCAGCCAGATTACCAAATTAAAGCAAACAAACATGTTCAAGGATTATATTCATCAATTCTAAACTTTGTCTTTAAGAGTGGAAAATGTGTTAGAGATAAATTTGAAGGAATTATTCCTACGAGGTTTAAAGGATCGCATCAAATATGAGGTATGCGTGTTTTGTCCAAATTCTATGTCTAAAGCAATTGCTATGGCAAGGTAGGTAGAGGAAAAATTGTGGCTAATAAAAGGAAAGATTTTGTAAACATAATAGATATAAGCACTCCTACATAGTCACTTCAATCTTAGCCTACTAGATCTATGCCACAACAAATTAAAAAGAGGGCAAAAGGGTTGTGTTTTAACTGTGATAGAAAATATAGCTAAGGACATAATAGCACTAAATTTTTTTTTCTATATTTAAGGGCCAAGTGAGGATGAAGAGGAGGAACCAATACTAGAGGGTGACAATGAGTTAGATGAGGAATAAAGAGATACACCACCAACCATTTCTTGTCATGCGTTGGCTAGAATTAGTGCTCCACAAACTCTCAAGGTGGTGGGTTTCTTGAAGAAAGAGAGTAACAGTGTTGATAGACTCAAAAAGCACTCACAACTTCATCAACAAGAAGTTAGCTACTCATCTAAATTATTTTATACATCCAGCTCTAGAATTTTAGGTCCAAATTGCAAATGGGGGTACTACTAGTTATTCAAGAAAATGTCATAGCACTAAATTGACCATGGGAGAATATCAACTTGATTGTCTAATGTTTGTTACTCCCATGGGTGCAAAAAATCTTATGTTGAGAGTAGAGTCGCTCACTACGTTGGGGAAAATTGAGATGAACTTTTAGCAACTATTCATGAGATTTCATTTAGAGGGAAGGATAGTTGAACTAAGAGGGTTGCATGCAAAATCCCCATAGATAGTGATCTCTCATAAAATACAAGAGATGCTTAAAAAAGGGGCTGATGGATTTGTGTCCCAATTGTTTTCATTAGCAACCTATTAGCCAAATATTCCTATCCAACCAGATCTAGAAGTAATTATATATCATCACTCGGTGATTTTTGGAGATATGCCTAAAGGATTGTCTCCTAAAAGGGATCAATTCATGCCATTCAACTAGTACCGAGGATCCAACCACCCAACATTGGGGCTTATATATAAAAAAATGAGATTGAGAAGATGGTTTAGGAGATGCTAAAGGCAAGCATTATTAGGCATAACCTAGAGGAGATGCTAGATGATAGTGCCTACTTATTGTGGTGATGGTGCATAAGAAGGATGAAACTTGGCACACGTATCCATACTATAGAGAGCTTAACAAGTACACTATCAAAGATAAGTTTCCTATTACAATCATTAAAGATTTACTAGATGAATTGAATGGAACTATATTTTTTACAAAACTTGATCTTAGATTATGTTATCATCAAATTCCAATTAAGAAAGAAGATATTCCCAAGACAACATTTAGGATTGATGAGGACCATTATGAGTTTCTAGTGATGCCATAGGTCTTACTAATTCTTCCTCTACATTTCAAAGTTTGACGAGTTCCATCTTTAAGCCATTTTTTAGGAAATTTCTAGTAGTGTCCTTTGATGATATATTGATTTATTGAAATACATGGTAAGAGCATTTTCATCATGTAGACCAAGCACTACAAGTTCTCAAACATCACTAGCTATATGTTAAACCTTCCAAGTATGCTTTTGGTCTTAAAGAAGTGGAGTACTTGGGTCACAAAGTGTCTCATGAAAGAGTAAAGGTTGATCCTAACAAAATCAAGGCTATGATAGAGCATCCTATTCCTAAAACCATTAAGACCTTGAGGGGCATCCTAGGACTCATTGAATATTATAGAAGATTTATGATTAACTATGTTCACATAGCAACAACCCTTACAACTCTATTGAAGAAGGATGTTTTTCAATGGAATGAGTTAGCTAATACAACATCTAAGGGATTGAAGGAGGCTATGTGTATCACTCTATCTCTAGCCACTCCAAACTTCACCAAGGATTTTATTGTGGAGTGTGATGCTTCAAAAAATGGTATAGGAGTAGTTCTCATGTAGTAAGGTAGGCCCATTACTTTTGAAAGTCATTGATTAAAGGGTAAGAATCAACTCAAAACCATTTATGAGAAGGAAATGGTAGCTATTTCATGTAGTGAAACAGTGGAGGCCATATCTAATGGGGAGACACTTCAAAGTTAAGATAGATCATGTGATAACCTAAAAAAATTTCTAGAGCAATGATTATCATCTGAAGAGCAACAAAAATGCATCACTAAGATGTTGGGGTATGACTTTGAGATCATCCATAAGAAATGAAAGGAGAATATAGTGGTTGATGCACTATCTAGGAAGGATGATGAATTATTGTGTACCATTTCAATATTATAAGCAGATTGGGTTGAGGAAGCCAAAGTACAGTGGAAGAATGATGTTGCCACAAGGAATCTCATTCAATGGTTAAAACTTGATCCTAGGAGTTAGAAAAGTTTTGTTGGAACGGAGACTCTTTGTGGTATAGAGAGATTGTAACTATGCAAAAATTCTACCCTCAAACACAAGATTCTCGAAGAGCTCCATGGTTCTCTAATTGGGGGTTATTCAGAATTTTTGAAGACATATCATCAAATAAAGAAGGATTTCTCTTGGGAAGGTCTCAAAGGTGATGTTAAAAAATTTGTGGCAAAATGTTTGGCATGTTAAAGAAATAAAGGGGAGACAATTAAGACACCTAGTCTTTTGTAACCCTTAGTTATCCCCAGCTAAGAGGGCTCCATGAATTTAATCATAGGCCTTCCAAGATCTAAGGGTAAGAAATATGCTACAAATACTTGATGATAATAAGCCACTTCAAGGGGCCAAACCTCCAAAAGTCTCCAAGAAGAACATAATTCACACTATGATGATTAGATAACACTCACTACCTCCTATATATACCTTACTTATGCCTTGGATGTCACTCAGGCTAAAGTATAACACCTAGGTTGACCTAATTATCTAAACAAGAATATAATAATGATCATATAACTTAATTAAGATAAGATAGCCATAAGTCGACTACTCATAACCCTATACACACTATAATATTAAGGGCATATCATATCTCACTCTTCAAAGAAGAATTGTCCTCAACGTTGATCAATTGTGGATGTTTCTACACAAAATCTTCATCTTCTCGTGTGGCATCTTCGACCGGTAAATTCTTCCATTAAATGAGATACTCAGTGATTGTCCTAGTCCTCAACTTCTTTGTGCATGTCTGGAGAATTAAATCTAGATCCAAAATTATTCTTCCTTCTTCATCTATCTTTGGTAACATTATTCGTGTAGGAATCTGTTGACCAATCACCTTCTTTAAATAATGAAGATGAAAAACTAGATGTATATTTGTTGTAAGTAGTAACTCAAGATTTTATGCCACACTACTAATCTTCTATAGAATTTAGTATGGACCATAATATTTTGGTGAGAACTTGTTCTTTGTTTGTTGCTTCAGAGACATTTTCTTATAAGGTTTCAATCTCAAAAAATCCAATCACCAACTGTAAAATTCCTTTCACTACAATGTTAGTCAGCCCATTGTTTCATTCTATTTTCTGTCATGGCCAAATTCTCCTTGAGTCCTAAAAGTACATGTTATTGCTGATTCATGTGGCCCTCTATAGCTTATTTTTTTGGTGTCACCTTTAATGATGATGTGATGGTATTTGTATAATGTCATAAATGGGGATATTTTGAAAAGTATGGAAGGAAGTGTTATACCACCATTTTACTAGTGGTGCCCAATCCACCTATTGTGCCTTGCACGCATGTCCTATGCCTTTCATCAACAAACTAGGGACCCCCTACTTTTTGATTTGAGCTTTTGAGTGAGTTTCCACTTCCTTTCATTTTTCAACTTGTTTGGATGGCATAGGCCTCGATTGATCAACTTGGTTTGGTTATGGAGTTTGTGATTTATTAACATGGTTTTGGATGCATTTGGGTGTTTTTAGAGGTCTTAGTTGATCTGCATGCTTTAGATGCATTTATTTGATCTTTTTTGGGTGAGTTTGGTCGATCAAGTTATTTTTCATTGTATGATGTATCTTGGTGGTTTTAACTTGGTGAGGGTAAGGTCATTTTGCTACACTTCAGAAAATCATTATTGTATTGACCTCCTTCATGGTGGGAATAAACTTTTGGGTTTGCTTGTAATTTCATCCTTATCATTGTAGTATCTTGCTCTTGAACTAGCTAGTTTGAAGTGTAATCGCACCTCTTTGTGTTTGAACCTTAATCTGGGAGATAGAATTTCAAAATCACAAAATTGATGCATTTTCATAATTTATATCATACATTTTATAGCATGAAGGAGGGTTTATTTTGTATTGAATATCTTGGGAATACCTTCAAAATCTTATGTAGATATGTATTTTATGTAAGGAAGTTGATTAAGAGTTAAATTTATGCTTATGAGAGCTAAATTGGGTCTCCTAAATTATTAAATCCACCTTTAGGATTTTAAAATCCTTAAACAAGTCCTAAAACCCCTTTAAACATGATTTTGGTGCCCAAAATATTTCAAAATTACGAAGGGAAGGGATTTCTTCTATTATTTCACCACCTTTTGTCTTAAATTCGATGGCTAAAAAAACAAAGACTAAACCCTACTTTGCACATTTTGATCCTTTGACAACTATCATGAAGAAATTTATTATTTGAAATAATTGTTGAAGGCTAATTCCCATGCCCACCTTGCATTAATACTGCTCCTCACATGTGTGTTGTATGGAGATAAAGGTTATAATACTTATTGATGCATTTTGAAGCTTGATTTTCTTATTAAAAGTCTAGAGTAATAGATTTTCAAGCTTTCTTAACATTTAGCATGCATTTTGATGTTCTCCCCACCATGGATTTGTGATGGAGGCATGAATATCCCTATTTTTCAAGACATTTCAAAAGTTTTATCTAATATTCCTCTCCAACAAGGATTGACAAATGAATGTAGTCTCTATTATCTATTATTTCATGGACATTATGGCAATTTTGAGAGTTTTAAGGAGTTTTATTTCATAGATTTGACTTTATGTTCAAATCTAATGTTGTACCTTAGTGGATTACAGGGCTAAAATACTCAAGATAATGGAAAGGAAGCTAGAATATCAATATGATTATCCAAAACATGATCGGGAAGATATTTTTATACCTAAATTGCTGACAATACTTAAGATTTGTTGCCATCAAACCCTCGCCACAATTGGATCTCACTATGCATGTCAATAAGATCAAGGAACATGGTTACCTTAATATTTTAAGATCTTTGAATCCCAAGATCTTGTCCTTGGATTGAATGCTTCAATGGATGAATGGGATCTTAAGAATGAATGATGGTAGCTTGGAAGTTTATTTTAAACAAGGTGTTTACAAGGTTCAATGGTAGCATTTAGGGAATCTTGAAGCAATAATGAAGCATTTGAATAACTCACATGATGGGAATAGTTTTGTATACCTATGATTAGATTTTCATAAGACTTCTTGGAATGTCATGAAGTATGGATAAATTTTGTATGAACAAGTTGTAGTAAGGGTTTCCTTGGGATTTGAGATCATTGAAATGTCATTTCATTGGTAGACATCTTTAGAACAATCAACCTAGGATTGTCATTAAAAAAAGAGAGAATGTTGTAACCCATTTAGAATTGTACAATAAAAAAACCACCCTCCAATTTTATCATAGTCATGCTAAACCATCCCTAAAATTTTGTCATCGTCATAATTTGGGATTATCTTCTTACAAGACAACATATCACAATGGATTACCTTGGGAATTGAATGAGTTATCATTTTAAGACTGTCACAATTGTACTAGCCCTACTAAAATTCATGGATAACATTGTCTTATCTCTGCTCAAAAGGGGTTTGGGTTGACAGAGGCGATCTTGGTATCTCAAGATTTGTTTATATTTAGGGACAGTTCCAATAACGTCAAAAGACTAAAGCAATAATATCATCCTACACTCATTAGAGACCCACCAAGAGATATGAGGATTGTCATGAATTTCATCTTTAGTTAAGATAGATGGGCAATTATATACATCATAAGGTTTTCCATCAGGCTCAAGGTACTAAAATTATGAGGAGATTAACATTATGTTCTTTAGGAACCATGCTAAGTGCTATTCTAAGGCATTGTTATAGTCAAGTTCATGGACGACAACCATGTTAAAGAGGGAAGTTGTGAGTGGAGGATGACTGTCACAACCAAAAAGAAGGTACAATCTCACTTAGGACAGTCATTACTAAAGTTTCAAAGGGCATTATCAAGGTTCAATCATATGAAACAATGAGGAAGATCCCTAAAGGACTATACCCTATTCTAAGTGGAGGACTGTCATAAAATAGGACAATCATGTTAGTGTGCAACAATATTGTCCTCCTAAAGTACTGTCAATGCACCTCTATTTTTTGTATTTCACCCTTTATATGCATTGTATCTTTAATGAAATTGCCTCTTGATTAAGGTTACCACAGTCATGTCAATAATGGTTATAAAGTTGCAAGAATTATCAGTAGTTGAGGGACTATCATAGTCATTTATGATTGTATAGACATAATAGGAATGTTAGCATGTTTTGGAATGTCCCACTTATATCTTAGACCCTAGGATGCATCCACTTGGCTATTTGAAGACCATCAAACCCTAGGATGTGTCGAAATACTATTGTTTAAGGGTAAAAAACTATATACAAAATATCTCCTTACTATCCTAGAAGAACTGTCACACCCAAATGCTAATACAAGAGTCTTAAATAATTATTTTGTTATTCCAGAATTGGCAGAAGCATGTGGTTTATCATAGGTTTAGGTCAAGGCCTCTAGGGATTGATGTAGAAAGAATATTTGAAGATTGTTGATAAGGTTAGAAAAGACATAAATGGTTGTTCCAATCCTTTATGAATTTTTTCCATAGTGAAAGGTTGTCATAGTCCATTTGGGATTGTATTTTAATGTTGCAATCTCAAGTCTTAGGGTTGCGGTCTTAGTAGGGCATTAAGTTAACATCATACATGATTACCATATCCTAAGAAGCCACTTTCAACATTCACATGGTAATCATTTTGAAAATGAGGCAAGAGTGACTATCACGATCCTTACAACAACCACACTTACCCTCATGATAGTCCACAAAATCTATCAAGATCTTGTGAAGATAACCTCATCAACATGTCAAGGAATGAAAGAGAAAAGTGTTCTAAGGGTCTAAGGACAAATATACAACTGTTGTTTACCTAAATGATAAAAAAATAAGTCCCAAAGCTACCCTAGTGGTGAAATGAGGCAAAGTATGCCATGAAGCTTAGTTGGAAACCATGTGAGGCTTGGAACAACACTAGAAACATGTTAGAAACACTCATGAAGACCTAGGAGTCCTGAAACTACGAGAAAAACATTGGAAACACCTTAAATGCAAAAAGATAATAATTTAACAATTTGACAACTTTGACAATTTTTACATTTTTAATTGAAATGATGTTTCTAATGATGGATTTTGGTGATTTATGAGTGGAAATGATATGTTTTTGAGGAATTTGATGCTTGTAATTTTTTTTGTAGCTCTGGGAGGCTGGAAACATGCAGAGACAAGCTGGAAGCATCATGGAGGCATGAAGATTTGGAGATATATTGTTGTCCCAACCATGAGAACTTAATTTTCAAACCCATACCAATATTGTACCTACAAAATTAAGCCAAGATGGTGTTAAGGAGCATGAAGAAAACCTTTAGGAGTTGGAACAACACAAAATTAGACCTATACTACTGTTGTACATGCACATTTAGAGTTAAAAATGATGAAAAATGGAAGAAACAATGCCTTATAGCTGAGCAAAAGTGGAATGTATGACTTGATACCTAATTTTCAGCCTTGAACATGACACAATACAACCTTCTAAGAGGTCCCATTTTACTATTCCAAGTCTGAGATGAAGAAATATGCTTGAAAATTAGGGAAAGATGATAGATAAGGTCTCAAAATGCATTTTTTATGACAAATTTTATCCCCTACAACTACATATTCATGTTTACACATGGAAAATGAAGACTTGTCACTACCTATGGAGAAGAAAAAGGATTTTATACAGATGCACATGTCCTTTTTATTGATATATGTCATACTACAACAAGGTGTTGGAGTTGTCATTGCAAAAAGTAAATGAGTTGGAGTTGTAGTTACAAATATTAAATGTTTCCAACTAAGAAAAGTTACTTTTTTCAAAACTAGAAAACTCACTACCAAAAAGTAAATGTGGAGATAAGAAAAAGTTACATTTTGCTACTAAGGGAAGCTTGTTGAGGAAGTTACAAGGAGATGAGGAGAAATATCTTAGAAATTGTACTTGCCAAAAATATTGACTTTGTGTTTGATCATCAAATTTGAGCCATTGGATCAAACTGATCATAGCCATTAGATGTAAAGGTGAAAAATTAGTATTGTAAAGATGATTTGTATAAGTATACAACTAAAACTCATTGTAAGGGTTGGGAAAAATCATTTGAGACATATTGGAAACACATTTGTACTTGGTATTTGAGAGCAAATACATAATATTTTCTGACTTTTCACTATCTTGTCATGGTTTTCTCTACATCAAGTTTGGAAATTGTTGGTATTTGTCAATATTTTGAGCTTGAAAAAAGTTTACTTCATGGTTTATAGTCAAGTTAATGAATATAAATTGTTGATATTTGTTGAACTTGTCATCATACAAAGTTTGCTTCATGGTTTCTAAACACCAAGTTAAGTTTACCTTTTATTTTCAGCTGTAAGTTTGATGGATATTTGATGAGTTTGTGAAGTGTTCACACCCCAATGATTTGCTGATTGTAGATTACTTTATGTGGTTTGCCTAAACACCTTTTTTTTCATTTTGTGAAGAATCTTGTTAAACTACGATAGTAATTAGGTGTTTGATGAATATTGTTTTGTGATTTGGAAACTCACCTTTGAAGATTGCACCTTATTGAAGCTTGATTGTTAGTTTTTCATGGTCAAATCAAGCATGGTTAATGTTTGCAGACTTGTATATCCATTGTTGAGGTTGAAATGTTGGTAAAAACTTGAGTTTTAGTTAGTTTTCTCTCTAATCTATCTCTATCTTGCCTTTCTTTTGTACCTTTTTACCAAATCTAGTTAGTTTAGGATTAGAATAGGATTTTCAAACTTGCATATTGTTGTTATAAGGTTAATATTTCATGAATGTAAGTTAGTATATTATTGTTGGTTATAGCTGAAATGATACATTTTATGGCAATATATGTTTGGATCAGTTTGTTTATACATTGCTAAATCTAAAAACTGATTGGTTTATGTGCATTTAACCTTGTGGTTAAAATTTTGTCTAGATTTGTGTAAGGCCCCTTGTTGGAATAACAAAGACATCAAACAACTTATTTATCTTGTAAGGCCAAAACCTATCTGGTAAAGACCTCAAGGTAGTCATTTTCTGTTCTTTGGGATTTGATTCTTTTTAGGAGAGATAAGATACTTAGTATTTTATCTAAGTTGTGTGTAAAAACATCCATTAGGACCACCCACTCGGGCTACTTATCTAAAGTGAAACAAGGTAGATACCCTTCCAAGCACTTATTAACAACCTTAATTTGCCCATTTGATTAAGGATGGTATGAAGAGCTATAAGTCAACTGAGTACCCAAATAAGAAAATAAATCTATTTGAAAGTTACTAGTAAAGATAGGATCATGATCATTGACAATAACCCTTGGGGTACCATGTAACTTTTGTATATTCTCCATAAATGCTTTTGCAACTGTACTTGTTGTAAAAGGATAGGGTAATACAAAAAAATGGGTATATTTGGTGAGGTGATCCACCACTACCATGATGACACTCTTACACTTAGGTCTTAGTGGTGCAGGAGCACCACTTCAACAGGATAAATATGCACAATAAGGTTTTAATAAGGATTAGACATTTCATGTTGCAGAGTAGCATTTATATTGCTAAGTCAATTGTGACATTTTATGTTGGCATTTCTTGTTTGTAAACATTAAAATTTACATTTTAGACATATTGGGTGATGTGAAGGGTTAAACAAGGTGTCTTGTCATTAGGAGTTTTGCTGTCTTATACAAAATAGATGTCATGAGATTAATTAGGGTTTCTGCTAATAATCTTGGTTAAATCAAAATCCCGCAAACAGAGGAAGGGGTTAACAAAAAATGGGGAGAGATGGTCGAGAGATGGGCTTTTGATTTTCTGTCTGGAACTGATCAAATGTAAGAAGCTAGAATGAAAGAATAGAAAATTCTGCAAATTATATTCTGTAAATTTTGAACCCTGTGTGAAGCCTTGGTGAACCGAATTGTTCTATTTATTATCTGTATAGAATTGTTGTATTTTTAATTTTAGTTATTCTGTTGCCGTGATGCAAGGTTAAATCCATTCCACTGGTGGATTTCTGTGAAATCAGTGGAATGGACTTGTAAAATAGTTTTCCATTTTTGGTTCATTCTTTTGTTAGATAAACATGGAAATGTAGAAATTATAGAATCTGTCTTAGAGAAGGTCATCGGCGGGAAAATTCAAATATACATTTGAAGTATATACACAGATTGTATGTCTGAGATAGTCTATGAATATATCACACCTACTACGAGCCTCATTCTGTGTATGCACAGTGGAAAGTGGTATGTATGAAAAGTCTTATTTAGTCAAGTTTGTGTTATTCGGCGAATATACATTCCCTGTATATATCGCAACTGTATGAAGGTATTTTCTTTGTGTATATCGTTGTTGTATCTGGGTACCACTTTGTGTATGTTGTCAGACAAATTGTGTATGTAAGAGTCATCGGGTGGACGAAATTGTGTTGAGCCGACAGTATACAGTCTCACCGATTGAGTTGTATCGGGGTGACAACTGAAGGTGTCATCGATGGATAGTTCATCGGCACATCGGCGTAGGGAGATTCACTATGGCCAATTGTGAATGTCTCACTGATAGAGGAGAGTCGAAAGAAACTGCATCGGCATAAGGAGGGATATCGGTGGAGTGGCTTAAAGTTGGACCGACGGTAGAGGTCTAGCCGATGAAGGAGTTGGCGTAAAGGGTTTCGGAGTGACAAGTGACATCGGCAGAGGGAATGAAGTCTTCGCCGATAGTTATATGTCTTGGCGATAAGGAGTTTGGCATCGGCATGAAGTGAAGCGTTGGGGAGACCTTCCGCGGCTAGGCTGACATCGTAAGTGTTGCCGATAAGCAATTTAGTCAATAGAGGTGACCGGTAGCGGAGGTAGCAAGAACCTGTTCAGCAGCTTAGGGTTTGCATGTTTCAGTGTGACCTCAGTCATCGGAGCAAGTTAGTGTGGAAAGCCCAATAGGCACTATCTTGCTGATAGGCACATAAACGAAATACTCATCGGGGTGAGATGGGTATCAGGGTGACAGTTTTTGAAGATGCCGATGGTTATAGTCTGATCGATGGGATATGTCGGTAAGACATTTGAACAACTCTTGCCGATGATAATAAAATCATCAAGTTCCACCATTAGTGCACGCTTCCGAATGTGGCTCTGCATCACTTAGAAGGCTTGTGATGAAATTCATGGAGACTTCTTCTCATCACTGGTTGGGGATAACTAAGGGTTGCAAAAGGCTAGGTGTCTTAATTGTCTCCCATTTATTTATTTGACACACTAAACATTCTACCATAAATTTTTAAATATCACATTTGATCCCTTCCCAAAAGAAATCTTGCTTGATTCGATATTATGTCTTCAAAAATCTTGAATGACCTCCAATTGAAAAACCATGGAGCCCTTCGAGAAGCTTGTGTTTGAGGATGAAATTTTTGCATAGGTACAATCTCTCTCTATACCATAAAGAGTCTCCCTTCCAACAAAACTTATTTGAACTGCTAAGATTAGTTTACAACTATTGAATGAGATTCCTTGTAGTAACATCATTTTGCCACTCTACTTTGGCTTCTTCAACCAATTTTCTTGTAATATTAAAATGAAACATAATAATGCCTCATCCTTCTTACCATTTGTGGATAGTGCATCAGCCACTATTTTCTCCTTTCCTTTCTTGTAGACGATCTCAAAGTCACACCTGAACATCTTAGTGATCCATTTTTGTTGCTCTTCAGATGATAACTGTTGCTCTAGAAAACATTTTTAGCTATCGTGATCTATCTTAACTTTAAAGTTTCTATCCATCATATATGGCCTCCACTATTTCACTACGTGAAGAATAGCTAGCACTCCCTTCTCATAAATGGGTTTGAGTTGATTCTTACTCTTTAATTGATGACTTTCAAAAGCAATAGACCTACCTTCTTGCATGAGAATTGCTCCTATACCATTTCCTAAAGAATCACACTCCACAATAAAATCCTTGGTAAAGTTTGGAGTGGCTAGAACTAGAGTGATACACATAGCTTCATACAATCCATTAAATAATGTATTATCTAACTCATTCCATTGAAAAACATCTTTCTTCCAGAAAGCTATAAGGGGTGTTGCTATGTGGCCATAGTTCTTCACAAATCTTTTATAATATCTAGTGAGTGTCCCTCATGCTCTTAATGATTTTAGGAATAGTCCACTCCATCATAGTCTTGATTTTATTAGGATCAACCTTTACTCCTTTAAGAGACACTATGTGACCTAAGTACTCCACCTATTTGAGACTAAAAGCACACTTGGAAGGTTTAGCACATAGGTGGTGATTTTGAGAACTTGTAATGCTTGATCTACATGATACAAATGCTCTTCCCATGTCTTTCTATATGGAGGTGGTTAAGTGGTCCCTAGCTTGTGTTAGGAGGTCTAGTGACGAAAGGATTTGTGTTGATATGAGACCTAGGAGATCCTGGCTTTACATTGCTAAGTGTATAATTTTGGTGAGGTTGCTCAATACCTCCTACTTCCAACATGCACATTTTTTCCACCAAAGTCATGATAAGAGCCTTTGGGGTAGCTTAGTTTGGTCGACCTTCATTATTTGCATCACCTTCTTTGGGGTAGTTCTGTTGGTTGTTTTGGGGTTGGTCACCTTGAGTAGGGTGAGATATCCTTGCTATCAATTTAGGTTTCATTATTTCTTGTTATTGTTGTGAGGAGACTTGGTTATCTTGATAGTTTATGGTAAGAGAACTAAGGGCCATGGCTAAATCTCACTTTAGTAAGTCCACCTTATTTTTGAGTTGGATGGATCTATCTTTATATGACATAAAGCCTGCATCATGAGTTTGGACTTCTAGTCAAACCATTAGATGTCGATGTGGTGGAGGAAAAATGTTGGGTGCAGTGACCATGGTTTGCACTTCCTGGGTTTGGGTGTATGGCCTCAAAAGATTTTCAAAAGTGGTCATACCATGATCTGTTCTTGAATTATATTTGTTTTGTTGATAGTTTAAGTCCATGTCTTCATAATTGTAAGTGTTGGAGATAGGAGCAAGCAAGTCCCTAATAGGGGCCTTTTTTGGGTTCCCTCAAATCTTGACATGTTTAGGGGTATCGTAAGTTCCACAAATTAAATGGGTAGAGAGAAATATGGAAGAAAGCAAGGTGGAAATACTAAAGGTGAAAGACTTAGTAGAAGGATTTGTCATTCATGTTAGGTTCACCAAAATATATATGATCCAAAATCAACTCACACGTAATAGTTCTTGTTGTACGGATGGGGTGGCAACTTACTATTGTAGATGTTGTAGGAGTTGATAACATTGGTCAATTTGTTTTGAATGCTATTGAATGTCAATGTTTCTATAATTTTGTATATTTTGACTTTTTTTTTTATGATTTTTGTATGTTTTGGACTGAGTAAATTTGTTTTTTTTTGGGTTTTATACTTTTAGTGAACTAAATTAATGAATCTAATTAATTGAGAATAAATAAATAATCAATTTCAATCAATAAATGTAGATTTGATTAACTTGAATGAAATAAATCCTTTTGTGTTTTGTCTTGCCTTTTTTATGAAATGAATACAACTAGTAAGGGATTGAATCTAATTGAAAATCAAGAGCCTTTTGTAAAATTAAATCACATAAACAAATTTCTTTCTTCTCTCTTCAAAAAAATAATGTAAAACAATAATGCAACCTTTATTCTTGGAAATAGAAAATAAGACAACAATGCTAAAACTTTATTTCCTCTTCCTTCCAAAAACAAATTTTTAAGATTTCCACAAACAAAGGGAAATAAAGAAAATATTTCAAATATAAACACCTTCAAGTTTAAAAATCAACAATGTATTGAAATGCAAATTATTATTTCCCCTAAATTTCTTTGCATCTTTGGTTTGGTACTTTAAACCTTGTCAATTTGATTACATAAATTTAGAATGAAACCTTCTTAATGCATTAAAAATAAAGCTTTTAATCCACTATTCTCGACGAGCTTCAAGAAGCAAATTGAGAGAGTCTTTTTAAGAAGTAAATTAAAGGAGTTTTGAAGCAAGAAGAAAATAAACCCTTTGCTAACCTAAAAAAAAATCTTTGAAATAAATCTAAAGCTCAAAAAAATTTCTAAACTAAAGTATAATCTACTCTGTTAGTGTCTCTTTCACAAACAATACAAATAATCTAACACACAAATCTACACTAAATCAAATCAATCTAAACTAAAACAATGACACTTGGGATTAGTTTATCCAAGACATGGAGCATGCTCAATGGTTGATAATAATGTCCCTAGGAACCCAAATGAACCTTTCCCATCTCTTCCTTCAATTTATAGAACTCTCTAGTGTTGAAAGGATGACAACCTCGACTGGAATAAATGAAATAAGATGCTTGCAAGGGCTATATTATGGTGTGCAAGAGATTAAACTAAAACTTGAAAGTTGTTGGTTTCAAATTCTTGGTTGTAGTTGGTGCTTGAATACAAAAAATTATACCATTCTATTGACTGAAAAAGAGGTATGCATATGAAAGCATGTTTTAGGCTTAGGTCTTACGATAGAAACAAGGAAAATACGAAGATAACTAACTTAGGATGGGCACCAACTAAAATTGAAATATGAAAAAGCTTGTTCATTGAATAACTTAGGTATTGGGATAAAAAATAGTTGTTTGCCCCTTTTAGTAGTAATTCATTTGCCAAGGTAGATCGATAATTCATGGGGCAAACTTACAATTTGAGGTAGAAAATAAAGGTTTTTAGTTTTAAAGAGGTTGCGAGTGCTCTATAGATGAGTTGGGATGACCAAAGGTGACACATAAGAGACTCTAAAAGGATGACATATCATTTCCGCGTGGAAATAAGATGGAGGTTGGGTCTTATTAATTTTCATGCCATGTTGGGTCATGAGTTGGGGTATTAGATCATCTTCTGATTGCCATATATATTACATGTTTATTTTAGACACTTAAGTATCCAATCATTATCGCATTTTATATTTACTTTTTTGTTTGCTCAAATTTAATGCATCTACTCAATTTTAATGTACAATTACACTATGCACTCAATTTGAAGGGGCATATGACTACATTAGATTATTTTAGATTTGTTATGCACATAAGCTATGGGGGCTTAGTGGTTTTAAACTCTACATCGGTCATATGCATTAGGATATTTTTTCACAAGTTTATTCCAAACTAGTCAAGATTTCCATGTGCATATGTGGGGGACTAGTAGTTCTAAACTCCACACTAATCATATGCATTATGACCTCTTTCTCCAACTTTAATTTTATAACACTTTATGCACATATGCTATGGGGGCTTAGAGGTCTTGAAATCCACATTGACCATATGCATCATGATCTTTTTTTAACCAACTTACTCTAGACTATTTGAAATTGAAATGCACATACAATGTGGGGTCCTAGTGGTTTTGACCTCTACATTGGCCACATGCAACATGACATCTTGCTCTAGTTTTAATTTACACAAATTCCTTCACATGTATATGCTATGAGGGCCTAGTAGTTCCTAATTCTACTTGGCCATATGCAACATGATCCTTTTACAATAGACTATTCGAGATTGTCATGCACATACTTTGTGGGGGCCTTGCAATTCTAAACACCACATGAACCATATGTGTCATGGCATCTTGCCCTAGATTTTACCTTTTACTATAGCTTTTATTTTACGTCTTTACATGCTCTAAATGGTGATTATGGATTTCAGTACAAACACCTAATATAGGTACAATTAATGACTTGTGTACAAGTGTGGAAGGCAACATGCTTTTACAAGTACATAAAGATAGCGACGAGTCATCTAAGATCCAAATAAATTGCTATATCTATATCATGCTTGTTTGACTTTTCATGCATAGTACTTTGGAATGCATAGTTCATGTAGATTCATATGCACACCAAATGAGTGCCAAATGTAAGAGATAAAAGTGCATACCCTGCATGGGTATGCACTTTAGCACCACTTTGTACACATGTTGTAAATGCATAAGTCATAGCATGTGGTTTCTTCTATTTAGTGCACAAACTGAATCCTACCCAACACCCACCAATCATTTTGCACTTTTGATTAGGTCATAACCTTTACCACACCATATTCCATAACCTTTTGTTACTTTAGACTAGACTATGTGGCATGGCCTAGTTTGCCAAATTTGAAATCACCTTTTCACAACCAAAAGTCAACCCTTTTGCAAAATAATTATTATCCCATCAACTCATGTGCCAAATAATTCAAATTAACGACCATGGACTTGTATTTAAGGACATTTTCTAGGTTATTTGAATCAATCAAAGAATCAATTGAAAGCTCATCCTATTCAAGAGCATCCGAAGCTAGATTATGTATTCAGGCACTACATTAGTTCATTAGTTCACCAGACCACCATATTTGTCATCAACATCATGTGCTTGGTGTGTTTGTGACGCTATTATTCTCTAGGGCCTTGCTTATCATGGAGACAAGCTAAGGATCTCTTGTTCATCTAGAAGCAAGTCCCACCATGCTTTTTAGCATGACCAAGGTCAAAAGTTGACACACAAGATAGAGGTGAGTAAAGTTAGAGGATTTGCACCAATAGAAGACTAGGCCATACTAGTTAGACCAAGCCGCATGATGTGCCTAGTCTAAGACCATATTGCATAGTATGGCCTAGTTTGTAGCAACATGAATCTCTATGCAAATTTGTTACATCTTCTTGATTGCAAATTTGTATCCATATTTTAGTTTTGAATCTCTGTCACAATATTCTAGTTGATCAAAAATAAGATCAAGTCTCTACCATGCCAAATCAAATAAGCATCTAATCTTTCTCCACTTAATCTTATTAAATAATCATTTCTAATTCTTACTTTTAATTAATGTCGATCATTTAATTAAATCTAAATTAATGAAAAAAGAAGAAAGTCGACACTTTTTTTCATTCATTACCAAACTTAAATGGCAAACCATTCATCCAATGGAACCTAACTTTTTGTTTTAAATTTTAGATCGTATATATATATCTCTTTATCTTTTTATTTAGAAAAATGAAAGTAGTTTACTTACACCCTGGGGGAATTAGAACCTTTTCCCTCGACTTTAAATGTTTTGAATTTAAAAAAAAAACTTAATGCTATATATCCACATATATGTCTTTTAATTTCTATAAATAAATAAAAAAAGAAAAACTTTAGGTGTGAGACTAGGGCTTAAATTTGACAGTCGACCTTGCCTTAAAGCATTTTTTTATGACAGTTATCTATTCAATACTGCGTTTAAAATATTATGACATATCTTCGATAAAAACCAAATATATATTTCAGCAAAATCCTAACAGTTTGTCAGGAATCTCTCCTTTCATACGATAGTCTTTTCAAAAATTTGATTGTACTTTACAGCAAAAATGGCCAAATACAGCTATACAGCTGTCAAATTTAAGCCCTGGGTGTGACTTAGAGGGAAAAAAATTAAATGCGATGTTCAAATTGAGAAGTCGTATATAATCATGAATGTGGCCATTTGCAGCTTCATGTGTGCAGTCAAATGACAATGAAGAGGAAGAGGGGAGACACAGTAGAAAATGGCATTGGGTGTATACAGTGGCAGGCACAGGTGGCCTTAAACAGCTTAGAGGCTCGTTCTCCCTGCCATTCGCGTCTGATTGCAGACCATTGGAAGGATATTTCTTGCTATTACAATGCGTTGATCTCTGACACGCAGGTCACTCTTTTTCCTTTTTTCCTTTCTGCAATCATTCAGTTTTACCTTGATATTTTTATTTTTCTAGGATAGTGTTATCCTTTGGGTTTGGTGTCTTTGGCTTCAGCAAAAAATGAAAGTTTAGGGAGTAAGAAACGAAGGGGAGGCCAATAAGGCGTAATGCTGAAACTGCTGCTGTTGTCTGGACTCTGGACAACTACCCCAAGCTAGAGAGAAGAATAATAAGACATCCCCTGAAACCGGCGGCGATGTTAGAATAATAGCCACTAGCTATAGAGATCTCACTAGGGATGATACTGAAACCCTCACAATCTAAGAATGACAACAAGAAGCTAGAGAGGGTCCACAAGGCATCACACCTAAATAGTTGGGATGATACGTCAGCAACCACTAGCTAAAGATGTTAGTTCAGTAACCAAAAGCTAGATAGAGCTCATAATGCATGGCACTGAAATTGCAGTGATGTTAAGACAATAACCACAGCGAGCGAGAGAGAGGGGAGCGGGGGTCTCTAGGGATTTGACCTTGTGACTTCTCTCATAAAGAGAAGGAATAAAAACTTACAACACTCACTCCACCCACCATTATTAACCAAAATGAGCTACTTAAGCAAGATAAACTAGGTGTAGAAAAATATATCTAATAAACTAATGAAAAGAAATAAAAACTTACACCGATACCCCCATTAAGCACAACTTAGGTGGGTGAAAAACATGGGTCTTTACATTATGTATCTTGATGGGGTTCCCATGTACATGTGATTCCCCCCATAGATAAGAAGCCCCAGCCCTCCCCCCAAGAAGAGAAAGAAACCCCCCCCACCAAAAAAAAAAAAATCCTACCAAGAGAGAGAAGGAGAGCCCTTCTAGAGAGAGAGAGGGAGAGCCCTTCCAGAGAGAGAGAGAGAGAGAGACTTTGTGACTTCTCTCATAAAGAGAAGCTTTCTACTTGGATTAGAGTCGCTTCTGCTAGATTACAATCAGGGGGCATGATGCTCCTTAATAACTCAAGCATATCTGCTTATCCATGTCTTTGACACTTTCCTCTTCCACATTAGCAGTAAAGTGCTTGCTTGTGGCTAACGACCACTCATCTTAACAAAGAATTAAATCTTTAGGATTTTGGAGATCAGTTTATCTGATTTACTATTTGTCAATGCGGAGCTGCCCTGAATTGTGAAACTGATGAGTTAATTTCCAACTAGATGAACTAAAGATTACGGAATCCACTCCAAAAATTTCATTAGGCATTGAAATTTTGGTCCAAGGAAGTCAATTGTATGTTAAAGGATTGGTATTGTTCTTAAAGACACCCATCTTAGTAGCAAAGTGAGATGCCAATTTTACGTTAAAGGCTCAAGTATCTCCCACATCAAGACTTGATATGTCTCAATGAACGGTTGCTTGACATCTCACTTTGAAAGGAAATAGATTGAAACATATTTGTTAATATTCCAAGCTCAATCTAAATATTATTTCCATATTTGTTCATCCATACCTTGCACTGGAGATCCAGCAAGCAGGCTTTGTATTCTGTCATTATCCAGTCCCAGGAGGCTCTTGCTATGCTACATTATCAAAATCCACATATTGGTTTTTCCTACTTTTACAAATCATGGAAACTATATTTACTGACCAGGATTTTCAGCTTGGCTGTGATTGCTACACTATGATTAATAACCGTCCAACAAAGAATTCTGAATTTGAAGCTCAGCCTCTCTTCCCAATGGACCTGTTTTACCCCCTGATCTTCTGTTATGTAATCCTCATTTTCTATCCAGACTTGGGCAGACAATAATGTTTGATAAAAGCTCTTAGTCTTACAATGAAAAAATGATTTACCATAGTCCATGTCTGTTCTCTCCAAATAGATCATGAAACGCTTGCTTAAAAATAATGATCCGAGCAATCATATTGCAAAGCAAAAATGAAGGTAAGTTTGTTAGGAGGAATAGGGCGTTGTGTATCGTTCACTACTTTTCAATCAATCCAAGGGTTTTTTTCTCTATCACAAAAAGTCTTCCAAAACCCAATATCCCTTCATTGCTGAACTTTTGCTTTCCAAACTCAGTGACAACCCAAACCATGTAGAGAAGAGGCGAAGGCCCATATGGATGTCATAGTGTAGATCCCATTCAGAGCAATTCTCCACATACTTCTAGCTTAATTCATTTGATACCAATTACCATACCTGCAAAATGCTTGTAAGGACTGAAGAACTAGCAATTCCAAAAGAGAGTGCACCCTAAGCACATCACATGAGCTAAAGGAATGAAGCATATCTGCAGTTGTGGGAACTGCACTCCTATATTACCCAAGTTTTAGGAAACAGGAATTGGATCTTTGAAAATTGGAAATATAAGGACATAAAAATGACAAATTATGGTAGGTGGAGTTAGGACTACAAGAGACACTGAAAATATTTTCCTCTCATTTTCAAAGCTTCCTATGTTTTATATTCAACTAAATACATGAAAATAGTTTGGACTGCTGGAGGTCTCAAGAAACTGTTGAGAAACATCCAAGTAGTTTGTAGGAGTTCTGGTAGTTTCTGATAGCTTTTGGGATGGTTTTAAATTCCCTTCTCAGAATTGTTTTTGAAATCAGAAATTCATTTCCAGGCTGAGATACAAGCTTTCTGACAACGCTTCTAACAACTTATATTTGCCAAGGAGCCTCCTCCCCACACACTTTTCGAACCGTTTATTTCTTGGTTAACACTGCCCCTTAAACACTAATATCTATAATGCCAAGTCCTTTTTCTTTCGCCAGAGTGTACCACCTTCCCCTTCATTTTCTTCAAAAGAACCTGAGTCATCTCTAATGCTTACAACCTGATCTCAAGGATAAAAGATACGATGAATAAAAAAGATGGTTAGTGATCTGTCAAATAGATAGTCTATGTTGGACCATTGGGGTTATAGTTGGAGGCCACTAATCAAGATGAGTATGGAGGTTTGTCATGTTTCTAGGGGATTGGTGTGTTAGAATAGTTGGCTTGAGATAGGTGATGGTGCAAGGGGTGGTCCGGAAAACTCCCGAAGGCTTCAAACTAGATTGTTAATGCCAAGACTATTGTGCAGGGCTTTTAGTGGTAGGTTCACCCCTTTCCATAGGTAGCCAATGCTCTAGATGCCTCGATGAACTTGTAATACACACCGGTGAACGGATTGTGGAAACCATTAGATTCATGTTTTATGTGTGTGAGAAGACTAGAATGTGAATAACTTGAAGTTAAAGTGCTTCACTTGGGAGATTCTTGATCTTTCACTGTCCATGGAAGTGAGGGGAAGCATATTTGAAGGTTTTGGACGAATTTTTGAAGGTTGGCTCTTGTTTTGCTTATGCATATTAAGTGGGATTTTGCTGCTATGGAGGCAGAGCAGACATGAAGGAGCAGCTGTGTGTTTTTTTGTTATTCCAATGAATGCATTTTGGGTGATGCAATGGCATGAGGAGATTGCACTCTTCTTGGAGTTTTTCCCCCTTTTAGAGGGTTTCACTAGCTGAACATAGTGCTGTATGTCTCATTTTGTGTGAGTGCTGTTAGGAAATTACATATGGAATATGGACAGCACGGAAGTCACATGCTGAAAGAAATTTCTTTTATTCTGAATCAACTTCCTTGAATTACTTTTGAATTTCATTACAAATAATCAGCAATTGGGTGATTATTATAGAGTTTACAATTGACCAAAAGTAACAGAAACAAAGCAACTAAATTAAGTGGCCTTTGTGCACTTTTTCAAACTGGGTGATAAAGCTTAAAATAAAATAAAACTAGATGTCTAAAATCAGCATATCGACCTCCTATCAATAGCTGTTAAAAATACCAAAAAATCATCCCCTAAAAATTGCAACTAACTTCATCTAAAATAAGCTAATAATAAATAAATAAAATCCTATAAAATATCTTCCTAAAAAGAGCTGCGCCAAAATTTCTAGTGAATTGTAGAATGCTAAAAATAAGACTTCATCAACAACTGTTATCTTTGTCAGCAGCTGGGACAACTAAAGTAGCAACAACGACTTCAGCATCAGCAGTTCAACTTTGTCAGCATCACTAAACTTCATTAGCATCACCTTAACTTTATCAGCATTACTTTTCCAACAATGTTCTGCTGATTTGACTTCAGATTTTTCTATATTTCTCCCCTTGATGTCAAATCCTTGTATCTACAACTTTCTCTTCAAATTTGAGTGTATTATCTTTCCTAGTCCATTAGTCATCATATCTGCCATCTATTCTTCTGACTTGGAAAACTGAATTTCGACTTTTTTGTCTTGTACTAACTGTCTTATGGCTTAGTTCTATGTTTTTTGGCCTTGCATGATATACTGAATTTTTACTTAATTGTATTGCCTCATCATTGTCACAAAATATCACCGTATGATTTCTTTGTTCTATTCCTAGATCTTCCAAAACCCTTCTTAATCAAACTACTTGTGTATATGTTGTTAATGCAATGTATTATGCTTTTTTATTTTGCTTCTTTGAACTCTATGTAACAATCCGCTTCCTAATTTGTAGAACAATTTCCTAGTGTGGTCTTTCTGATGATCCTGTCTAATCTGCATTTGAATAACCAAGCAACTTTGAATTTTCAACGAAATTGTTGGGACTCTTATTTTCTAGCCTCGTATTTGCAACATCATGCCAAATTCATCAAAATTTTCCTAAGGAGTTCCTCTGT
Source organism: Cunninghamia lanceolata (assembly GCA_027924645.1). Taxonomy (NCBI): domain Eukaryota; kingdom Viridiplantae; phylum Streptophyta; class Pinopsida; order Cupressales; family Cupressaceae; genus Cunninghamia; species Cunninghamia lanceolata. The sequence continues at coordinate 142,645 of BSBN01001031.1, read as the reverse complement.
ATTCGCCCTGTTTTGTGTATTTAGTGTTGTCTCCTGAAATCCTTGAAAATTGATTAAGTCTGAAATCTGTGAGATTCTCCAAAATCTAGAATTTGCAATTTGACTCCTATGGATCTGAAACCACTCTCAAACATCCTGACAATATATACATAAAATATAGCTTAAATTATAAGAAATTAAAATACTACCACTTATACTTAAATGTTATATTTTATGTATATACCTACTTGAACTTTGCAAAAATTCCTATGAAATTCCTAAGTTTTTCTATCTTTGGCAGAAGTTTGGACCCTCTTAGGAATTGCGGAACTTTGACCTCCTTCTGAATATTGCGGAAGTTTTCACGCCTTTGGAAGTTGCGGGGCTTTCCCATGGGTTGGGATATTTCCTTGTCCCCCTTGTTTCCCCGCCCCCCCTAAACTTCTGCTTGCCTCCTTTGCCTTTCTTTGGCGGAACTTTCACCCATGTCTGGATATTTCCAGTACCCCTCAAAAATTCCGCATTTCTTTTCTTCCTCCTCTGCATTGATTTCTTGCTCTTCAGGACGCATCTAGTTCCACCCTGAACTTCCCCATCCAGTTCCACCCTCCAAGCCCGCTTGGACTCCTTCATTCCTTCGCCTCCTTTCTTGTCTTAAACTTCTACCTCCACATTGTCTTTCTAGCGCGCATCCCAACCTTCCACGAATCTCCACCATATCCTGTTCGCCTCAAAAGTTCCTCCGGCTTCAGTTCCTTGTCTTTGCAGAGGTTTTACCTAGATATGGACTACCCCAAAAGTCTTGCTTCTGAACCACCCCAAATGTCCTGTTTTCAAACCCCCTCGGATTCTCACAATTCTCTAAAAGGGGTGTAAAAATGAAAAGCAACTGTCTCCTACAACTTCTAGATGGACGTAGCATTGTACCATGTCGCTATTAATGCGAAATGGGTGGTTGAAAATGATGTTTTTAATGCAGTTAGTGGGGTTGTTAGGGTTTTCCCTCCCATTCCATCATCAGATCCGAGTTGCTAATCCTATAAATAGAAGTTTGAAACCCATTTCAAAGGGTCGGTTATTCATTCTATTTTCTCCTAGACAACTCCAGGTGCAGAACAGGGAAATTCTTCTAGGCTATGGGGTTGTAGTTCCAGTTCTTCAGGCAAGTGATACAGCAAATGAAAGGTTAGATATCGCTGTGAACACCATTATTTTGTATGTCTCCATCACTGAGGGTGCAGTTTCAAGGAAACACCTAACTAGCGTTAGGGTTTCCTTTTGCCATATTTCAGGGTATGAATGTAATTTCAAATCTGAGTATTGTGACAACATTCTAAGGCATTACCAGGTTGGTGATGGTCTCTTTTGAATTACATATGGACTTGTGTGGTGAAGAGATGGATTACTAAGTATGTATGAATGCTTGGTGTTACATGACAGATGCTTTTTATGCTGTTAGGTTAGTTTCCTTTTGTTTCTGCTTTGTTGTTTTCCTTTGATAAATTGGACTTTGCTGCCCACTGGATAGGCACCGGTCTTGGAGGTGGTAACCAATCAAATACACATTTAAATGAACAAATCTCAATAGTTAAACACAAACCAATGTTTTGCCCTTATGCAAAACTGTTCTTCTTTTCATCAGCTCAAAAGAGGTTTTTAATGCAATAGGTTAGTTTTGATTCAGTGACAATTTTGGAGTCAAAATTGCAGTTTGGGTACTGCTGCCTTGTTTTAGTGAGCATATATTATATTGTTGTTAATCCTTGTTGAGGGATACCTCTAGGAATACCCTCCTTGGCTTAGCTGAGCCAAAAGTGAAGAGGAGATTACCCACTCCTACCAGTTGGCCCTTAATCACCTTCACCCTGCTGATGAACCCCCTTTTCACCTCCTTGACGACATCCTTGGCCTCAGAGTTTGAGTAAGTGTTCTAAGGGATTGGGATTAGTTGTTTAGGGACCTGACAGACATAACTATGGATTCCATGATCCTTTATTCCTTTCACATACCTTAGTATTCATTTTGCTGCTTGTAAATGTCTTTTTGTAGTTTCACTCATATACATTGAAACTAATGATACTGCAAACATACTATTTGGTCGTGTAGTTGTTAAATACATTAAACTCCTAGCAATACTTTTGTGTTTCCTTTCGTCTACTTTCGGTGATCCATCTTCTTTCATCAATTTTTCTCCATTTGCAATCAGTGCATCAACTCCTTTACAATCTAGCCTATTAATTTTTTTTTTGACATATCTTGCACATGCTTAGCTTGACAAACAAAGATCTTACCAGGATATTGACATACCTCCATGGCAAGAAAATATTGCATTAGTCTTAAACTAGTCATTTCAAATTCTTTCATCATTACCTCTTTGAATTCTTTCTTCATCTTGTTTGAGTTTCCTGTATTTGTGTTGCAGGGTTCTGCAAAACCCCTTGTATGGGTTTGATTTAGGGCTTGGTTTGGTGTCGGGACGACCTAGGGTTTGTTTAGGTAGACCTGCGGGCCGCCCCCCCAAAAAAAACTATAAAAAATACATCTAAAAAATATTTTTTAAATAAAAAAGTGCCTAATAACCTAATTTCATCCTAAAGTGAGGGCTCTTCATTCTTTTGCCTCATTTCACAAAGAGAAGTGGGTAAACGACATTTTCTTTTCCAAGTTGCCATTGTTGATTTTTGAAGATCACTGCATTTTTCTTCGAAGGTGAAGGCAATGGGAGAGAAAGACCTACACCAATAGGAGAGAAAGAGCTGCACGGGGAAAATTTATCTATCAAAGATGAGTGAATCTTGTAATTTTTTCAAGATTTTTCAGTTTTTTTTTCATTTTTTTAAATAGAAATCAAAATGTTTTGAATAATTTTTAAAATCTTTTATACATAATAGAGGGTTATAATGCTGATTTTTTTTTGGTTTATTTTAAGTTAATGTCAAATTTGTAATTTTTTTTTGTTTTGTTATTCATACAAAATGGCTAGTAGTTCTAGTTTAGTTGGTCCACATGTAGAGAGTGCATTTAAATTTGACGTAGTGCCACCTCTTTAGCAACATACAACTATGATTAAGCAACTTCCTTGTGGTGGGGGTTATTGTTGGTGTTGCGGGCAATGTATAAATGAGTATAAGAGCTCGTATAGTTGAGTGAAAGGTCACCTATGAGCTATAATTGGCTTAGGAATAAGAGTTTGTCTAGGGCTGAATAAAAATGGTTGCCAAAGGAATAAATAATAGGATATATCAAAGAACAAGAAGACGCTAATGTGGTAAGTAACAAATCAAAGGAAGAAGTACATCCTCTTTCCAATAGAGAATCGCAAAAACCTCCTAGTGGCTTAACACAATTGGCTGGCCCACATCCTTTCATGCCACCATAATCTTCTTGAGAAGAGAATACCCCCTTTCTTTCTAGTAAAAGAGGCCCATTGAAAAAGGCCTTCAAGAATGAGGTGAGGGAGGTTGCAGATGAGAGAATTGCTCGTTGCATTCATAGCAATGGACTTTCTTTCAACTTTATTAGATCACCATATTGGCGGAATATGGTGACACCGATTGCTAATGCACTTGCTGATTACATTAATCCTAGGTATGAAAAGGTGCACACCATGTTATTGGCCAAGGAAAAAGCTTCTGTAGAGGCATCATTGAGAGCAATCAAGGATTACATGGCTTGAAATAGGAGTGTCCATCATTTTTGATGGATAGAAGGATTGCAAAAACAAACCACTAATTAATCTCATTGTAGTGCTCCCTAAGCGGTGATGCTTTTTAAGGTAGTTGATTGTGAGGGACAAGTGAAGGTTGCAACCTTCATTGCCAATATCCTCATACAAGCCATTGCAATGGTGAGCCCTAAAAATGTTGTCCAAGTCATAATGGACAACACTAAAAATTGTAGGGCAGTCGGTTCAATAGTGGAGGGTACATATGTGCATATTTTTTGGACACAATGTGTTGTTCACTCTCAACTTGATATTGCAAAAGATTGGCACAAAGATCAAGTGGGTCAAAGAAATCTACATGGAGGCCAAGGAGATTCAAATGTTTGTGACAAATCATCATATGTCACAAGCCATCTTCAAGACCTTAGCCAACTTGGAGTTGTTGAAGGTAATTTTATTTTTTAGTCTATTTATTATTTTTAAATTTTTGGTATGTTATCTATTTTTTAATTTGTTTTATTTTTTACACCATGTTAGGTTGTTGAGACTTGATTTGCATCACACACAATTGTCTTGAGATGACTTGTGAAGGTGTGAGAGGCGTTGAGCGCTATGGTCATCAACACTCTTTGGAGTGTATGGAGGCAATCATACATGATCCTAGCATTGATCCTGGATGATGAGTGATGGGCTCATGTGGAATGTGTTTTGAGTTTCATTGAGCCCATCATGAGTATGATTAGGTATGTAAATACAGGTCGACCATGTTTGGGTGAAATTTATAATAGCATGGACTCCATCGTTGAAAAAATAAGGACCATAATAGAAGCTAAGGAGCATGACCGCATAGAAGCATTTTTCAAAAGAGTGCAAAAGATCATTGTTGATTGTTGGAACAAGATGACCACTCCCTTGCATCTCCTAGCATTTGCTTTGTCCCCAAAGTATTATAGCAAAGAGATACTTTCCTTGTTGAGGAGGGTGGCACCATATAGAGATGAAGAGGTTGCTATTGGGTACAAGACTGCATTCAGAAGAATATTCCCAGATGTAGATATACATGTTAGAGTTGGCTATGATTGGAGCCACCCAGGATTTAGGACTTCATGAAAGCATAAGAGAGATCAAATGAGAGAGTAATGCTATTCTATCAATGAATGCAAAAGATTACAAGATTGTTATTAATGTACATGATATGCCTTGCTTATAAAGACAAGGATGAGAGACAAGATGATGTAGTCTTATGACAAGTGTCATTATTTTATGACATGTGACAACTATAGGATAAGATGACAACTATCAACAACTATCAACAACTAGAAACATCTAGTAGACTCACTAAGTGAACTTAACATGTGTGAATTATGTGTGATGTGTGAATATTATTTAACTAATAAATAGTTAAATAATATGAATTATCCACACAAGGGTAAACCGGTTAGGTGATAACCTTGTTCACACCAACACCCCCCCTAAAGTGCAACTTAGGGAGTAGCTAACTAAAGAAAGATGAAATAATGGATGGTGATGATGATGGGTGCCGACTATTAGGCCATGTTAGGTACCCATGTACAACAAATCTCAAGTGGAGAAAAGGAGAAAACCTCATGGGAAAAAACTCCTCTCTAAAAGTGAGAATGTATGAAACAAATGAAATGAAAGATGTGATGGAAGGAGGACTCAAGACCCCCCTAGAACTACATCCAACACATTTACAATCAATTACCCCCCCATAGGAGAGCAAGTGTGAGACTATAGGTCCCCCCCACAATGAAGTAGCTCCTATGCCGATGGTGAATGTCTGAAGAAGAACGTTGGAAAGTGTCCTGTACCTGCAAACAACATTTCTCCCCTTAGGAAGAAACCAATCCGAAGGTTGATGTAGCAAAAACTCCATCTCCAAGAAGAGAGATGAGGGAAGAAGTCTGATGATGGATGTCTTTGAAAACTGCTCAAATGTCCACATGTCAGAATCAAAGAATGGCACTATGCAACAAGGTGTGACCAATCCAAAATCCTGGGTAGACTCATGGAGAACAACCTCCAAAGACGAAGTAGATGGGATAACAGCTGTGCTGTAACTGTCATCAAAGAGGAGAGATATCCCCTCAAGTGTGTCCTCTAAATCTGTAATATGAGACTCACAAAACATGTTTGATATACCTGCCAAGAAAGTATCCCACAAAGTTGTGTCTGAAAGACGTGTATGATTTTGCTCAACTGAAGTAGATGAAACCATGTTGATGTCGATCTCTAAAGAAGCAAGAGGTTGAGGTGATGGAAGCTCATCAGTAGTCTCATGAAACAAAGTGGGTGAAAGAACACCAAGGTTCAAGTGACCAAACTTCTCCTCGGAAACCTGATTCACACTTGATGCATGAGTGTGAATATCAATCAATGGATATACATCATCATAAGAAGCAAAATGGGAGAATCTATACAAGTGAGATGCATGATCAACCATCCCAACAACAATGATATCTCTACTCTCCAAGTCTCTTATGATCATTGAATCAGGAGTGAACTCAATTGTCTTGCCTGCACCACAATGAGTAAACTGGTAGACGGAAAGGATATTGGTTGTCAAGGAAGGTACACACAACACATTGTTAAATGTACTCTCACTAACATCAATAGTTCCTTTGCCAGTTGCATGCATGTATGTATTGTTACCCATCAAAATAGATGGTGAAGTACATGACTCAAATGAAGAGAACATCCCTTGTGAAGATGCCATATGATGAGAAGCTCCTGAATCAAGAAGCCATCTATCTGATTGTAGACTTGTAGAAGCAAAGAGTGCTTGTCCTTTTCCTTTGTCTGCCCCTTTAGCAATGCCTATTGTCCCTGTCTGTGTAGATGATGATGGTGTCGAAGAAGAGGATGTACTAGGTGATGATGATGGCATTTTGATATTGTGCTTTTAAATAATGTGAGTCTACTCATCAATTTTTTTCTCATAACGCTTATGCTCATCATGTCCTAGTTTCTTGCAATATGCACACTTTAGTCTTTCCTTAGATGATTCCTCCTTGGGAGAGGATGAGGACTTAGGTGATTTGGTTGACTCTTTTGCTTGCTCATTGTTCTTGAGATCCTTATTTTTCTATTTCTTGCCTTTGCTAGTTGAAACCTTTTGATCCTTTGTACCTTGACTAGCAAGAAGTGCTTGATTTTTAGAAGACTTCAATGTGCCCATGTGTACTAACTTAGCTTGCTCCCTTGTGAGTGATGTGGCAAACTCATCAAGTGAAGGCATTGTGAAAGCTTTCCCAAGTGCATCCATAGTAGCATAAAAGGTAGAAACAAAAACTGAATAGTCAGGACCAAGCTTAGTAAGGATTGAAAGAATTAATTGAGTGTCCTCTTTCTCAATTCCACATTGTTTGAGCTGCAATCTAAGTGATTTTAGCTTTGTGAAGAAGTCTTGGATGCTTGCAAAGTCGGTTGGATTCAAATCAATTAGTTCATTCTCCAATTTGAAACCTCTCATAGTATCTTGTTTACCAAAGAGATTCTCTAAGGTAGTCCACATTTCATTGGGTGTTTTACAAGATTCAATATGAAAAAGAAGATCAGGAGAAATAGACAAGCATAGTGTTCCATAGGCTTGATCACATCTATTGTACCACTTTCTCTTTTCTGCAGCTGCTGTTGGTTCAATTTCTGTACCCATTGTTACTCTTATGAATTTTCAAACTTCTTAAATGAATCTCCATTTTAGTTTTCCACTCATGATAGTTATATGGTGTGAGTAGAGGAAGTTTGTTTGGATCCATGATACAAGAGTACAAAAAAGAACACAAGTACAACCCCCTGTTACTCAATCAAAGAGATCACCCCCCCAAAAAAAGAATAATTGTGGCACTTTATACTTAGTGTGATTTACAATTGTCCACAAGGGACCAAAATGGGGAAAACATCAAAATCTCTTAAAACAGAGATCCAAGGGAGATTACAATCACTCACACTGATTTATCAGAGCAAACAGATCCCTCCAAAACAAGTTTTACCTCATCAAGTCTCAAAATGCTCAAGTTATCACTCAAAAGCCAAAAAATTGACAAATTGAATAAAATGAACCTGGAGCTGAATTTGAGAAAAGTGCATGGATGGATTTGAAGAGCTCGTGAATACCTTTCCGATGCCGCAAGAATCGCGAAAATCGGAGATTGTGGCAGAAAGTTGTGAGCTCAGAAGTCAAAAACAAAGATATGTCTTCAAACTGCTGTATCTGTCACCTGCAGCAGAATATCAGAAAACTATTGACACCACTGTGAAGTGCTCTCTGTCAGCATTCTGACGATATCTTGTTTGCCCGATTTCGCCTCTGTGAGCAAAAGTTATGGAAAAAAGAAAAAAAAGCCCTTGTTTAGGGCTTTGAGGGGCCAAAAGGGGCCCTGGCGGATGAAATATTCATTTCTTGAACAAAATAATCTCGTTCTGGGTGGAATATACGCTGCACTCACCGAAAAACGAAAAACCACCCTCAGGTGTCTGAAACTGCTGTTTGTGCAAAAGATTGTTAGTCTTGGTGCGAAACCACTATCTGGGGTAAAAACTGCCTGCAGTAAATTGGAAACCACAAAGTTTGGGGGGGAATATTCCCTTGGAATATTCGCTTTGGGCAATGTACTGTTGAAACCGCCGAAACTATTGTTGGTTTGTTTTAAAATTTGCATGCTGAAAAAAAATGAATGGCACGAGGGCCTTTGGAAGGGGGCCCACACAGATTTAAGGCTGCGGGGCTCGAGTCTAAAGGCTCCCCGCTGGTGGTTTGAACGCCAGAGATGATCGTTGAAGTTATCTGTCGAGAGATACCTTTCGCCGGGGATTATTTGATGTAGATTGACCGCGGAGGTTTTAGATTTGATTGCCGGATTAGTGTTATTAAGTGGCCGCTGAGATCCCTGTAGAACCGCCGGTCGGTGGTTACGAAGACCGCTAGTTGGTGGTTATGAAGACCGCCGGTGTTGAAGGATTTGTCGGTGGGTGATGAAAATTGCTGTCGGCGTAAAAACTTAATCGCCGATGAGATTTTGAACCATGTTGAGATTTGTTATTAACCTGTTGTGGACTTGATGACAGCGACCTAGACTGTCGGGAACTGTCCGCTGAGGGATCATGGAAGACTGCTGATAGAAGTTAGTTGCCAGGCATTTTAAGGGTTCTTGGCTCGTGGATCGTTCGTTGGGAATATGAAACTGCAGATTTTACAAGTGATTGCTGGTGAAAAAATATTGTCGCTGTGTTGATGATTGTTTTTAGACAAGTCAACAATTAGAGTGAAATACTAAGTATCTGACTCTCTCTTGAGCAAAGCCTCTCGAATGCTGAACTATGTGATCAAACAAGATGACTCCAAGGTTCCTTTCTGATGATTTGGTAAGAGATAGCTCAGTGACTAAGTATGATTTTGCTGTTAAACACAAAGGGACTTACATTAGATCTTTCTTCTTTCATTCAGCTTGTCTCTCTTTCAGTGTGGATGATATGTAGACAAGGTCTCAATAACAAAGAAATAGAAAAGGGTGAGGGTTTAGAAAACTAATCTAAGGTCAATGAGGTAATGATGATGTATTAAACAGACAAACTCCTAATCAACCTAACTCCACTTCACCAAGGATGCCTACAACTACATGGAGTTGGTGCAATCTCCTAAGGTTACGTGAATGGTTTTCAAATCATGAAGGCTCATACAAGCACCCATTAAACGGCGCAGCTCAAACAAGCATCCACAATCGAACTTAAGCAAATGAGGCTCAGACTAGCTTTACACAACACTTCACCAGCGGTGAATGTTAAAAGCATGAGCTAGGAGTTGATCGATATTCAGTACAGACATACATTACATCAATGAGCTCTAATCTATTTTAATCTATTTGAAACATCTCTCCATTTCATTAAGTACAAGAAATCATGTTACTCCACAAGATAACACTTAACACCAAACAAGTAGCTCCAATGTCATTGCATTAACCTTGAGAAATATTTACAACAATTTCAAGACCTATCAGAGAATTTCGAGAGTCTCTTCTATTCTACTCCTACTTGTCTACAATCTAAATCTATATATTACAAATGAGGCAACAAGGCCTTTATATAGTGCTCCCGTATTACAATGAATGGCTTAGATTAATTCAATAGCCAAGGGTTTAGATCGTGCCACCTCAGAGGTAGTTACAACAACTTGTTATTTTTAGCACAAAAGAGAGAGGCAATGAAGGCACATTTTCCAATGTGATAAGGTAAGGTGAAAGCATTTAAAACATTCTCCACATAGGAATCCCTTTGGCTTCTTTCATTAAATGATACATTTAATGTATTTAAAATGATCTGTACTCGCCACATAGATGCCACCTCAGCATACTTTGAAAATTGTATCACCTTTATGTGATGTATTCAATGTGATTGCTTGAACTTGTATGTTTAGGAATACATCTTGTGGATCTTGCCTTGTTTTTTCTTCTTGTAGACTAGATGTATGTTACTTGTTACTCATTTGACTAACACTGTGATGTTCCTTCTTCTTGTAGGATTCATGATGATCTTCTCTGGATGCAACTTCTTGAAGGGTAATGTATATGATGATGCTGCCTCCTTCATCATGTAAGAGTAGATGATGAAGCTTCATAGATGACATGAAGTAGAATATATAATGATGCTTCATTCATGAAGAGTAGGAGATTTCTTAGACTTGAAAATTGTAGAGTCTTGAAACTTGGATGGATGAAGTGCATTGCTTGATGATGCCATTGATGAAGTATACTTGAACTTGATGTGATCTAACATGATATCATTGATGTAGAGACTTGAGGTATGATCCTTTGGAGTGGTGTTCCCTCTGCAAGGTGAAAGTGATTCAAACACTTGCTCTTGATGATCATGATGTAGTTGATGAAATGCTTCCTTGAAGATGATCTTGAAGCTCGAAGGAACTTGAAGTAGATTGGATGTCTTAGAAAGTCTTGATGAAGATGATGTCCTTCGGATGGATGTCTTCTAGACAATCTTAACTTGATGCCACTTGATGAAGAATTCCAACACAAGGATGATGAAAGGTTCCTTTGAAGCAGCTACATGATGCTTGAAGTGATCACTTTGAGCAGCTTATGATGCCTTCTTTTTGAAGACTGCTTCCTGACTTTCCTTCCTATATGAAAGTGTTTCCAGCCTTTAGCTCCTGCAACACAAAGAAAGAAATAATATCAACCTTCTCGATAAACATGATAATATTTGATTTATAACATATAAGAATGCATTTCCAAGCCAAGCGCACTAGATGACAAGTTCTTGATCTTCATTGAAACTCTTAAAATTTGCATTCTAACACTTAGAACCTGCCTTTCCATCTTGATGCATTGCTTCAAGATTTCAAATCCTCTGGAAAGGTGTTGAGCACATTAGATCAAGGTCATTGGATCTTCTCTTGAAATTTACCTTGATATTGAAATTTAGCCTCATTATGGAAGTGGCGTATTGCTTAAGGTATCTGAAATCTTCTTCTAACCTTCACCTTAGCGGATCACTTTCACCTTGGTCGCATTGGTTGCTGATTTTGAGATCTTCTACTAGGCGCTTTGGTTGAGGGTTTTGAAATCCTCTGGAACTTTAGCATTTTTTGCCTTGGTTAAGGGGTTGAAGATCTTCTTGATGTTGGCGCGGTGGTTCAAGTGTTGGAAATCCTCTTGAATTTTGCTTTAAAACTTGACTTTACTTCCCTCCATAAGGTGACGCACTAGATAGAGGTTTTGGTTTCTTCTAGAATTAGCACACTAGATGGGTCGCATTGGATAAGGATTTCAAAATCCTCTTGATTTTTACCTTGTAATAAACCCCTCCTCCAAGCGTATTAGACCTTGATTTTAAACTCTTCTTGAAGTAGTCGCATTGGTTCACACCTTTTGAATCCTCCTTGTTTAGCGCACTAGATAAGGGATTTGAAATCCTCTATCTTATCCCTCCACAAGGGTGCATTGGATGGGGTATAAAGAATCCTCTAGAAACATGCCTTCAACACTCAACTTTTACTCTCCTCTACAAGGTGGCGTAAGAGAACAAGATTTTAATTTCCTCTAGAAATTCGCTCTAAGACTTGACCTTGGATTCTTCTTGAAGAGGTCGCATTGGTTTGAGATGTTAGGATTTTCTAAGATTTGTGCATTGGTTAAGGATTTGAAATCCTCTGGAAACATCAAAACTTACACCTTGACACCCAGCATTTTTCTTTCTCCTTAGCGCATTGGATGGAGGTATTGATTTCCTCTGAAATTTTCGCATTAGATAGGCATGTCACAATCCTCTTGAAACTTGCGCAATGAATAGCACCTTAAAAATCCTCTTCAAGTTGGCGGATTAGATGGGGAAGTCGGAATCATCATCTATGCTACCTTTGGCGCATTGCTTCAAGGTGTCGATTTCCTCTTCTTTTGGCGCATTTGTTCAAGCACGAGGGATCCTCAACTTGAAATCCTCTTGAACGCGGCGTGATTTATGAAGATTTTGCGCCACTTTAATATCCTGTCGCATTGGATTAGCTTTTTGAATCCTCTGGAGTAGTTTGGGTGTTTTCAGGGTTCGTGAGGTAAAGGTATATTGAAAAATATATTTAAGTATAAGTTGAATTTCTTATACTTCAAATATTTTTCAATATACCTTTCAGGATGTTTGAGATAGGTCTCGAATCCACCGGATTTAACATGCAAAATCTAGAATTTGGAGGATTCACCAGATTTCAGACTTAGTCAATTTTTCAGGATTTCAGGGTTTCAGGCTCCAGACTCAGTCTTTTCAGGATCTCAAACATACTTCAGGATTGATCTCAATGTTCATTATCTGGATAGAATTCAATCAAGAGTCTTCATCACTGCAAGTTCATCCTCCAGATAAGACCTCCAGTTATAAAGCAAAATCTTCTAGGAGAGAGACTTATTGGATTGGCAGAGGAAATGAACCTAAGGCATCATCTAAGATCTCATGCAAAACATTGGAGCTCAAAAAAAGGGGGTCCCCATTTGCAATGGGGTGATGTGTGATTTGGTCACAACACACTGTTGGTTTGAAAGAAAGCCGTTGGTGTTTTACAGAATGGAAATGGTCGTCGCTGTTGTTGCGGATTGCTGGCCAATACGAATGCCAACTGTTTAGGTTTGCCCGCCGTTGATGGAGAAGGGGGTGTGGGTGGCCCGCGCCATGTGGCGCCCCCACACTGAATATGTAATTTTTGCAGGTACGGGTACCTACGACTAGCAAGTACCTACAAACAATTCAACAAAACACAAAACAAAATTAACCCGCAGACTTACAAATTAAACCCGCGAACTGTATTTAATCTGCTGGTCAAAGATTTCAATGACGCCAACAACCTGTATGCTTGCGCCAACAAAAGATTTTGAAGGAATTTGCCTCTGTGCAAAGAATATTCTCTACAAAGATGTCGTATGGTCGAGGGGCAAATTTTTTTGCCTTTTGCTGCAACTTTGTCTGATTTTGATGATTTGACAGTCGATCTTGGGGTTTTTGGGCTTCTTGAGTGTGATGGCATGGTTGGATTTGACCTAAACTGCTTCGAAAGATCAGGGACTTGCTGGATTAGGCATGCACCTCCCAACTTCAAATCCTCATAGATTTGGCCTCCGATGTCCGATCTAGACAAAACAAAAGGCGATCTTGACTATCTTGGACCTCCTGAACACAATGGTGTGCTCAGATTTGTAGCAGCATGCTCTGAAATGAACCTGTAATACAAGGCCACAAAGAGGAAACCCTCACAAATTTGGTATTTCTATCAAGTTTTTCTGATTCTCCAGGTCATCATTCGATGCAAGAGAAGAGCATACTCAACTATCAAGATCCACCATGAATTGCACTCAAGATCTCTCAAAAAATGACTAACACAAACTGATTCTTCCTAGAGCTCTGATACCATGTTAGAGTTGGCTATGATTGGAGCTACCCAAGATCTAGGACTTCATGAAAGCACAAGAGAGATCAAATGAGAGAGTAATGCTATTCTATCAATGAATGCAAAAGATTACAAGATTGTTATTAATGTACATGATATGCCTTGCTTATAAAGACAAGGGTGAGAGACAAGATGTTGTAGTCATGTGACAAGTGTCATTATCCTATGACATGTGACAACTATAGGATAAGATGACAACTATCAACAACTATCAACAACTTGAAACATCTAGTAGACTCACTAAGTGAACTTAACATGTGTGAATTATGTGTGATGTGTGAATATTATTTAACTAATAAATAGTTAAATAATATGAATTTTCCACACAAGGGTAAATAAGTTAGGTGATAACCTTGTTCACACCAACAATACAAAGTGTTGTCTTGACTAAGTTTGGCCACTTCATATCTTTAAAGAATCATGATGTTTGCGCTCTTTGGGACAAATACATGAAAGACGGTCATGAATGGTGGCACCTACATGGCCAAGGCTTTGTTTACTTGCAGTCTCTTGCAATAAAAGTCTATCTCAAGTATGCATTTTTTTTATTTTTTAACTTCCTCATTTTTCTTTCATTGTTATATATTATAATTTATGTTTAATAATTGTAAATGTTGTATGCAAATTCAATAGGTTGGGAGTTCTTCTTTAGCTGATCGAAATTGGAGTACATACTCCTTTATCCACTTAGTTAAGCGCAATCAATTGGGTGCAAAAGCAGCCGAGGATTTGGTCTTTGTGCACTCCAACTTGCATCTCTTGTCATATAAGAAACCTGATTACAGCAAGGGGGTGACAAGGAATTGGGATCTTACTCCTATGTGTGCTGATTTAGATGCTACTATTGAAGTCTCTAAAGATGAGGCAACTTCTACATATGACATGGCTAGTAGGAGTGGTGTTGTAGTTGATTGTGGTTAAAATGAAATTGAACCAAATATTGACTTTTATGCTCTTGATGGAGTGCAATATGAAGATATCTAAATAGTGATTGTAATTTTCATTTTGTATTGACATTTGACAAATCACTGAATTATGGATTTATGAGTATTTTCTTTATTGCAAGTTATGAGGTATTTAACTATTTTGTTTATTGGCAATTTTGAGTATTATGGTTTTTATTATTTTTAATTAATATAAAATTATAAATTACACACACGCACACACAAATTCGTACCTGCACTCGAGGGGAAAAGTTGTCATACCTGCATACCCCTACCTTGTTCCCATTCCTATACCAGGATTAGCAACTTAGTCCTGTATATATAAATATGCATAAATTTTTTCATTACCTTCTTTCTTGAAATATAGTGTAGGCTCGTTCTTGCTTCTTACATATTCATTTGCTAAGGATTATGTATCAATTCTTGAATACCATGCTCTTGGTGCTTGTCTCAAACCATAGAGTGCTTTCTTGAACTTGTAAACATATCCTTCTTTGCCTTACTCTTCAAATCCTTGTGGCTGATATACTTCCTCTTCCACATATCTATTCAAAAATGCACTCTTCACATCTAATTGACATACTTTCCATTTTTTCTATGCTACTAATGATAATATCAATTGTATAGTGTTATGCCTTTCAACAGGGGCATGGGTCTCTTCATAATCTATATCATAACTTTGAGCATATCCTTTTGCAACCATTCTAGCTTTGTATCTTTCATGGCAGCATCACTTTTGTACTTTATCTTGTAAACCCATTTAGTTCCCATCACTTCTTTGTTTTTTGGTAGCTTTACAAGCTTCCAAGTTTTTTTTTTTCAATAGCATTAATCTCTTCTTACATTGTTTTAATCCATTCTTTCTTTTCAACCACTTCAAATTTAGTAGGTTCCACCTCAATATTTGAAAAAATGTGTAATTAACCAATTGATCATCTTCATTGCTTTCTCTACTTGACTTCTTGTTGTCTTCTTTCAAAATTCTGATCTATCATAAGATTTGGAGAATGAGTTTGCATTAACTTCTTACTTTGTGTAACAACATTGCTTGAACTTGATGTAGATTTTGAACTTTCAGCTTTTCTTCTTGATCCCAAACTAAGAACTTTGTGTATCAACATTTTTTGAACTTGACGTAGATCTTGAACTTTTCAGCTTTTTCTTCTTGATCTTAAACTATTCCTTGACTTACAGTTTCTTTTTCTTTGTTCAAATGATTTGCATAGACTTCTCCTACCTTGACATGAATAAAATTTGTAGGCTTTGCTTTCTGCACTATAACTTATAGATATTCATGCTTCACTCTTTGCATCCAATTTTTGTCTTTTCTCATCATGTATGTGAACACAAACTAAGCAACCATATACTTTCAAGTGTGCCACTATAGGCTTCCTCCCATACCAAGCTTCATATATTGCCCTATTTCTTATTGCAATTGTTGGGCTCTTATTCATGATATAAACAACAGTTGGAATAGAGAGGCTAAAAATAGAAAGACCTCATGTGGAGTGACGAGGGGCCAAAATTTGGGCCTCAATCGGAGCATGGATAAAGTTCTTGAGGTAGATTCTTCAAGACTGAAGCGAAAATTGATATTTAACTGTATGATGGGGAGATTAGGGTGGAGAAGCTAGACCAATGAATTTTACAAATAGAAGTATATTTCAGCTTTCACAAACTTACCCCTTATTAATAAATTTCGTTGCATGACTCAAGCTTGCTGGTCGTGCACTAACTTGGGATGAAAGTTATGCATTATCCTTGGAGTGTAGGAAGGTTGTGCCTATTTCCAAATGGGAAGACCCCAAATCTTTAATGAAGCAACAATTTTATCCCATATGCCATGAGGAGCATGTTATGCAACACTATTTTTGGCAAAGGCAAGGATAGAGTGTATAGGAATACACTAGCGAGTTTCAAAAGTGGCTTGTTCAACCAGGGAAAGATATCGCGGATGATGTGGTGCTGATGAAATATTTTAGAGGTTTGTGTGGGCATCTTAGGCTGCTTGTTTTGGTGGCAAAGGCCCAAGATATTGATGAAACTTGTGCTCTTGCACATTATCTGGAATTGGTCTAGAAGCAAGCTCGTTCTTTTAGTCAAAATGGCAAGGGAAAATTGGGATAATAGCAAAGTTTCAATAAAAACAAGGATAGAGACCAAGGAAAGCCCAAGAAGAAGGCCAATACATCAGTCTAGAAGAAGGATGGTAAATTTGTTCACATTGTGATAAGGATGGCAATTTAGAGGAGAGGTGTTGGAAACTACACTCGGATCTTGTATCTTCATAGAGGAAAAAGAAAAAGGACACCAATACCACATTTGCAAACAAAGGAAAAGAGGTAAATAGCATAGTTCCACGGAGTTTCGGGACAGGGGACCACTGGCCTAAGCTTGGGGATGACGGTGGGGGGTGGTGCAAATACATATAGTACTTGAAAAATTAGTTATAAAAAGATGTAGAAGGAATAAGTATAAGAATTACAAATGAAACTTTCACATACTAAGTAAACTACTAAATAGTAAACACATTGCAATGATTGCATTGAACATTAACAATGAAAATGTCAAATTTTTAAAATTTCATAATGATGATTCATGATTACAATGTTCAAAAACAAAATGCAAATGAGTCAATTGCTAATGGCTTGATGCCTCTAATCATCCCCAAAGTTCTCACCAAACTCCTTATCACTAGAATTGCTGGACTCCACAAGCTCAAGTTCCTCTATCCTCCAAACCAATACCAACTAGCCTTGTCTCTATAGCATCATCATCAACCAATGTTGGTTCCTCTGGTTGTACATCCCATCAGACTGTTGGACTCTCCATGTACATAAATGTGTTGTAGTTAGTGAGATGGAAGGCACTATGTATCAGAAGAACTTGAGCCTATTCCTCTTAACAGAGTGGATGAAGCTACAAGTAGAGCAGTTCCTCTTAGTAGCAGAAGAACTAGAAACCCTTGGGATAGCAAACAAATGTCTAGATCAGTAGTCAAAGAAGTAGGCCCATGCATAGTCCACCACAAAATTGGGTCCTCCTGTGCCATAGTCTCCCTATCTATCTTGGACTCCTTTGAATATCCCCTAAGAGTGGCAAATTTTGTCCACTTAGTACAAATGATGCTGGCATCTGTAGAATCATACATTTTTTGAATGGCTTTCATTAACCCTGCCTTCACCTCAATATCCTGTATAGGTGTAACTCTGCTATGCCTTTGTAGGTACCACTTTGGGTTTAGTGCATAGGCAACCGTGTGCAAGGGATTGTTGAGCTTCTTTCATCTATGATGAATGATTGGTTGGATATGTTCGGTGTAGAATTGCAATGTGGGCTCTTTCTATTGTAAACAACCTTCATTTGGTCAAGCATAGTATTAATGCACTTATACACCTCTCCAAGGGTAGGTGCATTAGCATCCCCATATCTAATCACTCTGAAGACTAGAGTAATGATGGAGACAATATATTTGGTATCAACCCAAAAAACATCACTCTTCACCACCTCCTTCACCCTCTTCCCCTGATCTGTCTTAGACTCAGGCCACCGATTCCATTTTGTTGTCATAACCATTAGTTGCAAAGCCTCTTGCAACTCAAGCATCCTCTCTAAGAGAATGAAGTATGATGCATACCTAGTCTTCACAGGTTTCAAGAATCCCTTCTTGGAGAAGGTCCTGAAGAGTGCATGTGAAGTGTGGTGATTGCAGATAAACATCCGCACATCTCTAGCATCACTATCAATTGCTTTCATCCAGCTGATTTTTCCCATGTCCTTGAGTGCATTATTCATGGCATGCACACAACAAGGAGTCAACCAAATATGTCTATAGGTTGCCTTAATTAATTTTCCTATAGCTTTGCACACATGGGCCACATTTGTGACTACTTGCACCACATTTTTTGGCCCAACCTCCTCTATAGCATCTTTGAGGATCTAGAATTGAAAATAGTATCCTTGCGATGCTCTAAACAATCAACAACCCTAAGGAAATAAGGGCCCTCTGAACATGTAACCATGATATTGATGAGTGGTTGATGCCTGATGTCCATCCACCTATCCATGACTATGTTGCATCCACTTGTGACCTAGGTATCCTTCATTATCTCCATTAAAATATTATTCTTGGAATAGTTCTTATCCAAGATTGTTGTCCTCAATTTTGTCTCCCTTGGTGGCACATATGATGGTCCCACCCTTATTATTTTTGCTACAACCTCCTTATAATAAGGAGAGTGAGCCACATGGAATGGAATGCTATTGGCAGAGAAGAATTTTTCAATGGCATCATCTGCCTCATCCTTTGCTTGCACATTGAATAATTCTACTAGTGGGTTTGAAGCATCACTAGTCACCCTACGTTTCCCCTTAGGCTTTGCTGCCCCTGAACTAGATTGAATTTGTGGCCTTTGCAAAGTAGGAGAAGTAGCACTTTGAAGACCTCTCCCACTTAGTGGCAAAGTAGAAGATGCAGGTGCATTTTCTTCACCATCACCCCATAATCTACTTATTTCAGCCCTATATTTCAGGTTTTTTCCCAACTTTGCACATACATCTACACCTTTGCCTCAGATATGAAGGAGGTGGACATTAACTTTGGTAATGCTACCAAATCATTCAAGTTTAAAAAAGTGGCACTTCCACAACCTAGTGCCCCCAGATGTCCTAGGCTTTGCTGGTAACTTAGTTGCAAATTGTCTTAAGGGGGACTTCGGATTGAAGGGACCCTTAGCATATTTTTGTAGCATTTTGGAAGGGCAACTATAATTTGCACTCCTAATAGAACTAGTTGTTTCACCCCTATCTGCCTCTGTACTAGGATCATTAGGTGCATAATCAGATTTAGTTTCAATTTCAACTTCAACCCCTTGACGCTCACCCTCATCCTCACTCATGTTGTGAGAACACATAGTGACACTACAAGAAATGATAATAAATTTATAAGTTTCTAATATAAAAATTAAAATTCAAACCATGCGTAATGCAAGGGATTAAGACACAAGGATTTTCTTTTTATTTTTCTTACTTCAGGTCGCACAAAGTGCATAAGCAGAGGATACACAAATAGGAATCCTTGTTCTTAACTTTTGTCAAACAAGGATTTCACTTTTGTTTTTCTTACTTCAAGTCACATGAAGCGCAGAAACAGAGGATACACACAAATTAAAATCCTAATTTGACTTTCAAATTTTATGATTGATTTCAAAATTTAATAAAATATTTATACATTAATTTAGTATTTACAAAAATAACTTTAAAAACGATTAAAAAAATACACCAAAAAACTTAAATACTGCTGTCATAAATTGACGATTTTAAATACTTGGTCAAACAAGGATTTCACTTTGTTTTTCTTACTTTAGGTAGCACAAAGCGCAGAAGGAGAGGATACACAAGATGAAATCCTAATTTGACTTCTAAATTTCTAATTTTAAAATTGAAAACAAAGCTATACTGTACAAACCAAAATAAATTTGAATTTCATTTAACTTATTAAGAATGAAAATTTAAAAATTAAGAGTGAAATGAACATTGAAAATTAAAAGGGAAAGAGCAGAAAGAAGTGGTTAATGTGCAGCGGTTACATGGACTTCATACTGTTTAGGACCAATGTGAAATAGAGGGATTGGTAAAGCAATTTTAAGAATTGTTAGTGGAGTCTAAGGGGCTCCCCCTCGCTAAGAGGAAGATAAAGCATGAAATCTTTCTTTTACCAAATTGTCCATTGCCTAATATTGGTCTACATTCTCAAAATTTATTGAAGCACAAGAGGTCAAAGACCAGTTGAAACAGTTATTAGTACATGGGGGATCAGATCAAGTACATCCCCTTGTGGTTCTCCTATTGTAATAGTTCTAAAGAAGGATGGGACTTGGTGCGTGCGTGTGGATTATAGGAGCTTAAATAAAATAACCATTAGGAATTGGTACCCATTGCCACATATCGATGATTTGTTGGATCAACTTCAGCATGCTAGGTTCTCCACTAAATTAGGTTTAAAATCAGGCTATCATCAAGTCCGGATAAAAGAGGAGGATATATGGAAAATGACATTCAAGACCAAGCATGGGATTTATAAGTCGTTGGTGTACCGTGTTACCATTCGGTTTATGCAATGCTTCAATAACTTTTATGTGGAATATGAATGAGGTATTGCGACCTTTGTTGGATTCTCGTGTTATTGTATATCTTGATGATATTTTGATTTTTAGCAAAACATATGAGGAACATATTTTGCTTTTGAAAGAGTTTTCGAGATGTTGAAGAAGAATCAATTGTTGTTGATTAAGAAGAAATGTGAGTTTGCAAAGAATTCATTGGTGTATTTGGGTCTCATGGGGAGGGGCGGATAGATCCTTCCAAAATTGAGGCGGCCAAAGCCCAACATAGGTGCTGAAATGAGGAGTTTTATGGGAGCAGCCCAATACCTCTGGAAGTTTGTTAAGTCCTTTTCATATGTCGCTGCCCTGTTGCATGCTATTATGGGTATTGGCAAGAAATTTCATTGGGGTGGTAAACAACGTGCTGTTGAGGAATTCAAGAGGAAAATCAGCATGGCACCAGTTTTGGCATTGCCAAATCTTCAGTAGTTATTCGAAGTTGAGATTGATGCTAGTGGTTATGCCACAGGGAGGTAGACCAATTTGTTACCATTTGGAAATGTTTAAAGGAGTTGTTCTAAATTATAAGGAGTTGTATGCTTTGGTTTCAGCAGTTAAGAAGTGAAAACATTATTTAATGGGCAAAGAGACCATTGTGCATACTGATCACCAGCCTTTACAATGTTTGCTAGCTCAAATATGGGTTTTTTGCAACAATTCCATTTGGTGATCAAGTATAAGTGTGGGGTAACTAATAAAGTAGCATATATGCTTTCTACACTGCCACTTCTATCTGCAGTTGGCACATTGACAATGTTAGAACCATTTGTAAAAGAGATGTAATGTGGAGGATTATGTAGTGGATGAAGATTACATCGAGATTTATAAGTCAACAAATCAAGGTAAGCATGATCAATTTGAAGCTAAATCAGATTTTTATCTCTTAGATGGTTTTTTGTATAAGGCGGGAAAGTTATGTGTGCCTAAGGTGTGTAGAGTCATGCTTATTAGAGAGGCACATGCCTTATGGGTGGCTGGCCACTTTGGAGTGACAAAGACCCATAAAAAATCTTCAGCTTTACGTCTTTTGGCCATATATGCAGGTGGATGTGTCCAGGTTTATAAGAGGTTGTCAGTTATGCAGTGTATGAAAGCCCAACAACAGGAAGCTTGGGCTGTACCAACTGCTGCCGGTACCTAAGAGGCCATGGGAGAGCATCTCCCGTGGATTTTGTAGGCAGTTTGCCAAGGACTAAGCATGGTAGTGATCACATTTTTGTTATTGTGGATTCTTTTTCTAAGATGTTCATCTTAATTGCTTGTAAGAAGATGCTGACAGGAAGCGATGTAGCTGAATTATTTTGAAAGAATTTATGGATTCATTCTGGGATTCCAGAAAGCATTGTTTCAGATAGAGACATGAGATTTTTAAGTAAATTTTGGTGTACATTGTGGAGTAGATTGGACTCTAAACTCAAATGGTCTATGGCTTTTCATCCTTAGATGGATGGGCAAACTGAGGTAGTGAACAAAATACTGGTACAACTGTCATGTGGGTATAATCAGCGGTTTCCAAAGGGGCTAGGGCGAGCATTTGACATATGTACAACACTTATAACAGGGCAATTCACTCTTCTACTAATTTATCCCCTTTTGAAGCATGTTTTGGCTATTTGCCACCAAGCCCTCTTGATGTTTGCCTTGGACAGTCAAAAGAAGGGCTGGAAAAAGGGGATGTCGAGGTGAATAGAGCTGATAAATTCGTTGAGAAGGTGATGCAAATTCACTTCAAGTTTCAAGAAAAGCTTAACGAGACCTAAGCAAAATATAAAAGTCGTCATGGTCAGCATAGAGTTGAGCACAAATTCTAGGTTGGTGACAAGATATGGTCCATTTCAGATCATTGAACAGGTGTGGAATAATGCTTTTAGGCTGGACTTGCTGGAATACATGAAGATCTTCTTTGTAATTAATGTGGATCAGTTGAGGTTGTTTGAGCCTTCATTAGTTGACGAGGAGGATGATTTTGTTATGCCAAACATTGAAGATTTTGCAACTGAAGAACATGATGTGCTAGAAAATGATGTTCTTGATAAAAAGTTAAGACAAATTCGATAGGGTGAGCAAGAATTGGTTGGTTGGTTGGAAAGACGAGGTTCCAAGCAATGCAAAGTGGGTTTCTAGAGGTGAAGTGAGGAACAAATTCCCTAATTTGATGAGTTCCTGAGCTTTTGGGGACCAAAATCCTTTTGGTGGGGGAGTAATGATTTGTGAAATGGATAGTCTATGTTGGACCATTGGGGTCATAGATAGAGGCCACTAATCAAGATGTATGGAGGTTTGTCGTGTTTCCAGGTGATTGGGTGCAAAGAATAGTTGACTTGAGGTTGGTGAAGGTGCATGGGGTGGCCCAAAGCACTCCCAAAGGCTTCGAACCAGAATACTGATGCCAAGACTGTTGAATAGGGCCTTTGGTGGCAAGTTTGCCCCTTTCAATAGGCGGTGAATGTCCTAGATGCCTTGGTGAACTCATATTATGCCCTGGCGAATGGATTGTGGAAATCGGCAGATTTATGTTTTATGCACATGAGGAGACTAGAATATGAACAGCTTGAAGTTCAAGCGCTTCTATTGGGCGACTGTTTATATTTCACTGGCCATGGAAGTGAGGGGAAGCCTATTTGAAGGATTTGTACGATTTCTGAAGGTTGGCTCTTGTTACAAACATTTTGCTTATGCATATGAAGTGGGATTTTGTTGGTATGGAGTCAGAGCAGGCATGAAAGAGCAGCTGTGTTGTTTTGTTGTTCCAATGAAACCATTTTGGGTGATGGAATGCTTGTAACTCATTGATATAGTAGCAGGAGACAAGAGATTGCACTCTTCCTGGAGTTTTTTTCCCCTTTTAGAGGGTTGTGTCTCTCATTTTGTGTGAGTGCTCCATTATTGTGTGTTCATTT
Organism: Cunninghamia lanceolata; assembly: GCA_027924645.1. Taxonomy (NCBI): domain Eukaryota; kingdom Viridiplantae; phylum Streptophyta; class Pinopsida; order Cupressales; family Cupressaceae; genus Cunninghamia; species Cunninghamia lanceolata. Next base: position 119,030 of record BSBN01001031.1, on the reverse strand, counting down.
CTACTTCAAGTTCATTTGCATAGCATTTGTGAATTGGTTAATTTATTGTTAAATTACAATTGAGTTTGTAAATTTGGGAAGAGCTAATAATCCATAAATTTGTGAGGGATTTGAGGCATAGCTTCATCTCTTTACGGATCACTCGGCAGCAAGAATGTAATAAAAAACAACAGTTTTCCCAGCAAGTGGGAGATCTCAATAAGATTTCCTAAAACACACCTTCAAGTTTAACTAGTATCCCCTTCCACTAATTTTTGGGACATGATAAAAACGAAGGGCTCCAACTAACAGATAATCTGCAAATGCTTAAATGATCTTCTAGCCTTGATTAATCCAATCAAGTAAGGGATTCTCTGCAAAATTAATAGGTTTGTTTTCTCCTCAGTAAGTAATCATTCTTCCCGTCAATAATTAAAATTTATATAGCGATGACATATTTGAATCGTTGATATCACCAGTGACAAATCTTGATATGCCTTATTTCTGTTCTATACTGATCTTTAGCTTATCCCGTCTTCTAGATTCTATTTGTTCTCTGATACTATTTTCTTTGGCATCTGCTTGTCTAAATACTTCCATTTGTATTCATGTTTTGCATGGTTTCAAAATTCAATTATGATGCAACATTTAACAATTTGCTTCTTCCATTCAGGTTGTTAATACAATTATCATGTTAATTAATGCATTTCTTCTTTGTATTATGACAAACTTGTTAGCTTTGTTACACTATTTTGGTTTGCAGGATTTGTAGTTTCCATTAGTTTGTTTGTTGATTTATTTCATTTGATTGGAACTATACTTACTGCTACTATACATTGGTGCTCTGCAATTGACAGGTTTCAAAGGCTCATATTCTAGAACCACTTTCTCGCATGTTATTATGCTTGTCTTCAGCATTAACATCAAATAATTTTGATTGTCTGGATGAGTGTTCGATCTCTGTCTGTATTATGGGCATCCAGATCAGGGTCAAGTTAGAGGATATACGGTTACTACACAACCTACTTTTCCAGGAGCTCTTCAACCAAGTCAAAATGATGTTTTCCATTGTTAATTATTCAAGTCAGAAGTTTGGCAGCAACGATGATAATCATTGTCCATGCCCTAAAGGACATGATGATATAATTCTATTGTTGCGCTGTTCTCTTAGAATCTTATCATTATTAGACTTTGATACTGGGCTCAGTCACATTGCAACTACAAGGCTTGTATCTCTGTTTCAGAAGCTGTGTTCGTCAAGCCTAGTTCGTACAATTCTTGGTTCCAAGGAAACACAATCTGGAGACTTTGGATTTCTTATGACTTGTGAAGTCTCTTCGTGTACATATGGCTCCACCATGTCATTTGCCAACAGTAAAGAGAAAATTAAAACTGCAAGAGGCTATTCTTACTCTGCAATATCTGAATCAGATAACCATTCAGGCATGAGAAGTGCAGTGCATTGTTTGTCTGCATTGCTTAAGGTAATGTTGGCCGTTTGGCACTTTTCATTGAGTTTGCACTTTGCTTGGGGCAGAAGTCAAAAAGGAAAGTGGGAAGTTAGGAAAGGCAACTTGGTAGAATGTGTACTATACTACCATTTATTTGTGCTGTATATTGTAATTAAAGTACACAGTAAGTATTCTAATCTTTGCAATTCTGTTTTTCGAGCTATACAAAACCGTAGAGGGAATCCTTTCGTATAAAGCCATAGAAAGAATCCTGTTGTATTTTGTCAGATTCACTTGCTAACAACTTAGTAATAGAGGAATATCTAAAATTGGTTGGGAAACTGTCATACCTATGCCAAAACTTATGAATAACATTTAGTCTGCTAAGAGGTGGGAAATCAGATAAAGCTGATAGGGTTTGAAGGGGAATTCTCAGTTCCCTGAACTGTATGACCTAATGAAGAACTATTTCAAGATCACTTGCAAATGCCAAATTTGTAGATTAATAGTTAAAAAGACTAGACTGGGATATTAGTTTTTGTTTTTTGTTTAATTGTTAATGAGGTAAGTATTTTCCAAAGAATCTTGTTTCTGTCCAGCTGTGATTAGTGCTAGTAATCTATTTTGGTTGGATTATATTTTTGATGAAGAATTGTTTCTTTAGAATTTTTGGCATTCAAATCTTATGCTATTTTGCAAATTCGTAATACTTATAATAGAGATGAACTTTGCTTTTCTTAATCTTATGGCAATTACAGTGTTTATGCTGGTTTTTCTCTCCATTACACTTTCTTTAAGTTTATAGCCATAGTATCTATTTTTGGACATTATTTCTATAGTATTTTGCAAATCCTATGTCATATCCCCATTGGAATATGAAGCCCCAATTCTGATTTTCTGCTCTAACCCTAATTCTGCCCTAACTCTGCTCAAATCAGATTGGAAACAAATATAGATTTTTACCTGGAATTATGAACAATTAACAATGCAAAACACAATAAGAGGTTCGCTCAACCACGTAGACACTTTCTTGCATGAAAACTTATGATAGTATGCCATAAACATGAAATAGGAAGTCTGCTAACATATACTGCTGTAAATATGATAATAGGGCATACAGTTGATATCAAATGAATGGTTAAACAGCCCAGCTACCAAGAATCTTCAATGGCAACAATGACATACCAATATGTTGGCAAAACAATGCAAATACAAGCCTTTCCAATAGGGGAATGTTCATGTATAATCTGCTGTAGCAAAACTTGATCAGAAACCCTAAGGCGCAGCAATCAAACAGGTGCAGAACTACCCTAGGTGAAGTCTCCCAAGTGTTAGGATGATTTCCAACCAAGTCGCCCACCAATGATGCTCAAATCCACCTCAAGAAGGTCTCCACGAATGATCTCTTCAATCTGATTGGAATTCTGCTCTTCCTTCCAATGATGCACAAGTAGATCCCCGTCATGGAATCCTCCAATTGGATGAGCTAGGGTTTCATCCAGCTTCTCCAAGGGTATTAGAGGTTTTCGTCTCAATACCCTATGCTAGAGATAAATCTCCAATGTATGAATGAATGTCGAATGATTGATGGATAATTTGAAGTGCCAAAGAACCTCTTATTTATACACAACTTGCCTCGTACTCCTCGCTGGCCGACCAGGCATGAAGACTTTTATTTTTGAATATGTTATTCCCTCCAAGAGGGCCGATCATGTCCTTTCCATCTAGGCGCCCAAACAAATCAAATAAAATATATGATTTGTCTTATTATTCTATCTCCCTTCAAGCGCTTGTCTAATCATGATTAATAATAATTATTTTATTCCTCTAATAATTGGAATGTAGGTCCATTATGGAGTGCATGGGAAGAATATCTATGGTGAGGGCGAATTGAGTGCTAATGTCCATGATACATGAACAATAATCTCCGTGACCATATGAGAAGGTGTCCAAAGGAAGCATCCCGAAGTGTGAGGATAACATCCATGCAACCCATGAAGAAGTCCAACCTCTCCAAATGCCTCGAAGTCCGCTGAAAACCCTAAATGGTGACCATTCCGGAGATGGGACGTGACATCCTACCACAGTATTGCTTTATGGTTCTTTTGTGAATGTAACTTTGGTCCATTTTTTTGTTGCCAAATTGAAGGAATGTGCAGCCATTCTTTTCTGTATTGTTTTTGAACAATAATTGTTCTTGAGGCACTTGATGGATTCCTTATACCCATATATTTAAATAATTTCAAATTCTGCTTTATGCAGATTGCATGTTGACCTCTTTTCCAATTAAAATTAATTCACTTAAATGCGGTAGTGAAGAATTCCTACAACAAATAGATGTACTTTTTGGCTCAGTAAAGTGTAAAAGTGGATTAATTTGTGAAACTGGATGTTCCATTTGCATGCTGGACTGAAGTTCCACAATTAATTATATGCTTTGCATCAGGTTTTTGTGGAAGAGTTTATTCTCCATCCAAATTTGGGCAAAGCCTTTCTGAATGTGGATATGGAATCCACTGGCTTATCTTCAAGATTTAAAACTCCATCTATATGTGGGAAACATATTGAACATTCATTAGAGGCAATGTTTGTTCATTGTCTTCTTTCTATGTCTGAAGGCAAACTATTGGACACCTTTATTTAAGTTTATAGCCATAGACTCATAGTATCTATTTTTGGACATTACTGCTATATTATTTTGCAAATCCAACCACAGTATTACTTTATGGTTCTTTTGTGAATGTAACTTTGGTCCATTTCTTTTGTTGCCAAATTGAAGGAATGTGCAGCCATTCTCTTCTGTATCGTTTTTTATTTTTGAACAATAATTGTTCTTGAGGCACTTGATGGATTCCTTATACAGTTATACCCATATAATTAAATAATTTCAAATTCTGCTTTTTGCAGATTGCATGTTGACCTCTTTTCCAATTAAAATTAGTTCACTTAAATGCGATAGTGAAGAATTCCTACAACAAATAGATGTATTTTTTGGCTCAGTAAAATGTAAAAGTGGATTAATTTGTGAAACTGGATATTCCATTTGCATGCTAGACTGAAGTTCCACATCTAATTATATGCTTTGCATCAGGTTTTTGTGGATGAGTTTATTGTCCATCCAAATTTGGGCAAAGCCTTTCTGAATGTGGATATGGAATCCACTGGCTTATCTTCAAGATTTAAAACTCCATCTATATGTGGGAAACATATTGAACATTCATTAGAGGCAATGTTTGTTCATTGTCTTCTTTCAATGTCTGAAGGCAAACTATTGGACACCTTTCTTCGTAAAATCTCCGATCTTAGTATGGGGAATGCAAAGAGTACCGGGATTAGCCTTCCTGCAGCTGTTCTTTTGCTTGATTCATTGGCTTTGATTAAAGCTCCAAAAATTTTCCAAGCACATGTTTTGGTTTTGGTTTCTGAAGCTGTTGCTGTTGATTCCATACCTTCTTATGGTGAGTTGCCAATGGAATTATCACTGAGCCAGCTTATATCAGTATTTGAGTCTGCTGTTAAGCTTTACAGAAAGCATTCTTCCCTTGTGGATACTTGTGATGATTATGATGGTGTGGAGAATGCTGCATTAGAATCTTGTCTGATTAAGCACAGGAATTTACAAGCTGAACTTGATGTAAGTTCTGATTCTTTGTTAAATCTAATGTGGAATGAAGAGGATTGCATACACCAGTATAATTGCTTTAGTTCCCATCAACGTTCAAGTTCTTTCACTAGAACCTGTGGAAGAAATTCATCCAGTCTACTGAATTTGTTATGCATGTACATCAAAGAACATGAAGCATTGCTGGATGATATATCGAGGAAAGAAATCAATGGTATCTTGCACTGCACAGTAATGAAAGCCTTCTCTGTAATAGGCAAAAGTGATATACCATCCTCTGCGCATACTAACATTCATCCAGGTACTTATTTGCTTGCTGCTATTCTGCGACTGATGGGTTCTTCTTTGTCAAGAATTGTATGCATAATAAAGAAAAAAGGAGAGTCTGGTCATTCAACACCCTTGGATCAGTATCTACTTGAAGCATATCATTATACGATTGATTTAGTTATGAATTGTATTGTAAACTGCCATTACACGACACCAACTGGAATTGCATTGAACAAGATAATGGCTGAAATGCTTGTGAAAAATAAACACTCTGTGGGACCTGCAGTAAGTTATTTTCTAGGTGAACTACATCTGAAGTTTCAAATTGGTTCGGAGTTGTTATGTAAGGGGTATGCAATTCTCCTCAAGTCACTGATGAACCTCTTCGTTTTGGAGCATGGTGGAATTGACTGCTTAAGGGCATTGATGGAATCTTCAGAATTATCAGTGGATTCATCTGATTCAACTTCTGAAATAGTTTCGAACCAGGTGATGCTGAAAACTTATTATAATGAACAATGCTGTCTTTGTAATTGCATAGTATTTCACTTAGAATAATTCTTTGCAGGTTGAGATATTGGTGGAAAAACAAAGGCCTTTGAGCATTGAACCGCGGTTGGTACCTGTGTTAACAAACTACCTTAAAAAGAGGCAACAACATTCTTCATGTCATCGTGTTCAGGATCTAGGGTATAACTCCACTCGCTCCTCTCTTGTACTTATTCAAAATTATGACATGGTAAATCTCTTTAGTCGTGCACCAAATATGTTATAAATAAATTATATAATGGTTTGGAATGGAATGTAAAGAGATTAGAATACCATATACTCTTATCTCATTTGGAAGATTAATGGGAGTACAGTGAAATATGGCTGTAAATGTTTCTTGGAAATGCAGAGTATGTTAAACAACCATGCAGGTTTGACTCTGAATAGGAAATTTTCTTGAAGTCTTAAGCTTACCATTAGGTTCAATGTTGCTCTTAGGTCAAGTTTTCATTGCTGTCAGACAAAGATGGTTAGTTGGAAAACATCAATTTTGACAAATTGGAAACCATAGAGGGGTGTGTATGATTAGAAATGTCCCTTTTACATCATCAGGGCTAAGTATACTACAAAATGCTAACAGTGAAATATGGCTGTAAATGTTTCTTGGAAATGCAGAGTATGTTAAACAACCATGCAGATTTAGACTCTGAATAGGAAATTTTCTTGAAGTCTTAAGCTTACCATTAGGTTCAATGTTGCTCTTAGGTCAAGTTTTCATTGCGGTCATACAAAGATGCTTAGTTGGAAAATATCAATTTTGACAAACTGGAAACCATAGAGGGGTGTGTATGATTAGAAATGTCCCTTTTACATCATCAGGGCTAAGTATACTACAAAATGCTATGAGTTGAGGAAACATTTGCACAAAAATGTTGAACATTGGAAACTCTCTAGCTCTCCCGCCCCTGGTGCAACTGTATTCCTCTAGTACTGTTTCTCTTATGCATCATAAATCTTTAATCGCAGCCATCAACTCATCTATGTCTTAAATTATACCATAATGGAACCAGCAAAGGCAACCTATGAGTTGGGGGTGGGTGTGTCCTTAGAGAATCTAATGCGAGTGTCATGTTATGTTTTCTGCCAACCTTGAACATGTCAAAAACAACATCACTTGTGTCTTCCAAAACAAGACTACCAAAATCAGAGGTGGTTGTTTTAGGAATTTAGTTCTAGCTTCTTGCATTGCACTCTCTTTATCATTGAAAGAGTTTAGATTTTGTCTAATTCATATTGAAAATTGAATGACAATTGGAAAATGGAGCTCGTACTTTAATCAGGTACTTTTCGAAGCTGATTTTGTCTAAAAATGTTTGTGTGGTATGATTAAATTTCCACCAGTTCCCATTAATTGGTACAATTGCTCATGGCTTCAGTAATGGTAAATTTGTTAGAATAATAAAGGGTTAAGTTACTTCTGAGCTCTAATGAGTAAGATGTGATGGTCGATGAGTGATGCTGGGAAAAAGCATATTCTAAACAGCTAAAAATATAGATGTATTAGTGGGTACAAAACAGCTAAGGCAATGCTAGCTCTTGCAACAATTTTGCAGGGGCGATCCTCAATGCTTGATTAATGTTTCATGACGCTCATCAAAATTCACACTTGTCATGGGATACCACGTGATTGATGAAGAGCAGCCAATGCCTTTGTGCATTTACAAAAAAGATGGCTAGTCTTTAGATGATTATTAAGATTTATTAGGTATTAATACATAAAGGCTTTGGTGCATATGCTTTGTAAGTCACTCCACTAGCTAATTAGAATAAAAGTATTTATCCCATGTGTGGGATGTGGTAATTGTAGGTAGTTAAGTGCTATGTATTGTGGTGCATAGGCAAGAGAGAGTCATCTTGATAACATCGTATTGGAGCTGGTGCTCTTTTGGGAGGTTGCCCCCTCGAAGTGGCATTGCAAACATTAATACAAAATCATTCTTTTGCTCACATTCTCTGTTATTGATCTTCTTATTTGCCTACTATATTTTGCGAGATCTTCATTCACAGCAAATGATATGGGAGCACTTTCTTGGGCTCTGTGTGCAAATTATAGTTGAGTTTCTTCACAGCAGTAGTGGCAGCGACAATAGTTCTTGGCAATTTGCTATCTCTTTTTTGTGACATGGTGCATAGAAGTGCTCGTGATAGGGTAATAGCCTTTTGTAGGATTGGATGCAAGTGTTCGCCGGTTAACTTGGGCTAGAAACTCATTGTTGTGAGTACCCCAGGAACCCCCAAGTTGTTGGAATCTAAGGGAATTTTGCATGCTATATTTTAGTAGTTTTTGCCTTGAGTGTAAACCATGAGCTGTCGTTGGGAGGTGCATCTATGGTTGGAATAGCAACAATGACTACCTTGTCGGGAAAATTATTGGTACCCAGTGAATGGTACTTGATTAGCCATCCTTTGTGGCTGGTGAGAATTGAGATTACCTTTAAAACCCTAGGATGTCACAATATTTGGGGCCCAGTTATTTAGATCATAGTTTTGCATATCAATAGATCCAGTTTTGTAGAAAAATGTATATAAGCAAGAACAAAGTAGCTCAGGAGTAGAAATGAGAGCCATCAATTTCTCAACCAGAAGTAGAAAAATGTTGCCTAGGGGAGATCCAAAGGTTGAAGTTGACATACAAGACCTCCATAATATTGTTTCCAAATACAACACCAATTGGATCAACTCATTTATTGCATAGGCCAAGTAGACCTTGCACAGATGAGTGCTACACTCAATTTGTTGGGTAGTGGAGGTTTAGTTTAGTCCAGCTCAAATTCCTCTCATTAGTAGTGTTCTTTGGGTAGTTTATGGGGCCACTGGAAGCCCTGAAAGATTGACATGCCCAAATTTGTGCTGAAGGAGCAAGCACATGGAGATGACGATTGTGTCACTATTCCCAACTTTGCTTAGAAGGCATGGGAGCTCAATGGTATCTTTGGTGTACAAGGTCTTGCCCAAGAATGTCCACGTGGACAAAATTTGCAAAAACTCTTATAGCTAGATTTGGACCCAGAAAGCAAGCTCTTCAAGCTGGTCTAGATAAGATCAATAATTAAATACGTCACCCAGTTTGAGGAGGTGTCAAATTTGATAGACGGACTCTCGAATTCCTCTCTTAAAACTTGTTTCATCTTGGGTTTAGAAACAAAGATTCTGGTTGAGGTTAGCAAAGGATAAGCTAGCACCTCATGAAAATTTTTGGGGACTCTCTTCTCAGTCATTCCAGTAGAAGGATTCAGGAGATCAAGGAAATTAGCTCTCCACTATTCATAGGTTATCAAGGGAGGAGTTGGTGGAGAAGAAGGCCAAGGGACTTTGTTTTAACTATGATGAAAAGTGGAAAAAGGCCATAGATGTAGAGAACAAGAAATATCACCGAAGGATGCTCACATCTCCATTCATGCATTCACAGGCTTTTCTTCCTCCCAAACACTGGAAATCATTGGCTACATCAATCATCAAAGCATTGTGGTTCTTGATGGTGACAACAGTCATAATTTCAGTACTTAGAAACTGTAATATCCCCAATGGGATCTGCCCTAAAATTCTGATTTATATTTCTGCTCAAACCCTAACTCGGAATTCTGATTTTTTATTTTCTGATTTCAAACAAAATATAACAGCGACATACAAGTAACAAAATATGCCAAATAAACATGCCAAAAAATGCTGCAAATTGCTGATCATATCAAACATGAAATCCACCATGAAATACACAAGATATAGCCACCAAAATGCAACATATAAGTCTGATTTTCTGAATATATCTCTGCTGTTACAAATCTGAATATAATGACTGAAAATTACATCAAGAGCTTGGGCTAAACATGATCAAACATGGCCCAGAATGCTGCTGTCCAAATCAGACCTAAACCCTAGGTTTGTACATATGAAATGATGGTGAATGAAGCTCAAACAAACCCTCCAAATGGCGGCGCATGCAAGGATGAAGACGGCTGCTAGGTTAGGGTTTGGAAAACCCTCCAATGATGGAAATCGCCTCTCCCAAGCCAAAACACCCTCCTCCAAAGGTGGCGCTCAACTGTAGGGCAAAACCCTTGTGCAATATCAACACAAAAGACCACCAACAATGCTGCTGCAAATCTGATCTGCAAATCTGAATATGCAATGATGCTCCAAACCTCCAATTAAGTGCAAATAGAACTCCGTTATGAGTCCTCCACAAGATGAGCTAGTTTTTCGTCCAACTCACCGATATTCACAAGGGTTTTCGTCCTTGGAATATAGCCCAACAAATGTTGCAGCCAAATGAGAAAATCTCAAGAAGATATATGATATGAATGGATGATGAAATGACTCCAAACTCTTCTCCCAACTCAAACTTGGCTGACCTCCTCTTGACAAGTATATTTTTTTTTGCTTTTTCCCTTTTCCTCAGGGCCGACCTCATGCTAGGGGCCCAAACACAATAAAATATTTTTATTATTTTCTCCCAAGAGGAGAGAGCTCTTTTTGACCCTTGATATTGCATTTTTAGGCCCTTGCCTAGGTCGTCCACCTTCATGGCCGTTTTATTTAATTTATTTTATTTTTTTCAAATGGCTTACAAAAATATAGAAAGTTATTTTCCATCCTCTATTTTTCTCCTTTCTGGGTCACTCACCTCCTTAGCCATTTTATTTAATTACTTCTCCTTCACCAAATGGCTTATAAAAATATAAGAAGTCACTTCACATCTTCAATTTGCCCAATAAAATTGATTAAATATAATATTTAATCAATTAGGTCATTCTCTTGGCCTTTTGGTTTAGCCTACGGGAATAGGATAGGCTAACCGACTCCATTAGGTGACCACTCTGAAAATGGAGACATTACAGAAATTCATTGACTAACTCTATTGCTATGTCTATACTTGCAACAATTTCCAAATTATGGGGGCCAATGGTAATATTGTCCTATGGTGCTAAGTATTATAACGTCAAACTCACCATGGGGGACTATCAACTAACTTTTGACATGTATGCTCTCTCCATGGGAGTGCAAAGGTTGTAGACTTTGGGGCCTCGTACGATTATTCTCAACTTTGGATGAATTTCAATGTACACATTGCAAGGTGTGAAGGTTGGGATGTTCTCATAGCATTGAGAAGTTGTTGAAGAAGGGACACTTAGGCATTATTGCTCAATTCCACTCCATCAAAGCTCACTCTCCCTCCCCGCCATATTTGCAAGAACTATTGGATAGGCATTAATGAGTTTTTGTGCAAGGAACTTGCAAAATATAATACACAATAACCAATTGGAATTATGAAGGAAATTCACATATATAACAGAAATTAAAATATATGGACACTTAGGCATTATTGCCCAATTGCACTCCATCAAAGCGCACTCTCCCTCCCTGTTAGATTTGCAAGAAATATTGGATAGGCATCATTGAATTTTTATGCAAGGAACTTGCAAAATATAATATGCAAGAACAAGTTGCAATTATGAAAGAAATTCACATATATAATGGAAATTAAAATATATTAATATTCGTGATGCCAATTTGAGTGGGCAATTGAGCAACAACTCCAAATATGATATATTCAAGATGCTTTACACTTGCTAAGTCATTACAATATATAGAGTTTAACTAAAGAAAACTAAATACTTTTATTCTAATTTAGCATATGGGGTGATGTACAACGCATATGCGCCCAAGTCAATACTAATTAATACCTAATACATATATCAAAATGGGGATTCCTAACACTATTTCGCCCTTCAAAAAAGCTGTCCTAAAAACTTGGATAGAATTTTGGCGGGCTCCCACATTGCATCTTTAGGCTACATTCCTTTTCATTGCACCAAAACCTCCTCAATGTGACGATTGTGAAGTTGCTTCATGTGCTTGTCTAGGATTGCCTCCAGTTCCAAATATATGGACCCCTCCTCATCTAATGCTAGAAGTTTTGTTGGCACCCAATAACTCTCCTAAGGCAAGAGACATGAAAAATTGGGTGGATCTTTGAAGAGGAGGGGAGTGAGAACTTATATGCCACTTTCCCTATGCACTACAACACTTGATAAAGACCATAAAATTTTGGACCCAACTTATGGCCCACCTTGTTGCGCAAGGAGGACTGCTTGTAAGGGCTGTAGTCACAAAAAGAGCCAATTGCTAACTTAAAGACTATGCTTGGACTTGTGTTGATCTACTTGCTACTTCATACGGTTTTGAGCTTGTCACAAATTTTCATTAAGTACACTAATAAACTTCTCCTGTTGGGAAAGGGAGCTATCAATGTCTTGAACCCTGGAAGCACCTGGAATGTAAGAAGCCAAAGAAGGTAGGGGGTTGATCATAGAGAGCCTCGTACGAGGTCATTTTGGAAGCACTATGTTAAGTGGTATTGTACCCCCATTCTGCTAGTGTCAGCACTTGCCCTTGTTGCTCTACACAAAACATCTCTAGCAAGTTTCTAAGCATTTATTAACAACCTCTATTTGGTGATTAGACATACTCATGTTCAACTAAGTGCCTTGCAAGTTAAATAATTTTTGCTAGAAGTTGCTTGTGAACTAGGATTGCGATCCCTTATGATGGAGCATGACATATTGCGAAGCTTGAAGATTACGTCCAATAAGTGTTGTGCCTCTATTGTTGTGTAAGGGTGAGGTGGGGCACAAAATTGAGCATACTTAGTTAGATGGTCAACAATCACCAAAACAACTTGTTTACCACTAGACTTTAGGAAGCTCCACAATGAAATCCATGGAAATATTTGCCTAGGCTATGTTTGGAATAGGAAGGGGTTGTAGCGATCTTGGTAGTTTGATCTCTACCATTTGTTGCGTTGACACACTTCACACTTGGCCATAAAAGATTTGACATTTTGCTTAAGTCTCTCATAGAAGAAATTCCGCTTGATGTGCTCATACGTCTTCAAGAAGCCTAGTAACCTATTTAGTGGGACCACGAGTAATTGTTGCTTGAGTTGGGAGTTGCATAAATAATTTTATCATGGTATTTTAGCGCTCATCCTAGCTAGTAAATCCCAACACCAATTGAGGATCTTGTTCCATTAATTTAATAATATTTTGAAATTTGGTATCAACTTCCTGCTCAAGATGAATTGCCTACATCTAGGTGGGGACTAGAACTGAGAGAGAGAAAATGAACCGCCCTCTTCATATTTACGGGAAGGTGCATTGACCACCACATTTTCTTTGCCTTTTTTATAAACAATCTCATTATAAAAAATAACATCTTAGTCACCCATTTCTGTTGTTTAGGGTAGGACACCCTTTGCGGCAAGAAATATTTAAGGCTATTATGATCGGTTTTGATTTGGAATTTGTGGCCCAATAGGTAAGGACACCATTGCTGGATATAGAATAGACATCATCTCTTTTTAATAAGTGGATTTAGCTAAATTTTGTCCTATCAGTTGCTTGTTGGTCGCTTGTGAAAGAAAGCGACCAACCCTCTTGCATCATCAAGACAACCCTCTTGCATCATCAAGACAACACCCATATTTGTCCCTGATGCATCACAATCTAGGACAGATGATTTTTGAAAATTAGGGATTGCCAAAACTAGGGTGGAACACAGTGGCTTGGGGGCATGGAAGGTTATTTCTATGTTCACATTCCATACAAAAGAATTCTTTTTGAGCATTGTTGTAAGAGGTCTAGCAATTTTACATTAATGCCTGACAAACTTCTAGTAGTACCCAGTCAAGTCTAAGAAACTTCTGAGACTCTTGATTGATTTGGGTTTGGGCCAATCTTGCATTGCCGTAATCTTTGGGATCCATTTGCACTCCCTCCTGGGTAACAATGTGATCCAAATACTCCATCTCTTGCACATCGAAGGCACACTTAGAGTGCTTGGCAAAAAGGAAATGCTCCTTCAAAACTTGGAGGGCAAGTTCCACATGCTAGATAAGATCAACCCAAATGCGATTGTAATTGAGAATATCATAAAAAAAATACCAAGATGAATTCGTGGAGGTAGCCTTTGAACGTATAACAACCTTCATTTCTCTGAAAAGCCATTTTGGCAATATCTTTTGCCTTGACTCAAATTTGGTGATGTCATGATCTAAGATCCAAGTTGATAAAAAAATTAGCCCAAGAGAACTCATGTTTTAAATCATCTATGATAAAAATGGAGAACTTGTCTTTGGTGGTCAAATTTTTGAGTTCCTTGAAATGTGGGCACATCCACCATCCATAATCTTACTTAGGAACCAACACGACAGGGGACAACTAAGGACTTGTATTGTAGCTCTTGAACCATCTACTCAATTTCATTCTATTCAAAAGGATATCTATAGGGTTGAATATTTGGGGGTTGACTTCCTGGTATTAAGGGAATGGCATGGTCATGTGACTGTTGTGTAGGTACCTTTTAGGTTCCTCAAAAACTTGTTGATGCCGATCTAATATCCCTTGCAAATTTGGAGGAGGTGAAGGAGAGTGAGGTTCAAGAGAGAGGAATTGTGCAATAATGCTAGTGTCTCTTATTTAACAACTTCTCTATGTGGTGAGAACTAACCAGGTGAACATCCCCAACCTTCATAACCTACAAAGTATATTCCTTGCCCTACTAACTAAATTTCGTCCAAAGTTGGAAATAATCACATGTGTGTGGTTCCAATGTTTGTAACCATTGTTACAACCATTGCACTCCTGACACCCCATCATTACCACAGAGGGAAAGAGCATACATGCAGGAGGTTAGCTAATAGTCCTCCATGGCGAGTTTGACATTATGACATCTATCGCCATTGGACATGGTACTCCCGTTGGCCACCATAATTTGGAAATCGTTCAAGGAATGGACATAGCAACGAAAATTTTTAGTGATGCCTCCATCACTTCGAGCCACAACTTGTTGGGCCTTGATGTAACCAATGAATTTGAGAGTTTGGGGGTAAAAGAAACTTTACATTGGTATCATGGGGCACCCCTGTTGAATCAATGAGATACACCTATTGTTTTGTACATTGGTGGCCTTTCTCCTTTTTGTTTGCATATAAAGCAAAGTCCCTTAGCTCGTTGCTTTGTAAAGTTGCCTCTTCTTCATTGTTTAAAGATTGCTTGGTATCACGGGGCACCTCTGTTGAATCAATGAGATACACCTATTATTCTGTACATTGGTGGCCTTTCTCTACTTTTTGAGTGCAGTTAAAGCAAAGTCCCTTAGCTTGCTTCTCAACCATCTCTTGGGATAGGTTATGGATAGAAGTGGGCTTATTCCCTCAATCTCTTGAGTACTGTAGTCAGGTTGATTACAATGAGAGTCCCCAAACTTTTTTATGAGTTGCAAGCTTGTCTTCTGCCAAGTAGGCTACAACAATCTGTCACATGTTGTGGGTTATTCATTTTTACCTCCTTTTGAATTTTTGGTTCCAATCCCAAAATGAGCCAGCTTTTAAGACCAACACCTGATAGCCCTTGCCCCTGTCAAATTTGTTCACCTCAAAATTGGTGACGTAGTCGGTGATAGTTCTTGTTTGAACAAGCCCGAAGAGTTTACCTTCCAGGTCCTCATACAAACCTGGTCCAAATTGAGCAAGAAGAGATTTTTTACATTTTGTCATGTCCCCATTTCCGGAATGAGCTATCGTGGAGTTCTTGGTTAGCCTATCATCCATTTTCGTAGGCTAACAGGATGGTAAGGGAATGATCTTGTGACTTTGGCTTGGTCTTGATACAACATTTCCATCACTTAGCCTTTCGAGCTTTGCACAATCTTGTGCCTTTGTCATCGAGATGTCTTCATGGAGACCTATTTTGGGGCCTTGCCAAATCATCTTTGCATCTACAAAGCTTTGGATTTCTTGTACTTGGAGGCCGACTTGCATAAGAGAAGTGTGTTGATGGGTTTAAGGAGCCTTTGGCGCCAAGTTCAAAGATGAAATATAAACCTTGAGCCGGCCGACTTGCATAAAACCTTCTAGGCGCCACCTTGGATGTCTTCTAGGAGCGCAGATGTCAAGGAGAGATGTAGAACAAGAGGTTGTATAAAAGCAAGGTTTGGAGCTGCATTTTGGATCATCACGGATGAATGTTCTTGGTAAGCTTTCCTATCTTATTGGCTGAGAATTCCGATTCTTAGTTCAAGTGTCGAGGAGATGGCCGCTTGACAAGGAATGGAGATGACCCCATTCACCTAACATTGGATTTAATAAAGAATTCCTTATCAATACTTGCAGATCGCTTGGAGAGACTATTGAAGACTATAATCTGGAAGATCGAAGACTTGTAGCAGCAGCCATTGACAAAGAGGCAGCAAAATAGTGCAGCGAACTTGTGAAGAGTCCCTTCGTCACCCTTCTAAGGACAGCGAACCTAAGTTGAGAGGGCAGCGAAGCATCCTTGAGAGGGATCGACACCCATTAAAGGCCAGCAAATTATTGCAGAGTGTTCAAAGAGCTCTTCGTCACTGTATAAGATAGGATTTGCCACACAAAAGAAGCATATCTTGGCAAGCGAATAGGAGTTGAGGAGGCAGCGCATTGAAGAAGACACATCAGCATTATTGGGGCAGCGAATTAGGACTGAAGATAACATAATTGCTAAGCATCAAGGATCTATTTAACATACACTTGGTGGAGTTTCTATCTCATGTTCATGTTCGATGTATGATGTAATTGAGGACTGATATCATCTGATTATAGTTATTCCATTTGAAGACAACAATATAAGCAATATTCATTTCATGATCCTATACTTCATTGTTCAAATTTGCGGTGCTTTAATATTTTCTTGAGATTGTTGTGTAAACACAAGTTAGGATCATCACACATTTGAGCAACCTAGACAATTCTATACATGAATTTGTACACTAGAGACACCACTGGACTGCTACTCCTAAAGCAAAACTAGCTAGAGTGACACACTCATTTTTTGGAACCTGGTAAACATCAAGGTAGCATTCCATCATTCCTAACCGCTAGCTCCATTACCATGAAATTTGGGCATGCCAATCTTTGGGAGCTTTGGGAGGCCCCCTATAGGTACCCTCTAAATTCTATTGATTGGAGTAATTGTAGTACATCTTGAAATTAGACTATTCGACCAACTAATTGAGTGTGGCACTCAACTAGTTAAAGTCTACTTGGTTAATATTATGATTGAGTCTATCCAATTGCTGCTGCGTGTTGGATATATTTCTGTGGATGTCGTCTATTTCAGCCAACCTTGGAATCCACTTTGGGAGGCATGGTGTTGCTTCTTGACAATTTGGCGGGTTACCAGAAATATAAACCAATGCGATCTGCTCAACGAGACAATTCCAATGGGCTAACTTACCCACGATTTTCTTGCTATGGAAAGGTCTTTGGGTATCAACAATTTTCTTGCCGGGGTAGTTGTTCATACAGCGATGGATTTATCTCCTAACGCCAACTCATTGTATACACTCAAGGTTAAAAAAAAACTACTTAAAATATAGGATGTTGGGCCGTTGACCCTTTTTGCTAGCAAATTTCCTCATATTCCAAGTACTTGGGGATTCTTGGGGTACTCCTCACTATAAATTTTTGGGCTGTCTTGTAGTTAATTAGTCGGCACTTGCACTCGCTCCTACAAGAGGCTATTATCCTGTCATAAGTGCTTCTATCCTCCATGTCATGAAAAGAGCGATTGCAAATCGCTAAGGAGGAGCTCAAGAAAGAGCTTTGATACCACTTTCAAGGAACTTGAAAAATATAATATGCAATAACAAATCTCAATTAAGAAGGAAATGTACAGATATAACAAAAATTAGAATATATTTATGTTTGTGGCACCACTTTGAGTGGGAAATCCTTCAATAGAGCACTAGCTCAAAATATAATATATTCAAGATGCTTTACACTTGCTAAGTCATTACAATATATAGAGTTTAACTGAAGACAGCTACTACTACCAAATAGATATGGGATAGCTACTTTTATTCTAATTTAGCATCTAGGGAAACTCAGAAAGCATATGCGCCCAAGCCAATACTAACTAATACCTAATACATATATTAGAACATAATTTCCTAACATGTTGAAGAACCTAAAGGGTTGCCTTTGAAGTGGGCACACAATCATGTAATTTTGCTAATACCAGACAATCAACCTCCAAATATCTAAGGGAAAGAGTAATAAGACCATATTCAACAGTTGTTATGATGGTTCCTAAGAAAGATGAAGTATGGTAAATGTGCACAAATTTTTAGGAGCTCAATAAGTTGACCATAAAGGACACGTTTCCCATGTTGGTCATAGATGATTTATTGGATGTACTCTGTGGGGCTAAACTTTTTAGTAAGTTGGATCTGTGATTGGGCCACCACCAAGTTTGGGTCAAAGAGGACATAACTAAAACAACTTTTAGGATACATGAAGGTCACTATGAGTTTTTGGTGATGCCCTTTGGTCTCATTGATGCTCCTTCTACCTTTTAAGTCAAATAATACCTTCGCAAATTTATCTTGGTGTTGTTTGATGACAACTCTCATTTACAATTGCACTTGGGTCATGTCAAGCATGTGGAGATTGCCATCAAGATTTTAAAGGACCATTCCCCTTTCACCAAGTGCTCTAAATGTGCCTTTGGCATGTAGGAGGTAGAGTATTCGTGTTATTGTTTCACATGAGGGAGTGCAAATGGATTTGGAAATGTTGAGGCCATGTAGGATTGGCCTAGACCCTAATCAATCAGGAGTTTGCATGGGTTCTTAGGATTGATAGGCTATTATAGGAACTTTGTTAGGAAGTTTGGTAAGATTTTTGGACCCCTCACAATGCTGCTAAAAAGGAATTCTTTCCTTTGGAATGAGGAATCATAACAAACCTTCCATGCCCTCAAGGACACTATGTGTTCCACATCAATTTTGGTAATGCTAGAATTTCAGAAAATGGTTGTCCTAGAATGTGATGCCTTAGGAAAGGTATGGGTGTGGTATTGATGCAAGAGTGACGACCTATTGCTTTCACTAACAAGCAACTAACAAGGAAAAAATTAGCTAGATCAACATGTGAAAAGGAGATGATGTCTATTTGACATGTAGTTTAGCAATAGCATTCGTACCACTTGGGCCATAGAAACAAATCATAATAGCCTTAAATATTTCTTATAGCAAAGGGTGTCATCCCCAAAACAATTGTAGTGGGTCACTAAGATGTGGGTTTGATTATGAGATTGTTTATAAAAAGACAGAAATGTGGTGGTAGATGCACTTTCTTGTAAATATGAAGAGGATGGTGCATTATTTTCCCTTTTGTAAACCCAATTGGTTGGAGGAGGTTTGTCAAGAGTGGGAGGAGGATCCTAAAATTTAAGATACTATACAATATTTAAAAATGGATTGTTTGTTAGTATCGGGCTTCAGATCGAAAGGTTTAGTGGTGAAGTATCACGACAAAATTTATTTTTGTAGCAACTTCCAATTCAAGCAACATTTACTCAGAACTCCACTCATCTCCCACAATCGGTCACTCAAGATTTTTAAAGTCGTATGAGTGAGTCAATATAATGTCCCCTTTTTGAGCAATCAAAATAATTTAATAATTTAATATCAAGTTGCTTGAAATAACTTTATTTTATTAAATTAATAAATTAAGAAGCTCTTCAAAGTAATATTATAAAGTGACTTAAGCTGGGGTGAAAAAGTAAAACAATATAAAGTCACTTTATATGGTGCTTAAGTGATTTATTTCAAAAAGTGATTTTTAAATATTACTTCGGGAAAGTTCTAGTGAAAAATATAAAAGGAGATTTGGAGACTAGACATTTTGTTTTAGTGAAGTCTCTTTGAGAGCTGGAACTTTTGGTTCGACAAACCCTAGGACAGAAACCCTAGAGGAATATTGATTTCGGAAGTGAAAAATTTTCCCTAGTCAATCTGCAGGTGGAGTCATTCAGATTTCACCCTTGTGCTGAACGATTTGTGTCATTTTGATTTGCAGTGTTCGATTATTATTGTGCGGAATGTTTTATCATTTAGCCAGTATTTTGAAGTTTACTTCCAGGAAGGTTTCATTGCCATATTTATTATGATTTGCAGGCAAATAATAAATTTGTGAAGTACTGTGTGAAGTTGCAAAATAAATCAGAAATTACGTGTGCTATGTGTGCAAAGGATTTAGTTTAAAAATCAGATTTATATTGTGAAGTGTGTGAAGTGAATGTGCTGCAGACAAGAAATAAATCAGATTTTAATTATTTATTGGCCTAGACCCTAGCCATACCACTAAATACTCCTAAAGGTGGCCGTACAGATTTACAAGAGGAAGCACTCATTTCAACAAGGTTTGAACAAAGCTTAAAAGGCTTTAAAGCCTTATCTTAAGCTGCTGTATGAAATAAAAGGGGAAGTGCTTTGAAGTAAGGTTGAAAATAAAGAAGCTTGCGTGGAAGTTTTGAGGGGTTAGTGGGACCCTCCTATATCAGCTGCTCCTTATAAAGGAGTCCCTCCAAAGAAATCATTGCCCATATTAAAGACTTTAATAGCTTGTGTTGAGTTGTCAAGGGGCTGTGTGAGGATTATGAGAAAGAGACGTGGGTGTTTGGTTTGAGGTGCTGCCTCTATTAGGAGTTTAAGATCCTTTGGTGTTGGTCGCTCATCTTTGAGGGTGATTTCTGGTGTTTTAGAAGTTAGTGGTTGTCTTATGGGAGATATAAGGAGTTTGTTGCTGCTGTAACAGTCATACTAGAATCCAGAAATCTGCATATTCAAATGCTGCTCAGAATTCCACAGTATTAATTAAATACTACAGCCCAGGCCAGCATCATCTACAGGCATTGTTAGCTTCATTTTGAGAGGTGAGAAATCAACCTTTCATCAATATTTGTACTCCTTATTTATAACAGCAGTTTTCTCTGTAATTCTGATTTTTGAAACAGCAGATTGTATTGTTCATGTTACTTGTCTCTAGCTCTAATGAAAGACACCAAACTGTTTGACAAAATGTCCCTCTTTAATCTTTGAGTATTGTGATGTACTGATGGATGATTTATGATCTAAACTTTAAAGCAAACTGTTCTATTACAAACATACTCATAAAATTCAGTTTATGAGCCAAATGCAAAAATGTTTGACGAAATGTTCATGTGGTAGAAATCAGAAAATTTGTGTTATTGAGTAAGAATCTTGGTAGGGGATTTTACAGTCAAGTAGAATTTTTTTTGGGACGGTTTAAAGAAGGATGCCAAATTTTTTGTGGTAGAATGTGTTGTGTGTTAGCACAACAAAGGGGAAACAATCAAATCTCTAGGATCTTTACAACCCCTTCTTATTCCAAAAGGTGCATGGGCCAATATTTCCATGGATTTCATTGTGGGGCTAGACAAGTCATTTTGGTGATTGTTGACCATCTGACTAAGTATTCTCATTTTTGTGCCTTGCCCTTCCCATACATTGTAGCAGTCATAGTGCAACACTTCTTGGACACAGTCTTCAAGTTGCATGGTATGCCATGTTCCATTGTGAGTGGTCATGGTCTTGCCTCCACAAGCAACTTTTGGAAGGAATTATTTAAACTGCATGATGCTTGGTTGAACATGAGTACAACATATCATCCTTTGACGGATGGTCAAATGAAGATAGTCAATAAATGCCTAGAAACATACCTTTTTTGTTTTGTGCTTGAGTAATAAGGACAATGGTCTTGGTGGTTGCCTCTTGCAAAATGGTGGTACAATACCACTCACAATGCATCCACGATGAACCCTTATGAGGCTTTATATGGTTAGTGTCTACCATCCTTGGCTTGTTATGATCCAGGGAGTTTCTAGATATATGTTGTTGATAACTTCTTACCTCACAAGGAGAAGTTTCTTAGAGTCCTGAAGGAGAATTTGTAGTAGGTGCAGAACCATATGAAGCAACAAGAGGATTAACACTTTCTAAAGCAAAGTTTCATGGTTGGCGGTTTTGTCTTTTTGTATCTATAGCCCTACAAATAGTCCTAATTAAGAGACAAGGTGGGTCGTCAGCTGGGTCCAAAATTTTATGGCCCTTGTTAGCTAGCATCCTACTCCCCAGCCCTCCTTCAAAGATCCACATAGTCTTCCATGTCTCTTGCCTCAAGAGAGTTGTTGGGCACACCATGTGGGTGCAGAGCTTCCATCATTGGATGAGGAGGGTTCACATTTTTTGGAACCAAAGGAAATCTTTGACAAGCGAGGGAGGCAACTTCGTAATTAGGCCATCAAGGAGATTTTGGTATGTAGCTTGAAGATGCAATGTGGGAGCCACTGACCATTCTATTGAAGTTCCCTCATATCAAGCTTTGAGTTCAAAACCTTTTTCAAGGGGGAGGCAATGTAGGAACCCCTTTCCAATATGTATTAGGTATTAATAAATAAAGGCTTTGGTGCATATGCTTTGTAAGTCACTCCACTAGTTAATTAGAAGTATTTATTGTACATGTGTTGGGAAGTGGTAGTTGTAGGTAGTTTGAAGTGCTACCTATTGTGGTGCATAGGCAAGGGAGAGTCATCATGAGAATATTGTATTGGAGCTGGTGCTCTTTTGGGAGGTTGCTCCCTTGAAGTGGCATTCTGAACATTAATACAAAATCATTCTCTTGCTCATGTTTTATGATATTGATCTTCTTATTTGTTGTATTATTGCCTACTATATTTTGTAAGATCTTTATTGACATTTGCAGGTTCCTTGCAGTTCTCAAATACTTTTTAAAAGAAAACATTATTTTGACTTAGAATTGTGATGCCATGAATCTGATATGATGAAATATGCTTGCTGTTCTCAAATACTTTTTTCTAAGAAAACTTTATTTTGACATAGACTTTTTTTAGATTAATTTGTGTGGGTTTCTATTGGGGTCTGTGCCGTTGGAAAGCATAAGAAAATAATAAATTATAAAAGAAGGATGATTAGTTACAAAAACCACGTGTGAGCATCAAACAACCTTCTACCAGTCAGAAAATGAAGCTAAAAACAAAAACAAAGCTACCATCCACACATGCACCACACAAACAGCCAAAAACCACCGAGACTTTAGCAAACACCTTAACCTTCCAACACCAAAATTCTTTGCAGCTCCCCATCCCACCATGTCCTCAACCTCGACTGAATTGGAGTTCTGTCCAACTTTCTCACCTACAAAAGGATTGAGTGATGGGAAACACACACCATGGAAGACCTCATTACACTGTTGAGACCTATGCACTTTAACACAACATGCCTTGAGAACTACCACAGAAAATGGGAATGGTATGGTAATTGGTAACCTCAAGATGACCCTTGTTATGAGTCACAATAAGACCCACCAGTACCTTACCAATGTCAACACAACATGCCTTGAGCACTACCAGCTCTCGCTTCTGCCTCTTCACTTCCTGACTGTTCACAACAGAGCATGCAGGAGCACATTTCTCTGATAATGGAAGCCATCAGCCGCAACCTTAACTTCTTTTTTGACTGCCACCTCCACCCCTACATTCAAAGCAAACATGTCACCAAAATGCCTAGGCAACAAAAGGTGGAGCCACCAGATCCTCTGAGATGCATCAAGAATAACCACTGCCAGTTTAGAGATGAAGTCCTCCCAAATGGAGGGTTTGGAGCGTGGCAGACCCATCCGCCAAGACCATTGACACCAAGAACAAACTTGACAAACCTTCACACTGTTTTGTTGCTGCAATTGAAAATAGAAAGCAGCTGATTATTATACTCGACCCTTCCTATATGGGTCATGGACCCTGTGAGAATCACACCTCCTCATTTCACCAGCTAGGTGAGCCACTTGCCCAAAAGGCAGACACACAAAGCACACTGAGAAAGGCACCCTATGAGAAACCACCAACAGTGCAAAGCAATACTCCCAAGCCACCTCATTGGCAATATTAAGAAAACTTTCCACCCTACTCACATGAGAGAGCATGAAATCAACTTCAAGCGGTCATAAATAAAACAAATTCAATAATTAAGCCCCCACTGTACTATTGAAGGAACCCTATCATCCAAAAAGGGGGAAAAATATGAAATTCCTATGGAGGCTTATAATTTAGAGAGAATTCAAACCTTCCCATGAGGATGGAAAATCACTGTAAAAAGTTGTTAATGGATCCTAATCTACAGAATTGGCAAAAAAAATGGCAGCTGCATTAGCTGCTCTACAACAATGCAAGTAAATTAGTTCTTTAAATTGTTTGCTATGAGCTAGCCCCTCTTCTGCAAACCTCCTAAGCTGACAATTGAGATAAGAGCTCTTTTTGAGAGCGTTGACAACCACTAGGGAATCCTCTTCTACTACTAACTTTTTCACTCCCATTCAAGAGGCTTGAGTCATACTTGACACTACTCCTTCCCATTGCACTTCATAATTTGTTCTACTGCCCCCAAAAAGAGACCCACCATGAACAAAGCCCCCATCCTCCTTGCAGATGGTAAATCTAGCACCTGCATTGCTCAGATTGCCCAAGAGGCTTCATCAAAGTTCAATTTAGCAAAACCATCTAGGGAGGTTTCCACAAATGTTTATCCGTTTCTACCTGCATCTTGTCTCTTCAAGAACAAGAAGTGGCATTATTACTTACAAGATTTACACCTCTTAACCTGATAATGGGTATTTTGACATAGAATTGTGATGCTTAAGTGCTGAAATTGTTGTAGTGATTTTATTTTATATGAATTGAAAGCAAGGAAATAGAATTGCCTCTTTCAAATTGAAAAATTGGCCTCTTTCAACTTGAAAATTTGTGTTTTGAGACCTTTTGCAACAACTCAATACTTATTTCGATTGTAGTGGTCCATTTGAATTCCTTTGGTTCACCTTTCATGTCTCCATGATTGCAAACAGATTCGACTGAAATATCGAATTTTTTCTGGGTAAAATCATGCCATCTTCTAAAGGCTTCTTGCTTCAAACATGCTTCTTGGTGTTGGCTAATCTTGAATTGCCTTTATCTTTTCCAAGTCTATCCTCAATCCTTCTTTGGAAATCATTAAATCAATATTAACTCGGTGCTGAGAAAACTACACTTGTTTAGATTTGTCAACAATTTCTCTTACTTCAATTATTCTAGTAACTTTCTCAGATTTTATTGAAAACCAAAATATCTTTCAAGTACACAGTCACAATTTTTCTTAGAAATGGTTTTAGTTTGTTGTTCATCAACCGCATCAGGGTACTTGGGGCAATTGTCAATTTTAGTGCATAGCTAACCATTCATGACAGCCTTCTTTGGTTTTGAAAGTTGTTTTCTATTCATCACCTTGCCTGATGCGAATTTGGTGATATCCACTTATCAAATCAATTTTTAAGAAATATTGGGCTCCACCTAGACAATCCATTAGATCATTCATTCTAGGCAATGAAAATTGGAACTTAATGGTTATTTTATTTATAGCTTGAGAGTTGGTGCACATGTGCCATTCTCCATCCTTCTTTGGTGCTAGTGGTACCGCACATAGGCTTGAACTCTCTCAAATTAATCCCTTCAATAATAAATCTTGAACTTGTCGATTCACATCCTCATTTTCTTGAGGAGTCAACTGATAATCGACCTTATTTGGTAGACTTGCTCTTGGTATTAAGTCCATGTGATGATCAATACTATGCTTGGGTGGCAGTTCCTCTGGCAATTCACTAGAAACAATGTTGACATAGTTTTCCAAAAAAATCTTGCACTTCATAAGGGTGCCTTAACAACTTGATCATCCACATATCCAACTATTCCTCCTTGTGTCGACTTTGCAAGTAAGGCATAACTGATTCCCTTGGTTTTACATACATATAGAAATCCTTTTCTAGAGATCATCATCACTTTTGATCCCTTTTCACGTTCCTCATCTTGATCCTTTAACGAGTGCAAGGTATGTCTTTGACTATTTTTAATTAGGGTGTAGGTATTTGTCCTACCATCATGCACAACTTCCCTATCATATTGCCACTATCTCCTCTCACGAAATTTCTCATCCTCATAAGAACCATTATGAAAGTCAAATAAACATTGTTCCTTAATTACTTCCTGACATCCTTTTTGTAAACAAGACAATTTATAGCAATTTGAGTGAGCTAGCCTTTTTAATGCCAACTTATCAACCATTTCAATAGAAACTAGCTAATAAATGCTACCACTATCTACGACTTTTTAGCACTTACCTCCTAACTTGTAGACAATCACTTTACACTATCCAACTTTACACTAGTTTGTCACTTTCCTTGGGTGGCTTTAGTAAAACTCTCTTAATCATTAGTGTTTCTCCATGCTTAGGTCCATCTATTGGTTCTGGGAATGCAACAAATCCTCCATTAGCTTGCACCATGTGTGTGCTAGCATAAATTCCTCCATGTCCTTAGGTTTGATTTTGAGGGTAGTCATAAGCTTGATGGCCTTGTTGACGACATAAGAATCACATTCTTGGGAATCTTCCTCTTCCACCATATCCACATTGCCCTCTTGGAAGATTGGTTCTTGGCCATAGCCCTAGCTTTGGTATGTGTCGGCTTCACCCCCTGGTCGATACTAGCCTCTCCCAGTATTTGATTGACCTCTACCTCAGGAGAATCTAGACAACTTCTATCTTCAAGGCATACTGGTAAGCTTCTTCCACTATCTTGAGCCTAAGCATGCTCATTTCATCTTGGATGTTTACTCTTAGCCCATTCACATATCTTGCCACCCTATCAATTGTAAACCTTTAAAACTCCTTGGTGTAATCCTTAACACCCAACTCCCTTTTTCAACAATTTCATTTGACAATTACTAGGCGTTTTTTTTCCTTCAATATTGACAACTGTTTGATCCCATTGGCTTTTTTTTCCTTTAGTGCTTTTTAAATGTAGTTCCTTCCACTGTAGAGTCACATGACCTTTTAGCTTTGTCTGTTCTACTCACACTCTTTGTGGGTCGAAAATATCCTCATAATCAAAATATTCTTTGATCTTTGTGAGCTACTCAATTAGTTCCTTTGAATTCAAGATTCCTGTGAAGTTTGGAACATCCATCCTCGCTCCCTTTCCTATTCTAGAGATAGCCCTTAAGAGCCTTCCTTATCCAGGTTTCTACTAGTGGTTTTTCAACTTACTCTTGCTTTTTAATCATCACTTCATGCTTCTTCTTTGTCATTGCTATCAATTTCTCTTTTGGCAAAGCCTCTTCTTCGGTCTACCTCCATGGCTTCTATTCTGGCTTGCATGGCTCTTAGAATCCTCCAATCTTCTTGCCACATTGGCAACTCCAACTCCACTCACGAGCCTATCGGGTCTTCTTCTATAATCCCCCCTCCTCGAAATTAAACTAAGATTATACCCTCCAAATCATTTTAGTATGCTTCAGTAAATTCATAAATATTATTTTAGTTAAAAAGGTGTGAAAAAGGGACGCAGCTGAGAGCAGGTGCTACAAGACAAAGGGGATTCACTTTTTAAAATCGCCACTGATTTCCAATAGCTGCCAAAGAGATTAGAGGTGGTAAATAAGACAAAAACCACATTAGCAATAATAACAAAGACAAAAGGTAACCACAATCTTTTGTCCTAAGCAGTAGAAGACAAAAGGACAACAATCGAAAAGAAATCGCAAAGGTTAAAGGCAGTTGTTGGATTTAATAACATTACCAAATGAAATTATAATTGAGTTTTTCATCAAAAGACATTTGAAGAGTGGTAACTCTTGGAGAAAACAATCTATTTATGAAAGACCAAGCAAGGAGAAGCAGAGTTGTTGGATACAGCACCCCCTGCTCTTGGTACACGTACCAACATACCTGGTACGAATTTGGGTAGGTGCGACCTGGGTATCGTGCCTGTGCGTGCCCTAAAAAATCAGTTATTCCAGCTGCGTTGGATTCTTAAGGATTCAGGATTTTCAAAAACCTAGCCCCATATTGAGGTAAAAATCAGTAAATATCGACCTCTTTTGTATGGAAAACCAGTAGAAATTGTCCAAAACCTAGCATTTTAAAGGTGTCTGCTAACCAGTCGGCTAAAACCATGTTAATTTTCAAACCACAGGTTTGTATAAATAAGTTTCAAGCTGCACCAATGATTTCTTCATTGGATTCGTTGAACAAGTTTGTCCAACGAGTTTTCTTCTATGGTTTTTTCATTAGATTCGTCTAACAAGTATATCCAGCAAGTTTCTTCTGCAGCGCGACAAGGGATTACTTCATTGCAGTGCGATTTGGCTTGACTTGACGTCTCAGGTAGGTAGAGAAAAATGCTATTTGAAACATTAGTTTAAACTATATTAATATATTTAGGTTTTATTAAATTAAAAATGTTTGTAACTTTGCATTTAATAATTTATAATTTTATATTAAAAAATTTATAACTATATTTATATTTTGTTTTTATATTTATATGGCATTAAATTTAAAATGTTTGTATTTATAATTTTATACTTATATTTTATTTATATTCATATTTATAAATTTATATTTATATTTAATTTTATATTTATAAAACTTTTTATTAATTTATCCCAATTACAAATATATACAAATATTTAATTATTTAAATATAAAACATTTTTATTTATTTATAACTTCATTCCTATATATAAGTATTTAAAAAAATTAAGCCATTAAGGGTGTGGTTCGGTGGTTAAGTCGCTCAGTTGTAGTGGCGGCCACCAGGGTTTAAATCCTTGTTGGGCCAACGAGCTCGCAGGTTTGAACCTCCAGCGTTAATGCAGACGTTCATGCCAGGTGTTAATGCAAGGGGATGAGGTACCCAGTGTTGTGGCCTCATTGGTTCATAGCTCCGGTCAAAAGCTATTCATCTAACTTGGAAGGGCCAGGCTAAAAATTCCCCATTCACCAATAAAAAAAACAATTATTTAAAAAAATAAATGTAAAAATGAATATAATTTAATTATTTTATTGACTAATAAATTAATAATTAAACATGAAAGTGAATTAAATGTTACAATTAAATGTGTATCCTTGAAAAATGGCCATATCTGTATCCGATATCGTATTTGTGTCCATGCAACTCTGAGGAGGAGGCATCAATTGAGAATTCATTTTGTATCTGATTATTACTCTTTGTGGAGCGTGAACTGTGGTTCAGCAAGCTGAGGACGAAATCAGTCAAGGTCTAAAATTAGAGGACGGAAACCCCCTAATTTCAATTGTTGAGTTAGTGGACGAAAACCCCTGATTCAGGCAGATTTGGAGACATTCCAAAGGCATTTTAGTGAAGATTTGGGATAATTAACAACAGATACAAAGGATAAGTTCCATCTTTCCTGAAATATATTCTAAATACTATATCTGAATTAAAATAAACTGTTAAAACTGCAATTCTGAAGTTGGTATCATATTTATAATTAATTGTGCTGCTATAATAGTGAGTCAGATTTTATTATACTTAAGGAAAAATATAAAAATTTAAACGGGACATTACAAATGGTATCAGAGTTGGATCTTGCCAGCCTGTGAAAGAGAAGCCAACAATTGAATGTTACAGTTTGGGATATTAGTAAAGAGATGGATGTTGATAAAGAAAAAAAGATTGACACAATGATAGACATGTTGGGTCAGATGCATCCACATGATGCATAAAAATACAAATTCTTCCAGAAATCAGAATAGTGGGGCAAGCACTTTAGAGGCCGACAACAAAAATCAGAATAGTCACACACAGAGAACAGTTGTTGGGTCTATTGATAGATCCCTACGACTCATTTTCATTCGTAGAGAAGAAGAAAAGGCGGAGCCAAGGTTCATCAAGAGAAATACATTTCTAGATTTGTTGATACTGCAGAATAAAATCCATCCTGAAAAGGATTCAGAAAAATCAGATGAAGAGACTGAGCAAACCTTGGAACCAGTGACACATACACCAAGTGCTAGTGAATTAATAAGTATTCAGAAAGTCAAAAGCATGTGCAGGGAGTTAGGCAGTATGAAAGACAAGTTGCATGCGACACAAGAAGTTCAACCATGCACGCTGAACATCCATCATATTACCAGGACCAATGTGGAACAAGCACACTAGAATTTCAAGTACATAATCCCCAATTCGTAACAAAAGAAGAGTTGCTGATTCAAACTACAAGTACAAGAATGGATCAGCTGCCACCCTCCATAGATAAGGTTCAAACTGATATTGACTATCGAGACAGAGTAGATAAAACAAGGGCCTGGATTATGCATTCTACGAATCATCAGAGAGATACAATACACATGCCTTATGCAGTAGAAACATCCAGGATTCTTACCACAGAGGAAGGTGGATAGAGTCAATGGTGTTAAAGTTCAGGAGAGGAGAGAAGCCAGGAGTATGTTTGTGCTCAAAGGAATGCTGAGAACATGGGAACGCTGCAGTATTCTTATGCATCTTTTGATAAAAATACAATTGATGTACATAATTTTCCATGGCTCCACCTAACAGATGACTTTTTGCAAAAAGAGATAGCAAACACCTTAGAATATAAGGAAGACATGAATGTTAAAAAAGAGAAGAATGAAGAGCCCAATAACATTCAGCACATTGATATCAATTACATAGAGAACCATAAAGGTCCCAACAGTCCATATCAAAATATTTTTTATGGTAGTGATGTTAACAGGGACGTAAATAGTGCTCAAATTCTATTTGATGATGCTCATGTTGATGGGGACATTGGTAGTTATAGTCAAATTATTTCTGATGAAGATATTGCTGATGTTGATATGACCATAAGCAATCCTAATCAAACTTTATTTGATGATGATGAGACCGTGAGAAGTCTTAATCAAATTGTTTCAGAAGAAGATGATGATGATGATGGTAAAAAGGCTATCAACAGTCTTAATCAAAATGTTTCTGATGATGAGACTATGAGATATTCCAATCGAATTGTTTCCGGTGGTCCTATTGATGAAACTGTAAACGCTGAATATGAAAGTAGCAGAGATAATAATGATAGTAGTAACAGTGACATATGTGCTGATGGTGCGGAAGGAGATGATGAAGTTGAAGATGACATTTATCAAGGCTCTGATTATGAGTTAAGAGATGATGATTTAGACCATATGTGATTATAATAACCTTTTAAGGGATGAAGTGGCATTGCCGGTATCAAAACAAGATCCTTTGACCTCTGATCAATCATTTTATGAAGGAGCAGATCTGATGTCTTCTAATCAGCATTCTTTTGATAATAATAAAGTAACTGCTAATACACACAATAATCATAATACCAATTCTTCTGTAGTGTACCAGCAACAGAAAATAGTAAGAAAAAAACATTAGAAATTAATCTGCTACAACCTGCCTGGGTTCAAATAAAATTACCCAAACACGGTGATCAAAATCAATATAAATTTCAAGATAATGAAGCCAATGATATTGACAAAATAGACCACATTGTAGCCAAAGACAATGAAGAAAAGAAAGTCAAAATGTTCAATGATAATGACAAAGTAGAGCACATTGTAGCTCAAGTCAATGAATCAAACAAACTCATTGAAGGCAATGATACAGAAAAAAATGAGAATTTGCATAGTTCTGATGTTGGAGTATTAACGGACAGTATTTCCTCATCTGAGAAGAAGGCAATACCAATATTAAACCAAGCTAAAACAATCTCCGATCATATTCATCAAAGGAAGCGTCCTAAAAGGGATGAGGAACAAGAAGAGCAAAACCAACATGAATATGAACCTCATGGTCTATACCATGTTCCTCAGTTTGGAAATAATGCTGCTAGAAAAGAAAGTAAGAACATGAATGACACACTAAGATTTGATATGGAAGTACAAACAGAACCCCTCACGACTAACACGAGAAGAGGATTGTAATGAGGTAGAACAAAAGTTTTTGCTCCTGCCTCCAGTGTAAAAGATGACCCGCAAGAGGAGAAACTTCTCGAGGAGAATGCTTTGAGATTAGAAGACTTCAGCAATGGTTCTGTGATCATGAAGAGCAACCCAAGCACTTCTAACCATTCATATGAAGGATGGAGTCCCCATAATGAAGGAGGCTTAAGTAATACTATAACTGCATCTTTTCAAATTGCATTTAAGGTAGACAAAGAAGTCTCAGCAGCTGTTAAAGTTGCATTCAGGAGGTTGTCTTGACTTTCTGATTCTACTCCATTGCTGCATACACTAAGGGCTGATACTCTAGGAACTCCTAGAACCCAAAGAACCTAAAAAGAACCCCTAAGAATGACTATCATACAAGATTATGTGCAAGAATACAAGCAGGAAAAATTCAAACTACATCTTGGCAATATGATTTGGAAATTCTTCTGAAGTTAGATTGCATGAACAAACATTCCGACATTCTCATACCATTATAGATTGCAAGACCTAGAGGAACAATTAGATCTTCGAATTCACCATGATCGATAAATGTAATTTGTCAAAATAAGTTTTTATGGTTCCTAGACCTTGATGTGCCCTCTAATCTGATTCTCTAGTTAGCCAAAAGTTTGTTGACGAAATCATCCTTGGCATTAATGTTTGTAACCAATGTTCCATGGCATTTCAGGGATAGGGATGGTGAGATTGTAGGGGACGCATTTTGCGGACGACAGTCCAGGGGCCATTTTTTGGGGGACGGCGTGAAGATGGTAGGATATATAGGGATACTCAAATTTCTACAAGTTTAACTAATATTGAGTAACATCATACATGACATCAAAATTAAGATAATGACAATAGTATAACAACAATAAATATATGAATATCATGAGAGCAATGACAACAACGATAGTAGTATAACAACAATAAAATTAATATCATGATTCAGATTCATAGCTAATGATATAACACTACGTAAAAATGTTATTTTGAAATGGAGTAGTGAAGCAACTCTAAAATGATGGTTCTTTGTAGAAGTTATTGTAATTGAGACATTGTATTGTAAGATCTGTGGGTGTATATTTTGAAACCGTATGTATGTATTGAATGGAAGGCAGGAAATCCATGGGAATACCTCCATCTGGACAATCCAACAACACTATGCCGACTGGTTCGTTTGGGTTACACAACCCGTTGGTGTTTCAAATCCCACCAAACGCAGCTGCAACTAATATCAACATGAACAACAACGCCAACAACAACAATAACACCGGTGCAAGTAATAATATTAATATCAGCGGCACTAACCCTAACTTGAACTCACCTGCTAAAGCTGTAGCTTTGCTTGTCTCAGATAAATATGAATAGAGCTCCATGGGGTTATGAATATGACTATTGGAATGGGAGGAAGGACTGATTCTTTAGGGAAGAAAAAGAGAAACAAACATATTTTTTTAAATATGATGAAGGTTTGTTTTTAAAACAATTTAAAAATGTTGTTTGCCATTTGGGACATCTGGTTGTCTTTGGGATGGTTGAGGGATGTCTTAGATGTCCCCAACTATCACGGGGAGTGTCATGTCCCCATATTAAGGCATTGTTTAAATTAAAGATTTAAACGTCATGATAAAGGAGGAGAAATCGTTTCCGTCAAATATAGTGTTTGTCATGTATATAAACAATAATATTAAATAATATTATATTTATGGTATTTATAAATGATAATATAAATACAAAAATAATATTATCAATATTGATATTATAATTACAATATAATATATTAATAAATATATTTATATATTTAAATAATAATATAAATATTTTTTTTGGATTCGTAAATATATAGTTTTATATTGATCAGAAAAAGATGTTTACAAGCAGGTGCCTATAAGCAGTTTACCTGCACCATCCAAACTGGTTTCTATGGTAGAAATCTCCTGATGCCCTTCCATAAGCAAACCTATTGGAACTTTACAAAAAAAGCCATTAGGCTTACTTATCCGATAGTAACTGGATTATAAACATTACCTACTGAGAGTGATCACACAAAGCTGGGTCATAGCAACCATGTTTTCAGAGAAGGCCGAGCTCCATTGCCATGGATTGGAGCCTGCCAACCCAGACCCCTTCGCCAAAGTCAGCGTCCTCTTGCAGCATATTCTGGAGGAAACCAAAAACCTGGAGAACAATAATAATATAAATATTATTATAAATATATAAATAAATATAAATATAAATAAGAAATATTATTATAATCATTTATTATAATAATATAATAAATATAATAATAAATATATTATAGATGATTATAATAATATAATAAATATACATATAATATATAATATATAAATATAATATAAAATGTAATATATAAATAATGATAATGTAAACATTTAAATGTAATAAATATATACATATAGCAATCAGCGATTACTAAGGCAGCAAAGGCTGCGATTCATATAATAAAGAGTATCAAGTATTATGAAACATATTAATGGGCAAGTATTAGTAAAGGGAAGTCAACGGTTATATATTCTAATAAAGACTTATTAATTGCAGCGATTTAAAGAAAAGCAAAGTTTATTAATATGCAGTGATTACTAAAAGACTAAGGCAGTGGTCCATGAAGGGGTGCATCCCCCGATGCACATAAAAGAAATATAGACTTCTGGAAATGGAAGAGGAGGAATATATTGGGAAGTCAAATATAGATATATATTTATGAGTATGAAATCTGCAGTTGCACTTAAATATATGTAAAGAAGAGGAAGATAATTTCTGAATGAAGAGTAATTATATACGCTGAATTAAACCCATGTACTGCTGGTATATTTAAGAGGGATCAGGCATTACAAATCTGAATATTCATCAATAGGGACAGCAGAAAGAAAAATACACTTCAAGATATATAGAAAATATTGAATTAAGAAGAATAAATATAGGGACAATGAAGAGAGAGATAAATGAGACATAAACCTGATATATAAATAGAATAAGAAGATATTTCCAAGTATCTAAAAGAATATCTCTGAATTTAATATATATATACAACAAGAGGAAATAATCTGATTTATACAGATCAGAATACAATTGAAGATATATAAAATAACCTAAGAGGGGAAGATACATAATTCTGATTTTATATATAGATATAGTGGAGCATAACAAGAAGGAAGATTTTTTGATTTATATATATATATATATATAGCTGAGAAAGGAGGAAGGAAACATACAGCCTCCTCACTATATAGATATATTGGAGCATAGCAAGAGGAAAGTGGAACTACATATATATACATAGAGGTCTAAAATCTGATTATGGTAGACTTATGTAATATGGATCATGCATTTATGATAATTTATTATGTATTGTTGATATAATTATTTGAATTGATAAGACTTGGTTATGCATAAACCTATACCATGATAGGAGGAAGGGAAAGTACAAAGGGATACAGGATCCTCTCTTAGGTACGCCACCCAAAAGGAAATGGAATGAGCTCACATGAGCTAAAGGGTTTCTGCCTTTTAATTAAAGGGTTCTTCTACCTTTGGGTCTAGGAGAGATGTGCTCTTCTAGATACGCCACTCATGATGAGAAACGATAAGTACACATAAGCCAAAGGGGTTCTACCTTCTAGTGAAGGGTTCTGCCTTTGGGTCTAGAGAGAGATGTGCTCTTCTAGATACGTCACTTATGATGGAAGCAATTAGTTCACATGGGCCGAAGGGGTTCTGCCTTCTAGTTGAAGGGTTCTGCCTTTGGGTCTAGAGAAAGATGTGCTCTTCTAGATACGCCACTCGTGATGGAAATGAAATGTTCACTTGGGCCAAAGGGGTTTTGCCTTTGGGCCTAGAGAGTTGGATTACTAGGATACCCTTTGGAGACCTCGCTCCCCTATCATGGGTATAGTAATATATGGAGACCAATCATGAGGAAATAGGGAAAGATGGCAAGATGTTGGAATCTTCACTAGGCACGCCACCTCATATGAATGGCATGGGCCACATGAGGCCAAGGGGGTTCGGCCTTTTAGTTGAAGGGTTCTGCCCTTGGGCCTAGAGCTGCTAGACACCCCATCGAGTCACCCTCCTCCATGCTTTCCCATGGTTGATCATCCCTAGGTAAGATTCAATTGAGTTTATTAAATTGTTATGGACTTACTGGTCAATGTTTAAGATTTCTAATTTGTTTGCAGGAGTTAAATCAAGCCAAGGTACTCTCTAAACCTTTGTTTGCTTGGAAATTGATAATTTAGGATAAAATTAGTATTGTTCCTATAAGGGACATTACAGGGAGGACCAGATGTCTTGGATGTGTTTCCTCTACTTAGATGCCATTTTTGAAACCTTTCTTGGATTTTAGAATTTGTTGGGCCCTCAAAATGCTGTTGGGGACGAGGATGCCTATTTGAGGGCCAAGGACGTGTCCTCGTGGAACACATTTTGTAACTCTCTTTTTCAAAATCTAGATTAAATATTGGCAATTGGCACCAACTACCTCTTTAGATTGATGTGGCAAGTTGTGATTGGTTGGGGGGACGATTGGATGACCATTGGGGTTGCTTTGTCATCTACTATCTTGGTGAATCTGTGACCACTGGGTTGTTTTGTCATCTGCCATCTAGGTGAATTGAGTGTATTGCTTCTTTGAGGTTGTGGTACCCTTAATGGACACATAATGTCTTGTTGCACAATCAGGGATTTGACAAATACCAGTGAGCTCAAGGGAGTGGACATCGAAAAGTTGACACGTAGCAAGACCTCATAATATCGGCCATATTGGGTATCTCAAAGATAAATCTTGAAAACCCGAGTTTGATACCTAGGCGGGTTTGATATCGCTTTCAACTTCAGCGTTAATTCCTTTGGAATCCAGGTGAAAAGACTTGTTGGCTTTGAGGAGAACCTAAACAATGTGGATCTCAATGGGGACACGTGGCAACTCTCACACTATTAGCCATATTGGAGACCTCCAAGTTGGATATTGCAAAATTGGGGTTGATATCCTTTTGGACCTGATATTTCTATTAAATCCAGCTTTTAACACCCTTCGAATTTGGTGAGAAAGAAATGGTTAAGACCGAACACGAAAATCTTATCCAATTTGGCTTTCTTGTAAGAATCTAGATGCAACCAAGTTATTAAATTGGACCTGATCAAAGATTTTAAAATCTGGTGTGCCCACTTGGCATGGATCTAATATTTTTATTAAATCTGGTCAGATTGTTGATCAGAGGCTTTGTGCAAATCAGAAACCAAAACTCCTCTGATATGAATTTGGACCTGATATCTTTAGCCATCCAGGGTTTATAGACCTTGGCGTCTAGTAGGAATAAAACTGTCTTAGTCCATGTGATGGATTCAACATACTTTATAATCTGGTTTTCAATTTTATCAGTGCCCTTTGAAATCTAGAGACTTACCAATACGCTAGATGTTGTGACCAAATCACACATCACCCCATTCCAAATGGGGACCCCCCAGTTTTCTTTCTAGGATATGTCGTTTTTAGGATAGTGTTTGTATTATTTCAGAGTTAGTCAGTTGTAGGCTTGCTAGGGTGGTGTAGAGAGTTAGTCAGTTTAAAGGCTCTGTATGTGAGAATGATGTTTTGAACTTAGCATGCCTTAAGGAGTGAAGATTTGCAGAGAAAGTGGCCAAGTATGATCTAGGCACTCATTGTCATCCGTAGCACCTTGAAAGTGCGCCAAAAAGCTAGTTCAAGTATTTCAAGGGGTCTAGGCGCACTTTGCCATTTATTTCACCCCAGATGAGCACCTAAGTTGAAGATAGCTTTCATTATGCCTTCATAGGATTTCCTTTCATCATGAGCGCCTAGATAGAATATGAAGTTGAAGTCTCAAGTTGCATATTAGGAGTTTAGGTGCATTTTCTTGTTTGTTTTACCTTATAAGTGCGCCTAGCAATCTTGAAGAGTTAAGACATCAAGAGGGCGCCAATTCCACTCAAAACAACCCTCAGAGAGTGCCTTGGGAAAGGTCAGCTTAAATCCACAAGTTTTAAAAGGGATTGACTTTGGTGAAGTTCTAATGAACATCTATGATCCTTCAAACGTAGGGAAAGTGGAGGAAGTACTCAGAAGCATCTAGGTGCATTTTATGCCTCTTCTCACCTATTTTGGCGCCCTTCATGTGGATTCTCATCCATTTTGGTGCCCTGTATTTGAATAATCACCTTAGGCGCCCTAGATGAAAGATATTGTTTTGTGAAAGGTAAGTAAAAAGTATGTCACCTAGGCGCTAATTTATACTTGGAGAAATCTTGAATGATGCCTTGAAAGAAAAGATGTTTTGAGATCCTCCAAAATGCGCCTTAGGATGGCAAAGGGTAATTCAAAGCATGTAGCAAGATGATAAGCACCCCCCCTTGATGATACCATCTCATTTTGGCGCCTTTAAAAGCATGATGTATCAAGGACTCTAGGCGCTCCTTGTCATTAGAATCATCTCAAATGAGCGCCTAAGGGTCTTAAACATCTGGAATGGGGAATTGAAGAGTGAATTAGTCATATGGAGTAGAGAAACATGTATGTGAAAAGTGATTGAGAATCATTGGAGGTGTAGGCGCGTTTTCTATGCAAAATCATCTCATATTGGCGCCTAAGGGGAGTTAAGGGACCTTTGATGCCATCAACAAACTTATAGTTGAAAGTACCCACTTGGGGCCTTATTGGGAGTTAGACTTAAGGCTAGGCGCCTATACTAGCTCAAACAACTGACAAATTGCGCCTTGATATAAGATGAAGTTCAAAATATCATGAATGTGCGCCTAGTGGTGGAACCTTATGGGAATGGAAGATAGATGTTTGAAGTTAGAAACTGCATTATTAAGGATAGGCGCACTTACCCCTTTTACAATCTCAAATGGGCGCCTTACAAAAGAAGGCTTGGAATCTTGAAAATCTACTAAGTTAAGTGGGTGCCTTGAGAGGGAAAATTACCTTAGGACATGTTTTGGATCATCAAAATTGCAAACTTAAAGCCAAAAAGCCTAGGCGCATTCTTTGTTGCTATGACCACCTTTGGGCGCCTAAGGAGTTGATTGATGATGGAAGTAACTTTAAGCGCCTTACAAGGTATAATAACTGGGAATCATGAAGTATTGAAGCCACCAATTATCTAAGACAAGGTGCAAATTCTTGCCTCAAGTGGAACATGACTCATCATCAAATCTAGGCGCCCTTTAATGTCAAAGCAATCTTACATTAGCGCCTTAGAAGGAATTAATTCAAGACTACAAATTTTCAAGTCTTTTTCCATAAGATCATGATTGAAAGGTGAAGTTAGTTGTTAAGGAGTCTTCATCTAACTTAGGCGCACTTTTACACCTAGAAACTCATTAGAAGGCACCTTGACATGAGATAATCCAAAACTATAAGGTAAGTGCGCCTTGAAAGGTATCAACTGCTTGAAAGTGCCTAACATTGATTTCAATTCACAAAATGTTCATTTTGAGTAAGGTGCCCTATATCTTCAAATTGACCTCAATATGCACAAGGTGTTCAAAACATGTAGTAGAACTTAGGCGCTTCTTGCTACCAAATGCCCTCAAATCAGCACCTAGGGATGGAGATCACCTAAGGTGAAGCTAGCTATATTCAAATTATCATCATGTATACTCAAGAGAGTTGGGCGCCCTTTATGTAACTTCCTATTTGATTTTGGCGCCTAGAGACATTAAGAGGTTAACAAGCACGATCATTACAAAGGGAAGCCGCCTATTCATCTTAAATTGACCCTGCTTTGGTGCCCAAGTGTGAGAAGTTTCAAATTTTGAAAATCCTATTTAATGCTTAAACCTAGCCGACCCTCTATTTTGGCTGACCAGCATTAAATGAGGTGGATTTATTATATAAGGAGCGCTCCACTTCATTTCTACATCATTCATTCATAATCAATCATCAAGGAGCGATTTTTAGGAGCAGCAGCAGATTTTATGGGCAGATCTACACTTTGAAGTCTGATTTTTTGTCATTTCATAACTGATTTTCATCATTTTTACAGAAATCTGCACTTTTCTAGGTCAGAAAATTGGTATAAGGTATGTTTCAGCCACCTTCACTTCATTAATTTGTCTTTTTATTTACTTAATTCTGCAGATTTTTCATAGTTTTATCATCCAAAATCAGGCTTGTGAAGTTAAATTTCATCATTTCAAGTCACTGATTGAAGTGTTGTCTTGTAGATAGATGGGCACGACAGCAAAAGAGCGTCAAGTGATGATCAAGATGGATGCCAAGTCCACCATACCCGACTCCAAGCTCGAGATTCATTGGAAGAACGTGGGAGACACCAACATGGGACACGTCAACTTGGAGGAGATGAAGGATTTCTTGCTCGCTATCACGAGGAATGAAGATATCAAGGCCATTGCAAAGAGTGGAATCGTACAAGCAACATGCTTCCCACCTACCCTACCTAGTACCGAGTTAGAGTTAGAATGCATTCAACACTATGACAAGGAAAGAAGACAAATTGTAGCTAAAGACGAGACTGTCCTCGCCTACTTGCAAAGAGAAGCCATTCAGGAGATCTTCAACATCCTGAACCGGAAGGCAGTGTTCATTTGTCCTACAACTGCCCAACGGACCTTTGAAGGCAATTCCAAGCACTACATGCAAGAAGTGAGGAAGAAGTGGATGATAGATTCATCAATCAAGATATACAATTCGGAAGATCCGAAGTTTCACAAGGCAGATTTCAAACAAGAGATAAGTTACTTCATCATGTTTTTGAATCGAGTAACAGGTAGGCCTCAATCATCGACTTTTGAAGGATGGATGTATACATACTTTGATCATGTGTTTACAAAGAATAAGATGGTTGATTGGGCTGGCCTTATAAGTCATTATCTTGATAAACAATTTGAGAAATTTGATGAGACAAAATCTTTCTTCATGTCTTCCTATCTTGTTTACATCCTGGCAAGAAATGTGGTATATAAAGGATTGATAGCTAAGGGAGAAGTAGGCATAAACTTTGGCCAGATCTTATCACATCAGTGCTATCCACAGCTCCAT
The DNA here is from genome assembly GCA_027924645.1 of Cunninghamia lanceolata. Classification (NCBI taxonomy): domain Eukaryota; kingdom Viridiplantae; phylum Streptophyta; class Pinopsida; order Cupressales; family Cupressaceae; genus Cunninghamia; species Cunninghamia lanceolata. The sequence continues at coordinate 78,421 of BSBN01001031.1, read as the reverse complement.
TTGAAGAATATCAACCATTATAAGAGATTCAATGATGCCTTCGCCATGTACATAGTGAGAAAGTTGCGAAGAGAATTGCATAGAAAATTGATAGGTGCTGCTAGCAACTTCATTGAACAATATGGAAGATACTACATTCAGTATGACAAGTTCACCTATATCAGAATACAAGGCTTTACTTCCTTTCTATATAGATTGCCAAGGTATCCTACCAATAGGATGGTATTGTTGGAAGTTTCAAGATAGTTGTTGGAGTTCCACAAGATGCAAAGGGCAAGAAAGAAGGCTGGAGTTCAATTTCCTCTCAAGTTAGGGAGATATTATTCTTGTCCATCACTTCAAGCAGCCGAACATTCAGAGATTGAGCTTCAATCATATCATTTGCATCTTCATGATTCAAGGAGGGAGAACTTCGATCCGCATGGAGCTATTAAGCAATCATATTCTTCCTACCAGCATGTTGAGCAGCTTGAAGATCATTGGGCGAATGCTATTGATGATGATGATATAAGGATGCAGAAATGTTCAAGGTTAAGATGGGATTTGGTAAGAGCTACAAAAATACCGAGGATTCCTGATCAGCTAGATGACGATAGAACTCTTTCAGGTGATGAATAAAACAAGATCCGGAACCTGCCATATGATATTGACTAGATTGATAGAGAAAGAGTTTATGATGAAGAGTTAATAGAACCTATCTTTGCTATCACTAAGGAACATGCAAAAGAGCAAGTACAAGCATTGATAGATGAAGGAAAGAAGCTCACTTACACCGAAATGAGAGAAATTGAACAGCAGGAACAACATAGTGCACCTGGCAGGAGTTCACGAAGTAAAGATAATGAAAGAGATTCAAGTCAAGCAAAGAAAAGAAAACAACTTGAATCTACACAAGGAGAATCAAGCAAGAAGAAGAAAAGGATAAGTATTGAAACTGCTTCATCTAGACAGCCAGGAGATACTCCAATGAATCAAGATATAGTTGTACATGTTGTTGAGGATGCGGTCCCGGATACTCCATTTGAAGAGGTACCTTCAAGTCCACATGATACTGAGATCATTGATGAGGCTAACACTAGAGACAAAGATGAAGCTAAAGAAGAATCATTGCCTATGCAAGGGAAGCAAGTACAACAGTTAGGGGATCTTTCGTCATTGTCGGAATGGCTACAGGATAGAATTAAAGAAAGCTGTGAAGTGGAAAAATATCATCCTATCCCAGTTGAAGAGTTGCTTCTAGACATGTCTATTGAAAAACCAAAGAAGAAAGCAACTACTTTTTTAAAGATAACTAAAGATGAAGCTGGTGTAAGGAAGGTACATGTAGCTGTTCCAAGGCTTGAGAAGAATGTAGAAGATATTACACCTGAAGATTATGACATCAATACAATTAACTTGGGTCCATTGACTGGAGCACAAGTAGAAGAAGAACTTCAGGATTCAATTGATAATCCTCGAGTTATTATAAGGTAGGAAATAGAAGGCAGGGTTAAAGTTGAGCAAAGGTGCCAAGCATTGGAGCAATATATTCAACACTTAGTTCATCCTATCCATCAGCAGGAGAAAGCATCTACACCTCCATCTCTTCTTCCTCCAGAAACAATTGTACATCTTGAGGGGTTGAGGTCTTCATCTCACAGGTTGAAAGATTGGATGAAAAGGTCAAAGAAGCAACATATAGACATCTGGAAGATATTATGCAAGTGTATGATAAAGTTGCCGATCTCAAGGAAAGGGTGCTTGCATTATTGACAGTTTGTGCTAAGTTTAAGGCTATCAAAGAACAATATATGCTACATTTGAAGACCTTGATAGAGACTTCAGTTGATGAGTTGATACATGCTGAAGTGATTGAGGAAGGTATAACATATGATTTCTCTTCTTGGTACTATTGCTCTCGTAATAAGGGGCAGCTACTTGATAAAGTTGAAACAGATATGTCAAGGGTAAGGAGTGTGATTCAAAGAATCCAAGATGGAATACATGCATCCTTGATGAAGATATGCAATCCCTTTGGAGAGATAACTATTGAAAGTATGAAAGAACAAGTTCAAGCATTCTACTTCCAAGAGGATGATGTTTCTGATGAGAAGTTTGATAGTATATTTTCACTTGCTGTCCACCTTGGCGCCAATAAAGCTAGGATGACCGATTGGGAGAAGACACTTGGCCTTTATGCAGATGATGTGCTCGAAGCTGAAGGAACCACTAAGAATACGCCAAGTGTACCTTTTGATGATGTCAAGCAAATAGTGTCTAGATTCATTGAATTCCATAACACTAGTGATGGTTATTCACATGGAGATTCCTCATAGGCTATTGATTTGTCATCCTTATCTTCTTGGGAAACGTGCCTTTGTTCTCTCTTTCATATACTAAAAATAGGAGTTTGGTGTAACTACTTGTGAGGTGGCATAATCTGGTCCATTGGTTTTGCCAATTGATCTTGACCCTTCATGTATTCTTGATGTCTATATAAGGGCTCCTTTTGCTCTCATTTGTAAGATTGAAGACTCTAAAAATTGTTGCAAGAGCTCTCTGAAATAATATAAGACTCATTGTTTGGTGATTCTATATATGTTTCTAAGTGTTGCATGGTTTCTGATTCCTTCAAGCGAATGTTAAGATTAGATTAATTTTTTTTTAAGTGTTATGTTAGTTGGTGGAAGGTTTTATTATTGTTTCATGGTGAAATCTATATGTTCACACCATTTGTAGTTTGTGGCTTGCAAATTACGATGTATGGTTGGTCTGAACGAATTGAGCTTAACTTTGATCTTTATGTTTGTTGAATTTTCATGAACATAAGAGATTTGAATACCTTGTATAACCCTAGAAGATAGCATCAACCTTGTGTAGTTGTTTAATCTGGCAAAGCAAGAGTTGGTTTGATTTCACCTAAGTAGTAATTATCTCTTACATCTAGGCTTATATTAGTTTCATTGAACCCTTCATCTTTGTCTTTTTTTTTTATCCATCTTGTTAGAATTTAGGATCAAGTACTTCATTGCTATATCATACGTCATAAATTGTAGTACTTAGATGCTCTAAGTATTTGCCTCCATTGAAACAACGAGTTGTTTGAACAATTGCGTAAGTCCCTTTGTGTTTATCAGCAGAATCATATCAAGTCATTGAGCTATCCATCACGAATCATAAGAAAAGGAACCTTGGAGTCATCTTGTCTGATCACTTTGTTTAGCATTCGAGAGGCTTTATTCAAGAGAGAGTTGGATACTCCGTATTTTACTCTATTGTTGACTTGTCGAAAAACAAACATCAACAGGACCTAATATAGAATTAAACATAAATTGATATATCATTGAGTTTGGTAGATGGGAGGCGTGAGACTTGGAAAGGAGCTTTTGTGCACAGATAAATCTTAAACCCAATTTTGAGTGCACTCGGATAATCTGTGGAGCTGATATTTTTATCAAATCCGGTTAATATAGGAGTCTTGTCCAATTGGAATCTTTGAAACAGAAAAGTGAACATTAGGCTCCAATATAGAATCTGGTTTTGAAAACCATTGGGGGAATCTTTGATGTCTGGAACAGTTTCACAAAGAAACACAAACATGAAGAAATCCTATCACCAAGACAAATCTGATTGATAACCATAGAGGTCTGACCAAGACATTTATGAGCCTCGACCATGAACAAATCCTCTCTGAACACATCAGCAAACCCCCACCAAACTGAAACTCAGTGAACATGTGGAAAACTAAAGCTGAATACAAACAAACAAAGATGTACAATGAAAAAATAGGAGATAAACTGAAATTGTTTTTGTGCAATGTAGGATTACAAGTTGGCTAGGGATGCTTCTGCATCATCTAACGTAGAAGGTTCAAAGAGATGCAAGTTCATGTTTTTCCATTCATGATTGAATGTAACTTCATGTATAGAGCTAGGTCTAATTCAAATGCATTATTGTTCGCTTGATCAAAAATTTTGAATGGACCATACCAAGTGATTTTAGTCTCTTAGATCTACCTTGGAGTTTTTGTTTGCTTAAGTAAATCCACAATTTCTCCTCAACTGGGAACTTGTGCTTAACTCTATGTTGACTATGTCTTGCTTTATACTCGCTTTTAGATTCCAAACTCTTTTGCACATAGTGATGTATTTGCCTTAGTTTCTTAATGAATTTCTCAACCTTTTGTATTTCAGAATCAACTCATTTTTTTGTGGTTGTAAGTAACCAAAAGGACTCTAGGGGATTTGTAACCAAAACATATTTCGAAAAGATCTATTAGTGGAAGAATGAACTGCCTTATTGTATGTGTGCTAAATTCTCACCCGAAGTCTTAGGATGCTTCCTATTAGATTCCAGAGCTACATCAATGTCTTGTTGATTATTTTAAATTTTGTTTTGCCAATTTATTTATGAACGAAAAGTGGTCAACCTTGTATCCTTCTTTCCTACGTTACGGTCTAAAATTTCTGCAAGAACTGTGAATACTTGTTTGAAATGATAGAACCATGCAAGTCAAAGTGAAGCCAAACATTAGTGAAAAACAAATCAGATGGAATGAGCACACACATTTTGCTAAATCAATCTACAACAAAAAAACAGGTATCATGTGTTCACTTTGACATAGAAGAATCCCCTACACAAGCAATAGAAATGCTTTCCTGTGGTGGACCATCAATGACATATTTAACTAAGCTCTGCAAATTGAAGAAATTGTCCTCAAAGCTTCATTTCCTACAACTCAATATACTTCTTCTCAATAACTTCGCATAAATCTTGAGTACCTCCTTATTAATGAGAGCCTCCATCTCAAGTATATCCACATACCATTCTGGGTTCAATGCATTCACTTCCATGTACAAGGATGCATCCATGAGGTTCCACTTGTGTAAATGATTGGCCTAATCGGCTCATGTAGTTTTGTCAATGAAATCTCTTTCATGCATCTTAGCCATCACTTGATCTGGCATGCCATAAAATTTTTTCATATATTTCTCTGAGTAGGAGCATTTATGTCTGCATGATGAATCACCTAAGGCATGGGGGAGATAAATGAAACATCATATTCACAATTCCCACATGTCATAATTGAACAACTAAACCTTCACCTTCTTCCCTCAACATGCTTGGACTGTCCTCACATTGAATACCCAAAACTATACTTTGTGAAGGTCGCTCACTTCATGCATCCTATCCAGTGAGAGGAATTAGTTGGCAAATTGTTTTCAATCTTCACTTTTTCCTTGGTTTTATTTTAAAATTAATTTGGACCCTGCATGGTTCCTCTTTGCAAGAGAGACACATTCTTCAATTTTTGGGATGAGCTTCCCATATAATGGTTACATGGGAAGTCTCTCATGGTGTGTGCATTCAGATTGTGTTTTGAAAATCCCACATGGGATAGCAATTGTTAGAAAGAGGTGGTTTATGAGATGTTATCTGCACATATTTGAAAGCACCTATTTTACACCAAGTTTTCAGGACGGGGACCAGGAGACACATTTTGGAGATGGATTTTTTTGGGGCCATTTTTGGGATGGCAAGGGATGGCTATCTAAAAAATAGGGAAAATTTAAAAACTATAGAAAAATTTCAAATATTCATATGATAACATTAATAAGGCATTCATCATTTACATTATAGATCCTTAATACATAACATTAGAGTTGAATTAAGGGTTTAGATGAGAGTCGACAAACAAATTAACAAAATTTTATTGCTTTGATTGTCAATGTGCACATATATTATATAAAAATTACAACAAAATTCCCAAAGGCTGCAAGTTTCAACTACAAAATTAAAAAAATAAAACCATAGAAAATGTGTCTCTGCCCCTAATCAACCTCTGCTAATGTTGCATCAAAATTAGAGTTTAAGTCTAAGTCACTACCACTATGAGGGACTACCTCATCCAATGGAACCCAACCAATCCCTCTTGTGCTTCCTCTTTATCAACTTATGTGGCATCTTCGAGATCAACATCTTAACATGTGGTTGGAGTCTAACGATACTCAGGACCATGTTGATCTTGAAGTCGCAAGGCACTATGCACAACCACCAACTTCTCCAATTGTCCAGTGGTGAGCTGATTCCTCTTGATTAACTATATGTCTACGAAGTTGTAAGTGGGATTGAGGGATAGTGCCCCTCGTGGGGGTCTGGGGGCAGCACCCCAAGTGGGGTCAAGGGGTAGTGCCCCCAGCGGGATTGAGGGGTAGCACCCCTAGTGCGCTCCCTGTCACGATACAGGGCGGGGTTGAGGGGCAGAGTCCCCACCACCAAGACCAAAGTAAAGCCTTTGAGACCACACAAACCTTCAAGGTTTATTTCATTTTTCATAATTTTATTGCTTTCAAGATAATGATATAGTTTTGATTCTTCTCACTAAATTAGAATGGAAGAGGAGACTTCTTTTACTCATTTAGGGCCAAGTGTGGTGTGGGGGCCTACTAAATATAATTAAAAATAATTGTTGATTATTTGGGGTTTTAAAAAAAATTAAGTGTTTTGCTGCAGGGATGTTTGGCCGTCCCTAGGATGGTCAGGGGACATCATTGACGTCCCCAGCCATCTGGGGGATGTTTGGCCATTCCCTAAACGTCCCCGCATTTCTGAGACGTTTTCGAGACATGCAGGGGCAAATTCTTTTTTTTTGGGGACGGTTTGGGGATGTCCTTGATGTGTCCTTGCGTCCTTGAAATGTTTCTTGTATGGGGACGTGGCAAAAAATGTTGGGGACGTGTCCCAAGGTAACCTTGGAAAGCATGCTTTGGGGTTGCAAGTTTCGATTTGTTATCTTCCTTCCTCTCTTTGGTACTAACATCACCGAGGGTTTCAGTGACATGGTGTTTGGGTACTCTAGCTTGTGGTTTTTATCCATGCAATGTTTGTTAATTTAAAATCTTTTTTAATACAGTGACATATCCTTATGATGGGATTTGTCTTTACATGAATAATCTGTGCGTGTGTGTGTGTGGACATGTCTTAGAGAACATGTGACAAAGTCCCTTGAAGTTTCCCCGGAATTTCCCAAGTCCCAAGGATGGAGCTTGCCCCATTCCCCAAGGTTAGGGGAGTGTCCCATAGTTACAACACTATAAAATGTTAACCATTTCTTTGTAAGTTAGTAGTAGCAGTAAACTTGTAGAGAATTTATAATGGCTATCTATCTACTTGTGTCACTTGGCAAAGACCATACTACAAATAAAAATACTGCCCCTTAGTTACACTGTAAAATGTTCACCATTTCTTTGTAAGTTAGTAGCAGCAGTCAATTTGTAGAGAATTTAAAATAGCTATCTATTTATGTGTGTCACTTGGCAAAGACCGCACTAATAAGAATACTATTAGGTAAAGAAATCTTTAAAGAGAGAATGCTATTTGTGAAGTCTGATCAGAAAGAAACTAAAATTCTAAATATGCATATGTTTTATGTATGAACTATGACTGAACTTGTATTCTTCTTGAATTTTCCACTGAAATTTGCTATTTCCATGCTGTTTCCTACCATTTCCTACCAAAGAATACCCCACATTTCAATCAAAGCAGGACCCTAGCTGTCTATGTTTCCTTATTTTCTAAGTTCCATTTCTAAAACTTGGTAAAACATTGTCATTAAGTTATAGGACCTTATTATTGTTCTATTTCTATTTTAATGGTCCCATTTTTGAAGGCATGTGGAGTTTAGATGACTAGAACTGTCAGGAGGATGAAGTTGCATGTCAGGACTTTTAATGTACATGCTTTGAGTTTTGAGTATCTTATTATATGCCAATTAATTAAAGTGTGAGTTTCTTTGTTTGATAATAAAGTCCAAATCAAATATCTGGCTGATCTATTAAGTATGCCAGAAATTTAGCTTAGAATTCCAAAGTTTACCTACTTTGCATTCTTCAAATCCAAGAAAAATTCCAAAATGATATAAAATTATAATGAATCACACATGAATTTGTGCCACTTAGGACATTGTTGTTTTGGTGGAAGTATTGATATTTTTCATTGAGTTGTTTTAAAAATTTTCATGCCCATAAATGTTGTATTGTTTTCTTTGATTTATTGATTTCTTGTCCATTTCTCTTATACTTTGTGGATACAACTGCCTTGACAGAGGTAATAAGGAAGAGGAGACAGATTTATCAGAAAGTATCATAAAATCAGGAAAGGCTAATGGGAACAATGCATATATTAAAAGTGTAATAAAGATTCAAAGTCAGTTCACAGAAGATCCTAGTGACCTTAGTGATTTCATTGTATGCAAGGAGGGTAAGGATTATTCAGCATGGCTACAGAAGCGGTGCAAGATTAGGCAGAAGAAATATGACCGAGAATTTTTTCGAAGGATGAAAGAACGAAAAGAACTTTTTCTTCTGCTATCAGCAGACAATTAGCTCCAACATATGTAATTATTTCAAAAGTTGAAACGTGTTTTTGGCAGAAAACTGATCTGCAGAATGAATGTACTTCCTCTGATACAAGACTGGAATGAGAAGACACAAAATATACACTTTCTGCATTATGATCGAGTGGCAGTACTGCTCTTCATAGGAAAGGAAGCAAGTAGCTCCTCACTCCTATAGTGGCTGCAAGATTGACTACTTTTCTGAAGGATGAAAAGACGAAAAGGTTTTGACAACTTTCATATATGTAATAGTTTTGACCAATACGTTAACTTTCATATATGTAATAGTTTTGAAAATTCAAAATGTATTGGTCAAAACTATTACATATATGAAAGTTGTCAAAACCTTTCCGTCTTCTCATCCTTCAGAAAAGTAGTCAATCTTGCAGCCGTACGAGTGAGGAGCTACTTGCTTCCTTTCCTATGAAGAGCAGTATTGCCACTCGATCATAATGCAGAAAGTGTATGAGAAGGTGAAACTGCTATTCACATCAAAAGAGGCCGTCAGTTCTATTATCTTGTAATTGATGCAGGATCCTGCTGCTTCTCACATGATTTACTCAATTGGGGTTAGCCGGTCATTTACAGTACTGGGCTTTTATGGTGGCCCAGATAAGGTTGATGTGAATCTGCTCATATGATGACTCCTGTAATGACTGGTTATCAGAAATGTTGATGGGGGTATTGTTGTGAATGAAAGTTAACCGTGTCTCATGGATTTATCACTTCTGCTCTCATACATGAAGTGACAGGCCAATACTCTGGTGGGATTTGGGTTATATCCAGTGAGACTGTAGATTGGATCTCCGGAAAGAGCTGAACTTATATTCCCTTTGTTTGCAAGATAACTTGATTATTGTTATAGCATGTATTCTAGGCTTTATCTGATTATTTTTTGATATCCTTTCCTTGCAAAGATTTCTCATTATAGCAATTGTTTTTGCAAAGAACACTTATTTTCTCCAAAATATTAGTGGAATCTTCCTGCACTTCAAACACCATTATTGGATGCATCCAGCAATGGAGATTTAAGTCTTACTGCACGGTGAGGAACTTCAAATGGTACTAAATACTTTTCTTCTTATTCATTAATTAATCATTTATAAAAAAATTGTACTAGGAAGGACAAGGCTATTTGCTTAGACAGATTACTTGACTGCACACCCTCTTAGGTGGTAATGGAAAACAGGTTGCTAATATCAGAAAAATATTGAAAATACCATCAGAAGAATACACCCAAACCTCTATTGCTTGGAAGTCAATCCTTTGGATACGGGACTTCATATTCAAGTTGCCAAACAGACACAAAATCTAGATGCATAGGCAGGGCTGTTGATGCCCATGCAGCTAGATGGGCTCAATTTTATGCTAGACTACAACTGCAATAGAGGGGGAGTACTTATCAAAAAAAGCAAGGGCATTAAAAATGCTCTGGATAGTCTCATAGCTCTGCCAGATATTGCAAATACTTTTGTTGATCATTAAAAAATGATCTCTTAGTCCCAAGGGATGACTCCTGAGAGAGAGTCAACTTCCCTAATGTGTTGAGATGTATTGCCTGCCAGGCTTTGTGATACTCAACTTTCATTAGAAGGCTGTACAAATGGCAGATGACAATGTTCTTGGTGCTAATGGCTTTATGGTTTACCTGTGAGTTTTAAAAGGCTTTGTTGAGTGGCAATGCCCTTGATCTTTTGAAATTTTAATCAAGAATCGTTGTCTTATATCTCCTAAGGTAAGATCAATCAAGATTATATTAAATTCATACCTAAGGAGACGTAGTTGATTGCTAGTCAGAGAATTACCATTATTTGTTCAATGTTTCTGATAGGATAATTGCCAAGGCATTGCCTTTGAGACTGTATTATCTCCATCTAACTGCTAATGTGATTTATTAAGAGCAGATATATTCTGGATAACATAATTGCTCTGGGAAGGTGGGTCAGAAATACAAATTAGAAATCAATTATGAAAATAACTTTTAAAAATCTTAAGATCGAATTGAATGGGCTTCTATTTTGGCCAATGATTCAAACCTTCATTGTTGATGTGTCTGGTACTTTCTACTAGTTGTCACAAATTTGAGAAATTTAAATTGCTCAGATTCGTAAGTATGGGTTCCTTTTAACCCTCTTTTGCTTAGTTTTAGGTGATGAAGCTTTTAGCTATGTGGATTGTGCAAGGAATCATTTTTTTCAAGCTGAGTCTCAGTTGATGGCATTTACCATTTTGCAGATTACTCCTGTATTATTATTGTTGAAATAGAGCAATTTGTGACTAATGCAACAGAGTGCTTGTGTATCTTTTGTAATGAACCTGGTTCCAGTATATAGTGAAGAAAAGCTCAGTGCCTGAGACAAACCTTAATGCTGCCACCTGATTGGCTCACTTGGTAAGTTTGTCTCGGTGAAGTCTAGGCGAGACGATTACATTAATGGGCATTCCATTTGCCATCCAAGCTTATTCCTTTGAAATGTGACTTCCGTATTAGAGAAGAAAATATCATTTTGGATAATCAAACTGTCATGTCCACCCTTAAAGAGCACTACAAGAATGGACATGAACACAAAAATGATACAATTTTCGTTTTTCTAACACTAATTGAACAAATTTTTAAGGAGAAGTTTACCAAACTGCACGAGTCTCTTACTGATGTCGAAAAGTTTTAGATGCTACTTGTTTGCAACTATAAAAGGGAAATATTAAACTAATCAGTTAAGCAAAATTAATAGAGTCAATAAGTGCTTTTGGATAACTATGTTCTCGTTTTTCTCTCAACGTTTCGGATCACACTCTATGATTTTTTCTCTTCTCCTGCTTTTTCTCTTGATGATGGATTTGAGAGAAAAACGAACACAGTTTAATCCAGAAGCACTTATTGACAACATTATGGACTGTGGAAATCTAATGTCTATTATTAAAATTAATACAATTAAACAACAATATAGATGTATTCATGAGGAGATACTAAACATCAATTTACATTTTAACATAATTCTCTAACTTGTGAAATCTATTAATATGATAGTGATAAGAATTTCATCAATAGAATAGCCAATTTAAACTTGCTCATAATAGGAGATTATCCATAGATAAATGTATTCAAGTAACCATAACATTTACAAATATATATGTATATATGTAAACACACACACACACGCGCGCGCACACGCACATGCGCGCGCACACACAGACACACGCGCACACACACTATAAGTGAAAAATCTGAAAGCATATTTAAATATACAAGAGCATTATTTTTTCCAAAAACGATAATAAGAACGATAGCTATTTTAATATGTACATAATTTGAGTATATCAAGGTGAGAGATCATATAGATCACAGAGCAGCATGTGGATATAAAAATCTCTAGATTAAATACACATAGAAAATGGATTTTACTAAGACTATATATACACGTGCATTAGAATGAAGTAATATATACAGAAGTTATCGAACAACAATGAATGTTATATACAACACAATATCAAATGCCAAAATATATATATACCAAAGATATGAAATATATACAATGAATCTTATCAAAGATCATTCAATAGTTTTAAAGCACAACAGACCATATAACGACCACGACCTGACATGTGGCGGCTCGGTTGGGCCGAGACCTGCCACGGCCAGCTGTGTTGTGGGCGGGGGCCGTGGCTCCCCACGGCTACAATAGCCAAAATAATTACAATAAATGCTGTCATAAGATAAAAAAACAACGCAGTTTGCTTAATATATATTAATTAAAAAATGCTTAGTTTGCCAATAAGGCATTGCAACTCACAGTATTTTAACCAACACAAATTTTATCACAAATGGTATCAAAACATATAGTAATTTAAATCCATTTATTTAAAATGGTATGCTTGCAACAATGAGCACAAATTGCATCAATAATAACAGTGCTATCCACAGGGATTTTTTCCCAGTTTTATAACAAATTAATAACATATTAGAATAGGGTTTACCAACCAATTATTTCTTGGATTTAATAACAAAATTGGATACAATAAAACTTTTTTATTTCATGTCTTTTTAGAGCATATTGGAATACAATAAAATTTATACATTGATAACCAAAAATCTCACTATTAAGATGGATTGGCTGATCCATTAAAATAGAGAAAGCTAGTTCAATATCCAGTTGGTTGTAATCAAACCTGCACGCACAATAAACAACCCAGTTCCGCTCTCGTCCCAATTGCAGTGCTTGGTTTCCAAGCCTACCCTCGAGCGAGAGATAAAACTCAAATGCCCAAATTGAAATTCACAAATAAAACCACAAATTAAACTAGTTTTAAAAATTAGATTTCACATAGGTTGACTCACACACAAAGAATCCTTTCCGGATTCTTGCAAAGGGGGAGAAAGGGGATTCCCTTCCCTCTTAGGGATTTAATCACAACAATAATTCTTCTTTCCGCATATAATAATATTACAAAAATCATCTCCACAACACTTCAAAACCCTCACTCTACAACAACCCACAATACAACTCCTTCATACAACCATCTCCACAACACTACAATCCTTCCAACCAAGCCACAACACACTCCACTACTCCACAACCCTTCCAGCCATCAAACCCCCACATCCACCATAATGCAAATATACAACAAAACTCCTCCAAGAGAGGCTCCACGCCTTTCTCAACCCCACACGAGGGAGGCTCTCAACCCTTAGGTGAGATCCACTCCCTTATACTCCCAAACCCCAATCACATTCAAACCAACAAGCTTGCCAACAATTTGCAAATAAAATCAATTCTTTTGCGCACACACAAAACATCATTGATATACAACAAAAACCACAACAAAATCCATTATTTTTATCCATAAAACTAAAAATCTAATGAATTATCAAACCCTATCTTGGCTGTCCAAGTTAGGAGCAGCCCAAGAAATGGGTTCCAAATTTGAAATAATACCCTCTCAATCAGAAATTTACCTTCCAGCGATTCTCTCCATCACTAACCATTTCTAACCAAAACAAGAATCATCAATCCTTTGTTAGCACAAGAATAAGCAAAGAGGAGCCAAAAACCAAGAGCACACATACACAACATCCAAATGAATAAAATTACTCTCATCAAGTAAATTGAACCAATTCCTTTCATCTTCCAAATGGAAATTCCAAAAGACTAATAAAATAATAATACAACTCTTCAATAACAATACTCAATAAAATGAGATAAAATAAAATAAAATAATAATAATTTAAATTAAATACCTTCACACCACTAAAATAATTCACATAAAATGACCAAGATAATTAACCCAAATATCCCTGACACACAGCAACTGGTTAACCGCAACAAAATCCAAAAAAATCAAATAAAATTGGGCATTTGAGAATATCTCCAAACTAAAAGGATCTGCGCTGCCCACTTGCAAAACTCAATTTCGAACATCAGTATATCATGGGAAAAATAGCTGAAACAACATATAGGTATCAAATAACTAAAATGTCTAAAATAAAATAATTTATTAATTTTCACAATTAAACTACAATATTCATTTTTACGGAAATTAAATACATAATCACAAAAATTACATAATTAAAAGTATTCAATTAAATTAATCATCTAATACCATCTATGATCCATAATTATGTCCACACACACATATATGTATAAAATATGCATATCAAAACACATAAATCCATGATCCTGAAATGGCAATATCAACCATGTCCACACACAATGATCAAAATAGTCAACTATAAACTATAAACCAGTATCACATCCTAGTCTTAATGGTAGTTCTAGCTAGGCCTCACATCCTCCCCCTCTAAAATTAGGCTTCCTCTTGGAAGCCCTCAAAGAGGTAAGGAAACAGAGACCTCATCTGAGCTGTATCCTCCCATGTCGTAATGGACTCATCGTAGAGATCCCACTGGACCCTGACCTGGTCCAGCTGATGTTCTCGCAGTGCCAATGTTCGACGATCCAATAAACGAATGGGCTCATGGGTTAGCTATCCGTCCTGTGCCACCTATAGAGAATCCCACACCAGAACATGAGATAAATTAGGTACATACTTCTTAAGGATAGAAAAATGGAACACGTCGTGGATACAAGACAGGTTGGGTGGCAAAGCTAAGCGGTATGCAATGGGACCAATCCTTTCCAAAATGTCAAAAGGACCAACATATCTCGGTGCCAACTTAGAGCCCTTTCCATAACAAATAGAACTCTTATGTGGGCGAACACACAAGAAGACTCTTTCCCCAACTTGGAACTCTCATTCCACCCTCCTAGTATCTGCATACTGCTTCTATCAATCCTGTGCTATTTGTAGCTACTCACAAATCTAGGTCACTTGCTTCTCCATCTCACGAACCAGGCCAGGTCCTACTGCAACACGATCCTCAAGTCGATCTCAGCTCAGTGGCATTCTGCAGGGTCTAACATACAAAGCCTCATATGGTGCCATTTCAAGTGGACTATGGTGCCCATTATTATAGGCACACTCTACCATGTACAAATACTCCTCCCAACGGGACTGTTGATCCATGACATACATCCTGAGCATATCCTCCAATACTTAGTTCACCCTCTTCGTCTACTTGTCTATCTCCGGATGATAAGTAGTGTTGAAATTAAGCTGGGTACCCAAAGCCTGCTGTAGGGCAGTCCAAAAGGATGAAGTAAACACAAGATCTCTGTTTGAAATGATCCTCCTCGGAACTCCATGAAATTTGACAGTATTGTGTAAGAAAACCTTGGCTACTGAAGCAACATTATATGAAGAACTCATCTAAGAGAAATGTGCCACCTTAGTTAGCTTATCTACGGTCACCATGATAACATCGTGTCACCGAGTAGTCATAGGAAGGCCTACAATGAAATCCATCGATATGACATCCCACTTCCATTCTGGAATAGCTTGAGGATACAACAATTCGATCAGGTGCTGATGTTTGGCTTTTACCCTCTAACACTCGAGGCAATGGGCAATGAACTCTGCTATATCTTTCCATATACTTGCCCAGAAGTAGAGTTTCCGAAGCTCTGCATGCATTTTCTTGACTCCTGGGTGTGCTACATATGGTGCTCTATGAGCCTCTGCAACAACCACCTCTCTGAGGTTCCCTAAAGAGGGAACATAGATACACTTGTAGTGCTTGAGCAAGCCATCATCATCAAAAGAATACCCCTCAAACTTGTCCCTCAAGAGACCCTGAAACTAAACTATTTCGCTATACAAAACATCCTACGGCAGAAGCTCCAAGATACACCCCCTCAAATCCATCTTCATTGACAACAGGAGTAACTCATGTCTTCACCTGCTGAGAGTATCGACCACAACATTCTCTTTCCCCTTAATATACTAGATCTCGAAGTCATACTCACAAAGAAACTCCATCCATTGGCGCTGTCGTGCATTCATGTTAGGCTGTGAAAATATGTACTAGAGGCTTTAGTGATCCGAATGCAACTCAAATCGATGTCCAGGAAGAAAATGATGCCACTTAGTCAAAGCATGTACCACAACTGCAAGCTCCAAGTCATGAGTCAGGTAATTGAGTTCATGCACCTTTAGTTTGCGGACTCGAAGGTAATCACATGTCCCTCTTGCATGAGAACTGCTCCAAGACCCTTAATCGAAGCATCCATGCAAACAACAAAGTCGCCTGTAGGATCCGAAATTGTCAAGATAGGAGCACTAGTGAGTTTCTCCTACAAAATCTAAAAAGCTCTCACATTGCTTGGTCCACACAAATTTCTTGCCCTGCTTCTGAAGAGAAGTAATTGGATGCGCAATCCTGGAGAAGCCTTCCATGAACCTTCTGTAGTAGTTGGCTAGACCCATAAAACTCCTAACCTCAACAACATTAGTCAGAGAAGGCCAATCCAAAATAGCCTAAATCTTCGAAGGATCCACTGAAATCTCCTCTCCTGAAATAATGTCCTAAGTACTGGATATCCGTTTGGAAAAATTCACATTTGGAAAGGTTAACGTACAACTGATTCTCTCTCAGGCACTGCAAGACCAATCACAAATGCTTCTTTTGCTCCTCCACTATGCGGAAATAGATCAAAATGTCATCCAGAAAGATGATCACAAATCAATCCAAGAAGGTGCGGAAAACTCCATTCATTAGGCTCATAAAAACTACTGGGGCATTGGTCAAACTGAAAGGAACTACAGTGAACTCATAGTGACCATAGCGTGTGCAATATGCAGTCTTGTGAATGTCAGCTTTTGCTATCCATAGTTGATGATACCCTGACTTCAGGTCAAACTTTGAGAAAACCTTTACTCCCTGAATCTAATCGAACAAACCATCAATCCTTGGCAACGAGTAGCGATTCTTCTCTATGAGCTTGTTCAACTGCCTGTAATCAATGCAAAGGCGAAAAGACCCATCCTCCTTATTTACGAAGATAATAGGTGCACCCCAAGGTGAAACACTAGGGCGAATATGTCCTTTCTCCAAAAGTTCTTCCACCTGCAACTTAAGCTCCTAAAGCTCTTGAGTTGTCATTCTATAGGAAGCCTTGGAAATAGGTTGTGCTCCTGGCACCAAATCGATGTGAAAATCAATCTCTCGCCATGGTGGCATCCTAGAACGTTGCGAAGGAAAGACATCAGTGAACTCCCTAAGAATAGGATGATCATCCAATAGAATCTTTGGCTTGTCCTCTAATCTGTCACTGATAGAAATAGAAAAGAATTGGCATCCCTTTCACATACAACACTTAAGATGCATAGTTGAGATAATCCTAAGCGACATTGGTCTCTGAATTCCTAAAAATTCCACCCTATTAGCCTCATCATCCAAGCACTCAATAGATTTATTGCGGTAATCGAGCTTAGCCTTGTGAGCATTCAACCAATCCATACCCAGAATCACATCATAGGACCCTAAAGGAATAACCCGGAGATCTGCCAAAGTGGAAAAATCTCTAAGTCCTATTTGACAATCCTTGACCAAAGAACTAACATACATCCTGGCTCCCAAAGCTAACTCTACATCCCATTTAACATCTTGCTTAATAGCCACCAGCCTGCACTTCTCCACTACTGATAGGGATACGAAGGAATCTGTAGCCCAAAATAAAAAAGTATTGAAATAACAATATTACCAATTTACCAGGAGTCTCAATGACTGATGCATGATGATCTGCCTGTTGATTATCTATTGCTGCAAAGACTCAGTGTGCTTTCCCCACATCACCAACTATAGGCTCAGAAGCCGTTGCCTACTGACCTCCCACAACTGAACTATTCTAAAGGCACTCCCGAGCAATATGTCCCATACCTCTGTGTGTATAACAAGGACCCTTAGGTGGTGCTGGTGTTTGTGGCTAAAAAATGGGTCTACTAGAGCTGGCCTGACTGCCTCTAAAACTCTGCTGAGTACAAGCTAGCCCCACATACTGTGTTTGTGGCTTTTGATCTCTCCTCTAAGGTGGAGCCTACCAAGACCTAGATGGTCCTCTCTGAAAAGATTTAGCCTTCTGACCCTGCTGTTGCTGACCTAGCAGTAAAGGAGTTAGCCCTGTATCCACTCCTAGGAGGTACGGATGGATGAGAGAAGTTACGGTTCTACCGTGGTTGGTTCTGGAAATTGTCTCAATTATCATGATGCTTGGAATGGACCTCTTCTACAATTAGGGCCTTCTCTACGGCCTGTCTCAAGGTCGAGGGCTCAGACAAACGAACATGTCCTGCAATACCATGATTGATTTCTCTAATGAAGCGATTGACCATCAACTTCTCATCTTGGATATAATCAACATACTGTAGCAACTCTAGGAATTTTTTTCTCGTACTGCACTACTGCGAGTCCTCTCTGCTGGAGATCATGAAACTCATCAATTTTTTAATGCTGGAAGTGTTCTGAGATGTATCTTTTCTTGAATAACTCCAAGAAGGTTCCCAAGTAACAATATTTGGTGTCAAGTGCCCTTTCCTCTCCTCCTGATGCCACCAAGTATTAACATTATCTTTGAGCAAATGGATTGCCAACCTAGCCTTGAGATTGCTCTCATAGGTTTTGAGTGCAAAGCACTTCTCAAGACCTAGCAACCAAGATTCTGCCTTTGTACCATCAGTGGAACTAGAAAAGTTTTGAGGTTGAAGATGGAGAAATTCCCTAATTTATTTACCAACATTGACTGGTGCATCTTGGTCTACCTATGCAAAACAAGGAGGGGGTTCATAATGTCTTGATTCACCCATTCCTTCCTCTACATGCTCTGCTCTACCTCTATCAGGACTTCTGCTATGCTCTCGAGGAATAGAGTGATGCTCATTTGGATGAGGTTGATCCTGATTATGGGGTGGGTTATGTTGGGATAAGGTGCCATGAACCTTGTAAATCCCAATATTGTATTTATTCATTTATTATATGTAATTTGTAATTATCCATGAGGAGATGTACTAATTTCATTGGCATGGGTAATTTCAGAGTAACCGAAGGTAATTACAGAGTGACTTTTACTATTGGTAAATGTAAAAACTCAAAGGAAATGAGGGTAGGCGTGCTCCCTTGGAGAATATACTATTTTTGGCATGTATGACAACTATCATAATGTTTGGTAAGTGAATCTATGACAACTGTAAGTTGTCATAAGATTCTGAGATTCTATGACACATATGACGAATATGTTAGTTGTATAATTGCTATTTTTAGCCCAAGGTTCCTATCTTGGAAAGATACTCTTTGTAGAATCTATGACAATTGTGACATGTCATAAGATGTTGTAAGAGGCCAGATTTAGTCTTGGGCCCCCAACCTTTACATGGCTATTTTTGGACAAGTGTAAGATGCTTGTAAGATGGTAATTAATGTTTACAGGTTGGAGAATCTTAGGAAAGAGAAGGTGAACACCTAGAATGGAGTGGAAAACATTTCTATAAGTATTTGCCATGTATTTGTTACTGCAATACAGATTTGAGGTACTCAGGTGCTGCCGAAATGCCGTCAGATTGAAGACTTGTGGAGAGAGTTGTGTAGTTGATGTATTGTACAATCTTGTTGAGATTAATACAAACTTGTGCCTCTTTCTTGGTGGAGTTTTTACCCACAAGAGTTTTCTCCACATAAACACCATGTCATTGTGTTGAGTTCTTCATGTTTGACATCTTTTCTGTAGTGGGTTTTATGTTTTGTTACAATCTCCATTGTTAATGCACACTTAAGATTGCTGAAATTTATCTTGAATCAGATTTCCATTGGTTTCATTTCTAACATTTGGTATTAGAGCCTGGCCAGCTTTGACTCTTGGGTGGTAGTGTGGAAGTTGTAGCTGCAGTGGGAGATTTGGTTGTGTTTGTTTTG
Organism: Cunninghamia lanceolata; assembly: GCA_027924645.1. NCBI lineage: Eukaryota > Viridiplantae > Streptophyta > Pinopsida > Cupressales > Cupressaceae > Cunninghamia > Cunninghamia lanceolata. Next base: position 58,748 of record BSBN01001031.1, on the reverse strand, counting down.
CAGATCTTGTGTTGTTATTATGGCTAGATCCACCGTTGCATCAATCTCTCAATTGGACATTGAGAAGTTCAATGGAATGGGGTACGAGTTGTGGAAGATGAAAATGGAAGATTTGTTGGAAGAAAGAAACCAATGGTTGGCTGTTCAAAAAGAGAAGAAACCTGATGATGTCTCTCAAGATGAGTGGGATAGACTGGATAAGAAGGCATGGGGAACCATCCAGTTGTGTCTTTCAGACTTTGTCCTATTGAATGTCGCAAAAGAGGAGATCACACACAAGTTGTGGAATCGGTTGGGTGAGATCTATCAAGCCAAGAGTATGGTAAATAAACTTTATTTAAAAAGAAAATTGTCTTCCATGAAAATGCGAGAAGGTGAATCAGTTGCAGAGCATTTAAATTCTTTTAATTTATTATTGAGTCATCTTGATTCAGTAGATGTTGAGTTTAGTGAGGAAGATAAATGTATGTTACTTCTTTGTTCTTTACCTGAGTCTTGGGAGAATGTTATCCTTGCTATCATTGCTAACCTTGAGGATCTGAAGTTGGATGCTCTTGTTTCAGTGCTACTATCATAGGAATTGAGGAAGAAGAGTTCAGATAGTTCAGGGGATGCTCTCAGTATCAGGGGAAGGTCTAATGAAAGGGGACCTAAAGGAGATCAGAAAGGGGCTAAGGACAAGTCCAAGGGCTGGTCTAAGACTCCTGGTAAAAAGAACAGAGTTAAGTGTTGGAATTGCGGTAAAAGGGGATATGCAAAGGAGTGTAGAAATCCCAAGAAACAGTGGGAGAGTGCTTCAGATAAGTCCTCGAATGTAGGTGAAGAAGTTTTACTTTCTGCATGTAATCGTGTTTCTAATGATCTCTGGTTGGTTGACTTAGGATGCTCGTTTCATATGACCCCGCATAAGGAATGGTTCTCCACATATGAAGAATATGATGGAGGTAATATCTACCTTGGTGACAACTCTTCATATCCAATTGTCGGGAAAGGAAAGGTATTGTTGTGTTTCAGTGATGGGAGGATTAAAACCCTCCTTGGTGTTTTGCATGCTCCTGGATTAGCTAGAAATCTGATTTCAGTTTTGAAGTTGAATGATTTGGGAATGCATGTGACATTTGACAAGCATGGCTGCAGATTAGTGAGAGGGAACTTGGTGGTAGCGAAGGGGAAGAGATTCTAAATCCTGTTCAAGCTTGATGCCACTACAGTTTATAATGCCTCCTATGTATTTGAGGCCACTACTGAAAATACATGTATGTTGTGGGACCGTAGATTGGGCCACACAAGTAATAATGTATTAAAAACTATTAGAATAAAAATTTGTTGGATGGTTTCTCCTATTCTGATGAGCACTTTGCTTTCTATGAGCATTGTGTGTTTGGTAAACAAAACAGAAAATTATTTCCTTCAAGAAGCAATAGAGAAAAAGAGAAATTAGAAATTATTCATACGGATGTGTTTGGGCCCGTGGATAATGAATCTATTGGAAAATCTCATTATTTTGTCACCTTCATTGATGATGTATCCAGATTTACATGGATTTATTTTATGAAACATAAATCTAAAGTTTTCACTAAGTTTAAGGAATTCAAAGTCTTAGTAGAGAACCCAGGTTTAAAGATAAAAATATTAAGATCTGACAATGGAGGGGAATATTGCTCTAAGGAATTTGATGAGTTTTTCAAGCATGCAGGTATAATCAGACAAAAGACAACTCTATATACACCACAACAGAATGGTGTTGCAGAAAGGATGAACCGAACAATTATGGAAAGGGCCAGAAGTATGATTAGTGATGCACAGTTGGATAAATGCTTTTGAGCAGAGGCTGTGTGTACTGCTTGCTACTTGATAAACATATTTCCTTGGAAGGCTCTTGATTCGACACCTTATGAAGTGTGGATACGTAAGAAACCTTCTGTTTCACATTTAAGGGTTTTTGGCTATGATGCTTTTGTTCATGTGCCTAAGGAAAAATGATCTAAGTTGGATCCAAAGGTTGAAAAGTGTACATTTATTAGATATGGTGATAATGTCAAAGGTTATAAGTTTTGGAATCCACTAACCCATAGGATTATTTTTTCTAGAGATGTTATTTTCAGGGAACTTATAGCTATTTCTGAACCTGAGCAGCCGAAAGAGAAAGAAGAAAAGGTAAAGAACGTGCACTTTGATTTAGAGCAGCAAGACGCACCTCAGGAAGAACAAAATGATGGATTGGGGGTGACGAAGAAGAAGAAGATTCAAGTAGTTCTGATGAAGATGAGTCTGTTGTTACATAAGAAGTTGGTGCAGATGATCATGCAGAAGAACAAGTAGAGTCTCTTACTCCACCCTTGAGGAGATCCACAAGACAACAGATGAACCTAGATCCTACAGGGAATCTATGTTTGTAGATGATAGTGAGTCTTGGCAGTTAGCCACGCAAGAGGAGATGATGGATTTAGACTCTTGTAACACCTGGGATTTTGTTCGTTTGCCCAAAGGAAGAAAGGCCATAGGTTGTAAGTGCGTCTTCGAGAAGAAGTTTGGAGTAGACGGGTCATTGGAGAAGTACAAGGCTAGACTAGTAGCCAAGGGCTACTCCCAGAGAGAGGGAGTTGATTTTGGTGAAATTTTCTCTCTTGTTGCTAAATTAACTTCTATTAGATTTATCTTATCCATTGCTGCAGATTATGATTGGAAGATTGAGCAAATGGATGCTAAGACTGCGTTCTTTAATGGAGATCTTGAAGAAGAAATTTATATGCAACAACCTACAGGTTTTGACGTAAAAGGGAAAGAACATTGGGTTTGCACGTTAAAGAGGTCTCTCTATGGTTTGAAACAGTCCCCCAAAATGTGGTATCAAAAGTTTGACTCATTTGTTTTGAAATTGGGTTTTGTTAGAAGTGAGGAGGATCACTGTGTTTACATTCATTGTGTTGATGATTCTATACTGGTTATTGCTTTGTATGTTGATGACATGTTGTTTTTCAACAATACTAAGGGTATGATTAGTGAGCTTAAAGCCCAACTTTCAGGTGCATTTGAGATGAAGGATCTTGGTACTGCAAGGTATATTTTGGGAATGGAGATCAAGAGGGACAAAGTTAACAGAAAGCTTTGGTTGTCACAAAGTAAGTATGTGAATACTATTTTGCAAAGGTTTAGTTTGTAGGACTGTAACCCAGTTAGAGTTCCTTTACCCATTGGTACTAAGCTTTCATTAGATATGTGTCCAAAGACTAAAGATGATTTTGAGGATATGTCTAATGTGCCATATGCTAGTGCTGTAGGCAGTTTGATGTATGCAATGGTTTGCACTAGATCAGATATTGCCCAAGCAGTGGGTGTTTTGAGCATATTTATGTCTAACCCTGGTAGACATCATTGGAACTATGCGAAGATGGTGTTTAAATATCTTGCAGGTACTCCTGATTATTGTTTGGTTTATTCTGGTACTGATAGTGTTGATAAATCTTTGGACATATAAGGTTTTGTTGATGCAGATTGGGTAGGTGATTTGGATACTCGAAGGTCCACTAGTGGCTATGTGTTTACTCTATTTGGAGGTGCAGTGAGTTGGATGAGTAAGAGGTAGCCCACAGTTGCTTTGTCCACCACAGAAGTAGAGTATATGGCTGCAACTCATGTCTCTAAGGAGGCAGTTTGGTTGAGGAGACTGTGTACAGGTATTGGATTTGAGTGTAGGATCATTCAGATTGGTTGTGATAGCCAAAGTGCTATTTGTTTAGCCAAGAATCCCATGTATCATGCTCAGACTAAGCATGTTGATGTTCAGTATCACTTTGTTCGAGAGTTGGTTGCAAATGGAGAGATTGAGCTGAAGAAGATAGACACTCAGGGGAAAGTTGCAGATTCATTGACTAAGCCCGTGAGCACAGAGAAGTTCGTATGGTGCAGAGAGGCCATGGGCCTTGTTTCTAGTGCCTGATTATTTTTATTTGATTTCCTATGGGTTGATTTACAATGTATAATGTCAAGTGGGAGAATGTTGGGATAAGGTGCCATTAACCTTGTAAATCCTAATATTGTATTTATTCCATTTATTATATGTAATTTGTAATTATCCATGAGGAGATGTACTAGTTTCATTGGCAGGGGTAATTTTGGAGTAACCAAAGGTAATTACGGAGTGACTTTTACTATTGGCAAATGTAAAAACTCAAAGTAAATGAGGGTAGGTGTGCTCCCTTGGAGAATATACTATTTTTGGCATGCACGACAACTCTCATAATGTTTGGTAAGTGAATCTATGACAGCTGCAAGTTGTCATAAGATTCTGAGATTCTATAACGCATATGATGGTTAAGTTAGTTGTATAATTGCTATATTTAGCCCAAGGTTCATATCTTGGAAAGATAATCTTTTGTAGAATCTATGATGGTTATGACGTGTCATAAGATGCTATAAGAGGCCAGATTTAGTCTTGGGCCCCCAACCTTTGCATGGCTGGTTTTGGACAAGTGTAAGATGCTTGTAAGATGGTAATTAATGTTTACAGGTTGGTGAATCTTAGGAGAGAGAAGGTGAACACCTAGAATGGAGTGGAAAACATTTCTATAAGTATTTGCCATGTATTTATTTCTGCAATATAGATTTGAGGTACTGAGGTGCTGCCGGAATGTTGTCGGATTGAAGACTTGTGGAGAGAGTTGTGTAGTTGATGTATTGTACAATCTTGTTGAGATTAATACAAACTTGTGCCTCTTTCCTGGTGGAGTTTTTTTTACTCGCAAGGGTTTTCTCCATGTAAACACTGTGTCATTGTGTTGAGTTCTTTATGTTTGACATCTTTTCTGTAGTGGATTTTATGTTTTGTTACAATCTCCATTGTTAATGCACACTAAGATTGCTGAAATTTATCTTGAATCAGATTTCCATTGATGTTTTGTTGCTTTCATTTCTAACAGGTTTGTGGTAGGTGGAGGTCTATCCTGAATGACATCTACCAGATGCTGTAGAGTCTGAAGTATCTGAGGCTTGTGACTAAAATGTTCATTGGAATGATCTGATTTCGACGGCATAGAATGAGTGCACCCTCATCGTGGAGGCATACTACAAGATCAAGAAAACAAGGTTATATACAACAACAAAATTTTCTGAGTTCCCAAAGTGTGGCAACTTGGGCTCTGATACATAATGTCATGCCCACCCTTATAGAACACTACAAGAATAGACATGAACACAAAAATGACACAATTTTCATTTTTTCTAAACACTAGTTGAACTAATTTTTAGGGAGAAGTTTACCTAACTGCACGAGTCTCTTATTGATGTCGAAAAGTTTTAGTGAGTATGCTACTTTTTTGCAACTATAAAAGGGAAAGATTGAACTAATTAGTTAAGCAAGATTAATACAATTATTAAATAGGAAACAAGTAAACTAAACATATGAATTAAATAACAATATAGATGTATTCATGAGGAAATACTAAACAACAATTTACATTTTAACATATTTCTCCAACTTGTGAAATTTATTAGCATGATAATGATAAGAATTTCATCAATAGAATAGCCAATTTAAACTTGCTCATAATAGGAGATCATCCGGAGATAAATGTATTCAAGTAACCATAACATTTACAAATATATATATATATATATATATATATATATATATATATATATATATATATATATATATATATATATAAACCTTCACACACACACACACATATGAAGGATTATATATATACACTATAAGTATAAATTTGAAAGCATATTTAAATATACAAGTGCATTATTTTTCCAAAAACCATAGTAAGAAGGATAGCTACTCTAATATGTACAGAATTTGAGTATATCAAGGTGAAAGATCATAATTATACGTATATATACTATATTATATATACACAATATATATATATATATCACAGAGCAGAATGTGGATATAAAGATCTATGGATTAAATACACATACAAAATGGATTTTACTGAGACAGATAATATATATATATACACACATGTCCATTAGAACAAAGTAATATATACATAGCTTATCAAACAACAATGAATGTTATATACAACAAAGTATCAAATACTGGAATATACATGTGTATGTAAGTATTCATACGATATATATATAATATACCAAAGATATATGTTATGAAGTATATACAACAAATTATATTAAAGATCATTCAATAGTTTTAAAGCACAACAAACCATATAACGACCACTACTTGGCTTGTGGCGGCTCAGCTAGGCCGAGACCCGCCACGACCAACCGTGCCGTGGGTGGGGGCCGTGGTTCCCAATGGATCCCACAACTCTTTGGGCCATGGTGGCCGTGGATGCCACAACTACCATAGCCAAAATAATTACAATAAATGTTGTCATAAGATAAAAATAATGCAATTTGCTTAATATTTATTTATTAAAAAATGTTCAGTTTGCTAGTACATTGCCAATAAGGCATTGCAACTCACAGTATCTTAACCAACACAAATTTTATCACAAATGGTATCAAAACATACAATAATTTAAATCCATTCTATTTAAAATGGTATGCTTGCAATAGTGAGCACAAATTGCTTCAATAATAATAGTGCTATCCACAAGGATTTTTTCCTAGTTTTATAACAGATTCTAATAAGGTTTACTAGCAAATCCTTTCTTGGATTTGATAACAAAATTGGATACAATAAAACTTGTTTATTTCATGTCTTTCCAGGGCATACTGGAATACAATAAAATTTATACATTGACAACCAAAAATCTCATACTATCAAGATGGATTGGCTCATCCATTAAAATAGAGCAAGCTAGCTCAATATCTAACTGGTTGTAATCAAACCTACACGCACAATGAACAACCTAGTCCCGCTCTCCTCCCAACCATAGGGCTTGGTTTCCAAGCCCACCCTCGAGCGAGAGATAAAACTCAAATACCCAAATTGAAATTCACAAATAAAACCACAAATAAAACCAATTTTAAAAACCAAATTTCACATAGGCTGAATCACACACAAAGAATCCTTTCTGGATTCTTGCAAAGGGGGAGAAAGGGGATTCTCTTCCATCTTGGGGATTTAATCACAACAATAATTCTTCTTTCCACATATAATAATATCATAAAAATCATTTCCACAACTCTTCAAAACCCTCACTCCACAACAACGCACAACACAACTCCATACAACCATCCCCACAACACCACAACCCTTCCAACCAAGCCACAACACACTCCACCACTCCACAACCCTTCCAACCATCAAACCCTGACATCCACCATAATGCAAATATACAACAAAACTCCCCCAAGAGATGCTTCATGCCTTTTTCAATCCCACATGAGGGAGGCTCTCAACCCTCAGGTGAGATCCACTCCCTTATACACCCAAACCCCAATCACATTCAAACCAACAAGCTTTCCAACAATTTGCAAATAAAATCAATTCTTTTGCACACACACAAAACAACATTGATATACAACAAAAACCACAACAAAATCCACTATTTTCATCCATAAAACTAAAAATCAAATGAATTATCAAACCCTACCTTGGTTGTCCAAGTTAGGAACAACCTAAGAAATGGGTTTCAAATCTGAAATAAAACCCTCTCAATCAGAAATTTCTAGCCACCTTCCAGCCATTCTCTCCATCACCAACCATCTCCAACCAAAACAAGAATCACCAATCCTTTGCCAGCACAAGAATAAACAAAGATGAGCCAAAAACCAAGAGCACATACAACATCCAGAATGAATAAAATTCCTCTCATCAAATAAATTGCACTAATTCCTTTCATCTTCCAAATGGAAATTCCAAAAGACTAATAAAATAAGAATACAACTCTTCAATAACAATACTCAATAAAATGAGTTCAAATAAAATTAAATAACAATAATTTAAATTAAATACCTTCATACCACTAAAATAATCCACATAAAATAATTAAGTTAAAATGACCAAGATAATTAATCCAAATATCCCTGACACGTAGCATCTGATTAACTGCAACAAAATTCAAAAAAATCAAATAAAATTAAGCATTTGAGAATATCTCCAAACTAAAAGGATCTGGGCTCCCAACTGCAAAACTCAATTTCGAACATTAGTATATCATGGAAAAAATAGCCAAAGCAACATATAGATATCAAATAACTAAAATGTCTAAAATAACATAATTTATTAATTTTCACAATTAAACTACAATATTCATTTTTCACAAAAATTAAATACATAATTACAAAAATTACATAATTAAAAGCATTTAATTAAATTAATCATTTAATACCATCTATGATCCATAATAATGTCCACACACACATATGTATAAAATATGCATATCAAAACACATAAGTCCATGATCATGAAATAGCAATATCAACCATGTCTACACATAATGAGCAAAATAGTCAACTATAAACTAGTATCACATCATATTCTCAATGGCAGTGCTAGCTAAGCCTCACACAAACCTATGCCTTTAGATGTTAAATTTCAAAGGTATATTAAAATGCTACAACTCATGTTAACCACTCTTTTGGTTGGGTTTCTTTTATCTCACAAGAAACTTTCCAAGCTTCTTAATGGCTTTAGCCAGGCCAACTCTAAAGGAGCTAGAGTGTACCATTGGAATTCCAAAAGAATATTGTCCGTTGAGCCAAGTGAATTACTAGATTTATGTTTGGTAAAGATGCCATGAAATCACTTCTTTAACATTATATTGAACTAGGTAGTGCCTTTGGTAACCTTGTTGGCATGAGTGTAACTATTGCCCCTTAAAATCAAAGGCAGACATGGCGTTTTGTCATTTCCTACTTGAAGTGGGTAGAAAATATGTTGCCAAAATTCCATAAACATAGCCCTTGAGATTTGATAAAAAAGGCATTGAAATCATCATAGATTTTTTCTCAAGAACCATCAAAGATTGGTTATCTTGGGGTGAGCTTTAGAGACAATATAAACTTGTTGCATTTAGTTTGAAAACTTTTTCAACAATTCAAGTGTGCCAAAATTACAATTAAAGCCCTTGAGATTTGATAAAATTCATAATCTTCTTAAGATGATCACTTTTAAGAATCACTTCTGCATATCAGGGATATTATATCACTCATTTTCTCCAGGAGTGTTGTATTATGCAATTCTCTGTTGTTTCCTCCCAATAATTCCTAACTTTAGTACCTAACTTTTCCACATAGCTTGACCTTCATTAACTCTTCAACAAAACGATGAAGGGAATGACGATGAAATGTTGAACAACTGCTTTCCAAATACAATCCAATAATTGCCCAGACTTGGCACTCTAGCATTTACTCCAAGAACTATTAACAGTAAATAAAATGCATATTTTGGATTTTAGAGTTTGGGCTTGTTGGTGCCGAGATTCAAACGTTGCTTAAAATCAAAGGCCATGCACTATAATTTTTGAATCCTTGAAGTGGGCAAAAGGTATGAATAGGTGTAGGTTATCTTTCAGTTATCACTTTTTCCTATCTAAACTCTCCATGACTTGCCTCTTGCAAAATTTCCATTGACAAAAACCTTGAGATTTGATAGAAAGGTATCCAAACCTCACAAATTTATCCTCAAGATTCATTAGAGATTTGATGTCTTGGGGTGAGCTTTAGAGAAGATACTGACTTGTTGCATTTAGTTTGAAAACTTTTTCAGCAATTCAAAGAGTATGTCAAGCACTTTGCCATATAATTTCAATCTTAGCCCCTTTGCATGCTAGTGAATAGATTGGATATGTAATGTCATCTTTTCCAAATGCAAGAGTTGCCTAGACTTGGATATGTTGGGAATTTATTGCGATCTCTTGGGAATTTATTGCAAGAAAAGTTTAATAGTAAATAACATGCATATTTCAGATTTGAAAGAATTTTGTATGTGATATTGGAGCCAAAGTAGAACTCTGTATAAATGGAAAAATCTTGGATAGTTAAGTGTTGTCAATCCCAATTATTTTATTCCAACAATTTCAGGTGCTTAAAATGGATTCACTGTTTTCTCTAACAACCAAAACACTTTATTTGGTTGCTTGTGTTTTTTTTTTTGATAAAGTTGTTTGATTTGCAAATTAGTAAATAACATGCATATTTCAGATTTGAAATAATTTTGTATGTGATATTGGAGCCAAAGTAGAACTCCGTATAAATGGAAAAATCTTGGATAGTTAAGTGTTGTCAATCCCAATTATTTTATTCCTACAATTTTAGGTGCTTAAAAATGGATTCACTGTTTTCTCTAACAACCAAAACACTTTATTTGGTTGCTTGTGGTTTTTTTTTCAATAAAGTTGTTTGATTTGCAAATATCTAATTAGAATATAAATTTACATTGGTACAAATCACTTTGCCTAGCCTTGGGAAACAAAGGCCCCACATTAGTAGGTAGAAGGTGTATTAACACAACACATTGACATTTGTGTTCCAGTGTCCTTTGGGCTATAAATTAGCTTAATGTAGTTTGGGTATTTGAACATGGGCCGCATGCATAGGGTGTACCCCATTAGCCATTACATCATAACACATTGGGGCCTCACACATATTACTAATGGGAAATGAGTATAGTTTTAAGAAAAAAAATATAATGATTTTGCATTGTTTATGATTGTCTTTGTGATTTGAAATGTGTTGTTATAGAGTGAGAAAAAAACAATGGAAGTGCCTGTGAATGTAGCAATTGATTTCCCATTGGAGGAATGCCCATTACACTATGAGTATGGTCCCCTTAGAGGATACTAACTCTCAAGTGTAATAGAAGAACACACCCCTAGCTTTGATGACAAAGATTGTGGAGTTAAATATATTAGGTTTGGTAGTCATGGTCATTCTATGAGGTGGTATTGGTTCCTTGTCTTGGTAGAGGTTGAACACCACTTTTTTTCAAGACAAGGACTTCCATTATGTGTTTCTAGTAATATTCTCCCTAGCTCAACTCAAAAGGAGAAGAAGAATGACTAAGAAGGTGATTGTTCACATATGGGTTGGGTGCCCCTTGGTATTTATAATCGTTTTATTGATATACTATAGTGTTTAAACATTTTATTGAGTGTTGTGGCCTTTAGCAATAAATTTGAAGGCCTGTATCCAAATTTCAATTTGTGGACTTTTTCTTGGTCGAGCTTGGTTTAACATCTCTAAATAAATGTACACTGTAGATCTTTTATCCAATGACGTGGGATTTTCAATGATGCTTTATTCATTAATATAATAGACTAAGGCCTACAAATGTGTTGCTCTCTTAGTGTTTCAAAGAAATGAAATCTTCTACACTATTCCAAAGATTTGGCCATGGTCAACCAAAACTCAATTTAACAACATTGACTAAAATGTCAGATGTAAAGGAATATTACAATGTTTGGAAATGAAGAATATCATGGGACTCATCCACCAAAGGATAGACAAAAGAAGAGACATGTAACTTCAAGAAACCTATATGTCCAAAAGTCTTACTAAATAATGCCCATTGTTGATCGTTTTACATGAAAGCATTATCCAACAATTGAAGCACTTTCAAGAGACCCTCACCATGAATCTCAAAAATAATACTCACTCTACATAGTTCACTTCCCTCTAGTCCTAAAGGAGTTTGGATATTTTTAAATAGCCTTTTGATCATCGTGATTCTCCTTTGTACCTCCACTTGTCATCCATTTAAAATCATGTTGTGGCTTAACACTTGATCCAAATTAGGAGCATGCCTTACCAAACCATTACAATTTAAGGTTGAGTGGTGAAGCCCAAATCTATTGGACTATTATAGGAAACATAATTTCTGCCTTCAATCAAGCATCTTCAAAGATTATAAAAAAAACTAAATGCCCAAGATGATGTGTACCCTATGCTTCCCTCGTGTAGATCAAATTGGTGCAATGACACATTACCTTTTCTTTATTTGTTTGCATACATATGCAATTTTTCTCCCATTGTCAATGATCTTGACCTTTGGAAAATTTTGCCTTAAAACATTTTTTGAATTTCTATCTCTATGGAGCTTTAGTAGATGTATAGTCTTAACATCTTCTATATTTGCATTTCTATGTAGCTCCCAACCTTTGAGGCTTCATGTAATTGTGCATTGCAAAGAAAATAATAGAGATCATGTGGTATTCTCTACTCTTGGTATGATCTTAACCATGAATAGTTAACATGTTCTTGTAACATTTGTTATCATATTTTACCTATGGAATGCTTGTGCTCTGTTACATAGCTTCCAATCTAAGTAGATGTTTCGAGATATAGGTTCTTTTGGATAAATTAAGCTAGACTATCTTGGTGCATCACCCCATTTCATTTCTACCTTAGTATAGTTTCTCTCTTCTTTCCCCCAACAAGTAGATTGGTAATAACATGTTAGGATAAAGAAGTTGACTTGCTCCAAAGGTTGCTCGAGTTTGGGAAAATTGTTCTCAAGATTCTATAATGTGAATTTGGTCTAATGGGAATAACATCACAAGTCCAATTTTCATAATCTATAAGTTCCTTGATACACTTGATGGGACATTAAAATTTGAAATCTTTAGTTTTTTTTAATAATATTATGGGGATCTATAGGGGCCCTTGACCAATAAAAAGTAATAATTAGTATATTAAGAAAACTATATATAAATGTAGCCCACAAACTAATGATAGGTTGGCCAAATAGGATCTACTAAACTAAAATACCAAAAGTCCACCAGTGAACCAAGGTGAAGAGCAAACAAAAAGAACAACAAAATTGCACTTGAGTCAGAGTAGTACTAGGATGGGTGACCTCTTGAGAAGTCCCTATTGGCAATATTGTCATTGATGTCAAATGCATATGGAAGAGATTGTCATTGATGTCAGAGTCGATGTCAAAGGAGAACTAATTACTACCATTCATATTGTGGTTAAAGGAGATTGAATAAAGGCCAAAGGCCACTAATGCTGTCAAAGGGAAGACTTTACCTTAACAAAGACAATGATGAAATGGAGTTAGATTCATTTGTATTAGTGATGGCCTACCACCTTTGCTAGCACCCAAGTATTGGCATATAAGCAAGACAAAATTAGATTGATCAAGGTTGGCCGAACTTAATTATCTTTGTGCCGCTCTTTATCAGGTGGAAAATAAAGTTACTATATCCTTGTTGGCTGACCACACATTTTGGCATGTTCCAAGGCATATTTAAATGGTTTAGGCCAACCAAACATTTTGGTAATGTTACAAAGATATATAAATGATTAATCACCCAAGCTTATGTATTTGAATAGGTGAAGCAATTAAGGTTATTATAGCATCTATTTAGTTTGTGAAGAGGCAACGATTATCTTTACAAGGAAAATCATATTTAAATACAATGAGTATCTTTACAAGGAAGATTATATTTAAGTGTAGCGATTGGGAATAAATCATTAAAATGCAACATTGCTGGTTAAGAGAATTAGTTTAAAAACAACAATCATTTCATAACAAAGAGTCATGTTTTCTTAAATGGTTGTCTCTATTCAAAGGGATGCCTCCCTTCATGAAGAGACATAAGGAGGATATAAATGTAAAGATAAGTTGGAGAGAAATCAGGTAAGAAGAAGTGAGAGATATGTGAATATTAAATAAGAAGTGGAAGGAAGCAAGAGTGGAGAATAAGAAGATATATCATACAAACACATGCAAATTTGAAGAAAAGAATATCATAGAAGATCATTCTAGGCAGACCTTGTGAAAAATTTATATGAATATTACTTGTTGAAGGAGCAAATTCAAAAGCAAAATATTTTGGAGGTTGGTGCCTCATATTGGAGAGATTGGTGTCTCTTGCTAAGTTGGTGCTCAGTGACGGGGATTGGTGTCTGTAGTAGGTTGGTGCTTACAAACTTGTTGTAAGAGAATTTTATTTTTGGTGACTGGATTTGGATAGTAGATCCAAGCAGTCCTATTCTTCTTGGTTTTCTCCCAAAAGGGTTTCCACGTAAATCTTGTGTTCTTCTTGTGTTCTTAATTGTTAATGTTGTGCAATTGATTTTATTGTGATTATTAATTTGAAAAAGTAAAAGATAGTCTTATATTGATTCACCCCCCCTCTCAGTATAAGCGTGTGCAAGCATTAATTGGTATCAGAGCGGGTTCCTTTAAAGTATAGTCTAACCGCTAGAAGGAAGATCTCAAGAGCACACATGGCCTACTAAGAATCCTCCAACATGGCTCCATTGTTCTATGGAACCAACTATGCATTTTAGAGCATAAGAATGCACACTTACTTAATGACTCTTGGCTTCGATATTTAGCAATTGGTAGTAAGTGGTTATAAAACTCCTACATCTCCACCAATGCATAAGGATAGAAAGAAGGCTAGCGAGAACAATGAGAAATCCATGAATGCAATCTTGTGTGGTTTATCGGAATCAGAGTTTTTTAAAGTGATGCATTACGATTCAACAAAGGAGATCTAGGATAAACTTAAGAATATTTATGAAGGGGATGACAAAGTCAAGAAGGCCAAGTTTCAAACCCATAGAAGTCAGTTCAAAAGCTTGAAAATGAAAGATGAAGAAAATATTGCAGCTTATCTACTCCTTGTGGATGAAATTGTAAATACCATCGAAGGACTTGGTGAAAAAGTTGAAGAGCCAATGATCGTACAAAAAGTGCTAAGATCTCTCTCCTTAAGGTTTGATGCAAAAGTTTCAGCCATTGAGGAAATGAAGGACTTGGATAAATTAAATATGGATGAATTGCATGGGATCCTCATGGCATATGAAATGAGAAATGAAAAGGAGAAGTCATCAAAGCAAGAAGCAACTTTCAAAGCCTAAAAAAGGATGAAGTATAAAGAGCCCAAATCAAGCGATAGTTCCAATGATGCATCAAACGAAGAAGAAGATCATTTTGTGAGGAAGCTGAACAAAGGATTCAACAAGTACAAGGGTGAGTTTCCTTTCAAATGCTTTAATTGTGGAAAGGTAGGACATTTTGTTGCCAAATGCCCATATGCAGAAAATGAAAATAGTGATGAGGAAGAAGACCATAATATAAAGAAAGGTGGAAAACATTATCAACATAGAAAAGGCCACAAACAAGGTAAACCTAAGAAAAAGAAGAGTTTTCACAAGCAAAAGAAAAACCTATATTTCGAAGAGGAAAGTTGTTCATCCGAAGAGAGTTTCTCCACTAGCGATAGAGAAGAGTTTCTATTCATGGCAATAGAAATAAAAGATGATATCTTGGAAAGTGAAGATAAAGAAAAGGAAGAGGAGTCAGAAAGGGAACAGAATGACAAAATAGACGAGGAAGTAGATTTGGAAGAACTTATTTGTGCCCTAAGTGAAATAAAGAAGCTTAAGAAGAAGAACTTGAAACAAAAATTACAACTTCAAGAAGATTGTGAATCTAAGGCAAAAATGTCACAAAGTCTCGAGGAATTATAAAAGATGATCATCAACCTTAAGATTCAACTTGAAGATGCAAAAGGATCGAAGAGGAGGTGAGAATCTAGTTAAACAAAAAGGAATAAAATTGCAAGAGGTTCAAGTCTGAAATTGTTTCCTTGAGTGTTAGAAATGAAGGTGCAAACCACACAATGAAAATCTGATTCAAACCTTATTAATGTCCTCTAATTAATGTAGAAGCAATAGAGATTGCAACATAAATAAAACCCACTACACAGAAATAACACGCATTAAGAACTGAACACATAACACAATATGTAACGTGGAGAAAGCCCTTTCGGGTAAAAAAATCCACCAAGAAAAGAGGCTCCAAGTTGTATTATCTTCAAATATGAGATTACAATACATGCACTTCCTCTTCTTCTTTAGTCTTCAATCCAACGACACTTGTTACTCTCAACTCTGATAAAAACATAGTACAAATATCCTTATAAAAGTGGGTTGCCTTCTAGGGCAAGAGAATTGACATAATATCAACCATTAGATCTGTGACCTAATGACGAACGGTGCAGATTTACAATTATAAAATATAAATAAAATGTGGTTTTAGGGGCATTGCCCCCGAACCCCCATTAGGGTGCATGGCCCTTGGACCCCTATCCGGGGGGATGATCCCCTCAGACCCCTTGCAGGGGGGAAACCCCCTGTGACTCCCTGTTGCGAATGAATTAGCATTGGGTACTGGATATAAACATGTGGCTAAAACAAGATCACTACTGGTGAAACCTTTCATCCCTTATGGGTGATTTACAAACAATAATAGGAATAATAAATTACATAGGATTTACAAGGTTGATGGCACCTTAATCCTAACATTCTCCCACTTGACATCATACATTGTAAATACCCATAAGAAAATAATAAAATAAACAGGCACTAGAAACAAGGCCCATGGCCTCTTTGTACCAAAAAAAGTTCTCTATTCTCATAGGCTTGGTCAAAACATCAGAAACATTCTCTTGAGTGTCTACCTTCTTCAGCTCAATATGTCCATTTACAACTATTTCTTGAACAAAGTGATACTGTACATCAACATGCTTAGTCTAAGCTATTGGCAAGAGACACTGCTATGATGAATGTTGAATGTTGTCATTGATGGCAACAAGGCAAATGGTTTCTACTAGCATGGCAAAGAGACTTTACTCCAGAAGAATAAATGACTAAGTATGGGTAGTATACATTATACAAAGTAAGTGACAATGTTTGACATGGTATGCCTTCGCAGTTAAAGACATTTGTATGTAGTTTAGGTATGTTGTTCATAGCTACCTAGTGATCACATCTTCCAATGTTCAAGTCCTAACTTCCTCCGAAAGTCATATGGTGAAATATCTAACTCTGGGTGAATAGAGTTAAGTTAGGAATAGTGCACAGTACCAGAGTAAAAAAGTCCACATTCCTCCGCTGTGACATATTATTTCCTACGGTTCTGAAGGTATGTTAAGAGGTCAATAATGAATGTTGGATATGATTTTTAGAGTCTCATATGGTCCGCAGTGGAAGTTATGATGTGACAGTTGAATTGGTCAAGTGGGTACTTAAGGGATAAGCCGACAAGTATGTTGGATCTATATGCAGAAAAGATATATTGTTTGAACAATCAATCTCAGTGATGGAATGATTGGTCCTAACCTATATGAAGACTTTTGTATGTTTATTTGGGTCTGCATTGTTGTTTGTGCACAAGTTCAAGATGACAAGGTATAACATTTGTATACAAGTTTCATGTTTGGCGTGCTAACCTGATTGTGAGATAATTCTTGATGCGAATATATATACTTGATGTATTTCAGCATTAGAGGTGTGGTGGTGTGTGACAAGTGTGAGAATTCAATTTGTGTGCGATCTAAGGCAGTCTTATGACCAGAAAAAGATAGTAAGGACAGAAAAGCAGAGCATATGTGAAGCAGAGCAAACATTATGAAGACATTTGAGTCTGTATACTGAGTTGTAAATGGAACTGCACCTCAGCACTTTGTAGATGCATTTATAGCAGTCATCTCTTGGAAGTGAGCCAATCCTTCTATCTTCTCTTCTATCTTCTTGGTAGTGAGCCTTTTTGCAGTGAGCACTTCTTGGATAATGAGTCCTTGGGAAGTGAGCCCTAAGGCAGTGAAACTTCATGTAATTTGGTATTATTATCATAATATATTGTGAGCTAACACTTACCGTGGTTTTTCCCTTTTTGGGTTTTCCACGTAAAAATCCTGGTGTCTATGTGTTACGACTTTATGGTTGATGTTCTTATGTTTATTCTGCTTCCATGTTATTGAATTTGGTAATTGGATTATAGATCATATGAAGAAGTGGTTTTTTAGATTATTGATTCACCCCCCCTCTCAGTATTCTTTGTGTTCAACAATTGCTATCAGAGCCAGGGTCCTTGGAAGAAGCTTAACAGCTTGAGGAAGATCTGGAAAGGTGAACACATGGCAGCAAGAAGATATCTCGCTTCTTCGTAAACAAGTTATCTAGGTAGCATTGATGAACAACTGCAAGCCGCTCTTGATGATCTTGACAAGTCTGAGACAGATATCAAAGATTTGGTGGAAAATATCAAAGAAGCTGATGATTGTATTCTAAAACTAAAGGAGCAAGTTAAGAAGTCTCAGGATAACAGGAAAGAGCTAAGTGAACAAATAAAAGCAACAAATGAATCCATAGATAGTCTATCTATTCTAGTTGAGGAAAAAACAAAGGTTGAAGAACATCTAACTCATGTTGTGAAGGATAAGTCTAAAGAATGTGAAAAACTGGGAAAAGAGGTGTTACTTTTGAAATATGATCTAGAAGCAACCAATAGCTATAAAGAAAAATTCAAAATAATCTCTGCAAAGCTTGAGGAATTGATTGAAAGTCAAAAGAGTCCAAATGACAAGAAAGGCTTGGGATTTGAAAAAGGAGAAAGTTCAAAATTAGGCCAAGCAAACACTGAGTTTAAGCAAAACAAAGGTAACCAGTTCTGGAATCAAAGAAGAAGACCTAGAAGACCTCCGGTCAGGCAGCCAAATGCTCAAAGGTACCCATCTTTCAATGCCCATTGTTTTAATTGCAACAAGTTTGGTCATAAGGCTACTCAGTGTAGGAGTAGAATGAATCAGAATACTCCATCATTCTCTGGTCAATGTTTCAATTGCAAGAAAATTGGTCCTAAATCATATGAATGCAGAAGCCTGGTAAGGAATGGTTTTAACAATACAAGAAATACTCAGTCTTTCAATGGAAAGTGCTTTGCATACAATAGATTTGGGCATATGGCTAACCAATGCAGATCAAGGATGAATCCATTCAATGAAAGGAGTCAAGGATAGAGGAATATTGTGTGTTATAACTGCAATAGACCTGGACATATTGCAAAATTCTGTAGAAGCAAAAATGTGAAAAGGAACAACTCTCCAAAAGGGAAAAATATAGAACAGAGGAATGATAAGGGAAAGGAAAAGGTTGAACTGGTTGAAACTAAGAAAGAGATGGGAAAAATCTAGATAAAGAAAGATGTGATTGAAGTCAAGGATGAATCCGCACCAGCCTCTGGTGCTAATACTTCCTCCGGGAAGTAAATTGGGAGCTCTAGCTCAGGGGGAGCTGCATTGAAAATCCTAATCCCCTTGCCAGATAGTTAGTGCTGGGATTCGGCACGAAGATATGATGTGAAGATTCATATGACAGATCTTTTAAAAGAAATTTTGGAAGAAAAGGATCAAACGTAGAACATTGTGGAGCAATCCTAATCAACTGTACTCAATAGAGAAGGGTTTGACAACTTTTTGAAAGATATCATTTATGATGATTAGGTCAAGACAAACAAAGGGTTAAAAAGGAGTTCATTTGACAGACAATTCATTTTGCATTCAAGCTATCAAGTGTCTAAGGCAAACTGAAGTGAAATTCCAAGCAATTATAGTGATTTCAAAAGCAATTCAAGGCAAGATCAAACAAAACCCTAATTTGACAAAAGAGGTATTTTTAAGATTTGAAACCCTACTGTGAATTTATTTGAATCTTTGCAAAAATGGAAACACTACAAGTGATTGATATAATTGAGAGAGCCCGACCAAAATTCAAGAAGCATCCATTCAAATCAACAAAGGTCCATCCAAATGGTACATTTTTAGAGATTCCATTCAGTGTGATGCATGCAGAAGATGTTAGGGCTTATATTCAAGTTGCCCTAGAGGAACACGGAGGTAGTCAACTCATAGACCTATATCTAAAACATCTAAGTGGTGATACATTTGACCTAAATGAAGAATACAAGGCATTGGAGGAGAAGAAACTCACTCAGTATATAGATTTTCCAGTTTTTGCAGAAGATGAATGGGTTTGGTATGTCTTAAGCTAGATTCATGATGAGTTTATATGGCT
The DNA here is from genome assembly GCA_027924645.1 of Cunninghamia lanceolata. NCBI lineage: Eukaryota > Viridiplantae > Streptophyta > Pinopsida > Cupressales > Cupressaceae > Cunninghamia > Cunninghamia lanceolata. The sequence goes on along the minus strand of BSBN01001031.1, from coordinate 39,011 downwards.
TAACTCTACATTCAAGATCACCAAAGATGCCATAAGGGGGGTCACAGGACTAAACTCTACCGGTACAATGCCTATATTAAAGGTTGTAAAAAATGATACAATAATGAAAGCTACTGGAGAAAAATTTGATAAAAGGGCATTGACAATCAGTGATATTGAAGATCATGCAGTTAGCTTTGCATCCATGGTGATCAGCTACAAGGTCTACTTCACAAACCGTGAGAACTTTGTCTCCAGTACTGCCATATATATTGTCTATCAAATGGTTAAGGAAAATACAAAGTATGACATGTGTGAACTACTCCGACAACAGTTAATGGAGAACCTTAAGAAGACAAAAGAAAGCAAATATCCCTTCAAGTTCGGTACATTAATTATGTGATTGTTCTTCTACTTTATGTAAGAGTTACCTGACATGAAAAATTTATTTTGGACTGGAGACAAACTTGTTGCGGTGCAAATCAAAAATCATTTAAATAGTATTAGAAGTTATGATACACAAACTACAACCCTATGGGGCTATTTCAAGAACTTCTAAAGGGTAATGCAATCTAGGGAAAGAATCCCTAAGAAAATTGTTGAAAAATAAAAAAAATGACATCTGTTTTATTGTAAATAAAGATCAATGCATGATGGAAGCTGTTGAGCCTAGAATAGTTTGGATTATTCCAATGGGGTATGAAGTGGATGCATATGTGTTAGATGGTTATGCCTAGCTCATGTTAAGCAAACCTAGGGATGCCTCTGAGCCAAGATTTGGCACTTATGAAGAATTATCTGTAAAAGTCCATGTTGAACTGAGGAACCAGAAACCCAGAAAAATATGAGGAAATTGGTGGAAGAATATGCCTAGAGCATAGGGATTACAAAAGAAGAAGTTGCTAAAACAAGGGCAAGAACAACTAAAAAATTGAAGGAAGCTAATAAACCTCCGGAAGTTCATGATGTGCAATAAGAGGCACCTGCTGCACCAAAAGGAAGAACAAGAGGTACAAGTTCTGGTATTCCCTCCACAACAACTATAGAAATGCAAATAGGAAAATAGAAGAAGACCAAAGGTTAGAGAGTGTATGCCAGTGTTGGTACAGTTGATGATGAAGAAACTGAGACCGATGAAGAGGTTAAGAAGATGAAGGCACAGAATGCACCACCTTCTAGTTCTCAGTAAGGCAAACCCTCCGATGCCACAAAGGAGAAGACCTCCGATAAGGGTAAAGGGAGAAAGAAAGTAAAGACTGAAGAGCATGCGAAAGTATAGGCTACAATAAGTCTAGAAAACGTCTTGAAGGCCATTACAATTGATGGCAATCTAAAGCCTATTGCCAAATTGTATGATGATTATAATGATGCAGATAAAAGGATCATTGAGAATGCTGTTTTCAAATACTTGGATATATATAATAAATCCCTCATTGAGATAATTACTGATCTCCCAGATAGTCTAGGAAGTATAATGTTTGCAAGAAAGGAAGCTGCTATGGCTAAGGATGTTGAACTCAAAGAGCATACACTGATAAGTTTATGTCCAGAGATCACACCGGAAGAAAAAGAAAAAGTCTCTAAAGTGCTGCATAAAGAATTTAGAACAAAGAGGAGGATGAACACTCTCATGTTAGATGACATTGAGAAGGTAGTCAAGGCGACTGAGGAAATCACTCTGAAAGCATTGAAATAATTTCATCTTCCAACAATATATAATAATGAAGAAATAGGTGTTGGAGATGACACAACTATTCTGGAAGTCAACATGGATCAAGGACTAGACAAAAATGATGAAGAGCCGAAGGAGAAAGAAGATCCAGTCCCTGCTATTGGTTTAGCTATTGCTATTAAGGATCAATCTAAGACAAGTCTTCCTCTGGAACAACAAATTGATGACCAAACAAACAAGGAGAAGATGGAGAAGAAAAATAAAGATGATGATCAAGAAGAGAAACAAGCTGAGGAGAACTCTATACCGGAACAAAAGGATGATGCAAATGAGGCCATGTATTTAGATCCGCTGGAACAAAACCAAGAAGAAGTCTCTGGTATAGCAAGAGACACTGCGAAGTCTATCAAGGAATTCTTGGAAAGAGAAAAACAAGTCTTGGATGAGCCTGAATTTTTGCAGGGACCAATAAATTTGGACTCAATGTCTCCTGTACAAAAATTCAAACTAGTATCAATTGTTCAAGAAAAGGCACATGAAGAGATGATGAAAACACATATACAAGACAATGAGCTCATTGGTGCAGCATATGATGTGTTGGAGAAGTTGATGTCTGAATACCAGAAAAATACATCATTATCATCAACTGATCAACTTAAAGGTATGATAAAATCAATCAGCAATCATTTTGAATCTTTTGAAAAATTTGTAGAAACAAAAGTTAGAAAAGAGTTTGATGAAATGAGATTACCTGAATTGAAGACCATGTTAGCAAATGATAAAACTCTATTAGACAATAGAATAAGTGGTATACAGAGTACCATTAAAGAAGCTTGTGATTTGTACAAATTTTATTTATCATGGCCGGAAGCCACAAAAGAGTTAGGAGAAAAGATCAAGGATCAGGAACTGCAGTTGGTAAATATCTCTAAGTTATTTGACCCGATAGCTGAGTCAACAAGTAGCAAAGAGATACAAGTCATTGGTATTGATAATAACATAAGTAGCCTAATAAATAAGAGGGATCAAATGAAAAACAAAATGTGTCAGTTGAGAGGACTGATAAGTCCTAAGCTTGATTCAATGTCAAAACTTGTACCAAAAGCACTATAGGTAATTGCACTAATTGACACACCCTCTGATATACAAAAGGCAGAGAAATTAGTATTCCTCATAAATGGCCATATTCAAATATTGGAAAATGCAAAGAAGAGTTGGGATGGAGAACTGGCTTAAATCAAGATCATTTTCAACGACATCCTACAACCTCCAACAAATTAAGTTGAAGATTGCACTTGTACATATGCAGAAGAGTATGACAATTTTTGTAGTTTTGACACAATTTTGACTCTTGTACATACACCTTTGCCATTGATGTCAAAGGGGGAGAAGAAAACCAATGAAAATGGGAAAACACCTAAGGGGGAGAAGAAAAATAGAGTGTATATAGTAAGGGGGAGCAGATAAGCATTTTTCACTAAGTGTTGCCATCAATGCCAAAGGGGGAGATTGTTGGCAAGAGACACTGCTCTGATGAATGTTGAATGTTGTCATTGATGGCAACAAGGCAAAGGGTTTCTACTGGCATGGCAAAGAGACTTTACTCTGGAAGAATAAATGACTAAGTATGGGTAGTATACATTATACAAAGTAAGTGACAGTGTTTGAGATGGTATGCCTCCGCAGTTAAAGACATTTGTATGCAGTTCAGGTTTATTGTTCATAGCTACCTAGTGATCACATCTTCCAGTGTTCAAGTCCTAACTTCCTTCGGAAGTCATATGGTGAAATATATAAGTCTAGGTGAACAGAGTTAAGTAAGGAACAATGCATAGTACCAGAGTAAAAGGGTTTGCATTCCTCAGCTGTGGCATATTATGTCCTGCGGTTCTGAAGGTATGTTAAGAGGTCAATAATGAATGTTGGATATGATTTTTAGAGTCTCATATGGTCCGCAGTGGAAGTTATGATGTGACAGTTGAATTGGTCAAGTGGGTACTTAAGGGATAAGCTGACAAGTATGTTGGATCTATATGCGGAAAATATATATTGTTTGAACAATCAATCTAACTGATGGAATGATTGGTCCTAACCTATATGAAGACTTCTGTATGTTTATTTGGGTCCGCATTGTTGTTTGTGCACAAGTTCAAGCTGACAAGGTATAAGATTTGTATACACATTTCATGTTTGGCTTGCCGACCTGATTGTGAGATAATTCTTGATGCGAATATATATACTCAATTTTTTTCGACATTAGAGGTGTGGTGGTGTGTGACAAGTGTGCAAATTCAATGTGTGTGCGATCTAAGGCAGTCTTATGACCAGAAAAAGATAGTAAGGGCTGAAAAGTAGAGCATATGTGAAGTAGAGAAGAAAAAATAGAGTAGACATTATGAAGACATTTGAGTCTGTATACTAAGTTGTCAATGGAACTGCACCTCAACATTTTGTAGATGCATTTATAGCAGTCATCTCTTGGTAGTGAGCCAATCCTTCTTCTATCTTCTCTTCTATCTTCTTAGTAGTGAGCCTTTTTGCAGTTCTTGGACAGTGAGTCCTTGGGTAGTGAGCCCTAAGGCAGTGAGCCTTCATGTAATTCGGTATTATTATTATAATATATTGTGAGCTAACACTCACCATGGTTTTTCCATTTTGGGTTTTCCACGTAAAAATCTTGGCGTCTATGTGTTATGACTTTATGGTTGCTGTTCTTATGTTTATTTTGCTTTCATGTTATTGAATTTGGTAATTGGATTATAGATCATGTGAAGAAGTGGTTTTGTAGAATACTAATTCACCCCCCCTCTCAGTATTCTTTGTGTTCAACATAAGCATGATACATAGGATTCTTGGCCAAACAAATAACACTCTGGCTATCACAACTAATCTGAATGATCTTGCAATCAAAACCAATACCTGTACACAATCTCCTCAACCAAACTACCTCCTTAGAGACTTGGGTAGCACCCATATACTTTTCTTTGGTGGTGGACAAAGAAATTGTGGGCTACCTTTTGCTCATCCAACTCATTGCTCTGCCAAACAAAGTAAACACATATCCACTGGTGGACCTTTGACTATCCAAGTCACCTACCCAATCTGCATCAAAAAATCCCTGTATGGCCACAGTTTTGTCAGTATTGTCAGTACCAGAATAAACCAAATAGTAATTAGGAGTACCTACTATATATCTAAACACCCTCTTTGCATAATTCCAATGTTGTCTACCAGGGTTAGACATAAATCTACTCAAAACTCCCACTGCCTGGGCAATATCTAGTCTAGTGCAAACCATTGCATACATCAAACTACCTACAACACTAGTATATGGTACATTAGACATATCCTCTAAATCATCATCATTCTTTAGACACATATATGATGAAATATTAGTACCAATGGGTAAAGGAACTCTAATCGAGTTACAGTCTTGCATACTAAATCTCTGCAAAATGGTATTCACATACTTACTTTGTGATAACCAAAGGTTTCTATTACCTCTATTCCTATTGATCTCCATCCCCAAAATATACCTAGCAGCTCCAAGATCCTTCTTTTCGAATGCACCTGAAAGTTGGGCTTTCAACTCACTGATCAGACCCTTAGTATTGCTAACAATAACATGTCATCAACATACATTGCAATGATCATAATAGAATCATCAATAAAATGAATGTAAACACAATGATCCTCCTCACTTCTAACAAAACCTAATTTCAACACAAATGAATCAAATTTCTAGTAGCACATTCTGGGGGACTGTTTCAAACCATAAAGAGACCTCTTTATTCTGCAAACACTGTAAAAATGCAGTCTTAACATCCATTTGCTCTATCTCCCAATCAAAAGTTACATCAATGGATAAGAGAAATCTAATAGAAGTTAATTTAGCAATAGGAGAGAATATTTCACCAAACTCAACTCCCTCTCTAGGAGTAGCCCTTGGCTACCAATCTAGCGTTGTACTTCTCCAATGAACTGTCTACCCCAAACTTCTTGAAGACCCACTTGCATCCTATGACCTTTCTTCCTTTGGCCAAATGAACAAGATCCTAGGTGTTGCAAGAGTATAAAGCCATCATCTCCTCCTACATGGCTAACTGCCAAGACTCACTATCATCTGCATGAATAGCTTCCCTATAGGATCTAGGCTTATTGTTAGTACTCAATACAACAAACACACAACAAAAATCTAGTGGTGTATACCTATCAATTGGGTTCCATTATCTTGTGGATCTTCTTAGAGGTGGAGTAATAGACTCTTCAGGTTCTTCTGTGCATGCTCATCTGTACCAATTTCTTCTATCACAATAGATTCTTCCTCATTAGAACTTTCACTTGAGTCTTCTTCTTCTTCTTCACCCCCCAATCCATCATTATGTTCTTGAGGTGCATCTTCATTCTCTAATTCAAAGTGCACTCTCTTCACCTTTTCTTCTTTTTCTTTTGGTTGTTCAAGTTTTGAAATAACACTAAGATCCTTGAAAATAACATCTCTAGAATAGATAATATTTCAGGTTAGTGGATTCCAAAACTTATAACATTTTACATTATCACCATATCCAATGAAATTACACTTTTCAGCTTTTGGATCCAAGTTAGTTCATTTTTCTTTAGGAACATGAACATAAGCCTCACAGCCAAATACCCTTAAGTGTGACACAAAAGGTTTCTTACCTGTCCACATTTCATAAGGAGTTGAAACAAGAGCCTTACATGGAGATCTGTTAACCAAGTAGTTCACAGTACACACAACTTCTACCCAAAAGCATTTGTTCAACTATGATGCAGAGCAGGGGTAGGTTCTTAACAAACTTCAATGACCCTTTCACTGATCATGCTTGGATTTGATATCTCTCATGGCTTCAATGGTAAGGATAGGTGCCCCAACTTGGTTTGCATGCATGGACCACTTACTAATCCTTAAGGACACCTGAGACCTCATTTGTATGACAGATTAACACTGATGAAACTCACCAAGAAATTTGATCACTTGTCTTTCCTATCATTCCTTCACAACTAGCCCTAATTGCTTGTAGCCCTTGGAATAGGGGTTTTGGGGCATAAATTGCAGAATTCATGACAAACCCATGAACAAATTAACTTTTTAGATACCCATGAATCTCCTACACAACATATCAGACATGCAGTATAGGTTCCTTTGGAACAAAAGCCTCAAAAAATGACCATCCCTGCTGTATTAGGCCTAATTAGGCCTCTTTTACAAAGCAAGTGTTTGACAAACTTGCTCCAAATTTCCAAGACCTACTCTAGGGCATGAATTAGGTTGAAAATGGATTGAATATGCTAGTTTTAGGGATCCTAGGTCATCCCAGTCAACTTTTCATCAAATCACTACTCCATCTATGCTAGAAGACCTAATACATGAGGATATTAGGCTTAATTTGCTTCAAAAGACACTCCACTCTAGTCCCCTACTCCTGCAATGAAAAAAAAAGAAAATACAACTTAAATAGAGCCATTCCACCCATTTTAGGCCTATGACACAGGTGGAATGGGTCAAAAACCCATCGATTTGCCCAAAACCCTCAAAACTAGGGGTTTAGACCCAGTTTTAGAAATCTGATTATAAAATGCTTCAAGAACAATGAAAATCTTCCCAATTAGATTCAAATGAAATCTAACTCAACTCATTTCAAAATTTTAGACATTAGAGCTCATGACAGTACAGTACGGTAACGTACAAGACGTAGGAACAACAAAAACATAGAAAAAGGTGTAGAAAACTAGAAATCTCTATTATTTCTTCTCTCCAAATTTGATCTCTCATCTGCCTCAAGGTGTGTGAAGCATAAATAACATGTTTACATTGAAGACTCCATGTTTCATAACTCCATGGTTGTGGAAAAGCTAAAAAGAAGGCATAAAACAACCTATACACTAAACTGCTAAAATAGTTTGTCCTAATCTTAAGCAATATTTAAGGTGCTAATCCTAGGTGACCTCCACTACATCAAAAATGTATTTAATAGACTTTATTACATTAGTTACAAATCCAAACTCCACCTAGGCTCTTATTAAGAACAAAAAATCAAAATTTGTCTTGGTGCCCCTGCACCAAATTGTGATTCACTCAACATACTCCTGGATATTTCCTTTATTGTTTGATTCATCCTTTCCACCACTCCATTATGTTGTGGTGTATATGGAGTTGTCTTCTGTCTAACAATACCTATATGCTTACATAATTCATCAAATTCCTTAGAACAATATTCCCCTCCATTGTCAGATCTCAAAACCTTTATCTTATAATCTGATTGCTTTTCAACTAAAGCTTTAAATTCCTTAAACTTAGTGAAAAATTTAGATTTGTGACACATAAAATAAATCCAGGTAAACCTTGAGACATCATCAATGAAGAAAATAAAATATCTAGATTTTCCAATTGATTCAACGTCCACTGGACCTGTTGGTTTTTTTCTGAATCAGCATTAGGGTTTACCAGTTCTAATGCACAGGCAGATTCAGCCAACTGAATACAGGAGGTTGCGTGAGCTCCTCCCCTTCACTTCTGGTTCTGCCGCACCAAGGGGGGTGTCCCTATTTGATAAAAGTATGACCTTGACTAGCTCAATGACAGAAAGATTTAATTTGACAGCAACAGGCAGAATACTCTCATGTAAGGACCAAGATTTGTGTAACAAATCACAAGGTTGGCAACATTCTTGGACATGATGTCTGGTTGGGTATGAGAGCATGCAGGGATCCTAATCCTACTCCTACAACTAACAGGTGGAAGGATGAAATGGGTTGATTTGATTTTTGGATGCAAAGCTGGACATGGTATATAACCTCAACACAGAGCTAGATTGGTGCCTATCCAGGGCTTGGAGTCGGTAGACATACACCTGTGAATGATCAGCATGAACAACTAAAACTAGATTTCAGGGGGATATACATGATATCTGCCTTACAAATATCTCCCAATACAGAGTGTTAAGCTGTCTATACTTATGGCATCCCTATTGCAGTATACCCTTCCCAATATTCAATCTGAAAATAGTTTAATCTACCCCTTGAGCAGAAGTTAAAAGATTAAACATTCAACACAGGAATTCTATGTTCTAGAATCTCAGACATTCCTTGAATGCCTGGACTCAGAAGAAAGATACATGCAAAACTGGAGACAGAATCAGCATAACACATGCAAACATAGCATTATTCATATAAAATTGACCATGAAATCAGTGGATTCATGCACAAATGTACAACAGGAGATACATAAACTCGCAAGTTTTGCTGCACAGAGCAACCAAAACCAGTTGTATCTTATTACAGAGCCAAAATGTCCAGTTTTCAACAACCAAAACAATGGTAACACAGTCTGCCTATATCGGCCAGAAAGTGTACCCATAGTAATTAATTACATGATTTTTACAAAAAACTGCCAGATACAGCCCATGAGAGATGGCACCCATAAGTTATCAATGCAGTAGGCAGGAGAGTTGATAGGGGTGGCCTCGAGCCCTGTGCCACCATCTGGAAGTCTTCATGCTAAAAATCGGGTAGTTTAATCACTTGTACTATCGCCCACACCCCTGCTACAATCGCCATTGATGGCTCAACCACCCGCGGCCTACTTGGAAACCGTCGCACTGTTCAAAATGGAGCTTCCCGCCAAGAAGCGCTTCCTCGCAGGTTCAAAATAATGTAGGGAGATTAATCCCACATGCATAGTGAGAAGACCACTTCAACGTTTTATAAACATGGCCACAAACATACTAAGTGTCGAGCACTTTTGCCGCGCTCGACACACAAGCCCTCCCCCAAAGCTAAGCCATCGGCTTGCCCCAAAAAACTCTCGCCGATCTATCAAGTCTCTCCGATGGCAAACAAAACACAACCTCCGTCGCCGTGACTCCCTCCATCGGAGCATCCAAAAATCCTCTGGCCGACCTCATGTGTTACACAGATGAAGCCCATCGCAATCCCCTGTTGGCCAGACCAATCCCATCGGCCAACCTGAAACTCCTCTGACCGACCTCAATAGTCTCGCCGACGCCATCGCAAACTCCATATTTCCCATCATCGGCCAGAGATAGACCATCGGGCCAACTTCCATCGATTAGGCCGATAAAACAAATCTCACCGATGGCCAAGCAAAAAACACCCGTCGCCAAGACAAAAACCATCGGCCAACCCAAAAGCAACGCTCGCCGACAACAAAAGTCACGCCGATGGCAACTTGGCTTCCCATCTCTGTCGGTGTGACTTAGACCGTCGGAGCAAGACCACAAATCTATGCTGATAGTTGCCATCACGCCGATGAAACCAAAAACATAAAGCTTTGAACCATTGAACCGATTCAAACAGATGGTTCAATGGCGAGGTTCAACATTGAGGTTCGCCGGCGAGGTTCAAACTGAAAGTTCAAAGACACAATTGGAGCACTCAAAAAAAACAAGACTTTCGCTGATGGACAAAACATGATGACCCCTTCCTCAGGAAAGATGATGCGGATGCTGCAAAACACTGAAGGGGTGCCAAAACTCAGAACCTTTTGGATTTTTTGGGAAGGTGCCTGCATGAAAAATTGCTCAGAAACTGACAGTCAATTCAGGCACCAACAGTGGCTTTGATTGGGGACGTGCCGGTGCAAGACTGCAGTGAGAACCCCAGATCTCTGGGATGCAGACAAGTCCCCTATCCATTGGGCACAGAGTCAAACTTGCACCAATCTGCATCACCAAACACATTATTTTAAAATAAACATGGTGGCCCAGGGCCACCAAAAAGGAAAAACCAGACTTTTCCTTTGTCAAACACCTGATTTTCTTTTGATTTCTTCAAATGAAGCCTAAAAGCATTTAACTGTCTGCAGCAAGCCCCTTGGCAATTATTTGTGCTGCTGCTCATTTCTTTTTCTTCAACAAATCTACAGCTAGCTTCATCAGCATATATAATTATCAGTTGTAGAATGTCATCATCATATGAGTCACTGATGTTGCTTGGAAAAATAACAGACTCACATGAAACAAATGAATCCACATCAGAATTTTGCCCTTCCTCAAAAAATAAGAACTCCTCTGTATCAAACATGCAATATTCAGGCACAAGCAACATCTCATAATCAAATTTATCTTGATGAACATACAGATATCCATCATCATTATGCACGGCAGTTTTGTCATTAATGTCCACCTGAAATGTCTCAAGAGAAGGCAGAAATAACTCAGAATGTAGCCCTACACTGAAAGCTTCATAGTCACCCCTGCAATCAACACTATCCCTAACTGTATGAGCACACACATCTGCAATTTTCCCATCCACCTCTGAATAGTGACCTTGTTTTTTATCTTCACCAGTGCCTTGATAATCAAAAGCAAAGTTTTCAACCTCTGCACTATGAAGGTGGCCAAAATCTTCAAGGAAACATTCATAATCAACATCCAAATATATTTCATCATCTGAAAGGCTCACATATGCATCTGAATGCTAGCAATCACTAGCATATTCACTGTCATCCCTTGAATCAATGTTTTCTATATTCAGAGTGAAGCTCTGCATATCCACTTCATATAAATAATCAGGCATAACTGGGATATGCACACTGCTGCAAGACACAACTTCATGTATGTCTCTCATTTGATCAATTGGAGGGCACCTTGTGTCTGCAGGCTTGTCTTCTAAAGGCTGATAACAATCTTTGTTTTCATTATTACAAGATGTGCTTACATTTTCTACAACATTTTCTTCATGCATCACATCATGGTTGCACACATTATTCTGAAATATATTTCCCTCTATACAATCATTTCTCAATGCACATACTGGGAGAGCTGAAATATATTCACTTTGATAACTGCTTTAACAACTTGCAGCCATGAAACCTACTGGCATTCCATATTTCTCATTGTTTTCTATGTCCATAGCAAATTGGAAAGCCTGGTGAAGTGTGACTGGTTCTTTATCTCTCAACAGATAACTCATTTCTTCATCAAATGCAGCCAAATAAATTGTCAAGCATAATGCATTATTAGGTCTCATATATTCAGGGATTTGCCTGAGCAATTTAATAAACCTAAGATTAAAGGCTGGAACCAGCTCCTCATCTTCCCTTTGGATATTCATAAAATGTATGATTAATGAGGCCACATCAAACCTTTCACCAAACTGCCCTAGGAATGCAACTTCTAAATCTATCCATGAAGAAACTAAACAAACAGGCAGGTCTAAAAACCATATCCTAGCATCATCTTCCAATGACTGAACAAAGAGTCTCATTACTACATCTTCATCCTCTACCTCATAATCTTCTATTAAATTACAAAATCTTTGCAGATGTTTGTTTGCCAATTCAGAATCTGATCCACTATATTTTGACAAACATATTCTAATTTTATTGGGAATAATATTTGGGTAACCATATATCCCTGTGAAATTTAGGGCTTTATATCTTTCAATAAAGAATGGTCTTCTCTGAGAGCACGACCAGGCTTGCCGTTCTAAACTCAACATTTTGAATCAAAGATGAATACCTGGATATATGTTGCAGCATTGATAGGTTCTTTCAACAGAGTCGCCACCTCTCAGAGAGAGGACAGAATGTCAGCAAGGCACTTTTGTTTTCTGGATTCATCACCCCAGCAGAGCACCACATGGTTCCTTTTTGCTACAACAACTTCACTGGAAACTAGATTTTCTAGCCCTCAGGTTACTTGACTCTCTCTCTCCCCAGCAGAGTCGCCATTTTTGTTGGTTTTTCTTCTGAATCAGCATTAGGGTTTGCTAGTTCTAATGCACAGGCAGATTCAGCCAACTGAATACAGGAGGTTGCGTGAGCTCCTCCCCTTCACTTCTGGTTCTGCCGCACCAAGGGGGGTGTCCCTATTTGATAAAAGTATGACCTTGATTAGCTCAATGACAGAAAGATTTAACTTGACAGCAACAGGCAGAATACTCTCATGTAAGGACCAAGATTTGTGTAACAAATCACAAGGTTGGCAACATTCTTGGACATGATGTCTGGTTGGGTATGAGAGTATGCAGGGATCCTAATCCTACTCCTACAACTAACAGGTGGAAGGATGAAATGGGTTGATTTGATTTTTGGATGCAAAGCTGGACATGGTATATAACCTCAACACAGAGCTAGATTGGTGCCTATCCAGGGCTTGGAGTCAGTAGACATACACCTGTGAATGATCAGCATAAACAACTAAAACTAGATTTCAGGGGGATATACATGATATCTACCTTACAGATATCTCCCAATACAGAGTGTTAAGCTGTCTATACTTATGGCATCCCTATTGCAATATACCCTTCCCAATATTCAATCTGAAAACAATTTAATCTACCCCTTGAGCAGAAGTTAAAAGATTAAACATTCAACACAGGAATTCTATGTTCTAGAATCTCAGACATTCCTTGAATGCCTAGACTTAGAAGAAAGATACATGCAAAACTAGAGACAAAATCAGCATAACACATGCAAACATAGCATTATTCATATAAAATTGACCATGAAATCAGTGGATTCATGCACAAACGGACAACAGGAGATACATAAACTCGCAAGTTTTGCTGCACAGAGCAACCAAAACCAGTTGTATCTTATTACAGAGCCAAAATGTCTAGTTTTCAACAACCAAAACAATGGTAACACAGTCTGCCTATATCGGCCAGAAAGTGTACCCATAGTAATTAATTATATGATTTTTACAAAAAACTGCCAGATACAGCCCATGAGAGATGGCACCCATAAGTTATCAATGCAGTAGGCAGGAGAGTTGACAGGGGTGGCCTTGAGCCCTGTGCCACCATCTGGAAGTCTTCATGCTAAAAATCAGGCAGTTTAATCACTTGTACTGTCGCCCACACCCCTGCTACAATCGCCATTGATGGCTCAACCACCCGCGGCCTACTTGGAAACCATCGCACTGTTCAAAATGGAGCTTCCTGCCAAGAAACGCTTCCTCGCAGGTTCAAAATAATGTAGGGAGATTAATCCCACATGCATAGTGAGAAGACCACTTCAATGTTTTATAAACATGGCCACAAACATACTAAGTGTCGAGCGCTTTTACCGCGCTCGACACACAAGCCCTCGCCCAAAGCTAAGCCATCGGCTTGCCCCAAAAAACTCTCGCCGATGGCAAACAAAACACAACCTCCGTTGCCGTGACTCCCTCCATCAGAGCATCCAAAAATCCTCTGGCCGACCTCATGTGTTACACCGATGAAGCCCATCGCAATCCCCTGTTGGCCAGACCAATCCCATCGGCCAACCTGAAACTCCTCTGACCGACCTCAATAGTCTCGCCGACGCCATCACAAACTCCATATTTCCCATCATCAGCCAGAGATAGACCATCGGGCCAACTTCCATCGACTAGGCCAATAAAACAAGTCTCACCGATGGCCAAGCAAAAAACACCCGTCGCCAAGACAAAAACCATCGGCCAACCCAAAAGCAACGCTCGCCAACAACAAAAGTCACGCCGATGGCAACTTGGCTTCCCATCTCTGTCGGTGTGACTTAGACCGTCGGAGCAAGACCACAAACCTATGCCGATAGCTGCCATCACGCCAATGAAACCAAAAACATAAAGCTTTGAACCATTGAACCGGTTCAAACAGATGGTTCAATGGCGAGGTTCAACACTGAGGTTCGCCGGCGAGGTTCAAACCGAAAGTTCAAAGACACAATCGGAGCACTCAAAAAAACAAAACTTTCGCTGATGGACAAAACATGATGACCCCTTCCTCAGGAAAGATGATGCGGATGCTGCAAGACACTGAAGGGGTGCCAAAACTCAAAACCTTTTGAATTTTTTGGGAAGGTGCTTGCATGAAAAATTGCTCAGAAAATGACAGTCAATTCAGGCACCAACAAGACCAAAAACGTCCGAATGAATAAGTTCCAATTTATCATTAGATTTATTACTGCCTGAAGGAAATGGTGATCTATTATGTTTTCCAAACACACAATGTTCACAGAATTTGAAACTCTCATCAGAATAGGATAAACCGTCTAACAATTTTTTTATAAAAATAGTCCTTAAACCATATTGAATTATGTGGCCCAATCTACAATGCCACAACATACATATATTTTTAGTATTAGCCTCAGATGCATAAGAGGCATTACAAACAGTAGTGGCTTCTAGCTTAAATAGAGTTCCCAATCTTTTCCCCTTCACTACCACTAAGTTTTCTCTCACCAATCTGCAACCATGCTTATCAAATGTCACATGCATTTCCAAATCATTCAACTTTGAAACATAAATAAAATTTCTAGCCAATCCAGGAACATGCAAAACACTAGGGAGGGTTTTAACTCTCCCATCTTTGAAACACAACATTACCTTCCCTCTTCCAACAATAGGGTATGTAGAGTTGTCCCCGAGGTACACGTTTCCTCCATCATACTCTTCATATGTGGAAAACCATTCTTTATGCGAGGTCATGTGGTATGAGCATCCTGAGTCAACCGACCAATGATCATGAGAAACAACATTACATGCAGAAAGTAAAACCTCATCACCTGCATTTGAAGACTTATCAGTAGCAGAATCCCATTGTTTCTTTAGGTTTCTACATTCCTTTTTCACATGTCCTCTCTTTCTACAGTTCCAACACTTAACTCTATTCTTCTTTCCGGGAGTCTTAGAACATCCCTTAGACTTGTCTTTAGACCCCTTCTAATCTCCTTTTGGTCCTCTTTCCATAGACCTTCTCCTAACACTGAGAGCATCCCCTAAACTATCCAAAATTTTCTTCCTCAATTCCTGTGACAACACAACTGAAACAAGAGCATCCAACTTCGGATCTGTGAGGTTAGAAGTGATAGCCAAAATAACATTCTCCCATGACTTAGGTAAAGAATAGAGAAGCAATAGACATTTATCTTCCTCATCCACATCAACATCTATAGATGCCAGTTGACTCAATAACAAATTAAACAAATTCAAATGTTTTGCAATTGAATCACCCTCTTTCATTTTCATGGAAAATAATTTATGCTTTAAATAAAGCTTGTTTACCATACTCTTGGCTTGGTAGATCTCACCCAATCTCTTCCAGATTTTGTAAGAAGTCTCTTCTCTTGAGACATTCAGTAGAATAGAATCTGCAAGACACGACTAGATTGTACCTCGTGCCTTTTTATCTAGTCTATCCCACTCATCTTGAGAAACATCATTGGGTTTCTTCTTCTTGGTTACAACCAACCACTAGTTTCTTTCCTCTAGCAAATCCTCTAGTTTTAGCTTCCACAATTCATACCCCATACCATTGAACTTTTCAATGTCCAACTGAGAGGTAGAAGTAACAGTGGATGCAACCATGATATCTACACAAGATTTGCAAACAAAAAACAACCAAATCTCCCACTGTACCTAAAAATCCTTCACACTACCACCCAAGAATCAAAACTGGCCAGGCTCTGATACCAAATGTTAGAAATGAAGGTGCAAACCACACAACGGAAATCTAATTCAAACCTTATTAATGTCTTCTAAATAATGTAGAATCAATGGAGATCACAAAAAAAATAAAACCCACTACATAGAAATAACATGCATGAAGAACTGAACACATAACACAGTATGTAATGTGGAGAAAACCCTTTCAAGTAAAAAACTCCACCAAGAAAAGAGGCTCCAAGTTGTATTATTTTCAAATATGAGATTACAATACATGCACTTCCTCTTCTTATTCAGTCTTCAATCCAGTGGCACCTGTTACTCTCAACTCTGACAAAACGTAGTACAAATATCCATATAAAAGGGGGTTGCCTTCTAGGGCAAGAAACCCAACATAATATTGACCATCAAATCTATGACCTAATGATGAACGATGATCTAGATTTATAATGATAAAATATAAATAAAATGTGGTTTTGGGGGTGCTGCCCCTAAGCCCCCATCGGGGCGCGCAACCCCCAGACCCTCCATCGGGAAGATGATCCCCTCAGACCCCTCGTAGTGGGGAAACCCCCTTGCGATCCCCCATTGCAGACGAATTACCATCGGGTACTGGATATAAACATGTGGCTAAAATAAGATCACTGTTGGTGAAACCTTTCATCCCTTATCAGTGATTTACAAACAATAATAGGAATAATAAATTACATAGGATTTACAATGTTGATGGCACCTTCATCCTAACAATGAGGAATGAACTAGAGAAAAGAACCACTAAGATGAATAAAAGCATCAAATTTGAGAAGAGCACCGAGATATTAGATGATATCATAAATAAGCAAAGGTCACCATTTATAAAGACTGGTCTTGGATATAAAGAAAATTAGATGGCCAACAAAGAAGATCACAAAGAGCCACCAAAGAAGATTAATGATGAAAAGCCAAAGGGCTATGCAAATGCTCTCAAAAGTCCTGTCATCAAGAAGAAAGAGAATCAAATCCCATAGAAAACAAGCACTCCTCCAAAAGATAACAAGGACAAATTCAGAAAGTCCTTTCCTCCAAGGAAGGTGCATTTGACTAGGTTCCAACATTCTTTCTTTGGTTATTGCTTTTCGTGTAATCACTTTGGTCATAAAGTAATAGACTGTAGGAATCGTGCAAGAAATTCTGGTTGGAACAAGAATATAAATCCTTATGGATTCTCAAATAAGAATTATAATTCATTTGCTCCTTTAGTGGATTACGATGTCATATGCTATAAGTGCAACACCTATAGACATATAACATGTTTCTACAGAAGTGGTTTTGTAGAACCTCCTAGACAAAGCAAGAAGGTAGATACCCTTGGTGAGCATAAGGAAGGACCTACAAAAGTCTGGAAGAGGAAGCAAGAGAAACTCTCACAAAGAGGTAAAAAAGGATGACCTTCTTCATTTAGTAGCCATGGATAAGAGAAGGAAGAGTTGAAATTCTCCATCTTTTAAGATGTGTAGAGAATGATGGGATAGTAGAACAAGTTCTTGATTTGTTAAATTTAAGAACATGATCCAAATTATTTTTTGGACAACTATAGAGGAAGCATGTCACCCAAGTGACATAGAAACAAAGGATAGAGAAAAGAGAATATGAATGTTGAAGAAGATGACTTGGACGTTTCTCATGATCTATTTATGTATGGAAATATAATGAACATCCCTTTGCCATTGATGTCAAAGGGGGAGAGTTACAGAAAGGGGGGGCTTTAAAAATAGGGGGAGCATCACAGAAAAGAGGGAGAATAACATCATGAAGGAGTGAAGTATGTTGCTAAGGTGCCATCAATGACAAAGGGGGAGATTGTTAGCAATATTGTCATTGATGTCAAAGGGATATGGACGAGATTGCCATTGATGTCAGAGGCAATGTCAAAGGAAAACTAATTTCTACCATTCATATTGCGATTAAAGGACATCAAATAAAGGCCAAAGGCCACTAATCTCTAACAAAGGGAAGAATTTACCTTAACAAAGGTACCGATGAAATGGAGTTATATTCATTTGTATTAATGATGGCTGACCACCTTTGCTACCGCCCAAGTATTGGCATATAAGCAAGACAAATTTAGATTGATCAAGGTTAGCTGACCTTCATCATCTTGGCACCCCTCTTTATCATGTGGAAAATAAAGTTACTATATCCTTGCTGACCGACCACACATTTTGGCATATGTTCCAAGGCATATTTAAATGGTTTAGGTCAACCACACATTTTGGCATATTTTACAAAGACATATAAATGATTAATCACCCAAGCTCATGTATTTGAATAGGTGAAGCGATTAAGGTTATTATAGCAACAATTTAGTTTGTGAAGAGGCAACGATTATCTTTACAAGGCAGATCATATTTAAAGACATAAATTATCTTTACAAGGAAGATTAGTTTAAAAGCAATAATCATTTCATAACAAAGAGTCATGTCTTCTTAAATGGTTGTCTCTATTCAAAGGGATGCCTCCCTTCATGAAGAGGCACAAGGAGGATATAATTGTAAAGAGAAGTTGGAGAGAAAGTAGGTAAGAAGAAGTGAGAGATATGTAAAGATTAAATAAGAAGTGGAAGGAAGCAAGTGTGGAGAATAAGAAGATATAACATACAAACAAATGCAGATTTGAAGAAAAGAATATCATAGAAGATCATTCTAGAAGACCTTGTGAAGAATTTATATGAATATTATTTGTTGAAGGAGAACATTCAAAAGGGAAATATTTTGGAGGTTGATGCCTCATATTGGAGAGGTTGGTGCCTCATATTAGAGATATTGGTCTCTTGTTGAGTTGGTGCTCAGTGACGGAGATTGGTGTCTCCAGTAGGTTGGTGACTACAAACTTGTTGTAAGAGAATTTTATTTTTGGTGTCTGGATTTGGACTGTAGATCCAAGCAGTCCTACTCTGTGATTTTCTCCCAAAAGGGTTTCCATGTAAATATTGTGTTCTTGTGTTTATAATTATTAATGTTGTGCAATTGATTTTATTATGATTATTAATTTGAAAAGTAAATCATAGTCTTATACTAATTCACCTCCCCTCTCAGTATAAATGTGTGCTCATTAGTTCCCATGCTTCACTCTTGTGAGCATCACTTAGAGGCAATGAGTGATAAGTGGACAATTCATGCTCATGAGAGATGGGTTCATTTGAATCACTCCTCATAAAATGTGGGTCAATGAGTTTGACTCAAAAACTACATATAGTCGAGTCTTGATAAAACATCATTATAAGACAAAATCCTCATAGAGGAAAACCAACATCATGTTCACAAACACCCCACCCACTAACACCAAAGCAAGACCCCACACCCCACCCTTCCACATCTGGATCTACTACTTATAGACTAGGTAGAGAATTAGGCTAAGTAGCATCACTATTAATTGAAATATATACAACATGAAAAACCTCCCTTCAAGGCTACAACCAAATAGATGGTCACCTTCCAAACTTGGAAGCTTAAATGAACTAGAAACTTCCAACTGACCTTGCAAATGAGTCATCATCATATTCCTCAACACCAACATGAAATCCTCACTAAAGGTTCTAACATTCTACAAGCTTCGAAAGACCATTGTGATCTGCTTGCTCAAAATATTGATATCACCCATTGAGATAGGCAAATGAAAACCACAAGCATGATTGTCATCTAACCATGATGATGCAAATGAAAGCTTGGAGCTAAAGAAATATAGTTAAAATAAACTCAACATCCAACTCCTCAATATTCAGGGACCAAATCTTCTAATTTGGACACAAAATCTTCTTGAAGAGAAGCTTTCGACCTACCAAAGGTAGTGTGAGGCACACTCTTGTGTGATAGGTTAAGTTTCACTGTTAGACCTAATTGTATTGATACACCCAGATTTAGGATGTAGTATATGGTTTTGTGACCTTGTTCAATAGACGATATTGTATTGTTGTGGATCTAATTATAAGGTAGTTGTGTATGATTAAGTATATGTAGGAGATGTACGCATTATTTTGGATTGATTGTATATCACTCATTTATGGTTGGAAATGATCCTTAGTGAATTGATGTGAGGCCACCTTTGTTGGACTTCTTGATTAGACTTGATAGACTTATTATATTTGGTTTCTATGTTTGACATTGGATATTATTATAGCCTTTTGATCCTATCTGTTAGATATTTGATATGTATTATGATGTGATTAGAGTAGAAAGTGTGGGCAGGTAAAATACTTTGTTACAATCCTGAAACAACAGATTGACACCCTACCTAAGCAATAGATTCCTTAAACAACCTAGAATGCAAACATGGAAGCACAAAAACCCTAGGATATCTAATGCATTTCCTCCACTGCTGAAATCTAACCTAGCTATGATAGTGTACTCAGACTTGCAGGTCTACAAATTAGATGGAAGCTCAAATGTTGAAAATG
Organism: Cunninghamia lanceolata; assembly: GCA_027924645.1. NCBI lineage: Eukaryota > Viridiplantae > Streptophyta > Pinopsida > Cupressales > Cupressaceae > Cunninghamia > Cunninghamia lanceolata. The sequence goes on along the minus strand of BSBN01001031.1, from coordinate 18,535 downwards.
GCACAAGTCAAATGCTCAAGTGGTGGTTGAAAATGGAGAGGTAAAAGGGGTTTTATAGAAAGTGAGAAATGAATGGAGGGTTGAGATTGATAGTTGACTTAGGGCAAAGATCAGTGGCTCACAATGATTTAGGGCTTCCTCTCACAAAAGGACAAATTTGATTTTTAAATTGGAGGAAATTGGTGAGGAGGTCAATGTTTAAAATTAAATAAATTGTGGGGGTTTATTTAATTTGTTGTGAGGAAAGGGGGGATGTGTTAGGATTAGATTAAATAAGTGGGGACTTATTTAACCTAGGGCTAGGCTAATAATTTAAATAAATCAATATTTATTTAAATTAAAGGGGGTGAGAGAATAATTAAATAATAATTATATTATTTAATTATAGAGGAATTTAGAAGAAGGGGGCTTAAATAATTAAATAAATGAAATTTATTTAATTAAGAAAGCGTAAGGGAGAGTGAATTAATTAAATAATTTTAGAAACAATTTAATTAATAGCAGAATGTGGAATTAAGATGGAATGTGCGTGAAAATGTCATTAGTAGGCCCCGGACATTTTTAAATGTTTACATTTTGCCCCTCTTTGATATAATGTCGAATATGACATTATATCAAAGAAAAATTTAAGAGATGTGCTTTGAACATGCCCCAATGGTTTTTTTAGGCGAAGCGTGATGGTCTTATGCCCCCTCGGGAAAATTTTCAAATTTTCGCAAAAATTGCCAAAAAATTGGAAAATTTTCTAAAAATTGTGCGGGATGGCCAGATTGAGTTCGGTGTGATAAAAGGGGCCTAAAAGGTGCTTCGGATGTGAAAAGGTCTCTCATTGGTCAAAAGATTGAAAAGTGAGGGCCATTTAGGTCAAAAGGCTCTATAAATAGCTATTAGAGGGCCCATACTCCTCATTTGTGCACTTGAGCTTGAGCAATCCTAGAGAGTAGAGAGTGAGCTTGTGGAGAGTTTGTGTGAAGCTGCTGTCAAGATGTCACCCATACCAGTTCATCAGCACTGCGGATTGCTAGTTTGGAACTATGGGTGGCTCCCTGGGTCAGGTGCCCCGGTATGTATCTGATCCTTCTTTGTCAATTTTCACGTTTCTGTGTAGATTTAGGCACTCAAAAATAGGTGTGCCGCATGTATCGTCGCGTGCGCCACTTGCATCACTTACGCATGGAGGTACAATGCTTGCACAAAGGTGGGACACATGTAGTTTTTGGAGCCTCATGCGCTAGTGAATGTGACACCTTTGCTGGCCACGACGCATAGGTAGGATAATGTGAGGCATGAGCCTGGGTGCCTCGCATGTGTTAAGCAGTGTGACACATGTGCTTGAGTGAGTCACATGCGTTGAACAGTGTGACACATGGGTTTAGCCGCCACACATAGGTTTAGCAGTGTGATGCATGAGTATTTTTAGTCAATAATTATGAATGTTGCCCTAATTCTCATCTATGTTTGGCTGACAATGTCACAATTAGGATTTGTTATAGTAATGTATTATCTTGGCTGCATGAATATAGGTGAGGCTACCACCTATTTACACACGAGAGAGTCGTCCCACCGGATATCAGTTGTGGGACTCTTTGTCGATGGAGGAGCGAGACACTCTGGCCTCACTGGGATTGTATGGTGTTGCGTTTATACCTGAGATCCAGGCTAATCGAGGGCTACTAATAGCAGTTGTGGAGAGGTACCACTCAGAGACCAGCTCATTTTATTTTCTGACGGGAGAGGCTACTGTGACCCTGATTGATGTGTTGCAGATTCTTCAGCTTCACATTCATGGGGAGCAAGTAGTCTACAGTTTGGAGACTAGGTTGCCAGCACTGCATCGATTATTTGAGATGGTGAATAATGCTACATTGGGTGTCGAGGAGAATGAGATACCATGGACATTCTGACAGATCGTTATGATCGATTGATTGTGGTTATATGCGCTTCCATTTCTAGTTTGGTATGCCCCGATTGACACGGCCATGGATTTCTGGTTGGCTGGGGAGAGATGTTGGAGGGGATGATGGTGGATGTGACTTCATATGCATGGGCACCCTGCCTCTTAGCTCAGTTGTATCACTAGCTGTACGGTGTTGTATATCGAGGAGAGCAGTCAATCAGTTGCGGGGTGACCTTGCTCATGACATGGGCATGGGAGTACATTGTAGTGTGTAGGCTGATAGTGGATTAGAACATTATGGAGGAGCTACCATATGTGTTTTGTTATACTAGAGCAGTGCCACAGGTTCAGATGGGTGATGTGGGGTATTGGTGACATGCTATTTACCACATGGATTAATTTACTTGGCTGCCATATAGAGATTGCCCCAGATGGATAGAGGATGATGAGCAACTAGCTTACTGTAGGCATGCACAATATCGTATTGGCCAGACTGTACCGGCAGAACATGTTATAGAGCGACATTTGCCATCCCAAGTGCTTAGGCAGTTTGGGGTGTGACAGGATGAGCCAGCTGGGATTGCAGAGTTTGCCAGGGTTACATGGGAGATTCCATTGTGGGGACCTATGATTCCAGTGTAGAAAACTCTTGATGAGATCGCAGGATTACAACCACTTCAGTGGGATTATAGGGATGTTGCAGATCTAAGGATGACTCCTACTTATGATGCATGGTGGACCACTCATAGGCCGGTTCCGTATTTGCATCTTGATGTACCAATGCTAGTGGAGCGGTTGGGACAGGGGCCAAGAGGCTGATTTAGAGGATGAGGTAGGGGTAGAGGAGGTGTAGATGACAGAGCCAGAGATGATGGTGGGGCAGGTGGGGGTGGTGGAGGCAGGGGTCGAGGAGGTCGAGGCTGAGATGGACAGGGTAGGGGTGCAGTACTTGCCCCTATACAGAAGGAGGGAGAGGGAGTAGTGGGCCGCATGGCTGTAGCCGTGGGGGAGATGCAGGTGGGAGATCTAGAGGAGGATGTGCCTATGGAGGATGTTGGTGAGGGAGAGGAGATGGAGGAGATTGAGGAGGAGGACGACGATGAGGAGGAGATGATTAGGGATGAGGCTTTGTAGGATATTCAACAAAACATTATGAAACCAAATGCATGCCCTATATATTGGTGTTACCAATCTAAATTCAAAAGAATCATAATTTTATCCTTTGTAGAAAAAAAGTTATGTGCTACGGAATACACATCACTTTAAAAAATTGTTGTTTACTATTAAAAACTAGTTATCAAAGGAGATGCAATTTTTTTTACAATTTAACTCCAATTTTTTTAAAAATATATATATTTAGAATCTACAAAAAAAATCCCACAAATCACTACTTCACATCATCTTCAAATTCCTAACGGTTTAGCGGCTACAGGTGTCAGAAAGTGAAGATTTAGTTCAAAATGTTGATTTCAATGTCAAGTTTGGCCAAAAAGTGTAACCCATTATTGTGGGATGACCCCATCCTATCAACAAAGTTAGCTTCAATTTCATCAAAGTCATCATCCACTTTATATTTCTCAGCTCTGGAACTCTTTTCAGAAGTACTAGCTTTGAAGGCTGATTCAACTTTTGGAAGGGCATCACTAAATTCTCTCATCTCAAAGGCTGTAAGTTTTCCAAGTAACTGATCTCTGTCAATAGTTTTTAGTCATGAATTTTTCAATAGCAGTCACCTTGTGACTATATGATTTTGGTAGTGATCTGAGAATTTTCATCACAACTTCCTTATCAGTGAGAGTTCCTCCCATACCTTTTATTCCCGTGACAAGTTCATCAACTCTTTGCATAAAGGCTGTTATGTTTTCATCTTCATTCATCTTCAAACTTTCACATCTCACTTTCAGGCTCTGTAGCTTGGCTTCTCTGATAGAATCATCTCCTTCATACAAATTCTTTAGCTTCTCCCATACCTCATGTAGTTTCAAGATCCACAACTTTTGTCAGCACTGAGTCGCTTAAGAAACTTAACAAAGCATCCTTAGCTTTAACATCTAGCTCATATTCTTTAATATCATCCTCAGATGTCAATCCACCTTCCAACATGTCAAATTTTGACAGTGTAGCTAGCCATACTTTATAACCAAGATAGAGAAGATGGCTCTTCATTCGTGCCTTCCAAAGACTATAATTTGTCCCATCAAAATGCGGAGCTTCCTTCTTATAAGACATCCTAGATCTTCCTCAAGATGTTAGGCTTTCTCTTGAGGAATGTGGCTCTGATACCAATTGTTGAACTACATTGGATAACTGAGAGGGGGGTGAATCAATTATCCTAGGTAAAACTTTTAACCAATTTCAATCCTTAACTTATCAATCACTTTTATTCAGATATAACCATGAAAGCATAGAATGAGAAGCATAACACAAAAATAACAATCAACACATAAGACACCAGATTTTTACGTGGAAAACCCTAACAGGGAAAAACCACAGTGGGTGTTAGCCCACAGAAATATATATGTTATATTAATACTGAAAATCAGAGGCTCACTTCCTATAGGGCTCATTGCCCAAATTGCTCACTGCAAAAGGAGTCTCACTGCCTACAGGGCTCACTGCCTAGAATGCTCACTGCAAGAAGAAGGCTCACTGCCAAAGGGTTGAACTGAGATAACAACATCTACTCCATGCCAAGGTTCAGTTCCATTGAAGCACAAACACCTCTGCTCTGCTCTTTACTTTACTTCTAGCTTATCTTCGCATCTTCAACACTTGGATACATTTTCACAACTCATTTACAAATATTTATACACTACATCAACCTTAGAATAATCATCAAGGTCGGCATTACAATCATCAACCATTGGAGCAAACTCCAAGGTCGGTAAACATACATTACATCAAAATAGGTCTGGACCTAATACAAATTATGCTAAGGAGAAGACACAAAATTATGAGTAGATCACATCATGCCTTAGCAGTGACTCAAACACGATCTTCTATGCCATTACACGCTTCCACAATCTTCTATGAATCTCTGTAGTTGCTGAAATTAACCAAGTCGGCTAAGACTGGTTACACGCTACGCTATCTGGGAACAAACTTCAATTTTGATCCAAAATACTCCTTGCGGACCAATGCAAAGGTAGGAACATGATTAGGAGGCCTCCACAAGCATGTTGTAGTCACCAGGAGCAACTACACAAACTCTAACCACTTTATCCATGAGATTCTTCACATCGGAGCACATGAACTTCACTGTCTTCAACTGTCATAAAAGAAAGATAGCTTGTGGACCACCAAATAACAAACCATTGGATTTGTAGGCACTTATCATCATCCCAGACTTCCCTCTAAAACCGCAGAGCAAAATACTTCAATGCAGAGGAATGCGGAGCAAAATACTTTCTCCCGGACACTAGTGAATGAATAGAAAAAGCAGGTTTTACTCTAGCGAACACAACTTCCTCAAATATTCATACCGGAGGCTCAAACTCAAAATATAGCATCTTCAGATAGGCTTCTAAATAAATTCCAATCCGCAGGTAAAGATATTCATCCTATAGGAAATGCGGAGCAATCTTCTGGACTGTTCTTCTGTATTTAGCACACTGTTTCCACTGCACTTTGCTGTTTCTACCGGAGGACTAATTTTCTCAATATCCTCAACATGAGAGTCAATTACATGAGTGTATTCAAAGCATAAGCAAGTAACAAGATATGGATACAATTGACACCAATGACAACACCGATTAGGCACATACTTGCAACAATATTTTGCACTATAAAAGGAGTGAATGTTTTAACTTATGTGATTCAATTGGATTGATAATAGACTATAATGAGTTAAGAGGATTAGTGTATTGTATCTATGATTGCATGGGTAGGACTATGTTAGTTTTAAAGTAAATGGAGTAGAAGCTGTATTGAACTATATCATGACTGGTGGAGTTGATTCTTTGAATTATAAGTACTTGGATTATTATGTGACTTCGTGTGTGTGTTAATTCATGTTTCTTTGGATATTTAATATGTAGGCTCTATTGATGTATGTGTGGAAGTGTGTAGGTAATTCCATGGCCAATGGAAATTCTAAGGTCTTACAAGTAACCCCTATGATTAAACCCCGTGATACTTACCTAGTCCCTAAGGTGGCGTAAGGTTTTGTGTAGTTGAGAATGAATGTTTTTGTGTTTAATACTTGGTTTAATTTTAATTTGAGTCTCCGAAGGTTTTCTTGGGATGAGATGGATGATGAGTTGTCATCCATGTGTCCATTTTCGTGCATGGGTTTTTGGGGCTATTTAAAAGTAGAATTTTGAGCTTTATTATGTTTATTTTATGTGTTTTAGGGCCCTAGGTCGAGTACCTATGCGATAGGTATGCTTTAGAGCATAAATCATTAGTTTTAACTCAAATTTGACCACTCTAACTGGATTAGGGAGAAGAGTGACGAATTAGGGTTTTGGAAGAGGGATTGGTGACTTGACACCATCCCATTCCCACTACCCTACGTTCATGAATCGGCTTGGGGAAATCCCAAAGGCCTCACATGTGTGAACACACATTGTAAGAGCCTTTGGGAAGAGAACCCCAAGTACTCCCCACTCCCCAATGCCTCACATGTGTGAGAGCATTTGTGGGGTGGTGAGCTTTTGAGAGCGAATGAGAATGTGAAGAGTGTCACCTCATCATTCCATGGTATGTTTTGTGAAACCCTATTTATCTCCCTCCTTGAGAGGTGAGAGGGGTTATTCTTTTTTTACTTTGATTTGTCTTAGGAGGGAATTTGGCTTGTAGAGGAGGTTTGAGAAAAGGAGATCTCTTGTGGTGCAATCACAGTTAGGAGGTTCCATAAAGTGAATAGTCTAGACCATACAACAAGAGTAAACACAAAAGAAACAACTCAATTGTAGAATGCAAATGTAGATTCAATCATTCAGTATATCATAGATCCAAAATACAAAAATGCCAGCAACATGCGGGCTTACAATTAGGGCTCACAGGCCTGATTCTCCAGTTACAATGTTTAAACAAGATATAGCTTTGAAGTGCATTCTCAAAGAATTAAAACTATCAAACTATGAACTATCACTAACTAATTTCCTAGGCATCTATTACATGATTATATATCATCTCCAGAACATAAGATTTCTCCACGTCGACCAAGGATGGATACAAACTCCAAGAAAGAGATGTAACATGTGTACATGGATAGGTCAGACCTAATCATATAGAACTCCGCAAATGAATGGAATAGCATGCAGATCTTAGGGGAGGTCAACCACGATCCAAACAACAATGAATGATGTGTAATTTAGCTCTGCAAGTCGTGAAAGTGCTCTACAAGTCTTCTCCTTTAGCTGATTGTCTGAGACTATCAGCATGCTCTGTTTTAAGAAAACAGTCAATCTTCTGATAGGAATATCTTTTTGTTACCTGATCCAAATGATCTGAAATTCATATATGATGTGCATGAATGTGTCTAGATGCTAAGTCCAGCTCCATAAGGTCTGAAATGAAATTGCGACAGAATGCAGACCAAAAATACTGAAACTGTTGCTAATTGAACTAACTAAACTAAACTAGAAGATGAAAGAAAACAAATTAAAATACAAATGTTTTTGGTTGATGCAAGATTGCTCTTGAACTAGGGATGCTCATGCATCAGACATCTGGGGTTGTTGAAAAGTGAGTCCCTCACTTTGTTGGGGCTAGAGGAAAACCAAGATGGTCTACCTTAGCTTGAGAAATCCAAGATGAGTCTTCTTCCGGTCTACCTTTCCACTTCATAAGATATTCTTTGTATTGTCTTCCTCTAGTGCTACATCCAACTCTGCTGTCAAAGATGTCTTCAATCTGCTCCGGTGCTTATTGTGGTAACTGCTTCTTCAAGTCTTCTTCAATGCTATCACTGAACTTTGCTTCATGATACTGATATAGGTCTGCAATGTTGAAAATAGGTGATATCCCAAATGTCTCTGGTAACTCTACTTCATATGCATTTCCTAAATCAAACTTTCTGAGTATCCTCCATGGTCCAAACTTCTTCATCATCAACTTGTTATATGTCCCAACTGGAAATCTCTCTTTTCTCAGATATACCATCACTTCATCTCAAACTACAAATTCTTTGTGTCTCCTCTTCTCATCTACTTTCTCTTTATACTTACTGTTCATCTCCTCTAAATGCTTCTTAACCTAATTATGCATTATTTCCATGTGTCCTGCAAATTCTTCTGCTTTTGCACTCCTCTTGTGCTCCATACTGATGTCCCTCAACTTTGCTACTCCTCTAGGGTTAGCTTTTGTCACAATCTCAAAAGGTGTTCTTCTACTACTCCTGTTCACTAAATTATTATATGCAAACTCTGCTTGTGATAGAATCAAATCCCAACTTCCTTCCTTTTCTCCAACCAAACATCTCAACAAGTTTCCCAAACTCCTATTTACTACCTCCGTCTGTCCATCAGTCTGTGGATGAAATGTTGAACTGAACTTCAAATTTGTACTCATCTTCTTCCAAAGTGTCTTCCAAAAGTATCTAAGAAATCTTGTATCTCTGTCTGAAATTATGATCTTAGGTATTCCATGCAATCTCACAATCTCCTTGAAAAATAGGTCAACCACATGAACTGCATCAATTGTCTTCTTACAAGGTATGAAATGTGCCATCTTTGAAACTCTATCCACCACTACAAATATTGAATCATGTCCTCTCTATATTCAGCAATCCCATTATAAAATCCATGCTTATGTCTTCCCAAGGTCTCTCCGGTACTGTCAAAGATTTGCACAATCCAGTATTCTGACTACTCCCTTTTGCAAGTTGACAAATCCTACAACTTTGCACAAATTTCCTAACATCCTTATGTATCTGATACCAAAAGTAATTTCCTTCTACTCAGGGCATCTGCAACTTTGTTTGATTTTCCACTCCTATGCTTCAACACAAAAGTACAAGTTTGCATGAACTCTACCATATCATATGTCTCTGATTCAACTTTCCTTGGTTGTTCAAATACTACAAAACTTGATGGTCTGTATACAACACAATTAACTCCTTAGGCAACAAATAATGTCTCCACTTCTTCAAGGCTTGAATTATGGCATATAACTCCTAATCATAAACTATATATCTTCTCCTTGCATCATTCAACTTCTCACTGAAATATGCTATAGGTCTACCTTCTTGACTTAACACTGCTCCTATTGCATTTCCACTTGCATCACAATCTACTTGAAATACCTTATTGAAATTTGGTAATGCCAATACAGGTTGCTCTGTCACTTTCTGCTTCAACAATTCAAAACATCTATCTACTCCTGATGTCCACTTAAAGTCTTTTCTGTCACCTCTCATTGTCTCTGTCATAGGGTTATATATTGAACTAAAATTTCTAATGAAATTCTGGTAGAAACTAGCCAATCCATGAAATGATCTGACTTCTCCAATGCTCTCAGGTGTAGGCCATTCGACAATTGCTCTCACTTTCTCAGGTTCCATCTTCAATCCTTCTGCAAAAATCACAAATCCCAAGTATACCAATTCTTCCTTCATGAAACTACATTTCTTGATGTTTATCAACAATTTCTCTTCTCTCAAAATCTACAATACTTGTCTTAGGTGCCACAAATGTTCTTCCTTTGTCTCACTGAAAATCAAAATATCATCCAAGTATACAATAACAAACTTACCCAATAATTTCTTCAAAACTTCATTCATCAACCACATGAAAATACTTAGTGTATTTGTCAATCCAAAAGGCATCACTAACCACTCATACAATCCTTCATTTGTCTTAAAAGCAGTCTTCCATTCATCTCCTTCTCTGATTCTGATATGATGGTATCGACTCTTCAAGTCTATCTTTGTAAAATATTTTGCTCCACTCAAATAATCCAGAATATCATCCATCCTAGGTAAATGGAATCTATACTTAACTGTGATCTTGTTGATTGCTCTAGAGTCTATATACATTCTCCATTCTCCATCCTTCTTTAGTGCTAACACTACAGGTACTACACAAGGACTTAAACTTTCTCTAATCAAACCTTTCAGGGATTTTTTTAGTGGTGAATCTTCGCCAATTGGCGAATAGTTCAGGCTATGAAGCTGACTAAATCACCCCATTTTTACAAAAAAAAAGTCTTAGTTAATTCGCCTAAGGTTTATTTTTTTTAAACTAATAAGTTGAACTATTTCGCCAAGTAAATGATGCGTAATTAAAGTGGATTCGCCAGTAATTTATAATATATTTAAAAATGTTGACCATATTCGCCATTAATAATATATTTCAGCCATTAATTTTGGGCAATATAGCCATTACTAATAAATTATGTACTTTAGGGTTGTTTGTATTTTTAATACAACTTTATTCATTAATGTAGATTATAGTTTTGATCTAACGACTATTGTTTAATTCTGGGAGACAAAGAGCACATGCCTTTTAAAAGGCTTGCTGAGACCCAGAATTGATTTTGGGCCACAAGATTGGATCCAATCTTGTAGCCCAAAATCAATTCCATGGCTCAACAAGCCTTTAAAAGGCACGTGATCTTTGTCTCCCAAAATTAAACAGTAGCGCAACTCAAGGCTCAACAAGAAAGGCATGGAATTTTCTTAGACTTATTTTTTAGTTTAATTTTTAATGTGATAATTTTAAAATATTTAATTTCTGTGTTTTTGTATTTTCAAATCATTCCTAATAGTGTATTTGTGCTTAGCTTGACTGAATATTTTGAGATAAATATTTTCTAGAAGCATTCATTCTTTTATTTCATGGAAGGAAAACATGAGTTACAAAAGGAAATAAGTAAAGGATTTATTCCTTTTTCCCTTCTAAAAAAATACAATCTCTGAAAAACCTTGCATGCAACCCAAAATAATAAAACCCTGTAACCCTGTACTATCTATGAAAAATCTCTGCATGCAACCCAAAATAATAAAACCCTGTAGCTGTAATACAATTGTCAAATAGATCTGTGGAAGATTTCTTTTACCCTGCAAGCAAAGCAAAAGGAAAAACATGGCCAATAAAAAAATAGGAAGAAAGGAGTAAACCCAAATGAGATCTGTAAAAAATAAGATCAATAGAAATTACCTTCCGCTTGCATAACCTCCTCTCATGAAAATAAAACTTCACACCAAAATGATTATGAGAAAATGAAAGGGTTATGTAGCAACAAAAATATTTATGCAATATTTTATTATTTTAGCAAGTTTTTAATATAATAGAAATTACATAATTAGCTCATAAAATGTAGTTGACTTCACTTTAGTGGAGTATCATGCTTTTTTAATTGTTTTAAAATAGTTGCACTCATAGTAGTATTTGTTTTAGAGTTAGAAATAAATTTTCATATTTAAATTTGATTATTCCATATATAATTGAATTTTAAATATTTATTGTATTTTAAACATGAAAAATAATTATATTTTATTAGCATTATTCTTTTGTTAGTGTAATGAATTTTTAATTATTATTATTTTATTTGACTTAGTTGACTTCACTTTTAGTGGAGTAATTGTTTTAAAATAGTTCACTCATAATAGTATTTGTTTTAGAGTTAGAAATAAATGTTTACTTAGTGTAATTTTCATATTTATATTTTATTATTCCATATATAATTCAATTTTAAATATTTATTATATTTTAAACATGAAAGGGATTTAGCTTTATTTTTTTAATGTTAGTGTAATGAATTTTTAATTATGCCGAGACACTCATATCGGGTGGAGATGAGAGCTTTTCTATGTAAATATATAGCAAAAAGAAATAAAAAATAAAAAAAGAAATTGGAATAAATAAAAAACAAAAACTAAAATTGGAAAAAAATAAAAAATAAAAACCAAAAAAAGAAATTGGAAGCCTTGAAGGAAAAAAAGGTGAAAAAAATCACAAAAACTATGGAACCAAAAAGAAATTGAAAAAAATAAAAAGCAAAAAGCAAAAAAGAAATTAGAAAGTTGAACGAAAAAAAAGTGGAGAAATAAAAAAACTATGAAAACTCTTAAAAATAGGGAAAATAACACAAAAGCTATAGAAAACACAAAAATCACTAACAAAACAAGAAGATATTTCTTGGCACACTATAGATATATTTGTTAAAATATAAATATACTAGTTATTATTATTTTATTTGACTTAGTTGACTTCACCTTTAGTGGAGTAGAGTGATTTTTTAATTGTTTTAAAATAGTTGCACTCATAGTAGTATTTGTTTTAGAGTTAAGAAAAAAATGTTTACTTAGTATAATTTTCATAATTGTATTTTATTATTCCATATATAATTCAATTTAAATATTTATTGTATTTTAAACATGAAAGGGACTTATATTTTATTACCTTTATTCTTTTAAGGTTAGTGTAATGAATTTTTAATTATTATTATTATTATTATTTGACTTACTTTATCATTTTAAATTGCTTTAGGAAAAGGGTTAAATTTTAGAATTTAATTATAAATTTATCTATTAGTTACAAATTTTATTTTAATTTAATTTATTTCTTAAATGTTTAGACTCTAGATAAGACATCCTTTTGGTAGGAAAATATGGTTAAATTTTCTTGGTCGAAACTCATTAAACTTTAGTTGATATAAAAAAAAATAGGATGCAAACCAAACTATCCTTAGGTGAGAAAACTATAATCTAGTGATAATTATTAGGTTTATAAAATTGTCTCCTACCCCCACTTCAAAATTAAAAAAAAAAGAGTATATGGGGTTGACCAAATATGCAAATTTTTAAAGTAAGGATTCACCATTCTAATTAATTTCTTTAGTAATTATTCGCTAAGATTCACCATTGTTTTTATTTTTTTAGCTAGGATTCGCCACGATTTTATAACTTTTTTACTAATGTGCATAGATTTGCCAGGAAAATTAATATTTCTTCAAAAAAAATGAAAGATTCACTAGGAAAATTAAAGCACTTAGCTAGGATTCGCCAAGATTTTATAACCTTTTTTAGGGGTCTTTTCTTAAAGTTATCCCTGCTTCAGGGTTAGTGCTTGCTTCCAGATCCTTTTCCTTCACATAGTTTCCAGAGTTAGTACAAATAATTTCATCTCTTAGGGCTATGAATAAGCATTCATTATCATTATCATCCTCATAATTAGATTCATCATCAGATATACTTACATCTTCACTAACATAGTAACTTTTCTTAACAAACTTACCTCTATTTTCCCTATTCTGAATTCTCAGAGCTCTATTTGGACATCTTGAAGCATAATGACCTATTTTTCCATAACTGAAACATATAAAAGGCAACTTACCATTGAACTTTCCAGTACCCTTTTTCATCCTTCTCACAAAATTAGCTTCCACTTCATCAAAGTCTTCTGGATCTGATTCCACAGTCTTCTCTGATTTACTGACCTTAAAAGAAGTGTCATCCTTTACAGTTCCACTAGTTGTGCCAAACTCTCTTATTTCAAAACTAGTTAGGGTGCCAAGCAACTGATCTTTGGTAAACTGATTCAAGTTTTATAATTCTTCAATAGCAGAAACCTTATGACTGTAAGCTTTAGGAAGATTTCTGAGTACCTTCAATATCACTTCTTTATCATCTATACTTCCACCAAGTCCTTTGATGCCATTGACAACTTCATCCACCTTCTGTAAGTAGCTTGTAATGTTTTCATCTTCAGATATTCACATGGTCTCAAATGTGAGCTTCAAATTCTGCATTTTAGCTTGTTTGACTTTATCATCTCCTTCATAAACACTTTCTAACTTTTTCCAAATCGTATTAGCAGTCTTCAAATTCACAACTTTCACCAACTCAGAATTAGTAAGTCCACTTAAAAGAGCATGTTTTGCCTTACCATCTATTTCAGCAGCTTTGATCTCATCTTCAGTACTTATACCATTCAGAGGTACAGTGTAATTAGACTTGATGAATTTCTAGACCTCATAACCAAGAGCAACTAGAAATGCTTCCATCCTTATCTTCCAGAGTGCATAGTTTGATCCATCAAACAAAGGAATCTACTTCTTGTGTGCCCTCTTGGATCTACCTCAAGCTGTTAAGTTTTCTTCAAAGGAACCTTGCTTTGATACCAATTGTTGAATGCACAAGACAACTGAGAGGGGGGGTGAATCAGTTGTAACAAAACTTCAAACCCTTACAAACATTTAGATCCACATTAACCTTTAAACATGTTATGATGATTAAGCATGAAAAACAAATAACTGAAACTGAATCATAACAACACCACACACAAGAGAACACCAAATTTTACGTGGAAAACCCTACAAGGGAAAAACCATGGTGAGGATTATCTCACAATATAATGTAGTAGCAATACCAAATTACAAAGGCTCACTACCATAGGGCTCACTTCCCAAAAGAGAGAATGCTCACTACAGGTGGACTCACTATCCAAGTGGACTCACTTCCCACTGAGAAAGAAAGAAAGCAGAGAAGAATGGCTCACTTCCAAGCTTTGAACCTATATAGTTGCATCTAACCTATGCATGGAGTTCAGTTCCAATGAAGCTCAATATCCATCACAACACAAACATCTTTGCAACACCACTAAAAATAGTAGACACCTTCTGCTCATTGCATCTAGTAGCCTAACACATGAAATCTCTCATTGCCCTAATCAGATTCGCATCACAAACATCATATCCCTTGCACACCCATACATCCATGACTCCTTGACACTTATTTATACCATCATCAATCATGAAAACATTCTCCAAGGTCAGCAACAAGACTTAACTCATAAAATTCAAATTAGGTCTGGACCTAAACATTCCCGCGGAGGAAATGAGTGAATGCAGACCTCATCACACATTATCATGGACCTAAATCTACTCTTACACGCTTCGACACACTTTCACAATTAATGAAGCACAACCGTGCAAATAGTGTAAAAAACCAAGTCGGCCATCCTTGTGTTAACACCATGAAGTCTTAAATGCACGCTTCCTCAAAATCACATGATGACATGTAGACCATGCACCAATCTTGAACATGATCTAGAAACATCCACAAGCACCTGAAAACCATCAAATTCCTTTACAACATCTTTCACCTGAAGAAACTTCACACTGGAGTACTTAAGCATCTATACCATACTCTGTCATCATGTGCAACTTAAGAAATGTACTTGCGGAGCAACAAACCATGAACAACTTGAACTGAAGAAAGATATAGACCTTATAAGCATAAATTAAGAACTGCAACACCTGAAACCATTTTGCAGATAAATGAGGAGCAAAATACTTTCTTCTAGACACATTGCAAACACTCTTCTCAAACTGGTGAACACAACTTTTACTACACAACGATCTAGAGCACCAAATTCTAGATTTAGCATCTTCAAACACTTCTAAACCACATATCCAAACCGCACACTCAGATATTCAATTAGGAAGGAAAAACGTGATCATACCTCTATTAGGCCAGAACACATCTTCAACACATTGTTTCCTTTGTTACTCAAATTTTCTCAAAAGCACTTGGAAACCAAGTAACAGAAGCATATTCTCAACATATTTAGCACTTCCTCAAAGAAATCAAATCACTTTAACACAACAACTTAATCAAACAACAACATCTAATCAGAAGACATAGTTGACACCAATGACAACACAAGCTTGTTGACATCAATGACAACACCGATTAGCACATATTTGCAACATACTTATGCCTTGATGCCTTAGAAAAAGTGAGAAATAAATATATTGTTGAACTACTATCCCTAAAGGCAAAAGTTGTAAGAGATGAACTGGTGGTGGGCAATAGCACAATGAGTCAATGTGACATCATGGTCAAGAAAGTAGAACTATGTGATGCGACATCATATGATAGTTGTACAGAAATTGAAGATAGTATGGGCACCTATCTTCAGTTGGATGGATTATCCCTTAGGGATGGTGATGGTGTTTCTTTGCCAACTATTTCCTCTGGCCTGAGGTCAAGGATGATAGTGGTGTGCATGCACTTGGCGATAAATGTTCTAAGATAGATAATGGTGCATACATTGATTTCCAGTTTGAGGGTATTGGTATGGACAATTCTGGTGTTGATATGGACACAACATTGGATTAGTTTGACAATGTGGTCAAGGGGATTGAAATTGGTGATAGTGCAAGGCTGTATGATGGTAATGTGGATTATGAGGCTATTGTTTGCATTAATTTATGCTTAGATGGGTCAGTTCATAGTTTTGAGAATGATGATTGTTTATGGGTGAACTCTCATTCTTTGTTCCTCTTCACAGTGATCTTGATGTTGCTAATGCAAGTAAGGTAGTTGAAATGCAACAATTTTATTTCTCATTTGATGTGCTTCCTTGCTTTGTTGAATTTGAGGGTGATGCCCACACCTTCCTTGTATAAAATAAGGAAGAAGAATGTGAAGGAGTCCATAATCATGTCGTTGCTCCAAGTCATGAAGCCTTGAATCTTGATGAATTTTTAGAACTGAGTTTGGAGTAGTTATCTTTTGTTGATATAGACTGCATTAAGGACACCTTTCTGGGCTCATTGGTTGAGTGTGTTGATTGTAGTGTTGTGTGTTCTCATGAATAATAGGCTGCTTGTTTATAGAAAGGTGAAGAAGAAGATATTATTGATCATTTTATGAGCAGTAGTATTGTTGTAGTGAGCTTCAGTGAAGGATGTAAAATAGAGAGGCAAATTGAAGATTGCGAGTCTTCACTTGAAGTGTCTCAAATTTTTGAATTGTATTTTGATGGTGTAGAAATTGATTTAAATCAAGTTTTTGATTCAATCATGGAGGAGTATGTCAAAATTTGTGGGATAGATGGGATGCAAGATGAATCTGAGCCATCACACGACATTTCCCAGCTTGAAGTTGTAGTTGTGTTGGATTCATTTTAGCTTGGTGGGGTAAGTGCACAAAGATGAGGGACCAAAATGGGGTCTTAAGTTGCCACTTTTTTTTGAAATCAGGAAACATTGATGTTGGATGAGAAATTGAAGATAGCTACACTCAAAATTTGAAGATGGAATGAAAACAAGAGTTGTAGTGCTCCGAATCTAGTTTCTAAACTACTATTTTTTTTGAAAAATGGTTGAGATTAAGGGGTTCAAAAAGGGGAAGCACACAAATTGGTCCTATTTTTCTCAAAAAAACATAACATAGCGTCTGGTGTGCTCCCCCTAAAATGTTAACTTTTTTTTAGTATTTCAATAATCGATCCAGTGAGAAATTAGGTAACACCATGTAGTTTATCCTTGATTTTTCTGATAAATTTTTAATGAATAATTGATTTTTTAGTAATTTTTAAAGTGGACACATCTTGAAAAATAGAAATTTGAGCATGCTCCCCCCTAAAATGTTTGAAAACTAATCAAAAATTGATTTTTTTTGAATTCGTGTAGAATGGAGTTTGGTTTCTAAAAATATAACTTATTTCAATTTTCGATGAACGGTTAAAAAAAAGTTAAAATACTAGACATTGGTTTTTGACAAAAACTGGACACACTTATAAAAGAAATTCAAGATGAAACACTAAACGTACTCAAAATGTGAAAAAATTATATGGTTAGATAGCTAACAGAGAGCTTAAGATTATGGTGGTATTCTTTTTTAATTTTCATTGAAAAAAGTGCCATCCTGATGGGGAGCACGCTCCAGATTATCTCCAGATTTTGCTAAAAAATGCTAAAAACACATCAAACAAAGATGACAATAATGCGAGCACGTTGTAATGTGCTCGCGTTATGTGAAATCCATAACGTGAGAGCGTTATAACATGCTCACGTTATGATGAGCATAACTGGCAATACACATGCCAATTGCATTTGTTTGAAAGTTTCTAAAGCCTTTTCAACAAATCCATTTTTTGCATATCTTGCAATCATTGCATTCCATTATAGAACATCTCTTTGAGGTGTTATGTCATACAATTGACATGTCTTGTCTATGCTTCCACACTTTACATACATGTCTACAAGGGCAGTTGCACTTCCTATCATCTCTCTCACTCTATTTCTCTCCCCTCTCTACCTCCTACCCTTTCTTTGAGTCTCTTCTTCCCTCCCCTCTCTACCTCCCACCTTCTCTCTCACTCTCTTCTTCCCTCCCCTATCTACCTTCTACCCTCTCTCTCACTCTCTACTTCCCTCCCCTATCTACCTCCTACCCTCTTTCTGAGTCTTTGCTTCCCTTGCCTCTCTACCTCCTACCTTCTCTCTCACTCTCTTCTCCCCCCTCCCTCTCTACCTCTTACCCTCTCTCTCACTTTCTACTTCCCTCCCCTGTCTATCTCCTACCCTCTCTCTTAATCTCTGCTTCCCTCCCAAGTGTCTACCTCCTACCCTCTCTCTCTTCTTCCTTCCCTTGTCTACCTTCTACGGTCCACTCCCACTCTCTACTTCCCTCCTGTCTCTACCTTTTATCCTCTCTCTCTCTCACTCTCTACTTCCCTTCCCTCTCTACCTCTCCTCCTCATTCTTCCCATCCAATAGAATTTCATAAATTATCTTGTTTCCATTTCATCATCCCAATTTATATCCTCATCCATCTTTACATGTCCTATTTTTCTTGTTTCCATGTTCTTTGTCGACAAGGGAGAGCGAGAGGGAGGAAAAGGGAGAGAGGATGGAGATGGAGGGGAGAGATACCTAGTGATAGGGAGAGAGAGATAT